>BSBK01004810.1:0-1210000 GCA_027943335.1 Chamaecyparis obtusa
AGATCAAGTGTATATTGGAAGATATTGAAGATTTTCGGTATTGGCAGCAGGGTATAGAAACTCTGAACTCAGTTTTGAAGGCTTTAGAGGCCCCGGATGAGGTCAAAAATTTGGGTGACGGGCGCTTGCGTGGGTCAAGCCTGTAGAGCGCTTCGTGACGTTTGTGAAATGGGGTTATAATAGCCGATCGGGTCAACTGGTGATGACTTTATGGTCTTCGGAAGTTGGGTCACCTGAAATGGCGAAAAATAATTTTCTTCAAAATTTCTGTTCGGGTTTCAAAGGTTATCTTGAGCCGACTATGATGTAATAAAATGTAAAATAAAATAATTCTAAGTTTGGTCGGCCTTATTGGCTAAAATTCTGGAACCTTCCCAGGCGGTGGATAATTGCCTATATAAGGAAGGCTGTATTATTGTCTTAGGCAGTTCAGAATAGTTCTGGGTAGTAGATCTGGGTAATAGTTCGAGGCTTTTTCCTACAGAATATTGTAAGGGAATGCCCATGTGGCTTTGCATATTGTAATTCCTGAAAGTTTGTAATTCCACATTTGTGGAGATAATAAGAAGCTAATTTTCTGTTCTTGCATATTATCGTTGTTGTTTCTCTATTTCTGTTGTGTTTTTGGTAATAAGGGGAGCACCCTTCATCAATATATATATATGTATATATACATATGTATACATATATATATATATACATATATATATACATATAGATATATGTATATATACATATGTATACATATATATATATATATATATATATATATATATATATATATTATATATATATATACATATATATACATATATATATATATATGTATATATATATATGTATATGTATCTATATGTATATACATATATATGTATCTATATGTATATACATATATCTTTATATATGTATATATATATGTATATACATACATATACATACATACATACATATATATATATATATATATATACATAAACATATACATATATATATCTATATCTACATATATATATATATGTATGTATGTATGTATGTATATATATATACATATACATATATATATCTATATCTACATATATATATATGTATGTATGTATGTATATATATGTATATATATATAATATGTATAGATTATATATATGTATATATATATATATGTATGTATATATATGTATAGATATATATATGTATATATATGTATAGATATTATATATATATATATATATATATATGTATAGATATATATATATATATATATATATATATATATATATATGTATATATATATATATATATGTATGCATATATATATATATATATGTATGCATATATGTATACATATATATGTATATATACATACATATATATGTATATATACATACATATATATGTATATATACATACATATATATGTATATATACATACATATATATGTATATATACATACATATATATGTATATATATAATATATATATATATAGATATAGATATATATACATATATATATATATACATACATATATATATATATATATATATATATGTATGTATGTATGTATGTATGTATGTATGTATATATGTGTGTGTATATATATATATATATCTGTGTGTGTTAGTGTGTGTGTGTGTGTGTCTATATATATATATATATATATATATATATATATATATATATATATATATATATATATAATATATATATATATATATTAGAAATATGTTGTTTACTTACTACTAGGGTTTTATGAAAACTATCTAGTCTATCAAATATATTGCAGACCCAAAGTCATCAGGTTGAATCACAAAACATATGTATTTAAAATTGTATGGTGAAAGTAAAATTAATATCAATGTATGTTATATTGAGTGTTGAGGAATTTAAAAGACTTGGATTTAGGAAATTTCAGCTCCTTTAGTTTTTTCTCTTTTGCAGATATTGTACATTGTGTTCTGCCAAATAGTTGCATATCTATACAAAAAATATATGAGGATGTTGGAACTGATACTCCTTAATATTTATTTTTTTGTCATTAGTTTTGTTAAAGTCATATTGATTGTCAAATTTAGTTTGTAAAAGTTAGTCAAGTCGGTAAAGGAAAAGACAATTTTGGTAAGGGAAATAAGGAACAAGCACCAAGAAAGGTAAGGCAAGAACTAAGAAGTTACCAAGCTGAGAGTGTACATGTTACTGTAAGAAGAATGAAAAATTAAACAAGTATTAATCCAAGAAAATGAAATGTTGGAAGATTTTACCAAAACCAAAGGAGAGAAGATTTCAAGATCAACCACAAAGCACTTCAAGAATCCAACAATGAGCCAAGAGATTTTGGTAAGGGGAAAAGCAAAGAAAAACCCCTTTGTGAATAAGAATATGGCAAAAAAGCCTAAAAGATGAGAGCAATGAGCTCAATACAATAATGAGAGCAATGAGAGATTGAGAGAGAGAGGAGAAGATTATGCAAGCAAGTGTGTGAAAGACATCTCTTAAGTAGAGATGAGTGGAGGAGTTTGCATGTAACTCCCTTCTCCTATGGATGCCACATTCATAAGTGTGAGAGGCCAAGTGTGAGATTCCTCATAAGGAGGAATAAACTAAATTACAAATTAAATATTTGTCCTCACATATTCTACTAGAGGACAAAATAGAATGTAGGAGAAAGAAGACAAAAAGAAATATATTAGGATACCTTGGCTTATATCCTAATATATTAGAACAAGAAAAGAAAAATGTCTAACCTTGGTTTATAAATACACCAAGGAAAGATTACAAATTCTAACACCCCCCTTTAATCTTTACTTGGGGGATTTACATCAAGGGAATTAAACCCAAATTTTTTACAATGAGAGGGAAATGTCTCTTTACAAAATCCACAACTTGGTCTTCAATATAAGGAGGAGATTTTATTGTCTTGATCCAAGTCTTGATGTAAACTTCTTTAAGTAATAGGGCATGTGAAGAGGAAGTGATTCCATAAGTGGGCCTTGAAGATTCACCTGAAACAAAGAAACATAGAAACACAAACCAAGGAACCTATCCACAAGAAGAATATCATCTAATATCCAAGTTAGTGTAACTTTGAAACTATTACATCAGAAAATATCTTTGAAAGAATGCATGAGATTTCATCAAATAAAGGAGCTAAACATGAAATCAAGATACAACAAATGGTCAAGGACCCAAAAAGAACAATCATCCTTTCATCTCAAAATAATATGCTAATGTAGAATGAGGCATGAATCAACATTGCATCAATCACATGGATATAGACAGTCCATTAATGAGTTACTGCAAGTGAATGGGTCATGACCCCATCACCTACAGGACCCATGATCTTAGCAATGAAGAATGCAAACTCATCACATTATTAAGGTTGAAAAAGAAGAGTGAGGGAGAAGAAACCAAATCCGAGTAGAACAAATATCTCAAGCACAATAAGTATTTGAATTTAATAGCCAATAATCACTACACTTATGAACCATAAGCAATGAACCATTAAGGAGATGATAATTTAAACCAACATTAAGATTTACATAAATTGAACTAAGGATTAAGAGAGAGAGAACCATGTACCATATACCTTCCAATCATATGAGAAATCAAACAAATTTCAAGGATTTCAAGAACAACACCTTCACCAGAGAAAAATCAATGGAACAAGTTGATAAACATCAACTGAGTAAGTGCATCCATTGCATCTTACAGATGAAACAAGTTGATCAATATCAACTGAGTAAGTGCAGCCATTGCATCTTACAGATGGAACAAGTTGATCAACATCAACTGAGTAAGTGCATCCATTGCATCTTACAGATGGAACAAGTTGATCAATATCAATTGAGTAAGTGCATCCATTGCATCTTACAGATGGAACAAGTTGATCAATATCAACTGAGTAAGTGCAACCATTGCATCTTACAAATAGAACCATAGATCAAAAGGAGCTCAAAACAGATACAACAATAGATCATATAAAATATGAAAGCAATTAATGTTAAATAATGAAATGAACCATAGGAAGGAAATGTAGTATGATTACTTGAACAAATTAAAAACTTATCAACATGAAGGACATAAGAGAACAATTTATAATACTAAAGAAAGGAATACCCCCTGAAGATGCTCATATCACTAAAAAGGGCTAGTAACATTATGATGAATTGTAAATGGATGACGAGATGAATTACCATTATCTTCCTTAGAAGGTTGGTGATTTTGATTCATGAGTCTATTATCCTTTTTCTTTTTAAAGCAGTTATTAGTAACATGACCATCTTTCCCACAATAGGTGCAATGAGGTCTTTGATTTATCTTATGATGATTATGATTGTTATTATGAGAATATTATAAGAGGTATTATTATTATGAGTTTGAGAATTATTAGTTGGATTTTAAGCTTTAGATACAAAAGCATGTTCAAAAGACTTAATAGTACCAAATTGTAATAATTTAGCCTCCTCTTGATGTAACAAATTTTGAAAGATAGCATAAGTTAAATGAGGAGCTAAAGTAGGAATAGCAAGCTGAGAGTGAATGTTAGTAATAAATCGCTGAAATTCTTTAGGAAGACATTTCTTAAGAATAATTGTAATCAATCTATTATCACTTAAACTAACATTAACACCACTTAGTTGAGTTTTTAACTGCATCAAATTTAAGTAAAAATTCATCCATATTTTTAAAGTCATTATACCTTAAGTCCTCCAAGTTGTCTTGGAGTTGAATCTTACGAGATTCTGAAGAGCTGTCATATGTCTGTTGTAGAATGGTCCACGCTTCATGAGCTTTAGTGCGATGTCCAATTAGGACATAAAGATCAGGGATTATGGAGAGACCAATCAAACCAAGGGCTTCCTCATTTTTGGTCTTCCATGCATCTTTTTCTGCTTGTGAAGCAGAGGTAGCGGGTTCAATAGCTGCATCTGTAGCAACTTCAAGTAAATGTTTAAAATGAAATAAAAATGACACATGAGTTTTCCATTGATGATAGTTAGAGCTATTGAGCTTGATTTCCGGGATTAAAGTAGACATGATAAATTAATCAAATTAACTTACACAAAGTAAATAACAGTGAATATATAAAGTGCAAGATTAAGAAAAGGAAGATTACTTGAAGTTAACTTCTTAATATAAGAGTTAAATAAAGATATTAAATAGATTTAAAAAATTTAATGTAAATGGAGAAACAATTTTTAAATGCAACGATTTATAGAACTAGTAATGGAAATTCCTTACGTAAGTCAGAATATTAAAAAAAACTAAAGAAAGAAAGAATCCTAAATTAAACAAATCAAAGAATCTTCTAGAATAAGTGAAATAACTAATGAAAGAGCTGAATAAAGAAAAGAATATAATAGATAATTATTAGTGCTGCAAGATACCTGCAAAAACTGAGAAATATGTTATAAAAATAGATGTAATAATAACTTGAAATAATGATTAAACTGCAACAAAATTATTAAAATGCAGAGATTTAATTGTTTCAGAAATACAGTCTTAGTGCGGGAGTCATATCTCCCAAATGAACCATTGGATCTGGCTGATTTTGAAATATGTTTTGTAAAACCTAATTATCTACAACTCCACCAAAGCGATTGACAAGATAATATCTGAAACAAAAGTTATTAGCCACTAAGTACGGGTCTATAAAACTGTCTTCAAAAAAAAGTTTAAAAATATGTTAGATTTAAGTGAAAAACACAGATTTAAAGCCTGCAATAGAGATGTTAGTAAAGTAAAATCTGTGTTAGAAGTATTTAAAAATAGAGATATAAATCTGGATATAGTTGAGAAGTAAACTTAAAAAAATTGAAAATGAGATTGAAAGAGCTTAGATTTGGCGGCAAGCCATCCAAAACTAAGGGGTTAGAATGAAAAAAAGTTAGATTTGCAAAAAAAATCTGCAAAACAAATATTAGATAAACAAAGAGAGATTGCTCCTTTGAATGGCATCTTCCTACAAAACACTTAAACAAGGATTAGATAGCTCTGATACCATGTAAGAAGAATGAAAAATTAAACAAGTATTAATCCAAGAAAATAAAATGTTGGAAGATTTTACCAAAACCAAAGGAGAGAAGATTTCAAGATCAACCACAAAGCACTTCAAGAATCCAAAAATGAGCCAAGAGATTTTGGTAAGGGGAAAAGCAAAGAAAAACCCCTTTGTGAATAAGAATATGGCAAAAAGCCTAAAAGATGAGAGCAATGAGCTCAATACAATAATGAGAGCAATGAGAGATTGAGAGAGAGAGGAGAAGATTATGCAAGCAAGTGTGTGAGAGACATCTCTTAAGTAGAGATGAGTGGAGGAGTTTGCATGTAACTCCCTTCTCCTATGGATGCCACATTCATAAGTGTGAGAGGCCAAGTGTGAGATTCCTCATAAGGAGGAATAAACTAAATTACAAATTAAATATTTGTCCTCACATATTCTACTAGAGGACAAAATAGAATGTAGGAGAAAGAAGACAAAAAGAAATATATTAGGATACCTTGGCTTATATCCTAATATATTAGAACAAGAAAAGAAAAATGTCTAACCTTGGTTTATAAATACACCAAGGAAAGATTACAAATTTTAACAGTTACCGACTAAGAACCAAATTTTTTACCGAGTAACATAGGCCAACATATTAGATACATTAAATTTCCTCATTGAGCATAAAATATTTTCAAATTTGGAGGAGATTGTTTGGTAATGCATTGGAGATTTAAAAATAAACATTGTGCATGATTACAAGGTGAGATCCACCAATAAAAATTAATTGGAATATATCCATTGGAAATGTGGCCATTGGTAGAACCATTTAAGGAGAATAATCTAGAACATTTCCACTTCTTATAGATCGACTATAAAAAGATCAGTATATAAAGATCGTAGTATAAGAGAGAGAATAGTAATTACAGAGAGTAGGTGATGATTAGTTAGGGATAAGTATGAAGGTGATGAACATAGAAGCTACAAGAAATAGAGAATTTATAGATGAGTTATGAATGTGATTCAGAGTTGAAGCTACTGAGTACAAAAGTTTAATTGTGAGTGGAATACAAAATGAGGTAAATTGATATTGACAATATTGAGTCTAATAATCATATGTTGATGCATTATTATAGACATTTTATGTACAGATTTATTATGTAATTAGAATTATAAAATCTCTTAACCTAGTAGGCCCTAATAGGTCTTAAATTGTAAATCCTTTAGTAGGGTACATCTCTTAGATTAGATTTATAAAATCCTTTAGCAAGGTACATTAAGTAAGTCTTTATACTCTTAGCAGGGTAAATATTCTTAATGGAGTAAGCTATCAGAAATAGATAAATTTTGAAGCTCTAAATGAGAAAACATTTTACTATAGTAGTGAAGTATTGTGAGTTTCATCCCCACCGCATTTTTTTCCTCTAACCAAGGATTTTTTCAAGACCAAAAATTATGGTGTTATGAGTTGTATTTCATGATTTTGATTTCTATTTTTATGATGATGTATGAAAAGTTTTCAATTTTGTGAATGGTTAGAAAAGTAGATTAAAAAAATTAGAGTATTGATTCACCTCTTTCATCTCACTACTTAACTTTCCATAATTAATCCAAAAATTGCTATGAGAGCAGAGTCTCTAAGTTTAACTACTTGAGAGGAAGGATCTGAAGAGATGGAAAACTATAGGTATGAAAAGGTGATTGACAACATGACCATGGAACTGAAGATTGCAAATGACCAAATTGATGAACTAAGAAGAAAATTGAAGAATTCACTTGACAAAAGAAAGGAGCTAGCCCATCAATTGAAAGATACACAAGATCATTTTGAAGAAATTAAAGAACAACCAAAGGGAAGTTTTTTTGAAGAATCTAAAGCTGCCATATCAGAGGAAAGTTTATCTCTTTTATCTAGTCAAGCCCGATTTCCTTGATTGGAAGCCATCTTTCAACAATAGATCCAAGCTCCAATAAAGAGATGATGTGCTCCAGCCAGTCAAGCCCGAGTTCATCAGATTAAAGCCCAAGTTAGGACTTGAGTTCAACCTAAGTTCCAGCCTTCAAAGTCGAGCTTGCTATGACAATCCTAAGTTCCTATTAGTAGCTTGAGCTTCATGCTCGTGGATTATGCAAGGAGGAGATTTTTCAAGCTCTTAGTTACTATAATAACCTCCAGCTATTCAAGGTTTGAGTTACATGTCAAGTATAGAGAATGAGCTATGTGACAGTCCCAGATCTAGAGCATGAGCTTCAACAATAATCATAACTGAAGATAAGTGAAAAACTATAGAGTGAACACTTGTTTCATGCCAAGAGAAGGGCTTCTTAACAATCACAGTATAAACTCCACTTCACAAAGAAGAGCCAGATCAAGAGTTAATTACTTTAAAGGAGTGAATGCAGGCCCAAAAACATTGTAGATAAACACCATGGATTAGGGATTTTTTCCCAAATCCAAATGCAATACCAAGACAAAAATGCCATAGTTTGATAAATTTAAAGTCTGGTGATAGTCCAATAATAAATGTCATTAATGTTGTAGGGAATGACAACCATGCCTCGAAATTCCAAGTTCCACCTCACATATGTTATGTTGTATTTTTTCAAAGAGTTGGTGGATTGCTTAGTTTTGGGTCATGTTGACCAAAGGTTTATAAGCATGGGTTTATATGTTGAGATAAGGCTCAATTTTATTGTAATATGTTGGTATCATTTTATAAAATATATTTTTCTTAAATTACTAGCATTTAGGGCTAAATCTAAGGCATAAATTATGCTTGCAACTTAGGGCTTTCTTAGCCAATTTACTAGCTAGATTTTGGTGGCTATTTTGTAGCTAATTTGGAGCAGTTTTAGATTTGATCTAGGGGGCCTGGATTTTTGAATTTGGCCTTAGAAGGATATATAACTTATGTTCTTTTTTAGTTTTCGGGGTACAAAATTATGGAGAAGGATGTCTTTTGTGAACACTTTCGTTCCATGGTCCAATTTTATATGTTTTTGTAACCATTTTCAGCTTTGAAATAAAATAAAGTAGGTTTATCTATACTGCATCAATCATCTAATTTTTTTCCAATCCTATTCATCTTTTCTACATTCTAGTGTTGTATGTTTTGTGTAATCAAGTTAAGTGAGTTATTTTTTATTCCTTTTCTAGGTTATCATAATCAAACCTTATGCAAAATCTGTATGTTTGTTGGAAGATTTCATTGTTCATGGTGTTTACCCTAATAATGATTTTTAGTCATCCTATATGTTGAATAGCGAATGTTAATGAAAATCTTAGTAATTTGTGTATTGTGGATACTAGTTGGCATTTTCTTAACAAGACTGGATGAAGGTTTGGTGTATTACCCTCCTTTCCTTTCAATTTTTAAACTTATCCTTCTTCCCTTTTCCCAATCAAGCTTTAGTCAAGGTGATATTTCCAAATCTAATAGGAACTAGCCTAGAATCTAGACATTCCTTCTCAATCAGAGTCCACCTACAACTCGAGAAGGTTTCCATTGTTAGCATGAAATATCAATGTACTCTTGTACACACTAAGATGTGCACTTCTCTAAGTCATTACTTCCAATAGAATCCATGGATTGGAAACCTTGAGAAAGTGACCTAGATCTCCCTAGGCATGGAGTCACAAGGATATTAAGAATGCTCTCAACTAGAGCTATTAAGCCTATAACCTTGCTAGTAAACCACACAATGGGAGATTCAAAGAGACAAGGGCAAGAATGCCAATATCCTCAAGAATCAAGATGAGAATGCAATGCAAGCTATGCTAGAATGAAGATGCAAGAGTGCAACTATGCTATGGAAATGAAAGTATTACAAGCCTTACTAATTAAGCTATGTGAGCTAAGCTAGAACTTGAAAGGAAATATAAGCTAAGAAAGCATAAACATGAAGCTATGATGCAAGAATGAAAGCTAAAATGCAAGAAGATCTCCAAAGCTCTGAAATCACCAAGAAATCCTGCAGCATAAGATTAGTATTCAAAAGTTGGATTCTAGAATGAGAAGAGGGCTCTTCTTTTATAAGAAATGAGAATCAACAAATGATGGAGATGTTACCATTATTTTACTCATCTTTGGGTACCTAATTACTAGATGAGCTAGTGTCCCCTAGTTTGTGTTATTAAGTGATCTTGCTTAATATTTGTGTTCATTTCATTTGCAAAATACATACTATATCATCTTAAAATGGAAGCACTTCCATGTTAAGAGTGTTTATTCCTTTGAATAAGTGGTTTAGGATCATGATTGGCATCTTTGCATTCTCCCTTGTCTTCCACTTCTTCTCTGCACTTGATTTCTTCATTCTAGGTGAAATTAGGGTTAAGGCCTTAAGGAATTTCCTAATTTTCTCTCTTCCATGGCTCCATTTTCTAGGTAGGATTCAAAAATGAGACCTCCTAATCCTTCATCATATCATTTTGAGGATTTTCTATCTATTCCAGACATTGGGTCCTATTCAGACATCAATTTATAAGTTTCTAGCATCTTTGGGATCTCTGTTGCAGAACCTGACAAAGTTAGGGTCTAAGGTCAAAGTTGACCTCGACCCTTACTAGGTTAGGATCGACCTTGACCTTGACCTCTTCCCACCAGGATTTCAAATTCTCATTTGCTGGTAATTTAGCTTTTGGGATAATTATTTCCCGCCTCCGGGTTGGCTATTTCGAGTTCTAAAATGGTAAATCCTTTAATTGTATTTAATCAAGGTATATTTTCTAAAGGTGAGGACCTAATTGGGATTTAATTCTTCAAGGTGGCCCATCTAGAGGAGTGTGCCCTAGATCACTATAAAAGGAGGCCTTCCTCTCTCATTTTCATCAAGTTTTGGAAATCAAGCTCTCAAGTTCTCAAGGTGATCAAGCAAGCATTCATTCAAGTATTCAAGTCTTCTTCTTCATCCAAGTTCTCCATTGAAGATCAAGGATTCAAGCATTCAAGCTATTGAAGGGATTTGGCTCAAGCATTCAAGATCTATCATTCAAACCCTAGATCTAGCCACCATGGTGGTGTGATCTTCCTTCAAGATCCTTTGTTCATCTTCAAGATCCATATCATTGTTTCCTCAAGGTGGATTTCAACCATAAAATCATGGAGGTTTGATCATGTTATGTTCAAGCTTTCATATCAATATATTTGATTACATTCCAAATATATTAGCATATCTATTGAATTGCATAGCTTCATTGTTAGATTCATTTCTACTACTTGCTAGCATTCTCCTATTTCAATTTCAATATTAAGGTTGATTCCAAACTAGGGTTTAACCAAGGTAAACCCCCCAAACAAACAACAAAACCATTTTTCTTATAGGTACAGGTGTGGAATCTCAAATCTGAGAGCAAATTTGGATACACTTTTCGATAATCTTTCAGGATCTGTGAACAGAATCAGAATCGAACTTCAAATAAATAATGTGGTCTTTGACCTTTTAAAAGGTCAAAGTTGACTTGTGTGAATTTGGAGAAAATATTTATGGGTTTTGTCCACCTCAACATTTCTAGTCCAAAACAGGTGACAGAATCTTCAAAAAGTTCATACAGAAGCCAGAATTTAGCATTTTCCAGATTTGCCCTAATTCAAGGTTAGTATTTGCACTTAAATTATTTCAGATTTCAAGCTTAATCCAACTATAGGGAAGTATAGGGTTTCTCTCTCTTTTTCATATTCTTCATAGATTGATTTGATTGTGTATTAACCTCTTGGTTGATAAAATTGGATCTCTCCTTTGGGAATTTGTATTTAGGAGTGAATCTCACATTTTCCCCCACACATACACAAATAGTGGTGATTCCAAATTACCACTATTCACATACAAGAAAGGAAATGAACTGCATCTAAGATTACATGTGCATATTTCAATGTTAAGCATGCTGTACAAGAGAACTGAAAAGAACATTTATCTGAGCTCACACATGCCGTGAGCATAGCCATTGCTAGAATTGCATAAATGAGTGCAAATATACATTTTTAATGAGCATGGTATAGGGGTACTAGACATTGCCTAGTAATGAGTCTTTCTCCACGATGCGCCCAATGTGCTCCTGTGATCTTGTACCTGCAGATAAGAGAAGAGAGGTGGGTTAGATCCAATGGATCTAAATAATGCCTGGTATCACAAGTACCTACCTACAAGCAATCATATGTGCATTCAGCTATACACCTCTGACATAGGTTGTGCTCAGGGCAGGTGCATGAGGGAGGCTCTGGAAATAAAAGAAATGCCATTATTTTTTACTAATGTGTTTGTTCCATGTGTAGATGAATGCTCTTGACCTATGATGTAGTTGATGCCAGGAAAACCTCATCTCCTTGGCAATGGCTGCATCACAGGGCAAGAACACCCATGATGAATAGGGAAACATTCAGTATCAGTGGGACACTTAAGAACCATGGATCCACATCAATGAAGTACTGGCAATTAGAGCAATGGAAGATTCATATGGTACACAATATGCATTCTAAGGAAAGGAACACTCAGATTTAAAACATTATGCAAAGATAGATGGTGAAAACTCAACATTGAAGGGACAATGCACTGGCAAAGAGCTATGTTTAACTAATCAACATAAATGACCTTGAGTGTAATTGATAATCACCTAAATATGCCTACATCTATTTAGTGGATAATGCAAATAGGAGAAAAGATCAAATATAGATCCAGCACAGGTGCAAGCATTAACACTGAATAAGCCAACATGATGTCAAGATTTTAGTAGCAAGGAGTAGTAAGAGTAGAAGACAAGAAAACATTCAGTAGTAATCCCATACAGTCAGCAAATGTATGAAAATAATAGGCTCATGGGTCACAAGTATCATAGTTGTGAACACATTGATAGTGAGAAGCATAGCAGTAGATGTAGGTATCAAAGCACTCAATTAGAGCACAGGCCCCAAGTACAAATAACCAGCAGCAAGCAATAGGGGCTTACAAATACAATGCCCTAACTCAAAAGAAAATGCCTTAACCTAGTAGTGAGCCTTGATGCCAATTCACGGGCCTCCTAGAAGAATCCAAAATTATAGTGAACTTAGTAATAAACATCAGAATGAATCTTTCACAGGCTCCAAGCAGTATAGAATAGTTAAACATCTAAAACAATAGCAACCCACCAAGTTCGGGCCTATCCATATATGGAAATAGTGAATGGAGATACCATGTATATCAAATAGGTCACCACCTAAACAGCAAGTATTCTAAACAAGGTTGTGATGCTTCGAACATTCAATAGAACCACATTGCACAAATAGCACCCACTAGCAATACAATGAATGTGCCAAGCCATAAGGAATAACATAAACAGTGAGCATATGTAATGCAAGAGCCCGTAGGTCTTCTAGGTACAAAGGTAGCAAAGCCTTCAAATACAATGTATGGATACCATAAGATGTAGTAGAAAGGGATGTGTGATAGTAGACATCCTAGCTCCATGATAGTGGGCATCATAATAGTGACAGCATAGGTTCATGGGCTCCTAGCAGTGAACAAATGTGAGCCTTCAAGTATAGGGTCGAAGCATATGCTCTTTTTCTTAGATCAACAACATTGCTACATAAACGATGCCCAAATGAGTACATAAAAGACAAACACAGTCCCATAAGGAACAAAGGGCATAGATGTCGTGCCTACGGTTCTATTACCATAACAGTTGCAGAAAATAAATGTGATGCCCTCGAATACAGAGAGAAATGAAATTGTATAAATGCAAGCAATAAGAATGTGTGAATGCCCTAGCTCACTGAGCTTGCAAGCTTGAACCCTCAAATGAAACAAAAAATAGTAGAGATCAAAGGATACAGAGCTCACGGGCTCAGTCAACATGAGCATTTCAAATGGAAACAACATGTAAAATTAATTCATAGGCCTCAAGCATGATAGTAAGAATCAAATGGCTTGGTGCCTCATATACCATCAAATAGAGAAAAAGATACAATGCTTCAAAAGTATTACAAATACAGAGATAGCAGCATCAATTTTAGATACACAGTGAGGTGCTAGAACAATGCCCTCATTTTTTGAGAGAGGGTTAGCATGAAATCAAATGCATGGTGCCCTCGACTTTGCTAGAGGTGTCAAGACACATTAAAGTATGCAGTGACCCCAAAAAATTGAGGAGATTACCAATGAATTAACAAATTGTAGAGGAGACAATATCAAATACACAATTTACAAAACTCAGCATATATGATGAATCACAAGAAAGCAGGGAGTTCACAAAATGCCATCATTATAAATAACAAACAAAGAATAATCACAGTGCCTTCAATTGAACTCAGAGGTAATGGAAATGTCATGAGTACAATGAGCTACAATGCCTCAAAATTACAGAAGGAAGAGACTGTGCCCTATTTCATAAACAGCTCATGGGCTTTATGATATTCTGAGAATCCAAACATTAACAACATGCAATGCTAAAATGCCATCATTTTGAAATCTAAATAAAAAGATAAACACTTCACTATGTTCATGAAGCCCTCGAGGGAGCCGAACACATGAATGAAATACAGAATAGAAAAGAATCCCAAATATCATACCTCAATTTCATGATGTCGTGAAAGAGACAGATGTTTCCTTTTGAACTCAAGGATCAGAGGAGAGTGTTACTGTCGAGATTGGAAACATGCTAGATGCCGAATGGGGAAGGTGGAGTGCCAGCAGCTTCTTGCCTTTTGTGAAAGAGGGTTTTTATCAAATGGTTAATTAATATATTCTCCCCTTTCCTAGGGTTGAGAGTTCATTAACTTTTCCTTTTGCTAAGTTTTTCAAATGGCATGGATATAGGGTTATTACTATATTTATTCCTTTTAAGGGTTAATATATTAATTATTTTTTATGCCAATGTAATATCAAAACATGGTGTAAATATTGAGTTATAAAATGGCTTTCCCCTTAATTGGGTTGAGAGTCATTTATTGACTTAGGAGATAAAAGTTAAATCCATGATTGATTTTGGCATAAGGTTAAAACTTTCAATGTAAAAGTCATTGCAAGTGTTATTGTAAATTCTGACACATGGCATTTTATAGGCTATTGTTAGAATATTTTATGATGCATGACTTAGTGGGTAGGGTCATTCCTTTGAGCACCTTTTTTAGGTGACCCACTCTTTTCGCTACCCCTATAATCTCAGGAGTTGGGCATCCAAGTTGAGGAGGCATTTATGGGCCTACTTGCATATTTTCCATTTTTAGGATGTCATGGGTCATGAATGCAGATTCCTATAGTTTTCATTTTTATACCTCTCACTTAGATGATTGAGGTTAGTTCTTCTTTCCCTCTTTCTAGGAGGTAGCTCAGGAGAATCATATTGATGTACTTGGCTCCTTTCATTGAGAATAAAATAGTATTCCTTCTCATCCCTGTTATTTTTTGAGTTTTCCTATTTGAATTCATGTCAAAGTTATTATGATTTTTTCATCCTTTATTTTGCACATTTGTTCAAGTTTAATGATCAAGAAGGTGTTTTGTAGTTGTTGTTCTAATCTGTGTGCATTTGGTTTTGAGTTGTTGAAGCTTTTCCCTTTTTTTAATACAAATACCTCTTTATTTCAAGAATTGTCAAGGCAGATAGGGTCAAGTTGTGAGTTACCTAGTTATTCTAAGTGTCATTGTGAGCTTTTATTTCAATCTATGGATCTACTAAGTTTGGTGAATCGCCTAGTTTTAGTTTCATATTCATGTGCTCTCTCTTCCTTTTCCTTCAAAGTTTAGTCAAGTTTTCAGGTGATTCAAAGGGAAGCCAACCCTTAATCCAGAGGTCTATTCTCAAACAAGCTACCCACAACCTGAGAATAGTCCCATGTTTCACGAGATTGCTAGGTTCTACACTTAGCCATACTCAGGTGCAATCCTTAGTGACAATAGTTTTTGGCATGCCTAGTGGGACTCGCAATGTTTCCCATCATTTACAAAGATTTCTAGTGTGATCTTAGTGCAATCAGCCTTTAAGTGGTAGTCTGTTTCAAGCACCATGGCAACTCTTAGAGAAATCTACTAGTTTAAGCAGTTCAAGTGCTGATGAGTTTTAGGAAATATCTTTTTACCAGCTCATTTGATGAGTAAGCATGTCAATCCATAATGCATATTCTCCCTATCACCCCCCATATCATGAAAAATCCACACACGTGTTGGAATTCATTCTATATCAAGCTAGCCAAGAAGTAGCATATAGTCAAAATAGCCCACCAATAGTAGATTTCTAGCATGCACTACCATACTGTCCCACCCAGCATCAAGCATCCTGGCAACATTCCTATGAACCACCCTATGAGGGACACCATTACAATACCCAGAATCATCCTAATGTCACTTCAGATTCAAACTCCATGTCCTCTTTTTTGACAATTTTTCAGGAGGAGATGAGCTCTTTCATGAAAGACTATGCAGAGATGAAGTCTTAGAAAGAGGAGCTCTCAAGGAAGCTACATAACCAGATGGCAATTCATGAGTAGATCCTTGAAGGGAAGAACCATCTAATCTTGACTCAAGAGAAGGTTTATAAGAAGATTCTAGAGGATCATCAAGAATTCATAAGGGGCATCTACCAGATAGCTACAAAGAATGAGGAGAATCTCTGAAAAGAGTTAGCAGAAAAGGATGTGTTTCATGATCATGAGTAGGAGACACTTGCCAAGAAAATTGTAGAAAAAGATCAATTGATTAAGAATTTGTTGGCACAAGTACCAAAGCTAGGAGATCAAGAGGTCACTGCTGCTCCAATGCAAGAAAACTCACCAGATCCACTAGAGGGAAATGGAAACTTAACGCATTCTTGGAGACCCTCTTGGACCTTGTATCTGGGTTACGAGATGCTAGCTCTTGTTAAGGAGGAGATCTAGAAGGAGATGCCTCATGCCGCTGAAGAGAACCTAGAAGTTTTGCAGACTAGATAGGAGACTCCTAAGGTTCAAATCCCAAGTTTCTTGCCTAGTAATTCCACTAGCACCTCTATTGAAATTCCAAGCTTTAGGATCTCTCCTTCAATTCAGAATCCTAATCAACAGGAGCCTAAACCCCATGCATTTTTTGAGCCTATTCGTGACCCTATCTCAAATTTCCAACCACTCCATTCTATCCCTATAGAGGAGACACCTAGAAGGTTTGACTTCCTAAGTGACAGTGAGCTCATCCTGCAGTAGATTAAGCCCTACGAGCCAATTCAAGAAGAGCCCCCTACACCTCATGAAATTCTAGGCCACCAGGAAGAGAATGATTCTTGTCTCTTAGGTGTACTTTTTCATAATGATCATGAGGAACAAATAGATTTATTGCATAAAGATGGATTAGAGCAACCAGATAAGGATAAGAAAGAAAGTGAAGAAGGTGAGAGCCTAGCTGATCTGTTTGAGGAAATGCCTTCTTATATTGAGAAAAATGAAGTGGTGCAAGACTTACCAATTAAGCTCACTGATTATGACAAGGAAGATGATGTAGTTGTTGCTAACTTAGGACAGTAAGAAGATTTTGACTCTATGATAAATGCTTTTTGGTCAGCTTTTGTTTGTGTTCCTCATCTTCCTGAAATAGATGATAACAAGTATGTTCCTAAGGAAAACTTGTCATTTCAAGAGGCTAGTGTTGTACCAGTTATAGAATCTGGGCCTATTTGCAATAAGGTGGTGGATGAATCTTAGGAATCTTTTTTCTTGGATCATTAGGAGGGACTAGTTATGGTTAAGGACCTAATGTAATTTGATAGCTTGGATGAGCTATTGGAGGTTCCAACTGATGAAGAGGATAATCCTTTAACTGTAGAAGAAGAAATATTATGGTAGACTATCATGGAGGAGCAAAGATTTGATCAACATGCTGGAGGTGTTTGTAAGATGCATACTAAGCAGCAAGAGAGGCCTGGTTTTATACTCTTTAGGGGGTGTCCTATCAGATATCTAGCTCAGATGGGGTCAAGCAAGACATGCATACTCAAGGACTCAATGGAGGGTGATGTTAGGAGTCCACTCCTTGGTGACTAGGAGCTTATTTAGCCTCATCGAACTCCCTGGGAGGACAACATCTATGATCTAATTGAGGTTAGTAGTCTAGTATACCAAATTCAAATATTGATATGCTAGACAGTTCAAGATATTTTGGCATTCCATACTCCCCTTGTTGGCATCAAATATGAAAAGTATAATATTTTGAGGAGAATGGGAAGTTATTTCAACAATCTAGTTAATGGATTTGTCTAACCGGTTTGCTAAGATTGGTTAGAGTAGGGTAGGATAGGAGTTTTCATTTTTTGTGTTTCCTAAGTACCTGGCACAAGCTTGTTTTCAGTTTGGTTTGAGTAGCAATAAGCCAGAGAAGTTGTTTCTGGCAGTTAAGTGGTTATGTTGGAGAAGGAGATTGTTTTTTTTGGGGTCAAGTTCAATTTGAGGCTTTATGACTTTGTGCCCAATGGATCTATAAGGCAGCTGGTCAAGATGCTTAGCAGGCAAGCACTCCATAGAGGTCGCCTGAATGTTACCATTATTTTACTCATATTTGGGGACCTAATTACTAGATGAGCTAGTGTCCCCTAGTTTGTGTTATTAAGTGATCTTGCTTAATAGTTGTGTTCATTTCATTTGCAAAATACATACAAGAAAGGAAATGAACTGCATCTAAGATTACCTGTGCATATTTCAATGTTAAGCATGCTATACAAGAGAACTAAAAAGAATGTTTATCTGAGTTCACACATGCTGTGAGCATAGCCATTGCTAGAATTGCATAAATGAGTGCAGATATACATATTTAATGAGCATGGTACAGGGGTACCAAACATTTCCTGGTAATGAGTCTTTCTCCATGGTGTGCCCCATGTGCTCCTTTGATCTTGTACCTGCAAATAAGAGAAGAGAGGTGGGTAAGATCCAACGGATCTAAACAATGCCTGGTATCACAAGTACCTATTTACAAGAATGCATGTGTACTTAGCTATACACCTCTGACCCCAGTTGTGCTCAGGGTAGGTGCATGAGGGAGGCTCCAGAAATAAAAGAAATGCCATTGTTTTTTACTAATGTGTTTGTTCCATGTGTAGATCAATGCTCTTGACCTGTGATGCAGTCGATGCCAAGAAAACCTCATTTCCTTGGTAGTGGCTACATCATAGGGAAAGAACACCCATGATGAATAGAAAAACATTTAGTATCAGTGGGACACTCAAGAACCATGGATCCACATTAGTGAAGCACTGGCAATTAGAGCACTGGCAGATTCATATGGTACACAATATGCATTCTAAGGAAAGGAACGCTCAGATTTAAAACATTATGCAAAGATAGATGGTGACAGCTCAACATTGAAGGGACAATGCAATGATAGAGAGCTATGTTTAACTGATCAACATAAATGACATTGATTGTAACTGATAATCACCTAAATATGCCTACATCTATTTAGTGGATAATGCAGATAAAAGAAAAGATAAAATATAGATCTAGCATAGATGCAAGCATTAACACTGAATAAGCCAACATGATGTCAAGGTTTTAGTAGCAACGAGTAGTAAGAGTAGAAGACAAGAAAACATTTAGCAGTGATCCCATACAATCGGCAAATGTATGAAAATAATAGGCTCGCAGGTCACAAGTATCATAGTTGTGAGCACATTGACAGTGAGAAGCATAGCAATAGATGTAGGTATCAAAGCAATAGGGGCTCACAAATACAATGCCCTAACTCAAAAGAAAATGCCTTAACCTAGCAGCGAGCCATGACGCCAATTCATGGGCCTCCTAGAATAATCCAACATAACAATGAACTTAGTAATAAACATCAAAATGAATCTTTCACGGGCTCCAAGAAGTATAGAATAGTCAAACATCTAAAACAATAGCAAGCCGCCAAGTTTGAGCCTGTGCATATAAGGAAACAACAAATGGAGATACCATGTATATCAAATAGGTCACCATCTAAACAGCAAGTATTCTAAACAAGGTTGTGATGCTTCGAACGTTCAACAGAACCACATTGCACAAATAGCACCTACTAGCAATACAATAAATTAGCCAAGCCATAGGGAATAACACAAACAATGAGCATATGTAATGCAAGAGCCCGTAGGTCTTCTAGCTACAAAGGTAGCAGAGCCTTCAAATACAAAGTATGGATACCATAAGATGCAACAGAAAGGGACGTGTGACAATAGACATCCTAGCTCCATGACAATGGGCATCATAACAATGACAGCATAGGTTCATGGGCTCCTAGCAGTGAGCAAACATGGGCCTTCAACTATAGGGTCGAATCATATGCCCTTTTTCTCAGATCAACAACATTGCTATAGAAACCGTGCCCAAATGAGTACATAAAAGACAAACAGAGTCCCATAAGGTACAAAGGGCATAGATGTCATGCCTAGGGTTCTATTGCCATAACAGATGCAGAAAATAAATGTGATGTCCTCGAATACAAAGAGAAATGAAATGGTACAAATCCAAGAAATAATAATGTGTGAATGCCCTATCTCACTGAGCTTGCAGGCTTGAACCCTCAAATGAAACAACAAATAGCAAAGATCAAAGGATATAGAGCTCACGGCCTCAGTCAACATGAGCATTTCAAATGGAAACAACATGTAAAATTAATTCATAGGCCTCAAGCATGACAGTGAGAATCAAATGGCATGGTGCCTCATATACCATCAAATAGAGAAAAAGATACAATGCTTCAAAAGTATTACAAATATAAAGATAGCAGCATCAATTTTAGATACACGGTGAGGTGCTAGAATAGTGTCCTCACTTTTTGAGAGAGGGTTAGCATGAAATCAAATGCACGGTGCCCTCGACTTTGCTAGAGGTGCCAAGACACATTATAGTATGTAGTGACCCCAAAAAACTGAGGAGATTACCAATCAATCAACAAATTGCAGAGGAGACAATATCAAATACACAATTTACAAAACTCAGCATATATGATGAATCACAAGAAAGCGGAGAGTTCACAAAATGCCATCATTATAAATAGCAAACAAAGAATAATCACAGTGCCTTTAATTTAACTTAGAGGTAATGGAAATTTCATGAGTACAATGAGCTATAATGCCTCAAAATTACAGAAGGCAGAGACCGTGCCCTATTTCATAAACAACTCATGGGCTTTATGATATTCTGAGAATCCAAACATTAACAACATGCAATGAAGAAATGCCATCATTTTGAAATCTAAATACAAAGATAAACACTTCATTGTGTTCATGAATCCCTCGAGGGAGCTGAACACATGAATGAAATACAGAGTAGCAAAGAATCCCAAATATCATACCTCAGTTTCATGATGTCGTGAAAGAGATAGATGTTTCCTTTTGAACTCAAGGATCAGAGGAGAGTGCCAGTGTTGAGATTGGAAACATTCCAGATGTCGAATGGGGAAGGTGGAGTGCCAGCAACTTCTTGCCTTTTGTGAAAGAGGGTTTTTATCAATTGGTTAATGAATATATTCTCCCCTTTCCTATGGTTGAGAGTTCATTAAATTTTCCTTTTGCTAAGTTTTTCAAATGGCATGGATATAGGGTTATTAATATATTTATTCCTTTTAAGGTTTAATATATTAATTAGTTTTTATGCCAATGTAATATCAAAACATGTTGTAAATATTGATTTATTAAATGGCTTTCCCCTTAATTGGGTTGAGAGTCATTTATTGACTTAGGAGATAAAAGTTAAATCCATGATTGATTTTGACATAGGGTTAAAACTTTCAATGTAAAAGTCATTGCAAGTGTTATTGTAAATTCTGACATATGGCATTTTATAGGCTATTGTCAGAATATTTTATGATGCATGACTTAGTGGGTAGGGTCATTCCTTTGACCACCCTTTTTAGGTGACCCACTTTTTCCGCTACCCCTATAATCTCAAGAGTTGGGCATCCAAGTTGAGGAGGCATTTATGGGCCTATTTGCAGATTTTCCATTTTTAGGATGTCATGGGTCATGAATGCAGATTCCTATAGTTTTCATTTTTATACCTCTCACTTAGGTGATTGAGGTTAGTTCTTCTTTCCCTCTTTCTGGGAGGTGAAAGCTTGTAGCTCAGGAGAAGCATATTGATGTTCTTGGCTCCTTTCATTGAGAATAAAATAGTATTCCTTCTCATCCTTGTTATTTTTTGAGTTTTCCTATTTGAATTCATGTCAAATTTATTGTGATTTTGTCATCCTTTACTTTGCACATTTTTTCAAGTTGAATGATCAAGAAGGTGTTTTGCAGTTGTTCTAATCTGTGTGCATTTGGTTTTGAGTTGTGGAAGCTTTTCCCTTCTTTTAATACAAATACCTCTTTATTTCAAGAATTGTCAAGGTAGATAGGGTCAAGTTGTGAGTTACCTAATTATTATAAGTGCCATTGTGAGCTTTTATTTCAATCTGTGGATCTACTAAGTTCAGTGAATCACCTAGTTTTAGTTTCATATTCATGCGCTCTCTCTCCCTTTTCCTTCAAAGTTTAGTCAAGTTTTCAGGTGATTCAAAGGGAAGCCGACCCTTAATCCAGAGGTCTATTCTCAAACAGATTACCCACAACCTAACAATAGTCCCATGTTTCACGAGATTGATAGGTTCTACACTTAGCCATACTCGGGTGCAATCCTTAGTGACAACAGGAGATTAAGAGGCAAAAGATTTGATCAAGGGTGGATTTTGAAAGAGGGATCAATCCATGTGCACAAGTCTCCTCCAATGAGAAAGAAGTGTTTCTTTTGTGCCTCATGTGAGAAAAAAAGGCCTTTTCTCCTTTTTATAAAATAAGAATAATGGTTTATTTGTGCAACTTAGGATAAGAGGAAAGTGGGGGTTTTTTATTTAATAAGAGGGGAGGGAATTCCTTTTAAATAAATAAAGACTAGGATAAAATGGTTAGCCCATAGAATATAATTGAATAAATGATAAAATTAGGATTTGATCAAGAAAATTGATTAGATTGAAAATGTTGATTTAAAATATTGATTCAGAAAATTGATAAATTGGTTCCATCATTTGATAAATTGAAGAATGGGGCCCAAAGTCTAGGCGACCATTTTAGGGTGCATAAGTTTTCCCCTCTTTGACTAATGTGAGATCAATTTGGGATCACAAAACAACCCAGACATGTGTTTGATGAATGGGAACACATCAAGAAAAGGATGAGCTATCAAAGATAAGATGAAAGACAAGACCAACATACTTGTAAATAGGAGATTGTCAAGTCTCAAATAGGAGATAAGAATCTCAAGCAAGGTTTGATTGAAAAAGATGAATCAAGCATTGAAGTTTGATAGGTACTACCCCCTCAGAATTGAAATTAAAATAAGGTAGAGGAGAAATAGTAAATTGATAAATTTGATCAAATCACTAGAAATCATAATCAAAGATGAAAGATGATAGGATAACCATCAAGTAGTGAAAATATGCCCCAGTTTGACTAGGTTTGACTGAGAAAGATATAGGATAAAGATGAAGTCAAACCTCAGAGAGATGAATCAAATGACAATGAATGAAAGACTAGAAGGTTGAAAGAGATGGGGATGAAGAAATGAAGGTGCCCCAGTGAAGATCGAAGGATCAGGCCTCAAATGGTCAGCCAACTGTGCAAAAGAAAGGGAAATTTTGAAATGCAATTTTGACTATCAAGATGAACTTGGATTTCAATTTCGATCCTGAAAATGGTTCTAGGACATTGAAATTAGACAGGGGTGCAATTTTCATGAAATTTTGAGATGTTTTGAAAAATAGGTCAAAAAGTCAAAATGCTATATAAGGGGTAAAAAGGTCATTTTCAAATTCATTTGTCTTTTGTGATATTGAGAACCTCAAGATATTAGAGAGATAAAATGGCCCAACAAGAAATGATTTCAATCCACACACATCAATTTGAGCATGGTCGGTTGCACAACCGGCCTCCTCAGTATTGTGCCCCGGTAAGTTTTCAAAAAAACTAGCTTTTTTAGTCATTAATGGCATTTAAAAGCATTTAAAACACATTTTTTAATATTTCAAATTATATTAATGTAAAATTTCATATGACATTTTGAAAGTATCACACAGCTCGATACTTTTTATCATGTGATAGTTCACGAGTCCACAAAGTATCGCACAGGTGTTCAATCCAGTATCGCATGGTACTAGATGAAACATCATGCGATCTTGTGTGAACTATAGTATAGGAAAATAGTATCACATTGCTAGTGAGGAAAGTATTGCATGATACTATATCCAAAAATAGTATCACAGCAGTATTTTAAGAAATATCGCATGTGTTTAACTTGAACAATATAACATGGGTCTAGATAATTTTTGCATTTAAAATTCCTTGTACTGATTTTAAACATCCATCATGATATGTTCTGACATCTGGTATGGGGTTATAGCTTGCAGGAGACTTTTCTGGCATTGATTATCAGAGCGTTGAGAGTGACCGGGCTATGCTATGTTAGAGATCTTGATACTCCTAGTAGAGATGACTTGATCAGCATGGGATTTGGGTTTCTACTAGATATGCCCCATATTTGGGTAGATCACAGGCTGCTGATGGCATTGGCCAAGAGATGGCATAGTGAGGACAACACCTTTCATATACCTACTAGAGAGGCAATGATCTCATTAGAGGATGTCTATCAGATCCTTTGGATATCTAGCCATGGCGATCCAATGAGTATAATCATGTTTCTAAATGTGCATAGATGGAAAGTTTCCATATGATAGAAACTGACATGATTTTTCTATTGACACTAGTATATTATGATCAGGATCAGACTGAGGGGCGACAGGCCATCTAGGACATGTTCTAGGATGTCACCATCATTGATAGACACCTCAGTTGGGAGTGATTGATGGAGGAGTTTGGTCGCGATTACCTAGTTCCATGCATAGTGTGTTCGATAGTGGCACAGGCCCTTATTACTGACAAGAGCTAGAGAGGGTTCCCATTGGGCTGGGGTAGATTAGTTGCCAACTTGATAGCACACCATCGACAGATGGCATGGGGCCCAACTATCCTAGTTGATATGTACCACAAGCTCCATGAGATAGTCTACAAGGATAACAGGACATGGGCATGTGGTGTTGTTCTAGCACGGGTATGGGCATGGTAGGACATCATCATTGTGCACCCACATGTGCATCCTAGGGAGAAAAGATGCCCCTACATATACAAATATATGGGATTCATCAACCAGCCCCATAGCGGAGACCTCACATACTATAGGAGGCTCCTAGACGAGCTCACAACTTTTGACTGGAGACCATATAGGGCTTGTGAGCAGTCGAGCAAATGAGAGTAGGAGCTTGGGTATATGCTATGTAGCTAGCCACTATTAGGCTACCACTCTGATATTTTTCAATGCTTCGTTATCTCCCAAGTATGGAGG
This sequence comes from Chamaecyparis obtusa, assembly GCA_027943335.1. Classification (NCBI taxonomy): domain Eukaryota; kingdom Viridiplantae; phylum Streptophyta; class Pinopsida; order Cupressales; family Cupressaceae; genus Chamaecyparis; species Chamaecyparis obtusa. Next base: position 25,324 of record BSBK01004810.1, read on the forward strand.
TAGTTTGGATGGTAGTAGAGGGTACCTACAAAGACTACCACATATGCTCGAGCCAAGGATGAGGAGGGATAGGGATGGCTATCGATGTTGGACTACCAACAAGTAGCATAAGAGACTCCAAGTATATGTAGAGAGCCATGGGATTACCTTCCTGATATGGAAGATGCAGGTGCGGATGCAGCCTACAGGGTAGAGTAGTGGAGAGAGCCATTCCCATGATTTACAGTTCCTAATGCACAGCCGCCAACATAAGGTGGTGATGGGAGTGACAGGGATGGGGGAGATGGGGGAGGGAGGGTGAGAGAGAGAGGATAGGGAATGAGATGAGGTGGCTAGAGATAGTCATGGAGATAGGTTTTTAATGATGAGGGAGAGGATACGGTGAGATTAGTTCACCAATGGGTGGATGTAGGATAGGACTAGCTTGCAGAGAGGGGAGGGGAGGATCTCAAAGTGATGATCTAGGTTTTAGAGGCTGAGATACAGCATCTCTAGATTACTAATGTCATGCAAGATTAGTAGTTAGTAGATGCATGAGCTGAGATAGATCAGCGAGAGAGGGTAGCATAGGCTAACATAGTAGAGATCTAGAGAGAGGTGGCACAAGCGGCCTATTATCATGGATTATATATAATAGTCATCCCTATGGCACAAAGAGTGCCACTCTACTCCAAGAGGGAAGGTAGATCTGATGTGGTACCAGATAGAGTGATAGTACCACCACCACCACCACCATGTGATGGGGAGAGTCAGACTTAGGTCTAGGATTAGATGTATAGAGTCATATCCTCGGACATCATCCAAACTTTGGATCCCACATTGTACTTTGTATCATGACACACACACACACATATATATATATATATATATATGAGATTTACTGGATTTGCGATGTATCTTGTGTATTTTTCTCACTTGTGATGATTGTTTCAGTTTTATTATCTTGCTATATTACACAAAATGTATGATATATGCTGATAAATGCTCTTGTGTAGTCTCTCTCATAGATGGATGTTTAGTTCTCATGTTTATGATATAGACTCATGTTTTTAAAAATGAGCTCTTTATGATATAGATATGATGATAAGATTAACCCCTTATGATGACAGGAAAAAGAATGTGATGTGAAGGATAAGGAGAGAAAGACATGATCAAGAAAAAGTGAAAGATGAGCACAGTTGACTGACAAGTCCGTGAAAGATGAAAGGAGAGCTCTCTCCATATGCAAGATGCAAAACTAAACTAACATGAACTTAAGAATGCAAGCTACTATAAAAATTGGTTTACTTGCAAGGTTACAAAGCTATTAGACTCTAATATTCATCATCGAGCGTTATTTGTAGCTTCACAAGATCATACAATACACACTAGTATAACTATGTGAATCTGAATATGATCTATATCAGATAGGTATGTGGGAATCCCACCTAAGCATCAAAGACATATAGGTCAAGATGAATAGTGCAGTGAGGTTCCCTAAGTTTAGTATAGCAAGATTATGCTCGCATTGAGACACAAGAGAGTGAAGATGACTATAAGCATGCACTTGCAAAAATAGTCAAGGATAATACATTGTAGATCCTAGTGTCAAGTGGAAAAAGCATAAATGTTCATGACAGTTAGGAACAACAAAATATACCCACAAGCAGAAAACAAATAAAACATGTCCTCGTTTCCCCAGTCTTCTAGCTAGGAATCATTGAAAACTATAAGGGAGAGAACACTCATCAAAGAAATCATCGTAGACAACACACAAAGAAATAAAGTCAAGCAAGTCTCAGTGAGTCAAGTGTTAAAGTGCGTGTGTGTAAGTCATAGAATCAAACTCTGAGTATTGCATCTACCAGTGGAAAATATCATATCATGGTAGACTATGGGTAGGATATCTGATAAGTGTTGAGAAACACTTGATGCTAGGGAAATGTTGAAAAACACAGTTGGAGTGGTATCCTAAAGACCAACACATCCAAGAGACCAAAGCTAACATAGTTATGCCCCCTAGACAAAGACAAAGACCAATTCCAAACCAAGGCAACAAGGACAAGGCATGATGGAGAAAGGCTACGTGTTGAGGACATGTGCTAAGAAATAAGGGTGCAAAGGCCTTAAGTAGCGCCTGTTTCTAGGTTTTCACCACTTGACAGATTTTTTGATTTTTTCAATTTTTTTGTATTTTTGCTACCAAGGCGCCTATTTCCAGGTTTTCACCAAGGCACTTTTTCTATTTTTTTGAATTTTTTGCAATTTTTTTTTTTTTTTGTATTTTTTCAAGACTTTATATGCTTTTTAGGATTTTTTCAACATCATATATGAATTTTTTTTGGAATTTTTTCAGGATCAATAAACATGTACAAAGGATGCCCCCAGATAGAACAGGCATCATGGATAGAACTTCTCTAGGCGCAATACATTGATAGGATCAGGGAGTTTCTCTCCCTCTTCAGTAGATAATAAATAAGAACCTATCCCAAAATCTGCAGTAATAATATAGGGTCCAAGACAATTAGGTTTGAATTTGCCCTTTTGATCTCAATGTTGTTGGTTCTTAGGATTTGTGCCAAAAATGTACACTCAAAATGTGCACTTCTCTAAGTCATTACTTCCAAGAGAATCCCTAAATGGGAAACCTTGAGAAAGTGACCTAGAGCTCCCTGGGCATGGAGTCACAAGGATATTAAGAATGCTCTCAGCTAGAGCTATTAAGCCTATAATCTTGCTAGTAAACTACACAATGCAAGATTCAAAGAGACAAGGGAAAGAATGCCAATATCCTCAAGAATCAAGATGAGAATGCAATGCAAGCTATGCTAGAATGAAGATGCAAGAATGCAACTATGCTATGGAAATGTAACTTCTCTAAGTCATTACTTCCAAGAGTGGGTGCCAAAAATGTACACACTAAGATGTGCACTTCTCTAAGTCATTACTTCTAAGAGAATCCATGGATTGGAAACCTTGAGAAAGTGACCTAGAGCTCCCTAGGCATGGAGTCACAAGGATATTAAGAATTCTCTCAGCTAGAGCTATTAAGCCTATAACCTTGCTAGTAAACCACACAATGGGAGATTCAAAGAGACAAGGGCAAGAATGCCAATATCCTCAAGAATCAAGATGAGAATGCAATGCAAGCTATACTAGAATGAAAATGAAAGAATGCAACTATGCTATGGAAATGAAAGTATTGCAAGCCTTACTAATTAACCTATGTGAGCTAAGCTAGAACTTGAAAGGAAATCTAAGCTAAAAAAACATAAACATGAAGCTATGATGCAAGAATGAAAGCTAAAATGAAAGAAGATCTCCAAAGCTCCGAAATCACCAAGAAATCCTATAGCATAAGATTAGTATTCAAAAGTCAGATTCTAGAATGAGAAGAGAGCTCTTCTTTTATAAGAAATGAGAATCAACAGACGATGGATATTAAGAGGCAAAAGATTTGATCAAGGGTGGAGTTTGAAAGAGGGATCAATCCATGTGCACAAGTCTCCTCCAATGAGAAAGAAGTGTTGACTTTTATGCCTCATGTGAGACAAAAAGGCCTTTTCTTTTTTTTATAAAATAAGAATAATGCTTTATTTGTGCAACTTAGGATAAGAGGAAAGTGAGGGCTTTTTATTTAATAAAAGGGGAGGGAATTCCTTTTAAATAAATAAAGACTTAGGATAAAATGCTTAGCCCATAGAATATAATTGAATAAATGATAAAATTAGGATTTGATCAAGAAAATTGATTTGATTGAAAATGTTGATTTAAAATATTGATTCAGAAAATTGATAAATTCGTTCCATCATTTGGTAAATTCAAGAATGGGGCCCAAAGTCTAGACGACCATTTTAGGGCGCATACAACCCTAATGCCTAAGTTAGGGTGATATTTCAAGGCCTTAACATATATTTTAGGGTTAGTTCTCAAGAATTCAATTAATGCACAGAGATGTTAATGTATTATCAAAATTAGGTCAAAAGAGAATAAATAGAATTTTTTGTTCTACTTTCTAGGTTATTAATTATGACAAGTGTGACTATATTTTCATCTTGAGGCACCCACCATCTATGAAAATATCCTTTTCACTATCAAAGATGATTTTGCATCAACTTACAAAAGTTTTTAGGCTGTGATAGGAATCTTTAAGAGTGATTTTCTAAACCCACAGTACCTAACTCATCTTCAAATTTTGGTGGATATCAAATTACATCATACATAGGGTCATTTATCCATAGAAAAATTAAGTGAGAAAAGAATGTCAAATCCAATTGAGTCTTTCAATGGTGTAGTCATTTTGTTTAATTTAAATTGTAAGTCTTATATATATAAATAGTATTTATATTTATTATATGTATCATTTTAGTAGGTATCAATTTTTTACAATTAAGATATGCAAGATTATTTTAAGATTTAATTGTATTTATTATTCAGTTGATATTTTTTATCATACACAATAATATATTTAAATTAATAAATAATCATTTATATATCTCTATTTTATTTATATAAATTAATTAATTTTTTTATCTCCTCTATCTATCATACTTTCATATATGTTTTCTTTTCTTTGTAAATTATAAGTATGTGTACCCACCCATTGTCTACCAAGGAGCTTTTTGACTTATTTTTGGAGAATGGTCTTATTGTGTTAATATTCCTCCAAAATTTTATAGGTTTTGGAGTGTAATTCATGTTTTATTTTTCAAGTAAAATTTACAAAATCTATAGGCACTTTATGTTTCCCCTAATCACATGAATTTTGAGTGGGTTGATGATTTTTGGGTGGGTTTATATGTTTTGGAACTTTTTACAAGCATGATGAGTTTTATGTAATACCCTCTCCTGTGGGGATACTTGGACTTTCAGATTTGGATATGTTTACAATGGTTTGGACTTTATGCTTACATTCATGATTTATGGATAATGACATGTCTATCAGATGTTTAGATACACTCATTTATGGTTATCATTTATATGTTCATGAAATTGAAAATCATATATCTTTATATGTTATATAGAGCTAACCCAAGGATTTGAATCTAACCACTATTATCTATGATGTTTTATATTCCATGTATATGTGTGTCTAATGTGTTTTCATGACTCAGGATGAAGTTGTAGTTACTCACTTATTTGAGGTCACATGATGAATCGATCCTTTTCATCTATTTGTATATATCTAACTTGTATATATATCTATATTTTCATATGTATCTCTTCTTCCTCTCCACACAGGAATCTTCATATGTTTCTTCCCCCAATATCCCCCCTCTAACACATCATGGGGAGGTTTAAAGGAGATCCCAATGGCTTGCTTGAATAGTTCATCCTCCAAGTCACCATTGTCCCCAAAAAATATTGGATCACCCCACTCATCAATGGGATCAACATCAGTCAACTTGCCCAACCCATCTATTGACAATTTTGATCTCTTCATGAATGCAATTTTAGAAATACATATGCTGGTTAATATTAATGTTGATTTCTATTATGCTTATGTGCATGTATTGATTAGAATGATACATTTCCATGTAGATTACCATTGTGGTAATTTTTAATGATACTATAACTGCAGCTAATAACGAGTGTGCAAAACCAATACAGTAGTCATATCAATAATATAAGCAAGCTTTCTACATCAGTAATACAGTGATGTCATTTAAGATATATATATATATATATATATATATATATATATATATATATATATATATATATATATATATATATATATATATATATATATATATATATATATATATATATATATATATATATATATATATATATATATATATATATATATATATATATATATATATATATATATATATATCAACATGACCATTACATCCTTCAAAGGTGCAAGTGGTAGTATTAAATAGAAAAGGAACAATGCATCATTAAAATAGGTTGAAATCTTGAACGTCAAAGAATAAATAATCAAATAGAAGGTACATTGGAAAAGAGAGATTATTAGAAATATTCTTCAAAGAATTTTTGAAATAAATTCTTATGGAGAGGATCTAACATTTCAAGGAGTGAGAAACATGCATATGACAGTGGTGGATATGATGATTAATAAGGTAAGTAGATCATGAAGAGATGAAAATGTTGCAAAAGAATGGTAAGAAAAATGTCTAGATGTTCATGCAATAATAGACTTTAAGACTCATCTTACTTTCTCCAATTGAAACATAATGGATGACCCTACTCAGAGCTACATACATCTTAAGAAGTATGATATAGTATTGTCTATAGCTAAACATGGACCTCTAATCCAGCCATATACACAACATAGTCGTGGCTCACGAATAGAATTATGAAAATGAGTATGAATTACCCAATTCGTAGATTCATAGTGAATCAACCTGTTGCCTCCTAATTAATTGGGGTGTTTGAATTACTCTCATATTGGAGAGACAACAACTGAAAGACCAAACTAATATGGAGGATTTTGAAAGCTATGAAATGATCAAAGATTGCAATTAATCTAAAATGAAGATGCAATTGCAATCTAAAAACTTGAAAGAAATATGATAGTGTAGGTTTAATCTAAAGAGCTTCAAATGAACATGAGAATTAAACTAATAGAAAATAAGCAAACTAATTAATATGAGAAATACAATTAAACTAGAAAATGGAGATTAATCTAATTATGCAACAAATCCCTAAAGCATGAAAATTAATACTAAAATCTACTATAGTTTAGATACTCTCACATATTGCCTCTTTCAAATGAAGGAAAAAGGTTCATAATATAGATAAGCCCGAAGGAAGAATGAAGAGTCCTCTTGAAATGAAACGGCTGACTCTTCATTTCCATGAAGGAAGATGAGACAAATATTTAAAGAATTATTTAATTAAAGAATGAATTATTGCCACATTGGTGGCTTTTTGAATTATTGGAATTATTTAAATTCAATTGAAAGATAATCCATTCAAATAACTAAATAATATTAATTCCTTTTTATGGGTATTAGCTAAAGAGGGTGGATTTAATTTAATTTAAAGAAATTAGGACTTTAGAATTAAATTAACTTATCATAGGAATTATTTAGCTAATAAAGTCAAAAACTTAGGAATTAATTATAGTGTTTGATTAATACAAATTAGGGTTTTTGCATTTGACATCAAGTTAAATAAAGTCAGGTAGGAGAGAGAAAATTGCTTAGTAAAATATGACTTAAATGATGTAAAATTTGAGAAAATGCACCAAAATTGATTGAAAGTATAAGGTGCCAATTTTGGGGTATTACATTTTCCCCTCTTTGAATTGATGTCCGAGCAGTGCGTTGATTGAAAGAATAGTCTGATGTGATAGATGATGAGAGTTTTAGAAGTCTAGGTTAGGATTCCAAGACACCAATCAGATCAAAGCATGATTCTCTGAAGTCTAAGTTAGATTGCAAAGACAATGGTCTAATGACAGCTTGAGAGAAGACTGGAATTGGGGTTAGATTGCCCTAGTATCCAGAATGAGATTCAGTCTTTAGGAGTCAGGGTTAGATTGCCCCAATGCCCATTGACTAAATTATGACAAAAGTAGATTTAGGACTATCTTCGGAATCAGGGATAGATTTCCCCAATACAAAGCTTAGCCCTCTAAGACCTGGGTTAGATTTCCTAGATAACAGTCCAAAAGAGATTTTGAGAGCTATCTCTAGAATGAAGATTGACTCCTGGGAATTGGGGTTAGATTTCTCTAATACCTAATAGATTTTCAGAACCATCTCCAGAATGAAGCTCGATACTCAAGGATCTGAGTTAGATTGTTGAGATGCCTAAAAAGATAGATGATAAGATGACAAGATGCAAGGCACAAAGATGCCCCTAGTGAAGAGATGCCCCAAGCGGTGAGGACTTTGATTTAGATTAGATTAAAGTGAGATTGGTTTGACAAGATTCAATGATGCAATCATCCTGCCCCCTTAGGAGTGAAATCGAAAGATGACATGTTAGAAAGATGATTGACAACAAGAGTTTGCAGATAGAAGAAATCAGACTAGATTTGAGAAGCCTTAGAAGCAATTTGGAACAATTTGGAGGTCCTATTAACCAAGTTTGACCAGATTTGACTAGAGTTGACTTTGATGAAAAGATGAAAGAACTGAGAAAATGATGAGCAGATGAGAATCTGGCAAAAAAATGATGCCAGAAGGTTACTATTGCCCTAAATTTCCTATTCTACAAATTTGGCCAAAATCTATTTTAAGCTCTCTTTTTTACCCTTGCCAAGAATCCCTAAAATTTTCATGGCCTCACATTTTGTTTCCTAGCCTCTGTAATTGTTTCATGCCCCTGGTCTGCAGGTTTAAAAATTCATAAAACTAGCCATTGTGCCAAAAAACCTTGCAAACCCTAAGCCTTTGTTCTAATTTGCAGTTACTTTACCTTGGCCACTTAAGTCCTCTTTTCAGCATGTGTACATTAATATTTTGGCCCAATCACCATTTCTCCTTTTCTTTCCAACGGTTGTCTTTTATTCTTGCGACTTAGCGAATACAGTGATTCTCATAATCACTAATTGTTTCCTGATCACCACAAAATATCCTGCGACCTGGTGAATGTTAGCTTCTCTTTAGTCACATGACCGCTAAGTTCGCTGGTGGTGTTATCTTTTATTCAATGATTCTGCGAATGCCTTGTTCGTGTAATAGCCCAGAGTTCAGTGGTTAAGTCCATAACAGTTAGTGATTCAACAGGCGGTTAGCTTCCTTTCAGTCACTTGGCCATTGAATATTCTGGTAGTCTCAAATAAACAAGGGTCCCAATTAGCAAGATCTATGGCCGGCATGTGTTCTCATAGATTTGTGTCAAAGCATCAGATCATGCGCTGACTGTCAATCTTGATTTGTTGTCAAATCTTTGTTCAGTGGGTCCTTTCTTTCTGACGTGCTCGCATCTAATTGGTCCACATAGTGATAAATTGGAACATGTCAGTGGGTCCTGATCCTTTCAGAAGGTTAAAGTATAGTAGGATCTTGTGGTTGTCACTACGCCACTGGGATAAGATGCACACTTTTTAAGTCAGTGGTTTAGCGACAACCATCCGATGTTCTTTCTGCAGATCATGGGTTCATCTATTAGGTATGCTGACTTGCTCAAATATAATTGGTCCTCGTGGTGCAGACAAAGATTTCCAGTGGGTCTGGTGTGTCAGAGGGGGTTCCAGTTAAAAGAGATCTACTATGGACGTGTGAGCGTAAGGAATATTCTAGGGCTTTGAGATCTTGCACCCGTCGTTAGATTAGGATCTTATCTTTTGTGGGTCCGTGTTAGAGGGATTTGCCAAGGTGTGTTCCTACAAAGCGGCCAGAGTGAATGAAAGATTTCCAAGTGGCAAGTCTAGGCCTAGGTTTGATAGAGTATTTGGCAGTCCCGATGAATTTCACATGTTTGCTCATTCACGAAATGATTTGGTGGTCCTCCAAACAACTTAGCAATTCAATGAAAAATGAACACTTTGTTCACTGAATCTCTAAATAAATTGGCAGAGGAAGAAAGGATTCTATGACTTAGAGGAGGTCTTCAGTCACATGGTCACCAAATAACTTAAAAGAGGAGGGCTCGAGGTGGGTCCAAATATGCTGACAGGTCAAAAAGCTCGATTCTCATTGGCCGCTGACTTCCATGATGGTTTTGACTTGCCGGGGGATTTTAAGTAATTTTCTCAGCGCATCTAGACTGTTCATCTATTGGGAAATGTTAGACATCGACAGACATCTTTTAAATGACCGGCTAGTCATTGGTTTTCAAAATTTAAATGTCTAAGAGGTTTTTGCCAGAATCTGATTTGCAAACCACAGGCGGTGAGGTAGCTCAGGAGATTTATGTCTCTAGGACATTTGCAATTAAGGGAGATGATGAGAGAGGTCTGGACAGCTGCCTTGGGTCGAGTCCTGTCCCTGTGAGGTACCATTCTTACATTCATGGAAAGACTTTTGTGTAGTAGGGTGGGTAAATCCAGGGTGCTTGTCTGTAGGCAACATAGTACAGGCATGAATATCAGATCAATTAAGATATTCACAAGAGATACGTTTATGGTCAGAAATGATAGACTTAGGGTTTGAATATTTTATGTAAAATTTTGTAACCCTAGTTAGGTTTTTTACTCTTGCCTGCATGCAAAAGAGTATGTATATATTGTTTTAGAGCTTTAGGAGCTCAGGAGTTGGATAATTTGTAGAAGAAAATTCATCTTTTCTTAAAGGCCATCTATGGTATCATTTCTACCCCCTGGCTCACATAGTTGTATTTCTCCCATTGATGATTCAAATATTGCAGAGGTATTTTGTGACAATCATTCATGTCCCTATGCTTCCTTGTTTGGATTATCTCTTATTGGATCAAAGTATGTGCATGTTTTCAATGTTATTTGAGGGTTCTTGATCCCTCTTGCTTTCTACAATTTTGTGTGTTACTATGTTTGATCTGATTTAGATGGTATTGTGGGTATACCTCAGCCCCTTAACAGTCTTGTCTCAATCCTACACCGAGTTGTAGAAGTGAATGTCTATTTGCAGGTCATAAGTTGTGCCTTATTCTCAGGCCCTCTTATGAAATATTTATGCAAGCCTATTTAGTAAGTTGTGACCTACTAGACCTGAGCTTTTCATTGATTTCATTCCTACATACTAAGATCCAAACCCTAGTTTTGGTGCATCACCTAGTAGGTAGTTTGATTTCAAGTCATTTCCCTTACAAGCATTCCTTCTATCCCTTTCCCTTCAAAAGTTTACTTTCATGTCTAGAAGCAAATTAAGGTGATTATCCAAGAGGAACTAGCCTAGAACCTGGAGGTCTCATCTTAGTTAGCAAAGGTCCCACAACCTAGAGATGATTCTGATGTTATACTGAGTTATCAAGACCAAGAGAGCTTGAGACAAAGGTGCAAACTTAGTGTATAACAATTCTGGCACGCTAGGTGGGACCACTAGAAGTTATTCAAATTCAAAGATATCCTATCTCTGATATGCAAATTACATGAAATAGGCTTTTAGAAGTCATTCTATCAAGTATATCTAGTGACTCCACTGATTTCAAGGATCCAGGCTACCTTGTTCAATGTTTTATAAGAAAGATTGAGACTAGAAGCTCAAAGCCTACCCAATTTTTAGAGTTCCCCTCAAAGAGAAGTCATAAAGGAAAGTCAACTCAAAGGACATCCCCTAAAAGAAGAGTTCAGTCTACACCTCCTGATACCTTAGAAAGGAGACCTTTTCCCTTTCATTCTAAAAGAATAGGCAAATCTCTAACCAGAGATCTAGGAGAAGATTCAAATCAAGTAGCAAATACAGCTCATATAGTTGTCAATCTTCAGTTTCCAACTCCTACAATGGCTAGACCATTTGCCTTTGCACCATTCAACCAAGGCAGCCCATTGGCCTCTGCTCAACATCATGATGTGCCTTTGGTGGCACTTAAGAGTATACTTGATTTCATAGGTGAAGGGCAGACAACTACTTTTGAGCACATAAGAGATGTGACCACCATATGCAGCATACACAACATTACTCAAGAAGATGTGGCCACAAAGTTATTAGCAGCCTCTCTAAAAGGTAAGGCTCTAGAATGGTTTAGAACTCTAACTGTTGGTTCTATTACTTCTTGGGATGAGTTAGGGGATGCATTAAGTAAGCATTTTGAGGATAAATCAGATAATTTGTCTCTAGTTGAGTAGTTAACAACTATTAAGAGAGACCCTCAAGAACAAATGACAGATTACAATAGTAGGTTCCTTAAAACATGGAATAGAATCCCAATCTCAGTGAGACCATTAGCTAACCATGCATTCCTTTACTATTTACAAAGCCTAAATGGTCAAATTTCTATCATGATCTAGTCTATGGGTGATACTTCTCTACCCCAAGCTTTTGACATAGCTGTCAAGGCTAAAAATTGTTTGATTCAAGTAGGCATGATTGCTAGAAGGCCTCCAATGCCCATTGCACCTACCCAAGTACCCCCATTTACCCCTATTCCCACCATATTGGCACCTCAAGCTAGTACTAGTGGCCAAGAGTTAACAACAAGCTTCTCTCAAGAGCTGCAAGAGATAAAGAATAGGTAGCAAAGCAGTTAGCAAGAAATGACCAACATGTTGCAGACCTTGACTAAAGAGGTAAAAAATCTAAAGAAGCAAGGTCAAGGAATTAGACCACCATTTTAGACACAAGGCCAAGGTCCTAATCGACAATATCAAAATCAAGGATAGCCTTATCAACAAAATAGGCCACCATACCAAGGACACTATCAAGGACAAAGACAAAGTTTTAATCAGAGACCATTCTAGCCATATAACCTTGCACCTCTAAATTCTACTAATCCAGTGAGGGATATGGTTCCTAGTCAAAATAATGTGGCTATGGAGAATGAATGGTGTTTTCATTGTAATCAGCCTCATAATCAGGCTACATGTTCAAATGGATGGATGAACCAAGCTCTAATGGTTCAAAATGCCTCACAAGCTCAATCTAAGGTCTCATCCAGTGGGTCAGTGCCTCAACAAGAATCACAAAAGAATGAGACTGCTCTCTTTAATTGGGAGTAACTAGACTTCAATGGAGTCAATGATGAGGTTGCTTTTGTTTCCTTTACAAGAGAAAAAAGAAGAGCTCGAGACATGGAGAGAGCAGACTCCAATGCTAAAGCCACTACATCTGCAGAGCCACTGCAGCAAGCTGCTCCCATCACACCTAAGGAGGCTCATGTCATTACAGGTGAAGAAGGCAAGCATTCCAAAGAGGTAGAGCCCATCATGCCAAAGACACAACAAAGATTAAACACTATGACACCATTTAATATTGTAGACAACATGAAGAATGTGAATGTCACCATGTCCATGTGGGACTCTTTGGCTCTTCCAAGGCAGCCTAAAATTTTGAAGAAGGCCATGACAGAGGTAGCAACTCCTCAACCTACAAAAGAAGCTACAAAGGTAGTGTTGGTCAACACCAATCAAGAAAAGGAAGCTCCGAGTAACAACTCCAAGGCCAATGCCATTCAAGGTAGGAACTCAAATCCACCTCCCTTTTATGTATCTTTAATCATTGGAAAATATTTAGTACATAATTGTATGGTAGATAGTGGAGCTACTAGCACTATAATGCCTAAAAGGGTAGCTGACCAATTAGGACTAAAGTATGAACCCTTCCAAAAGAAGGTGACCCAACTGGATGGATCCTCAATCAATAATATAGGTGTGGCTAAGGATACCATTCTAATCTTGCATGCTAGTCCTAATTTCTCAATCCTCCTTGATATATATATCATAGATCTCCCTGCATTATTTTCTATATGTCTTTCAAGGGAGTTTACAACCAAGATAGGAGGTTACCTATCTTCTGATTGGTCTCACATGTTATTTCATACAAGGTATGGGACCAAGGTCACCATTAAGTTAGAACCATTATCAACACACTATGTAGAGCCATATGTGTCCAATACCATCAATGTAAATTGCCCTATATTTGATCACAATGACTTCCAAGCCATTAGTGAAGCGAGCACAAAGATAGAAAGTATCCTTGACATTCTTCTAGATGAAAGAGCTTTAGAGGCCCAAGAAAATCTAATTTGGGATTTTGGTTTGGGAAGTTATTTAATACAAGAAAGTGATGCTATAGAACCAAGCCTTCTCAAAGAGGATACGGATTCAGAGAATTAGAGCAATCAGGTTTGGGAACTATTTTTTGATGGGGCTAGAAGTAGACATGGTTCTAGTGGTGGTGCTATGCTAGTGTCCCCAAAAGGAGAAAGGTATTATATTGCCTTTAGATTTAGTTTCTCCTACACTAGCAACATTGTAGAGTATCAAAGTCTAGTCAATGGACTAGAATGGGCTAGAAAAAGAGGGCTTAAGGCCTTAAAAGTTTATGGTGATAGTGAGTTAGTTGTCAGCCAAGTGAGAGGGATAAGTGCAACTAAGAATGACACCATGAAAGCATACAAGCATAGAGTTTGGGATGCAATTGAATATTTCCATGCTTTCAATATTGTTGCCATCCCTAGAAAGTTAAATCAAAATGCAAATAGGTTAGCTATTGTTGGATCCCAATATGACATCCCAAATAGCATTTCAAAAGAAGTGGATCAATAGAATATCAAAGTGATCGTCAGACCCTCTGTTCCTGATAATGATATCAATTGGCAAGTGTTTGACAATGATGAACAAATTTTGCAGTTCTTGTTTGAAGAAGATGTTTTTTCATAACACAAGCAAGATAGGCTATCACAAAACTATGGTGATCAAGTGATACAACTCAAGTCTAATAAGATGCCTAGAGGTCTTGTCACCTTAGAGACTATTTTCAACAAGGATGATGAAGTTAAGAAAAGCAAAGCTAGCTTGGTAGTCCAACAAGAACATTGTGTTGAATTGGAGTTGGAACCAGGTAAGAGCCTACAATTTGGAAAGGTAAATAGTGAATTAGAAAAACAAGCTTATACTTAGTTATTCAAAGAATTCAATGATGTTTTCTCATGGCAATATGAGGATCTCAAAGGTTTTGATCCAGCCCTTGCTCAGCACACTATTCAATTAGAACCAAATGCCAAACTAGTGAGGCAAAAGCAAAGGCCTGCTAATCCCAAGCTTGAGCCACTTATGCATAAAGAAGTGCTCAAATTGATAGAAAGTGGTATCATCTACCCCATTAAACATACTAGTTGGGTTTCCAACCTTGTTCGTATGAGGAAGAAGAATGGGGAACTAAGTTTATGTGTTGACTTCAAGGATCTTAACAGGTCCTCATTAAAGGACCACCATCCACTACCCTCTATGGACAAATCTTACAATGTGTCTCTGGATCTGAGAGATTTTCATTATTGGATGGCTATTCAGGATACAATCAGATCTTGGTAAATGAAGAGGATCAATATAAGACTTCATTTACAACCAAGTGGGGAACCATGGCTTATCAAAAGATGCCCTTTGGTTTGTCAAATGGAGGTGCTACATTTCAAAAGGCAATGGATATGGCCTTTAAGAGCCTAATGTACAAGTTTGTGTTGGTCTACTTGGATGATATAACTATCTATTCAAAGTAGGTAGTAGATCATATCAAACATTTGAGAAACATTTTTTAAAGGTGTAGAGAATTCGGGATATCCCTTAATCCCAAGAAATGTGTGTTTGCAATTCATGAAGGAGAATTATTGGGATATGTAGTATCGAGAGAGGGAATTACAGTAGATCCTAAGAGAATTGTAGCTATCTTAGAGCTACCCCTACCACATCACAAGAAAAGTCTCCAATCTTTCATAGGAAAGATTAACTTTGTTAGGAGATTCTTGCCTAACATTGTAGATTTACTCAAGCCTTTGACAGCCATGTTAAAGAAGAGTTCAGCTTTTAGCTGGACCAAGGAAGGGAAGGTCAATTTCCAAGCTATCAAAGAGGCCCTAATAAAAGCCCATACTCTCCTAAACCCAAATTTCAATAAGGATTTCATCCTTTATGCTTATGGAGGTCATGATGTCATATTTGCAATGTTGACTCAAGAAAATTTAGATGGATTGGAGTAGCCTATTGCTTTCTTTAGCAAAGGTTTGGAAGAGTATGAATAGAGATACTCTTTTGTAGAAAAATATGTGCTTGATGTGGTAAAGAGCCTCAAAAATTTTAGATATCTATTGACCCATAGCAAGGTACATTTAAAAGTTACTCATCCAAGTGTCAAAGAGTTTTTGCTTTCAAAGGACCTAAATGAGAGAAGAGCTGGTTGGATCACCAAGGTGATGGAATATGACATAGATATTCAAACTACCAAGCTGGTTAGAGGAAGAGGTCTTTGTGAACATTTGGCAAGGGATGAAAGTGAAAAGAAATCAAAGCAAGTGGATGCATCTCTAGTGGTGCATTCTACAGAAGAACAAGCCAAGGAAACAAGTTGGTTGCCCAATATGATCAATTACTTGAAGACGGGACAATGTCCTACAGGCCTAGATTCAACAAGAAGGAGGTATTATAGATTACAATCTATTCCTTTTGTGCTGATTGCTGATGTTCTTTTTAGAAAGGATCACAATGGTGTCCTTTTGAGATGCATAGATTCAGAAAAGGTAGTAGATGTCCTATTTGAGTTTCATGATGGACCTTCTAGAGGTCACTTTTTTCCTAGGACTACTGCTTTTAAAATCATGAGGGCTGGATACTATTGGCCATCTGTCTTTAAGGATAGTCATGATTATGTCATAAAATGCATCAAGTGTGCCATGTTTGTAGGAAAAGAGAGGCTTGCAGCCTTGCCCCTATAGCCAGTTAGAATAGAGTAGCCCTTCATGAAGTGGGGTATAGATTTTATTGGAATGATTAATCCTCCATCTAGTGCAAGACATAAATGGATAATTATAGCAACTAATTAGTTCACCAGATGGATAGAGGAAATTTCTTTAAAAGAAGCAAATGAGAGTGTTGTATTGAGTTTTTATGATGACATAGTTCATAGGTTTGGCACTCCTGATTCCATAATTTCAGATAATGCATTGGCATTCATAGGCCTCAAAGTATTAGAGTGGGCAATCAAGAATGGCATCTATCTAAATACCAGTTAAAATTATTACCCTTAAGGCAATGGCTTGGCAGAATCAACCGATAAGAATTTGATTAGAATAATCAAGAAGATTCTGTAAGATAATCAGAGAGATTGGCATACAAAGCTCAAATTTGCCTTATGGTTAGACATAATTACCCCAAAGAAAATCATTGGTAATTCTCCTTACATGTTAGTGTATGGAAAAGAGGCTAAGTTGTCCATTTCAATAGAATTACCAGCTCTAGACTTAGCTACTCAATATGTCATGTTTGATGAAGAGGATCCCTTACAAATCAGATATGCTCAATTGATGGAATTAGAGGTCAGAGATAAGTCTATGCAAGATATGGAGCTCCATCAAGTTTAGACAAAGAGGAGTTTTGACAAAAGAGCTAGGATCAGAAATTTCAAAGTTGGAGACATAGTCCTCAAGTGGGATGAGTTTAAGTCCAGGCCTGGTAGGCACACAAAGTTTGATTCATTTTGGGGTGGACCATTCATTATAAAAAAGTGTAGGGGAACCAATGATTTTCAGCTTTCAACTCTGGAAGGAGATTCCCTACCAATTGCAGTCAATGGATTCCACTTGAAGCCCTACTTTGAGGTTAATCCCTCCCTGTAAATTCTTGCAGATATGTGTTTCTTGTCTTCTTTCCCTTTTTCTAGCCTAGTTTTCCTACTTTTCAAGAAGTGCTCGTACACAAGTTTGTCTTGCTATTCATTTTTGTCCCTCTATCAAAGTTTTGTGTTCAGAATGACCCCATGCCCAATGGATATGTCAAGGCAACTAGTTTTCCATGTCAAGCAGGCTGACATCCAGCAGAAATTGCCAAAATGTTGCCCTAAATTTCCTATTCTACAAATTTGGCCAAAATCTATTTTAAGGTCTCTGTTTTACCCCTGCCAAGCATCCCTAAAATTTTCATGGCCTCACATTTTGTTTCCTAGCCTCTGTAATTGTTTCATGCCCCTGGTCTGCAGGTTTAAAACTTCATAAAACTAGTCATTGTGCCAAAAAACCTTGCAAACCCTAAGCCTTTGTTCTAATTTGCAGTTACTTTATCTCAGCCACTTAAGTCCTCTTTCCAACATGTGCACATTAATATTTTGTCCCAGTCACCAGTTCTCCTTTTCTTTCTGGTGGTTGTCTTTTCTTCTCGCGACTTAGAGAATACAGCGATTCTCATAATCACTGATTGTTTCCTGGTCAACGCAAAATATCCTACGACCTGGCGAATGTTATCTTCTCTTTAGTCATGTGACTGCTAAGTTCTTTGGTGGTGTTATCTTTTATTCAATGATTTTGTGAACACCTTGTTCGTGTAATAGCCCAGAGTTTGGTGGTTAAGTCCATAACAGTCAGCAATTCGGTGGGCAGTTAGGTTCCTTTCAATCGCTTGGTCATTGAATATTTTGGCAATCTGAGATAACCGAGGGTCCCAGTTAGCAAGATCTATGGCTGGTGTGTGTTCTGATAGATTTGTGTCAAAGCATCAAATCATGCACTGACCGTCGATCTTGATTTTTTGTCAGAGCTTTGTTCGGTGGGTCCTTTCTTTCTGATGTGCTCACATCTGATTGGTCCACATAGTGATGAACTAGAACATGTTAGTGGGTCTTGATCCTTTTAGAAGGTTAAAGTATAGCAAGATCTTGTGGTTGTCGCTACACTACTAGGATAAGATGCACACTTTTTAAGTCAATGGTTTAATGACAACCGTCCAATGTTCTTTCTGCAGATCATGGGTCCATCTATCAAGTATGCTAGCTTGCTCAAATATAATTGGTCCGCGTGGTGTTGACAAAGATTTCCAGTGGGTCCAGTGTGTCAGAGGGGGTTCCAGTTAAAAGAGATCTATGGAGGGCATGTGAGCGTAAGGAATATTCTAGGGCTTTGAGATCTTGTCTTTCATGGGTCCGTGTCAGAGGGATTTTCTGAGGTGTGTGCCTATGAAGCGGTTGGAGTGAATGAAAGATTGCCAAGTGGAAAGTCTAGGCCCAAGTTTGATAGAGTATTTGGCGGTCCCAATGAATTTCATATGTTCGTTCATTCATGAAATGGTTTGGCGATCCTCCAAACAACTTAGCGATTCAACAGACACTTTGTTCACTAAATCTCTAAATACATTGGCAGAGAAAGAAAGGATTATGCGACTTAGAGGAGGTCTTCAGTCACGTGGTCGCAAAATAACTTAAAAGAGGAGGGCTTGAGGTGGGTCCAAATATGTTGATAGGTTGAAAAGCTTGATTCTCATTGGCCACTGACTTCCATGATAGTTTTGACTTGCTAGGAGATTTTAAGTAATTTTCTCATGCACCTTGACCGTTCATCTGTCAGGAAACGTTAGACATTGATGAACACATTTTAAATGACTGGCTAGCCATTGGTTTTCAAAATTTAAATATGTCTAAGAGGTGTTTTCCAGAATCTGATTTGTAGACCATGAGTGGTGAGGTAGCTCAGGAGATTTATGTCTCCAGGACATTTGCAATTAAGGGAGATGATGAGAGAGGTCTGGGTAGCTACCTTGGGTCGAGTCCTATCCCTATGAGGTACCATTCTTGCATTCATGGCAAGACTTTTGTGCAGTAGGGTGGGTAAATCTGGGTTGCTTATCTGTAGGCAACATAGTATAGACATGAATATTTTATCGATTGAGATATTCATAGGAGATACATTTATGATGAGAAATGACAGACTTAGGGTTTGAATATTTTATGTAAAATCTTGTAACCCTAGTTAGGTTTTTGACTCTTGCCTACGTGCAAAAGAGTATGTCTATATTGTTTTAGAGCTTTAGGAGCTCAAGAGTTGGACAATTTGTAGAAGAAAATTCATCTTTTCTTAAAGGCCATCTATGGTATCATTTCTACCCCCTGGCTCATACAGTTGTATTTCTCCCATTGATGATTCAAATATTGCAGAGGTATTTTGTGACAATCATTCATGTCCCTATGCTTCCTTGTTTGGATTATCTCTTATTGGATCAAAGTATGTGCATGTTTTCAATGTTATTTTAGGGTTCCTGATCCCTCTTGCTTTCTATAATTTTGTGTGTTACTATGTTTGATCTGATTTAGATATTATTGTGGGTATACCTCAGCCCCTTAACAGTCTTGTCTCAATCCTACACCGAGTTGTAGAAGTGAATGTCTATTTGCAAGTCATAAGTTGTGCCTTATTCTCAGGCCCTCTTATGAAATATTTATGCAAGCCTATTCAATAAGTTGTGACCTACTAGACCTGAGCTTTTCATTGATTTCATTCCTACATACTGAGATCCAAACCCTATTTTCGGTGCATCACCTAGTAGGTAGTTTGATTTCAAGTCATTTCCCTTACAAGCATGCCTTCTATCCCTTTCCCTTCAAAAGTTTACTTTCATGTCTAGAAGCAAATTAAGGTGATTATCCAAGAGGAACCAGCCTAGAACCTGGAGGTCTCATCTCAGTTAGCAAAGGTCCCACAACCTAGAGATGATTCCCATGTTATACTGAGTTATCAAGACCAAGAGAGCTTGAGACAAAGGCACAAACTTAGTGTATAACAGTTACTACACAAGCATCCGATCCCGATGGCCCCATAATTTTAAAACACAATTTTGAGCCATCTAGAAATGTTATATTTTAATTTCGATCCTAAAAATGGATTTAGAATGGTTGATTTAGCCAAGGGTGCAGTTTTCACGCAAAACAGAGCACTTTTGAAAATTAGGTCAAAAGCTATATAAGGCCTAGAGGGGTCATTTTCAAATCATTATTCACTTTGTCTTCTTGTGAATCTGAGAGCTCTAAGTAGAATGGAGGGTGTTCCTATGCATACACATCGATTTGATAGATCCTGCCACCACAATCGACCACCAGAGTATGACCCACCTATGAGTAGTCAACAAACCATCCTACATTTCAAGTTTTAATCACTTTCTAGGTCATTTAGGTCAGATTTTAGCATGTTTTAGGGCTAGTTCGTTAATTTTCATGTGAGGAAACAATTTCCTTGCACCGGCCCCAATCACCCCTCACGTGAGAAAATAGTATCCTCACAGGGGTTATGGTATTGTCGCAATGGGCAACTCTGTGTCTTCACGTGAGCTGCTTTGTGGTGTCGCATGAAATTTCATCCTGGTGATGAAATATCGTGCAAGATAGGATCCTATCTTGCGTGAACATCTGACATAGTTTAGCTATAGCTAAATTTCATCCTCTAATCCAGCCATATACACAACATAGTCGTTTCTTGATCATCAAAATTACGAAGGTGAGTATGGATTACACAATTCACAATATCTATCGATTCGACCTATTGCCTCCTAATTAGTTGAGGTGTTAGAATTACTCTCAGAATGAGAGCCAACAACCAAAAGACCAAGCTAATATGAAGGATTTTTGAAAGCTTGAAAGATAAACAAATTTTCAATTAAGCTACAATGAAGATGCAATTGTAATCTAAGAACTTGAAAGAAATATGATAGTGTAGATTTAATCTAAAGAGCTTGAAATAAACATGAGAATTAAACTAATGGAAAATAAGTAAACTATATTAATATAAGAAATGCAATTAAAGTAGAGAATGGAAAATAATCTAATTATGCAATAAAGCTTGAAAGCATGAAAATTGAGACTAAAATTGACTATAGTTTAGATACTCTCACAAATTCCCTCTTTCAAATGAACGAAAAGGGTTCATAATATAGACAAGCTTAGAGGAAGAATGAAGAGTCTTCTTGAAATGAAATGGCTGACTCTTCATTTCCATGAAGGAAGATGAGACAAATATTTGAAGAATTATTTAATTAAAGAATGAATTATTGCCACATGGGTGGCTTTTTGAATTATTGGAATTATTTAAATTCAATTGACAGATAATCCATTCGAATAACTAAATAATATTAATTTCTTTTTATGGGTATTAGCTAAAGAGGGTGGATTTAACTTAATTTAAAGCACTTAGGACTTTAGAATTAAATTAACTTATCATAGGGATTATTTAGGCAATAAAGTCAAAAACTTAGGAATTATTTATAGTGTTTGATTAATGCAAATTAGGGTTTTTGCATTTGAGAAGAAGTCAAATAAAGTCAGGTAGGAGAGAGAAAATTGCTTAGTAAAATAGGACTTAAATGATGTAAAATTCAAGAAAATGAACCAAAATTGGTTGAAAGTATAAGGTGCCAATTTTGGGGTATTACATTTTCCCCCCTTTGAATTGATGTGCGACCAACGCGTTGATTCAAAGAATAGTCTGATGTGACAAATGATGACAATTTCAGAAGTCTAGGTTAGGATGCCAAGACACCGATCAGATCAAAGCATGATTCTCTGAAGTCTAAGTTAGATTATGGAGACAACAGTCTAATGACAGCTTGAGAGAAGACCAGAATCAGGGTTAGATTGCCCCAGTATCTAGAACGAGATTCAATCTTTAGGAGTCGGGGTTAGATTGCCCCAATGCCCATTAACCGAATGATGATAGAAGAAAATTTAGGACTGTCTCCAGAATCAGGGTTGGATTGCCCAAATATGAAGCTTAGCCCTCCGAGACCTAGGTTAGATTGCCTAGATAATGGTCCAAAAGAGATTTTGAGAGCTATCTCCAAAATGAAGATTGACTCTGAGGAATTGGGGTTAGATTTCACCAATACCTAATAGATTTCGAGAACCATCTCCAAAATGAAGCTCGATCCTCAAGGATCTGAGTTAGATTTCTCAGATGCCTAAAAAGATAGATGATAAGATGACAAGATGTGAGGCACAAAGATGCCCCTAGTGAAGAGATGCCCCAAGAGGTGAGGACTTTGATTTAGATCAGATTAAAGTGAGATTGGTTCGACAAGATTTAATGATGTAATCATCCTACCCCCTCAGTAGTGAAATTGAAAGATGACATGTCAAAAAGATGATTGACAACAAGAGTTTGTAGATAGAAGGAATTAGACTAGATTCAAGAAGCTACAGAAGCAATTTGGAATAATTTGGAGGTCTTGTTGACCAAGTTTGGCCAAATTTGACTAGAGTTGACTTTGATGAAAAGATGAAAGAGCTAAGAAAATGATGAGGAGAAGAGAATCCGACAAGAAGATGGCACCAGAAGGATTGCTACATAAGCGTCAGATCTTGATGGCCCTAGAATTTTAAAAACACAATTTTGAGCCATCTAGAGATGTCAGATTTTGATTTTAATCCCAAAAATGGATTTAGAATGGTCGATTTAGCCAAGGGTGCAGTTTTTGTGCAAAATGGAGCACTTCCAAAAATTAGGTCAAAAGCTATATAAGGCCCAGAGGGGTAATTTTCAAATCATTATTCACTTTGTCTTCTTGTATATCTGAGAACTCTAAGCAGAATGGAGGGTGTTTTGGTGCATACACATCGATTCAAGTGATCTTTCTACCATAGCTGACCATCAGAGTATGACCCACCTATGAGTAGTCAACAAACCATCCTACATTTCAAGTTTTAATCACTTTCTAGGTCATTTAGGTAAGATTTTAGCATGTTTTAGGGCTATTTCTTCAATTGTTGCACGAGGAAAGAGTTTCCTTGCACTGACCCCAATCGCCCCTCGTGCAAGAAAAAAAATTTCTCATGGGGGTTAGGGCAATATCACATCAGGAAGCTCTGTGTTGTTGCATGAGCTTCTTTGTGGTGTCACATGAAATTTCATCCTAGTGATGAAATCTCATGCGAGGTAGGATCCTATCTTGCACAAAAATCTGCCATAATTTTGAAGAGTCTTTGTCAAATTTTCTTGAAATCAACCAAGTAGAGCATCGTAGAGTCGTGTTTAGAATAGATGTCTTGCTTCATTTGTTATTGTTTCTTTGAAATCATCATGTCAAGGTACTAATCCAATTTCATCACTTGTTTTGCAGGTTGAATTCCCAGATGTTGCCTTCTAGTCACACCATCCAGTGATCAGTGAACTATTACAAAGACTATCAAATGTTGAGGATGCCCACATTGATGGGCTAGGGCTGGGTTACCTATGTGATATACCTGATATTTGAGTAAATCATGGTCTTCTTGGTGTACTTGTCTAGCACTTCCATTTGAAGATGAACATGTTCCATTTCCCGATGGGGGAAATGAAAGTGACTCCCAAGGACATCTATCAGATTCTGAGGATACCTTTCCATGGTGCTAGAGTTGAGTATGACATTCAGCCATGGTTAGGGACACTAGCAATGAGAGCCATATTCAAAGATGAACTGGTGATGGGTCGAGCCATCTCGTGGGACAAGCTGGTTAGTAGATATGGTTGTGCTCATCAATTAGCCATCATTCTTGCCATATTCTTGAGCTGCTACTTAGTTCCTGATCGAGGATAGCACAAATTAGAGTGTGGCTGGGGATGAATGCTGCACCAGATGCTAGAGAGGCCAACTGTTAGATTCGAATGGGGCAAGTGCATGCTCACTTAGATGTACCACAAGATGCATGAGATCATGTATCAAAGTGCAAGGACTATAGCCACTGGTGTCTTCATTCTACAGATATGGTTCTGGGAGCATCTCCCCATTTGTAGGCCAATATTCCATGATACATGGTAGCCTCTTGAGCCTTATATTTATAGGTACATAGGCCTCATGACTCATCCAATGCTGGGTAAGACAAACTAGTGGTGAGGACTATTGGATGATATGGCAGTAGTCATATGGAGACTGTGGGTTGCTACAGAGCCATGGGATGAAGCTCAGTGGGAGATCTCACATATGTTCATCTCACGTCCATTGATCAGGTGCACTATCAGTGTTATTGAGTGCTTCTCAGTTACATGATTTATGAGGTAGTTCAGGAGGCTATAGGACCTCTTACAAGAGTATGCCATATACATCCAATTCATAAATGAGACAAAGAAGGGTTGGCATCACAGGCTAGATCAGGGAAGGTGTGCGATCGAGGCATGTGTTCGTCTAGCTTGATGGGACTATATGGTGGATGTCACCAATGCAGGGATGACACTTGCATATAGAGATCACTTCTTGGCACATCCCTTCCCATGGTTTACAGATCCTATAGGTATGGGTTAGGGGCCACAACAACAACCTGCATAGTAGCAGCAATAGGTACCGGTGCAGTAGTAGATACCAGTATAGTAGCATGCATAGCAGCAAGTTACACAATAGAGGCCATAGTAGTAGCAGCAAAGATAGAGACTACAATAGTAGCCTATGCAATAGTAGTAGAGGGTACTCAGGCTGAGGATAGGGCAGATTCCAATCCCACCTAGGACTATGGGTTCAGATGTAGGTGCTGGGAGTAGTGGGGTTTAGTAGAGGGCCACCAGATAGAGGACAAGGGATACCAAATAGTAGATGCCTCCTGACAAGGAGGCACAGGTCGAGGACATTGTCATGTAGGACCCCCCATAGAAGCATAGGATCCATAGGTCTAGGACGTGTTGCGGAAGAGCCATGAGCTAATCAAATAGGCAAGGAGAGAGCAAGATGACTTCCATACTTAGGTCATCATCTAGGAGATGCGGGTGGCCAACAAGGAGGGGGAGATTAGACAGCTCCAAGAGGATCTAGAGAGGTCATGACAGGAGACAAGATATGAGGTTGCTTAGGCAGCTTATTATTATGTAGTGTATGTCAGTGTTGTTCTAGATTTGTCAAAGTAGTTACCTCTATTTTTTTAGTATGCTGGGGCTTGAATTGCACCATAGGGACCTCCACCTAGATCACCACCGCAACCACCTCCATAGGCACCACCACCGACACCTCCACAAGCACCACAGCAGGGACCACTACCACCACCTCCTCTAGGTGGCAATGGGAAGAGCTAGCTTCTTTTGACATATCCATTGTAGCTTGTATTTTGATACTATGCTCGAGTAGCACCATTCTCTTTTTGTACATAACATTGTTCAAGATTTATATATATGAGATAACCTCTTTGATATCATTGTACTTTTTTATACATTGCTTTAATGTTGATATGTATGAGATGTTTCCTAGATGATTAGATGTATGGATTAGATATGTATGAGATGCACATGTTTTCTTTTATATGGTATATGAATATGCAATGTGAAATGTGATGGTAGATGGTAGAATGTATGCATATAATGGATAAAATGTGAAATACAAATGTGTAATGTATGATTTGATTTATGCTTATAGTGAATGCACATGTTATGAATATGTAGATGTAAAATGTATGGATGAAAATGAGTTTATGAATGTAAATAGAAATGAAATGAAAATGTAATGTATATGGTACTAATCATCTCATGTGGATGTTGCAATATATGATAGGTACTAAACAAAAGGATATTTGAAGATCGAGAATGAGGATCGGACACTTGTGTAGCCAAGATGAACCCGGGATGAAAGATGAGAACCTTTGATGAATAGATCTAGAAGAATAAAATCAAGAGAGCACCAAAACACTGTCTCAATGCAAGTCTAGAATGAAAAATGCAAGCCTAACCTAGATGCAAGCCTAGAATGAAAAAATGAAACTCCTAGGACTTCGTTGTTGGACTCGTCATATTATCATCATAGATTTTTTAGGTATGAGATGATTGAAAGATGCCATACAACCCTCACTGACATTGTAATCATGAGAATATGAATATGACATAAGTCTTAGAGTTGTTAGAATTAGGTGTAAGCATTAATGCACAAGAAGCCAGAATGACCTGAACTCCTATTCCCTTTAATTTAGCAAGTTAACATAAGCACCAAAGCATAGTCACTAGAATGACCTGAATGTTTCTTGCGGACAAAGACACTAGACACATGAGAGTTCTATCTTTTGCCAAAGAATTCTCACAATGACCCTTACATTCACTTAGTAGGATGAGCATTTGCAATTTCACTTGTAGCAAAAAGAAGTCACTCAAACAAATAAGGAGAAGAACCAACCTCACCAAAGCGTCCATATAAAAGGAGTCAAGGTACATATGGCCATCCAACATGAGATGATGGCTCTCATAGTGGACACCCCTCTTATATAGATTCCTTAGATCATTGGAACTAAACCAACAAATAGAAAGCAAGAAAAGATCATGCCCCTAGTCTTCGCTTCTCTCAGTCCAGATAGATGTCTTGGAGTCGCTTGAGGTGCAATGATAAAGAAAAAGAACAAACACACAAAAGGAAAGGCTCAACATACTTCAGAGAACCACACATATAGTTTTAGTTTCAGTTTAAGATTGTGTTCAAGCGGATTGAAGTCAGATCGAAAGAATACGGTGCGAGAAGTCTCAATAGGATAGTGATAGCAGGTGAACGTAGTGAAGATCACTGGTGACTAGTGTGAGAAATAATCTTGAAGAGAGACTCAGAGAGCTAACAAGATATCGATAGGTAGATGCAGCAAGAAATGTTGGTGATCGATACAAGAGAGATCCTCAAGGAGAAAGATCTCAGTAGAGCTAGCGAAACATTAGTAGGTGAATGTATTGAAAACCACTGGTGACTGATGTATGTGGGATCCTCAAGAAGAGAGATCCAAGTGATAGCTAGGTATCAATAGGTAGACACAATGAGAACCACTGGTGACTGATACATGAGAGACCCTCAAAGAGAGAAGTCTCAAAATAGCTGGACATCAATAGGAAGATGCAGCAAGAAATGCTAGTGACTGATGCAGGAAAGTGTCTCTGAAAGTGATAGGAAAATGCCCCCCTAGACCAAGGAGGTGCCCCCAAGTGTGACCAATTCCAATCCATGAAGAGTCGAGGAAAATCTCAAAGATAGCTAAAGGCGAAATGCATGAGCTGGGAAACCAAAGTAGGAAATGAACTAAAGCAAGAAATAAGAAAGCAAGGAAAGCAAACTAAAGTAGGAATGTTGGGAAGGAAACTAAAGCTGAAAAGTAGAAATGCAAGAAGCAACTACACAGAGCCAAGTGGTGCTAAGATGAGATATAGCTTCAAGGAACAAGAGGCACCTATTTACTAGGTTTTCACCATCTTGGTAGAGATTCTATTTTTTCTACCATGACACCTGTTTACCAGGTTTTCATCAATGGCATATTTTTCTTCTTTTTTCAATTTTTTTTGTACTTTTCTCTTTTCTCTTTTTTGTATTTTTTTAATCTTTTCACATTTTTTGTATTTTTCACTTTTTTAATTTTTTTGTATTTTTTGAATTTTTCTATTTTTTTGGTATTATCAATGAGCCTATTTACCAGGTTTTCACCAAGATAATAAGTACATCAAAGCACCTATTTGCTAGGTTTTCACTAAGATGATCATTTTTTTTAGGACATTTTGCACTTTTTAGGATTTTTGACAATATATCATTTTTTTGGATTTTTTCAGGATCACTAAGTATGTACATGAGCATGTAGAGAATGTCTCAACTATAGAACTGCTTCATGTGTAGACTATTGATTAGCTCTTTGAGTTGATCTCCTTCAATGCTAGAGAGTTGGTAGGCACCAGACCCAAATGATGCAGTAATAATGTATGGACCAAGCTAGTTTGGTTCAAAATTTCCTTTTTGGATCCGCTGCTACTAATTTTTAGGGTTCTCTCTCATGACGAGATCACCCACTTGGAATTCCCTTTGTTTGACTTTCTTATTATAGGCCTTAGACATTCTCTTCTAGTATGCTTGAAGATGATCGAATGCCACCTTCCAATGTTCATCTGGTAACTCTAGCTCTTGTAGCTGGGATATTCTATTCTCTTCATCACTGATGAGGCTCCTCAGAGAGACTCACAATGTAGGAATCTCAACCTCAATAGACAATACTAAATCTTCTCCATAGACCAAGGTAAAGGGTGTAGCCCCCATTGGTGTTTGAATGCTTTTTCTATAGGCCCATAAAGCTAGATTAATCTGGAGATGCCAATCTCTACCATATTTATGAACTGTTATGTGCAAGATTTTGAGAATTGTCTTATTAGAAGCTTCTACTTGTCCATTACCCTGGAGATAATGGATAGATGACCAATGCTAAATAATCTTGAATTTGGTGCACAAATTTTTCAGGTCCTTATTCTTGAATTTTCCCCCATTGTCAGTGATAATGGATGAAGGTACACCATACCTACAGATAATATAGTTCAGTATAAACATGGCCACAGACTTGCCATCAGCTATAATCAAAGGGACCACCTCAACCCATTTGGTGAAGTAGTCTGTAGCAGTAATGATGAACTTGTGCCCTTTGGAAGAAGATGGATAGATCTAACCCACCAAGTCAAAGGCCCATTACTAAAATGGCCATAAACTAATGAAAGGAATAAGTTCTTTAGCAGGAGCATGGATCATATTTCTATGAAGATGGCACTGTTTACAAGCCTTGGCATATTGAATAGCTTCTTTCTCCATATCAGGCAAATAGTAACTAGATCTAATAAGTTTATGAGCTAGCATCAGACCACTCAAATGAAACCCATAGATACCTTCATGTACCTTAGCTAACACATGTTTGGACTCATCGGGTTCTAGACACCTAAGGAGAGTATCGTCTAGGCCCCATTTATACAAGTCATTTGCTATGATGACATACCATGAAGTATTATGAACTAGGTGACACTTTTCATTCTAGTTATAGGTGTCTAGAATGATTTAGTCATGGAGATAGGAATAGATGTCATGGTAATAGGATGAATCATGTCCAATGAATGAACAAATCATCTAAGATTCAAAAATGTCATAGGTTGGGTAGCGTAATTCTCCACCAGGAATTCATTTCTAAAGTCATTTTCTGGGATTTGTAACATTGAGGCAAGAGTGGCCATAGCATCAGCTACTTTATTATCCCCCCTTGGAATTTTTTGAAAGGAAATGTGTGCAAGATATTGTTTGAGATCATCCACCATTCTTTTGTAGGGCACTAGTTTGTCATCTTTTGTTTGGTAGATATCATTAACTTGATTGACAACTAATTGAGAGTCTCCAAAGATGTTGAGCTCATCCACACTTCATTCAATGGCTATCTTCATACTGTTGATGAAAGCTTCATATTCAGTGATGTTGTTTGTGTAGGAAACAACATTTTGTAAGCTTTAGGTAGTGAATATCTTTGGGGTGTAATAAATAGAATGCCTGCACCTAATCCTTGCTGAGTGAATGATCCATCAATGAACATGCTCCAAGCTTGATGTGTGAGAAGCATGATGGATTCATCTGGGAATTCAATGTTCAAAGGCTGGCGATCTTTTAGAGGAGCTTGAGCCAACTGATCAGCAATTACTTGTCCTTTAATAACTTTCCTTTCCACATGCTCAATGTCAAATTCACTGAGTATCATAACCCATTTAGCTAGTCTACCCGTGAGGGTAGCTTTGCTCAGTAAATAATTTAATGGATCAATTTTTGCAATAAGTCTTGTAGTGTGAGAAAGCATATAATGTCATAATTTCTATGAAGTAAACACTACTGCTAGACAAGCTTTCTCAATGATAGAGTAATTCATTTCATAGGAGACCAATGTTCTGATGATATAATGAATGGCTCTCTCTTTTTTGTTCTGATCTTCTTGAGCTAGGAGAGGACCCAAAGATGTGTCAATGGCTGAGATGTATAATATAAGTGGCTTCCCATGAATAGGGGGAATCAATATAGGTGGATTAGCAAGATACTATTTTATTTGAGTGAGCCCCTTGTCACATTCTTCATTCCATTCATAAGTCACACCCTTATGCAAAGTTTTAGTGAATGGTTGTAACTTGTCATCCAACTGTTCAATGAAGTGCTGAATAGATTGTAGCCTTCCCTAAAGTCCTCTCATCTAGCTGATGTTCTTAGGTGGAGGCATTTCCATAATAGCTTGAACTTTCTTAGGATCAACCTCTATGCCTTTAGCCGAAATGATGTAGCCCAAAAGTTTCCCAGAAGTGACATCAAATGCACACTTCTTCAGATTGAGTCTGAGACTAAACTGCTCCATCCGATCAAGTATGGGACCCAAATCTACAAGATGAGTTTTGCATTGCATGCTTTTGGCCAAGGTATCATCTACATAATCTTACATTGTTTTATGCATCATATCATGGAAAATGGTAGTGACAGCTCTCTGATATGTTGCTCCAACATTTTTAAGCCCAAAGGGCATGATGTTCTAGTAGAAAGTTCCCCAGGCATAAGTGAAAGCGGTCTTTTCTTGATCCTCTAGCATAATTTTTATTTGGTTATAGCTAGAGAAGCCATCCATCAAGCAATACATTTCATAGTCGGCTGTCATATCCACTATCATGTCAATATTTGGCAGTGGGAAGTCATCTTTTGGACATGCCTTGTTCAAACCCCAAAATTTTGTGCACACACAAATGGATTTATCATGTTTAGTGACTGGAACAATATTTGAAATCCACTCTGCATAGTCAATTACTCTTATGAAACCAGCCTTAAGGAGTTTTTCTAGCTCTTCTTTGACCAAAAGTGCCACATGAGGGTGCATCTTTCAAAGCTTTTGTTTGACAAGCTTGATACCTGGTGCAATGGACAAATGATGCATGATTATAATGGGATCCAATCCAAGCATATTAGAGTAAGTCCATGCAAAGTTTTTTTTCTTTCTCTAAAAGAAGCTAGTGAATTCTTCTTTTTCTCTTGCAGATAATGACTGTGCAAGATGAATAATTTATGGAGCAACCTCTATACCCAAATTCACTAGTTGTGTCATCCCAATTAACATTGATTATCTCTCCTAAAAATGGGCTTGGGAGAGTATCAATTATCTCATCCTTGGGCACCTCAAAGAGGTTTTCACCCTCGGATACATCTTTTATTTTTATTATTTTGGGCTCTGATACTGCCATAATGTGGTTTTCACCATCAGAGCATCTATTTTTTCTTCTTTTAATTTTTTGACTAAGATACTTGATATTTGCCTCTGTCATGCTGACACTACCTTCACTGGTGGAGGACATTACAAGTTCAATAGCGTGGAGGTAATAGGCTAGAGCATAATCATTTTGGAATATTGGGACTTCATTGGATGAGGAAGGGGAGTTCCAGTTTATCATCTCGGGATTTTTGAGTGAGAGAGGGATGGTAAGTTCAATTGCATTCACATTATAATCATCAAAAGTGCGGACAAGAAAGTCAAGACCTTGAGTGATCTCATCCAAAGGAGTCTTCAAATCCTTATGAGTCTCCACATCAGAAGTAGAGGACAAGTTAAAACTGATGGCATCTAATTTGTGTGTCCTAACACTAGACCCTTCACCTATTTCAAGTGGGTTTTCAAATGTATGCACCATGTCTATGTCTTTATCACAAGTAGCATCAAACAAAGAGTCCAACTCATACTCATGTGAGTCGGCACTTGATGTGGGAATTTCATTGGCAGTAGTTGTACCATCTAACTCATGTTCTTCTTTTATAGCATTAGAAATTTGTTCTTTTTTTAATCTTTCTTGAAAGAGTAAAGGCATGTAAGATTCACCCACAAAAGTGGGGTCAATAGCTTGTATTTCCATCCACTGGTCATATGACAGTGGGGTGATGGAGGAAGTATCATCAGAGTCACTTTCAGCTTCTACCTGGTGGATAGGTAGGATAGGCTCATCAGGTTCTTCAAAGAGTGCTGCAAAATCTAGAAGAATGGGGTAAGGAAAAATATCTTCATTAAAGCTGGTCTCTGGATTTATCACTGGAGTAGTCTCTTTGAATTCTAGCTTAGGTTCAAATTCTAGTTCAGGTTCTTGAACAAACTTGTTTATCCCTAAATGAAAGGGGATCTTTTTAAAGCCTAAGCCAGTAGTATCTTTTGTGCAGTGACTTGTAGCTTCAATGGGTTGTAGCAATCCATTGTCATTCCTTCCTACAGGACCGCTCCCTTTATAGCTGAAGTTCTTCATGATCTTGAAGGCCTCACTATATGGCTCTTGCTCTAAGTCTAGAGGTGGAGTAGTTGCTTCAGATATTTCTTTTCCTTTATAGATCCAAGTTGTGATAGCTCTTTCTTCATCCTCATCTTATAATGGCATAGAGACCCGCACAAAGGTGCCATCATAAATTGTTTGAGGAGAAGCATCAAAAGGTTTGTTACTCTTAAAAGGTCTCCCATAAGAGTGTGGAGACGAAGGGAGAGCAGCTAGTGATAACACAGGTTGAATCTGATATCCACCCATGCCTGTATCCTTAAGTTTCAGAGTCTATTCCATCTCTTTAAGCTTGGCATCATAGAACTCAGTGGACTCTCTATTAGCTAGAACAAAACTGTCAGTAGACTGAGTGAGTGTGCTGCAATAAAAGTTGGTATTAGCAGGCACAATGATTTCTGCTCCATGGAATGGAAACTTGATGCACTGCATGCATCTCATGAATCCATGGTCTACCCAACAAGATGTTGTATGAGAGAGGAATATCTAGAACTTGGAAAATGATGTCTCTCTCAACAAGTCCTATGTAGATAGGTAGCACAACTAAGCCTTTAGACTTGCACTCTTCTTCATCATAAGTTTTAATAGTAATCTTCTTGTGGGAGTCTATACAATCCTCATCATAACCTAGTTGAGTAAGAAATTTAGTAGAACAGATATTGAGACTAGCACCATTGTCTATGAGCACCCAACGGACACACTTGGGGCCTATCATGACTTCTATATGCAAGGGAGTGTTATGAAGATGGCTTAGAGAGTGACCATCTACTTCTAAAAAGGACAAATAATATAGCAAGGTCAAACGACCCACCATAGATTGGAACTAGTCGAGATCAAGATATTTAGGGATGTTTGCCTCAGTGAGGGCTTCATCCAGAATCTATCTGTGAGTAGGCAAGATCTTCAATAACTCAAAGATGGAAATCTGAGCATTGGTTCATTGAAGCTGATATAAGAGACTATAGCTAGTGGTACTAGGTGTAGGGACTGATTTTGAAGCTTTGCTGGTAGGAACAACATCATTCTTATCCGTAGTTTTTTTTGGAGTAGATACGGGAGGGTCAGGACCCTTCAGAACAACCCTTCCATGTGACCGAGTAACAACATTGGTGCAATCTTGAGGTTGTTCAGATTCAGAAGAATGAGACATGGAACTTCACAAGATAAAAGGATTCCTAGGTTTGGGAGCATTGTCACTCCCCTTAAAAGTAATCACATCGCAGTACTCAACTTCAACAGGTTCAATCATGTTGATGTCATTATCATTAGTAGTGTACATATAGTTAACCTTGGCATTGGTATTCTTAGTCTTGGAAGATTCACCCTTCTCATGAGGAGGGAAGGGATCCTTAAATGCTTGATGGTCTAAATTCTTATTATGGTTGTCCACAACAATGTCACCATTGTCAATTAAATCTTGGACCTTATGTTTCAGCTGGAGACAAGTAGAAGTCTTATGACCAATGTTTTGGTGATAGTCATAGTATGTATTGTCGTTCCACCAATGAGGTTGTGGTTGTGGGTCATAGAGATGCTTTTCCAAAGGAGCGAGTATCTGATTCTACACAAGAGTTTTATAGACCACATCAATAGGCTCTCCCAAAGTAGTAAAGGCACGCTTGGGTTGAGAGGCCCAAGGTTTGTTCTTAGAAAATCTTGAAGTTTGTTGATTATTCATTGTGGTATTCTCAATAGCCTTAGCCACTTGTATACTAGAAGTGAGATTAAAAATAGATTTTGAAGGCTTCACGGTGACATTATCAACCACTCCATCATTTACAACATCTCTATTCTTATTGATAGCCTTTCCTTTGTCTTTGTTTGAGGATAATCCTTGTTTATTATCCTTATTCAAAGTTAACTCCCCTTTCTTAACCATAAATGCCTCTATCCTCATAGCTTTCTTGATCATGTTGTCAAAAGTTAAAGGATCTTGTAGTTGCACTTGATATCCAAAATCTGGGACAAGGTTGTCCAAAAAAATATCAAGTTTCTCAGACTCAAGTAGTTTGCAAGGATACTTCGTGCAATGTTGTCTCCACCTTTGGAGAAAAGACAAGAAAGGCTCTCCCTATCGCTATTTAAGATTACACAAATCATAGATATTGACAAGATGTTGAATGTTGTGCGAATAATGTTGAAGGAAGAGATTAGCGATCTCGTCAAAAGTCTTGATCCTAGGAGGTAATCGGCAAAACTACTCCATAGATGCCACACTCAAGCTATGGGGAAAGAGTCTCATAAGATAGGTCTAATCATGTATGAATTCCATGGACAAAGTGCCAAACTCCCTCATATGATCATGGGGATTAGTGGTACCCAAGTACTTGTCATATTTAGGCAACTCCACTCCTTTGGAGAAAGGAGGCATGCGAATACTTTTGTCAAACGGAAAAGGGCATATGTTGTCCATTGTGAATTGTTGTGTGGGATTATCCTTTTCCTTTGTAAGTTGGCTAATCTAGTCTTGCATGATCTGAATCATCTTTTACAACTTGGTAGTTTCAGTCTCTTCCTCTTTAGCCACAACCATTTCAACTTGGTAGTTTGGAGGTAACTTGGCCCCTTATTGTGCTAACTCAAGAAAATACTTCTCCTTTTCCTCTAGAAGGGGGATCTCCATCATTTTAATAAGACTCTTATTAGCTTTGGTTGTAGCTATATCATTCTAATTTATTACATCATCTTCATTACCAAGAATCTCATAAATGCTCAGAATTTGGTCTTGTTGTTGATCATCTTGGTCTTGGTCATGCGAAGGAGGTCAATAGTGATATGGTTGTCCATCGCCTTGAGATTTGTTTTGAGATTGATCATCATTATTAGTTTGGTTTTGATCATGTTGAGATTGACCATGATGTTGGTCACTTCGAGGTTGCTCATGAGTCTTGATGTACTCGCCCTATTGGAAGTCAAATGGGCATCCCATCTTGTCAGTGTGGGATTGTGCAGTGGGCTTAGGATCAGTAAAATGATACGAATGATGTCGAAAAGGTGCAGCTAACGTAACCTTTGGTGCACGAATGGGATCAAAAGGGTCAATTGATTTGATATCGTTAATAGGTTTGGCCCAAGAAATTGAGCTTCCAAAGTCTTGTTGATCTAGGAAGAATGGATTACTTTTCTCTTGAGATGACAATTCAAGTTGACTTTGAAACAAAGGGTTGAAGCATTGTTGGAATACTGGTTTCTGATCTAGATTAAAATTTGTGGTTGGAGATGAAGATAAAGATTCAGGCAAACTTTCTATCAAGATTCCCACCGAGGGAGAATGTGAAGATTCCTCTTGGTACTCTAGTTGAATAATTGGTTTAGAATGACCTTTTCCCTAGTTTCGAGATCAACCTCTACCTTGTCTAATTCCATGAATGGGGAAAGTGTTGCCACTTCTTATTGTAATAGGCATAGACAAAGATGTGACGAGAGAAGACTTGGGATAATGATAGAAATCTATGTCTAAGATAATGAAAAGGAGATAAATGGCTAGAATAGCCAAGATGCAAGATCAACCTAGCATGAATCTTCAAGAGGGTGGCTAGAACAACCAAGATAAGACTATCATGACATGAGGTACAAAAGCACAAAGAGATAAGGAAAACAAAGGAGAGACAAAATGAGTCAATCCAATAATTGGTTGGTTCTCAACTTGAGACACTCAGTTTCTGATAGTGAATGACAGGGGAAAAAGCAGACAGACCCTAGGTAAAAATCAAATTTGGTAGAAGTTTGACTAGTCAATGGGAAATAGCTTCTTGTTTTGAAAATAGGGTACAGGGTCGAATGGGAAAGTGCAGGGTTGTGCAAGAAAATGCCAAGCTTCACATGAGAAGATGCTATCTCACATGAGAAAATGCTTAGTTTCTGAAACTTCAGGCGGGAAAATACTAGTGTTTGATAGAGTTAACACAAATTTTGAGATAAAGGACAGGTTTTGGGACACAACCCAAATAGTTCTTAGGTAGAAAATCTAGTTTCCAAATAGGTTTCAGACAGTTTGAATCAACAATCTCAGTTTAAAGGTTTCAAGCATTTGTTTACAAGCATGAAGGTTTAGATCAAGCAGTAGTGACACAAGAAGTAGTCGTAAACAAACCTACCAAGGACAAAGAAACTTGGAAGTATCATAAGAGTCTTTGTTTAATCATGATGGACATTTTTGAGACTCAAAATAATCACTTAGCTTATCCCTACAAAAAAAATGGCGAGAAGACAAAACCTTTTCCCCATAACTTATGTGCATGCGTTCACCTCACACAACCATGTCACCCCCTAAAGGGCCCTTGTATTTTTGGTTTTTCCAAGGACTCAATAGTATATGTTCAAAGGTTACCCTTGATGCAGGGGCCAGAATTATATACCACCTTCAAGCATCTAGGTGCATGCCTATGGTGACAATCTACAGGAGAGATTCTTCCCCCTCCCTACACAAAGATTATGCCTCCTTTCGAAGGTGATCCAAGTAGGTAAATAGCTAAGGAAATTTTTTAGTGGGCTTTCATTCACGCTAACCTTTGGTACCCCCGATACAAGGCTAGGGCCTCACAGCCACACCAACACTTGAATGTCATACACCCCCGCAAGCTGGGCTAGGAGCGGTGCCACTCAGTACAATAGACAAGGCCTTCTCAAGATGATAGTCAAAATCATGAGAAGGAAGCTAACATGGCTTTGGAGTCTTTAGACTCAACAAAGCTTTTTTTATTAGAGTGAGGTGGAGGGTATGTGCAAGATCATGAGGGGCCAAAAAGTGGCAATGTGAAAAATATTCACTTTTCACTCGTCCAAAAGCACATGAAAATGCTTGTTGACTTTTGAGTAGGCTTGGGTGTTAGTACACCTGGGAAAACCTAACAACAAATCACAGGCGTAATCGGGTACCCGATATCATATCAAGTACCTGAAACCTGTGGCATAAATCAAAACTAGTGAGCCATTTTCCTCATTTCTCCTCATGTTTTGGGTTTGGAAAATGGCTTGAAATATCATATACATGATATTTTCGGGTATCTAATTTGTGCAATAACAAATTTGATCTCCGCACTATATGGTAAGTAAATTCTTTGTAGATTTTGATTGTTTTATTTCATTTTGATGCTAAATGTAGTGTTTTTGGTTGAAATAGGATTTTGTATTTATTTTTTTAATAATATATGAAATTAAATTAAAATTTAGATTTTTTTTTAATTTAATCAGGCATGGCTAACAACAATGAAGAAAATAACCCTCCCACACCAAATAATGATCTCCAAAACAATCCCCCATTTCAAAACCCTCCATCTTTACAAGATTTGATACAAGATAATTTGAACACAATACGGGGTTTCCAAAACACATATCAGAATATACCTACATTAGGTCACATGCTTTCCATATTAAATACTATTATTCAAAATATTGACACACTCACGCAGCAACATAATGTTGCTCTTCATTGGCATGATGATATGTGCGCCCAATTTGATGATGGGCTTGACCATGATGGGATTGCAACGCTTAATATAAGTAAGGAAGATATAGCCTCTCTTTTTGTGAATCCTAAAATCAGAATACCATTTGACCCCAAAAAGCCCAAATTATCAATAAAATGGTGCACAATTGAAGCAATGCACACACACTTTTGGGATCGCTAGTGGATGGTTTTTGATAAACCACCCCATAACAATTTGAAGGTCCATTTCTATTTCATAAAAAAATTGTATGCTGAGTTTGTGCTTGGTCACAATGTTAATTATTGGAGTATGAGGCCCAACATGGGCATAGGCAAAGGAGCTCTTCAGACTAGGCCATTTGCCCAGTGCAAAAAGGCCACTACCTTTGTCCCCCCACTGATGTCTCACCCCCTCCTCAATGAAGCATCTTGATATCATTGCAGAGGCTGCCTCACAGACTATTAGGGCCATTCATTTACTGAGTCATCAATTGATCACACAGACTAGGTCAGTGTTTCCTCTTGGTGTGGATAATGCTGGCGCATCGACATCTCATCGAAGTTCACATGTATGCGAGCCCCATATTTGCATTATATGCAAGAATATGTGCCTCAAACTGCTTATGATGCTGATACATATCGGTATATTATTGATGAGGAGGTTGTAGGAGATGCAGCTACAGAGGCTGCAACACCTCATGGAGCATCTACATCTCATGAGATTTCTCAGGAGGTGTACGTAGAGCCATGTACTCATGTTGATATGGTAAGAGTAAACATTATAAATAAATTTGTCACGTGACTTATTTAATTTATTTATTTAGATTAGTTTTAATGATTGCATGCACTTATGTATATATATATTTTCCATTTATGTTCAGTTGATGACATAGGAGGAGTTGAGATAGGTGGATGAGTCCATACCTTCGGCCATTTCATTTGGCCTTGATTCCTATACAATATATTATAAATTATGTACCCATTAGTTTTTTTTGTATCATTTGGTGTACATGCTTAAATCTCTATCATTTAGAGCAATAAAATTCATACCTTTACTAATATATTGTCTTCTTATTGTACTCTTGCAGGCTACAACCGATGTCAATGGGGGGCACGAGGGGGTTCCTTCATCGGGTGTCGACAAAGGAAAGGTAATTAATTGTTTAAGATTAATTATGCATGCATATGTATGCCACTTGTGTGTACTAATAAATATTTTACTTGAATTTATTGTATAGGGTGTGGCTATCAATGATTTTACGACATGGGTTTGAGAGCCTAGGCTGACAGGCATCTCGATTCGGAGTGATAGCCCGATTGTACATAGACTTTTACATATTGTTATTTGTATTTTGTAACTAGGGTTGTTATGATGAAGTACATTTATATATAATTGACAATATTTTTACTCTCATAGGTTACTCCTAGTATAAGGGAGGGCCCATGAGAATCTTTCATATCTTTGTTGACCCAGTCCACTATTCCAGAGGAGGGATAACCAAATGTATGTTTTAATTTTAGTTCAAATCATGTCCTATTTTGTAGATTTATTACTCTATGTTGCACCAGTCTACTAATCTCATTATTGCAAATATATATTTATAGGTCAGAGTTGGTATTGTTGGCATTGTCCCTTCACTACCAAGGACTTATGCTAGGACACCTGATCGTGGTAGGTAACCGAGAGGTCAAGTATAGATATTTGTATTCAGTTATAATTTTAATTAAATTAGTGAATGAATTATGAAATATATATATATATATATATATATATATATATATATATATATATATATATATATATATATATATATATATATATATATATATATATATATATATATATATATATATATATATATATATATATATATATATATAAAGTAAGCAATCTAACTTGGGTTTGAACTCATTTTTGATGCAGGATCAATCAAAGCCTAACACTTCTTCAAAGAGGCTACATTTTGATGATCCCCCTACGGCATAGGATGTAGTTTTAGTTATTTGGTCATTTAGAGATGCCACTAGGCACATTTTGAGATGGCATATATATGCCACATTGTACACCTTGAAACATTGATTTTGTAGAAAATTTGAAATGGCATGTGCCATATTTGTATATGGAGATACTTTTGATACATTTAATACTTTCTATATATAGAACATGTTCATTTTTATGTTATATTTGTGTCATCTTTTGTATACATATTTATTATTCATGTTTATGGAATTGAATGGTGAAGTTATATCCTAACTATGATTATCATTATGATTTAAATTATATCTTGTTGAAGTTATATTTGTTTTTCTTTACTCTGGAATACCCTGTTCATGGAGCTTATTATGTTTGAGGTTTAACTTCTATAGATTTTCTATGTTATTATGTTTCATATCATTATACATACTCACTTAAGCCACTTAGTACTAGATTGTTTCAATACTATGTATATACTCACTATCTATATAACTCATCATATTGGGGTTTACTAAATGCACAAAGAAATGTAGCACTTGTGTTGTTAGGTCACTTGGGTCGAGCCTAGTCATGAGTGTTCTAGTGACTCTATGGGTGGAATGAGGTTGTCATTAGCATTTAACCAACCAACTGGAGCCAATGGAGTAGATGATTTGATGCAATGTTAGACAGTTTGAAAGATATGCTACTGAGCCGCTTTCAACTAACCATCACTGCAAGTTTTGGCATCGACTGAGATCGTCTTGCCAAATGAAAATGAAATCAAATCACCCAAAACTAAGAGAGGTTATTGTAGACCTCAAAAATATGATCTTGTAGCCCTTGATGGTTTGTTTATACCTCTCATGAAGTTTGAGATACAAGCCTTGGAAGATTGTTGCCCAATTGTGCTTAGTGCACCTTTGGGTCACTTGGGTTGAGCGTGGTCGTGAGTGTTTCAGTGACTCCATGGGTGGAATGGGGTTGTCATTGGTGTTTACCTAGCCAACCAGAGCTGATGGAGTAGATGGTTCAATGCAATGTCAGATGGTTTGAGAGATACGCTGCTGAGCCACTTTCAACTGACCCTCACTGCAAGTTTTGGCATCAACTAAGATCATCTTGCCAAATGCAAATGAAGTTGAATCGCCCAAAATCAAGAGAGGTTATTGTAGACCTTAGAAGCATAATCCCATAGCACTTGATGGTTTTTCAATACCTCTCACTAGGTCCCAGATACAAGCCCCAAAAGATTGCAGCCCAATCATGCTTAGTGCACCTTGGGGTCACTTGGGTCGAGCATGGTCGCGAGTGTTCCAGCTCCGTTGGTGGAATGAGATTGTCATTGGCATTTACATAGCTAGCTAGATCTGATGGAGTAGATGGTTTGATACAATGTCAGATGGTTTGAAAGATACATTGTTGAGCCACTTTCAACTGACCCTCACTACAAGTTTTGGCATCGACTGAGATCATCTTGTCAAATGCAAATGAAGTTGAATCACCCAAAACTAAGAGAGGTTATTGTAGACCTTAGAAACAAAATATTGTATCACCTAATGGTTTGTCAATACCTCTCACAAGATCTAAGATATAAGCCTTGGAAGATTGCTTCCCAATCATGCTTAGTGCACCTTGGGGTCACTTGGGTCGAGCATGGTCACAAGCATTCCTGTGACTCCATGGGTGGAAAGGGGTTGTCATTGGCATTTAATTGGCCAATTGGAGCTGATGGAGTAGATGGTTCAATGCCAGGTCAGATGGTTTGAAAGATACACTACTGAGCCACTTTCAACTGACCCTCACTACAAGTTTTGGCATTGACTAAGATCATCTTTCCAAATGCAAACAAAGTCGAATCACCCAAAACTGAGAGAGGTTATTGTAGACCTCAAAAACATGATCTTGAAACACTTAATGTTTTTTTGATACCTCTCACAAGGTCTGAGATATGAGCCCTGAAAGATCACTACCAAATTGTGCTTAGTGCACCTTGGGGTCACTTGGGTCAAGCGTCATCGCAAGCATTCTGGTGACTCCGTGGGAGGAATAGGGTTTTCATTAGCATTTATGTGACCAACTAGAGCTGATAGAGTAGATGGTTTGATGCTAGGTTAGATGGTTTGAAAGATACGCTACTGAGCTACTTTCAACTAACCCTCACTGCAAGTTTTGGCATCGACTGAGATCATCTTGCCAAATGAAAATGAAGTCAAATTGACCAAAATTGAGAGAGGTTATTGTAGACCTCAAAAACAAAATCCTATAGCACCTAACAGTTTGTTGATACCTCTCATGAGGTCCAAGATACAAGCCCTGGAAGATCTCTACCCAATCATGCTTAGTGCACCTTGGGGTCACCTGGGTTGAGCGTGGTCGTGAGTGTTCTGATGACTCCATAGGTGGAACAGGGTTGTCATTATCATTTACCCAGCCAACCAAAGCTGATGGAGTAGATGGTTTGATGCCAGGTCAGACAGTTTGAAAGATACATTGTTGAGCTGCTTTCAACTGACCCTCACTACAAGTTTTGGCATCGACTGAGATCATCTTGCCAAATGAAAATGAAGTCGAATTGCCCAAAACTGAGAGAGGTTATTTTAGACCTTGAAAACATGATCCTGTAGCACTTGATAGTTTTTTGATACCTCTCACAAGGTCCTAGATACAAGCCCCAAAAGATCACTACCCAATCATGCTTAGTGCACCTTGGGGTCACTTGGGTTGAGCATGGTGGCGAGCATTTTGGTGACTCCGTGGGTGGGACAGGTTTGTCACTAGTGTTTACCTAGCCAACTGGAGTAGATGAAGTAGATGGTTCAATGCTAGGTCAAACGGTTTGAAAGATATGCTGCTGAGCCACTTTCAACTAACCCTCACAACAAGTTTTGCCATCGAATGAGATCATCTTTCCAAATGCACACAAAATCAAATCACCCAAAACTAAGAGATTTTATTGTAGACCTTAGAAACATGATCTTGTAGCACCTGATATTTTTTCAATACCTCTCACGAGGTCCAAGATATGAGCCTCGAAAGATCACTACCCAATCATGCTTAGTGCACCTTAGGGTCACTTGGGTTGAGCGTGGTCGCGAGCATTCTGGTGACTCTGTGGATAGGATGGGGTTGTCACTGGCATTTACAATGTCATGAAAGTTAACCACCAACTTATAGTCCACACCATTTTCAGTAACAAAAAAAGTTAACCCTTTTACTCTCCCATGCAAACTCATAAAGCACATCACTTGCAAACCATAAAACACACAATGCATTATGGTACACTGGGCAGCCTGCAAGTAGTTGTATTTTACAGATTGAGTAAGTAGTCCTTGTGAACATGTCCTTGTCTGTAGTGGAAACAATTCTAGGTTTTTATTCTGAAACAAGAG
The DNA here is from genome assembly GCA_027943335.1 of Chamaecyparis obtusa. Classification (NCBI taxonomy): domain Eukaryota; kingdom Viridiplantae; phylum Streptophyta; class Pinopsida; order Cupressales; family Cupressaceae; genus Chamaecyparis; species Chamaecyparis obtusa. The sequence continues at coordinate 68,417 of BSBK01004810.1, forward strand.
AAGAACCAAATGGGAAAGCATGCACACTTCTTTTCTTGACCCAGTTCCATTGCAATGACTGTTAGTGGTATGTTTGAAATTTGAACTATGAGACTAATCATGATTAAGCTTGTGAAATTTGAACTATGAAGCTTATTATGTTTGAGGTTTAACTTTTATAGATTGGTTGAAATGATAAAAAATAATATCCTTAAAGCATTAGAAACAACAATCAAACATGTAAGAATTCAAACCATGCAAATGACATAAGTAAATGACATGTAAGATCCCTTCTTGGAACTATTGGCCACCCATACATGATTTTGGTCATAATTTCTTATCAAGACTTCTAGGACATTTAACTTTTAAATCAAATTGATTGTTACAAATTACCATTATAGGCTTCAAAAGATCTCAATTAACCATTAAGGATCCTTTTGTCCTTCTCTCTCTGATTGGATCCATGGTGACCATAGGCATCTTCATAGGTGCTACTACTAAAGTTATAATCCACATACAAAACCAAGTTTATTGACTCAAAATACAATCTAAGAAAGGTGAAATTAATGTATTGAAATTAAGCTTAATGAACCTAGAAAACAATGCACTAAGTTAACTTATTACCTAGTCAAGTATTCCTGAAGGGTAATCTCTTTGCTTTAGGGTCTCCAATTGTACTTCATGATCAGCAGTACTAATAGTCCAAAGTTATTTTGTGTTTGGTCTTCCTTGATGTTTTGACAACTTGACATTTGCTGCTATAACAAGGTGTGAATACATGCGACTTGTTTTGTGCTTCTCATAGTCTTCAAATGTAGAAATTCCATTCTTTCTAATCATGTATGTTTGCAGCCATGTTCCCACAACAACAAATGAACCAATAGGATATGTGAACCCATCACCATCTATCATCGGTTGTACAAGCTTATGTTTACCTCGTACACAATGTGCTAACCAATAACCTAACCTCTCATCATTCCCCTGCGGTGCAACCAATGCAAAAACATCTCCTGGCTTTAGAAGATCTGAAAGATGGTCATACTCAATTGAAGTGTCCATGTCATCATTTCTTATAGAGAGTGTCAAAGATAAAGGAGTTAGATACTGTGGAACCCATGTATCCACCCACTCACTTGACTCGCAATGATCCCAATCATACTGAAAACACATGGGGCAAAAACAAGCCAACTCTCGTGTCCAAATGGTCCATGTACTACTATTGGAGCTTCGAAATGAATGCATTTTTAAAGAGTCTTTCATTGTTTGACAATAAAATCTATCTCCTATAGTTCCCTCCTCAACCAACCAAAAGAATCTATGCATTGTAGAATCAAGAGTCCCCCCCTGTGACAATGCTAAAGTACACCAATCAACAATAGAATGAGCATCAAGAAGTACAGCACCTAAAATCCTCAATTGCTCCTTAACTAGAGCTCTCTTCACACTTGGTGACACTCTTGAGTTAGCATCCCAAAATTGTTGAATTTCATCCTTGACAACATCTGTTAGCTTCTTATCAAAACATGGAAGTCTCCCACCATAAACTCATGTATTAATTTGAAGCGGATCATCAAGTCTTTCTCTTCTTGCAAGTGCTCTACCCAAAGTTTTATGATCTATATTGAAGTCAACACAAGTTTGTCTCATCAAATGAGCCTTTCTCAACTAATGACTTACTAAGGAGGTTCTAATAACCCTCCGAGAAACTCTCTTGTCTTTTTCTCTACTAGTCTTCCCAATGCTATTGAGAGCATTGAAAAGATTCTTCACAATAATGGCATTTCTCTCCATTTTCTTGTTACACAAATATTCAATTTCTTCATCTATCACCTTCCTCTTGCATTTAGCCTTTCAACAACTGCTGCTTCCCATGGTGAGACCACAAGTTGACAAAAATTAAAAAATGGGCCCCAAATCATGTTTTTTTTCCTACAATGCGTGAAAAAAGTATTAAATCCCATGCTTCTCTGGTTTGTGGGGACAAGGAATATTTTGGTCAAATATTACTAGTCCACAATCGGGTATTCGATTACATATCAGGTACCCGATATTCCCAGGCAGATGAAAAAAGGGTGGGAGAAAATGAAAAAAATTGAACTTTTATATATAAAATGGGGTATATAATATATAAAATGTATATTATATATATATACTAATGTATTATATACTAATGTATTATATACTAATGTATTATATACTAAGGTATATAATATATATAAAAGAGGCATATGATATATATAATGTATATTATATATATACTAATGTATTATATGTACTAATGTATATAATATATATAATATATTATATATATACTAATGTATTATAATTACTAATGTATATAATATATATATATATATATATATATATTACATATTATATATATATATTGTTAGAAAGTAAAGTCCACCAACATAATTGAGAGTGGGGGGGTGAATCAATTATCAGATAATTATAAATTTTATCATCTTCAATAGCATTAAACCATATAAGCAATATAATTACCAACCATAGAAAGATATTCATACATAATAACACAATGACACAAGATATGTTGAATAGGGAACCTCTTGATCAAAGAGTAAACCCTGGTGGGAATGATGCCCACAAAAGATGCACTAATATGAATATTCCTTATGAAAGGCTGCACTCTGTTAGGAGTCTTATGAAATACATTCAGTACATATGAATCCCTATTAGGAGATTTTGAATCCTTGTTAAAATATTCTAACCGTGTTAAGAGTTATGGAAGACAGAAGGACCCACTGCCCAAACAGCTTCAGGGTAAGATCACTGAACACACTATCCAAATGATCTTTGCTTTACTCAATAGAATAATATGTTACCTCTTCTCTAACTATTCCAAACCACACTCACTATTACATTAGATCTCAATTTCAGATCTCTGTACCTCACATGTCTTCCTTCACAAATTCTCTTTCATACTTAGCACTTTTCTTCACTTCATGCATAAAGCATCACACACAATTGCTACTTCCATATCAAAACTACACACTACAACAAGGAAATACATTCATTCCTTTATACCACACTAAAATAATTAAAAATGAGTTGGCATACAATTACAATATAAAAGTTTCCACACGCTACATCAAAATTACACAAAACTATCGGCTTCCAAATATAATAAATCTTCACTCATGTGACCTCGAAGTCTGCATTGTCATCCATGTCACTATCACTGTGTCTTCAACTTCCCTTTAATTGTGCAAAACCAGATTCCATCCTGATTAGGAGATATCATCTGATTTCCACAAAACGCTACTCAGGAACACTACCTGAATACTGCTTCCACCAAAATGCTCATAACTTCCATGAATAAATGAACTACTATCTGCACTCTTAACCATAAACATATAACATATCAAAGAGTATGTCCTCAATTTCATATAGCTCCAACTACAATAACTCATGTGCGCTAATCCAAAGTATGTCTGCTTCTTTGTAAGTCTTCGGTAAATCACTATGTTGACATCAATGACAATCATAGTCATGAATGCAACAAAAACTACTACAAAATGGATGCCAAACATTTAGCATTCATTCCTAATAATCTCCCCCATTGGCATTGATGGCAACATAGATGAAAAACATACAATGTTCCAAAAATCAAATACTGCAACACTGCTTCTTCAAATCCTCTCCATCAATCAAATCTTTCTTCATTATCCTAATCAGTTCTCTCCAAGAGATGTTTCAGATTTTTTTTCATGTATACTTCTCCCCCATTCACATCAATGATAGAAATTTCATCATCATGTCAACAAAAACTTCAATGCCAAAAGACACTATTCAAAAAATACATTTACTATAGTCCTCGTGACTTAGCTCAGATACACATACTCCCCCATAGAGGAAGTACCAACATCCAGTCTAGAAGAAAGATAAGGCTCATATACCACTAGACGGATGCAACCAACTACATCACTTTTCAAAAGTAGGCTGGGGCATAACCCCAAGCATACCATTCAGATACTCAAATGTATCCTTAGGCAAGGGTTTTGTGAATATATCTACTATCTACTCCTTTGTACTTATGTACTCAAGTCTAACTTCTTTCTCAACAACTTTTTCTGTCACAACATGATACTTAATCTCTATATGCTTTGTCTTAGAATGTAATAAAGGATTCTTAGACATCTAACTGTACTGGTGTTGTCACAATGTATGACGATAGGTTCAAAAAAATTTATTCCAATATCCTTTAGCATTTGCTTCATCCAAATTATCTAGTTACAATTGTTTGCTACTGCTACATATTTTTCTTCTATTGTGCTTTATGAGATACAATTATGCTTCTTGCTTAGCCAAGAAACTAATATTCATCCAAGGAAAAATGCTCCACCACTGGTACTTTTCTTATCATCAACACTGCCTCCTCAAACAACATTTGTATATGCACATAGGGTAAAATCATCAGATTTTTCATACCATAGTCCATAGTCCATTGTGTCTCTTAAATATCTCAATATCCTCTTTACTGCTACATAATGTGATCCTCTAGGTTTAGCATGAAATCTTGCTACAATTCTAATTGAATGTGCTATATCAGGTCTTGTATGATTCAAATACTGCAATCCTCCAATCATAGATCTGTATTTCTTCTATTCTATTGTAGGAGTCTCATTTGTGCTAGATAACTTATATCTAGTCACCATGGGTGTTCCAACTGGTTTACAATTTTCCATTCCAAATCTTTTCAACAAGTCATTCAGGTACTTTTTCTAACTTACAAAGATACCATCATTGTTTTGTGTTATCTATAATCCCAAAAAGTATTTCATCTCACCAATCATACTCATTTCAAATTCAGTCTTCATTTCATTAGCAAATTTGTCACTAGCTTCATCTTCTCCTCCAAAGATAATGTCATCAACAAAAATAACTATAACTAACAAACCATTTTCAATTTCTTTTGTATACAGATTGCTATCAGCTATTCCTTTTGTAAATCCCAATTTTAACAAATACATATCCAATCTTGCATACCAAGTTCTAGGTGCTTGTTTAAGTCCATATAAATCTTTCTTCAATTTACATACCACGTCTCCTTCTTGAGTTAAAGGAAAACCTTCAGGCTGCTCAATGTAGACTTCTTCTTCCAATTCTCCATTCAGAAATGTTGACTTCACATCCATCTAATATACTTTAAATTTCTTGTATGCCGTATATGCCAAAAACATTCTTACTGCTTCAATTCTTGCAACAAGTGAAAAGGTTTCTTCATATTCAATTCCTTCTTGCTATGAGTAACCCTTACATACCAATCTTGCTTTGTTTCTTACTACTTCTCCTTGTTCATTCATCTTGTTTCTGAATACCCATTTAGTTCCAATAACATTCTTGTCTTTAGGTCTAGGGACCAATTCCCATGTCTTGTTCTTTTCAATCTGATCTAGTTCTTCTTTCATAGCATTAGTCCAACTTTCATCTTCACAAGCTTCATTAGTAGTCTTAGGTTCAATTTGAGAAATCAAACATAACTATTCTTGTGCCTTATTTTGAGTTAGAACTCCTCTTTTGATGCTCCCAATAATCTATCCAATGGGATGATTTCTTAACAAGCTCTTGCTAGATGTCACTGTCTCAAATCTCTCTTCAGATGTAGGTTCTTCAATTAATTCACTATGGCTTTCATTCAAAAAGTCACTGTCAATTTCATAAAATAATTTAGTAGATCCAGTGTTAGGTTTAGGATGAGCTTCTTCATCTGATTCATAATCAAGCCTTCTTTCCTGAATTTTGAATTTTTCATCAACTTTAACATTTGCGCTTTCAACAATAGTCTTAGTTCTTTTATTGAAACATATATAAGCTTTTCTTTTCAAAGAATATCCAAGAAATATACCTTCATCACTTCTAGGATCAAAATTTCCAATATCATCATCTATCTTTATATAACATTTGCTTCCAAAAATTCTAAAATACTTAACTGAGGGTGCATGTCCAAACCATAATTCATAAGGTGTCTTGTCTGTGTCTACTCTGATTTGTACTCTGTTCATTGTATACACTGATGTGTTCACTACTTCTCTCCAGAATATCTTCACCAAATTATTTTCAAACAACATAGCTCTTGTTGCTTCAGTTACTAATCTGTTCCTTCTTTCTACAATGTCATTTTGTTCAGGTGTTCTAGGGGCTAAATACTGTCTCTTAATGCCATTTTCTTCACAAAAGGTGTTAAACTCTCTAGAAGTAAATTCTCCACCTCTATTAGATCTCAAAAATTTAATCTTCATTCCAGATTCATTCTCAACTTTATTCTTAACAATCTTAAACTTATCAAATGCTTCATATTTTTCATTAAGAAATACAATCCACATCATTCTTGTAAAATCATCAACAAGAATCATAAAATACCTTTCTCCATAGAATCCTCTAGTCCTGGTAGGACCGCTAAAATTTGTATGAACAATCTCCAACTTCTCTGTAGATGTAAACTTCTTACTGGGAAAAGAACTTCTCTTATGTTTAGCCATTACACATTCTTTGCAAATCATGTTAGTAGGCTTCATAATTTTAGGTAAATCTCTTACTGCAAGTGTAGTACTTACTTTCGCAATGTTATCAAAGTTTATATGACAAAACCTTCTATGCCATAACCAACTGTCATCAATCTTAGTAATCAAACATGTCATCTTAGTAGGATTCAACTAAAATACATTACCTCTGGTTCTAGATCTAGTTCCAATTAGATTTCCATCTTTATCCTTTATCACACAAGTTTTCTCAGTAAACCAAACTTGATATCCCTTATCAACTAACTATCCAACACTCAAAATATTATGTTTCAATCCATCCACAAAATAAACATCATCAGTATTAGTCTTTCCATCAAGAGTAATAGATCCTATACCTTTAATCAAACAAGGTGCATTGTTTCCAACTCTAACAACTCCTCCATCATATTTGTTGGTGTAATTAATTATTCCTAATTACACTTTACTTAATCTTACTTCAGTTAATGCATTGCATAGTAATTTGTGATTGAGACACCTAGGAGTGTGCACATCTATTAAGCACATGGTGTAGGAGAAATTTTACTTTTGGTGTGATAATTGTCTTCACATACCTCGTTGTGTGTGAGATCCACCTTTCATGCTCTTATCACATTATCATCCTAATCCAATGCACATACTTTATTGCATATTGGAGGATGATCCACATTTGGTGGACATGTGATTACACCTAGCATAGGAGATAGCTTATCAGCTCCTTATCATTCTCTCTCATTGACTTTCCTATATAAGGAGGCCTATTATGTAATCATTTCATATAGATGAATATCATTAATTCATTAGATCTATTCAATCCATCCTTGCATTCATATTTTCTCTCTCTTGTACTTTTCTTCAACCTCTAGATCCTTGGTTCAATATTTGCTATTTGTAAATTCTTACATGGTATCAGAGCCATTGGAGCATTTTAGATCAGTTGATTTGAAGAGAGCTTGATGCAAGCTTTGAGGGTCCAAATCTCAGATCTGGCAACCTGCATGCAATAGAAGTGTTTTGGAGAAGATGTGACCTCACCATTGCATTTGAGAGGCTGTTTCGGTTAAAATCGACTATAAACTCACCCATATTCGATGAAAGTCAAATCTGAGGCAAAAAAATTTTGCAAATCGGACCATAGGCCTGATTTGCCTCTGCGGTATGATTTTTCAAAAAAAAATTATTTTTTTTATTCTGTAATATATTCAAAAAAAAAATTATTTTTTTTCCTACCAAAAATTTGGTTTATGGGGGTCTGGTACGTACCTCCATTTATGATCAATGACAAAGAATATTCAGCCACTTACGATAAAGGTGACATCATCAAGTGCATTCATACACAGCCTGAAGGTGAGCGCACACCACACATAAAGATCCCTTCTTTGTTGTTTGAGTTGTAATCCAGGCATTCGCATAGAAAAAGGACTTAAAAGCCCGTTTGGCATCGCATGTGAGACTAAATATTAGTTCCACACTGCAACACCTCCTCCCAAGCGCAACACCTCCTCTGCTGCTCATCGGCTGCTTTTCCCAATCGGTCGCCCACCACTACAGATCCATCGAAGCGGCCACTACATCTACCGCCGGCCCTGAACAACATCATCTAGTGGCTACCTCCCCACCATTAGCCTAGATCTCTCCACTACAGTCATCCTCCTCTGCCATGCCACTGCCAGCAAATCTGAACAATGCCACGCGGGCCCTCTACCAAACCCCACGTGGCAGATTCGAAGCCCGCCCATCCGTGACATGCAGCCGAACACATGGACAAGTCACCACGTCCAAGGACTAGTCTCTACATGCCACATGGCCCTCTACCACATCACCTACCCAGTAGACGGCCATGTCAACCATACGTACAATACGGAAGCCAAGTCAGCACCACGTCAGCCAAGGAGGGCATTTTTTTTGCCTACATCACTTTTTCATGGTCCTAAATTTGACGGTCATTTAGCCATCATCGCAAAGTAGAATTGGGTCTTTTTGATAGTCATATGACCATCAAATTTAACCCAATAAATCACTGACATCAGCAGGGTTCAAAAAATTCTCTGCCTTCACCATTTGCATTTTTTATTTTGCTGTCCAACTTTGAGGGGCCATAACTTGGTCATTCGGGCTCCAAATCAGGTGCAATTTTTTTTAAATTCGGTAGAATTTTCTAAAATTTCTAGTGGTTATGTTGATTTTGCATTTTGGTAGCCACATTTGTCAAAAATTGCAGATCCTGTTGATTGTTCCTATTTGTTCCTGATTTCTGCAACTTCTAGGGCTTCATTTGGGCACATACGGTAACATTTTGAGGTGAATTTTTTTTTGAAAGTGCATGATTTTTCATCTACTTTCCAAATCTGTAATCAAATTCGAGTTATTTTGGGTAGACATGTCACTTTCAACAATAGGTCATTTTGGGGCTATACTTGCACTTGGTTAATACTTGGATTTTAGTTTTCTGATTTGCATCAGTCATTTGAAGAAGTTATCAGTAATTACCATTCATTATTTGGTTGCAATATGGATAATTCAAAGGTTAAAATCCTCACTCCATATAACTACCATGAATGGAAAGTTTCTTTAAGTGATCATTTGTTGAGTCTTGGATTGCTTAGAATGACTCTTGTGCAAGATCAAGAACCTCAAATAGGTGTTGTAGAAAGGTAAAAATGGTTTGATCGAAGGGATAAAGCACTTGGCTCTCTTAGATCATCCATCTCTCGCGACATGCTCTTTCATATTGAATCTTGTACCAATCCTCATGATGCTTGGGTCACATTAGAAGGACTCTTTGGTAAACCTGATAGGATGATAAAATTCAGATTAGAGAATGATCTCATAGGTCTTAATCCTAGGGATTTTGACAATATTCAAGATTTTTTCTCTAAGTTCAATACTATTAGATTGGAGCTTTCTTCATGTGGCATTGTTAAAGGGGATGAACAATTCATCTTTTCTATTCTTTCCAAGCTTGGTCCTAATTATTCTATCTTTGTTTCTACATTCTATGCTACTATGGATGCTCTTGGTAGTGCATACAAATTTCCCTCTCTTGATGAATTTGCAACACAAATCACAAGGGAACAAGCAAAGTTAGCACACATGGGTCAGTTGAAGCCTTCCACACATCAAGCATTGATTGCAAGTTAGTCTACATCAAAGGCTTCTAATGGAAAAGGAAAGAAACACAATAAGGATCCTAAGCCTCATGACAAAGGTAATGAATCTTCTTCACCAAAAAGTACTGAATCCAAGTCCTCTTCAAGAGAGGAATCATCTAAAAGAAAGAGAGATAAATGTGCATATTGTCAAAAGTTAGGACATGATGAGCATAAGTGTTTTCAAAAGAAGATTGATGAGCTAACTCACATTATTCAAAAACACAACATTAAGTTTCCCTCATCAGTGTTTGCTCCTTCTTCTACACATTTGGTAGCTTCTACATCTCCATCATCATCCAAAGATAAAGGTAAAGGACAAGCACTCATGGCTTCCACACATCCTGAGCATGGTAAATGGCTTCTTGATTCAGGTGCATCACATCATATGGCATCTTCTATGGATATGTTTTCTTCTATTGAGCCTTGTAATTCTCCTAATATTTTGATGGGTAATGACACATTCATGAGAGTTTGTCAGAAAGGTTCTATTCCTATGGGAGAAGGGACATTTAATGATGTTCTTTGTGTACCATCCTTGACCACTAATCTCCTTTCTATTTACCAAATTACACATGGGGCACAAGGTAAAATTGTTGAGTTCACTCCTGATTATGTCTACATTAGGCACATGGAGACTAGAGATGTCATATCTATGGGAGTTGTTGATCATACATCCTGCTTGTATTCTTTTTCTAATTTTGTTGATAATGATGATGATATTCATGATGTACCCATCCCTTTGCCAAGGGATAATTATGAGGAGAACTTTGGGCACTTGAATCATTTTTTTGTTGAGACAACTATTGATCTTCCTACTCCTCCACTTCCTGCTTCTTCATACATGGGCTCTACTATTCAGCAGGATGATCATAGTGTTTCAGATCTTGTAGAGTGTGATGACTACTTGGATGCATCTTCAACACTTGTTGATTCTCATGATGCAGATTTGGAAGATATACATGAGGGGGTTTCCCTTTCCCTTCATGACAGTTTCATCATAGATGGGGACACTTCTTCACCTTCTTTGGAGATTGGTGTACTTGATTCTTCTCCTTCTTCACTTGATTTGTCACATGAAATGATAGATTCCTTGAGCTTGGAGATTCCTACTCAGTCTTTAGAGATTCATACATGGAGACCTACATCTTCTTCCTCATTCCATTTGCACACAAATTGGCTTCTTCATCATTTGATGTATCTATTTCTTCCTAAGGGGAGACATGTTTCTTGTAAGAATTGGCTTATCTATTGTTTGTAGGTACTCTTCATCAACATGGGAGCTTCTACATTATGGGGGGGATATCATGTCTCCAACAATCCTTCTTATGGGGGGATATTTCTTTGTATATACATGATGTATGTAGTTATTGGGGGGTCTTGAGTACCCCATGCATCCACGCATCTTGTTTTCTTCTCTCTTTTTGGGGGAGGGTCTTTCCCATGAGGTTTTCCCTCTTTCTCCACTTTATGAGGGTTTTGCATTTCATGTATTGCATTTTGTACATGGGTACTTAACATGGCCTAGTTGTCGGGACCCATCTTGCATTGTGAGTTTAAGTGCATTCCCCTAAGTTGCACTTAAGGGGGGGTGTTGGTGTAATTAATTATTCCTAATTACACTTTACTTAATCTTACTTAGGTTAATGCATTGCATAGTAATTTGTGATTGAGACACCTAGGAGTGTGCACATCTATTAAGCACATGGTGTAGGAGAAATTCTACTTTTGGTGTGATAGTTGTCTTCACATACCTCGTTGTGTGTGAGATCCACCTTTCCTGCTCTTATCACATTATCATCCTAATCCAATGCACATACTTTATTGCATATTGGAGGATGATCCACATTTGGTGGACATGTGATTACACCTAGCATAGGAGATAGCTTATCAGCTCCTTATCATTCTCTCTTATTGCCTTTCCTATATAAGGAGGCCTATTATGTAATCATTTCATATAGATGAATATCATTAATTTATTAGATCTATTCAATCCATCCTTGCATTCATATTTTCTCTCTCTTGTGCTTTTCTTCAACCTCTAGACCCTTGGTTCAATATTTGATATTTGCAAATTCTTACAATATTCATTAAACTTTATGAAATTTTTCATATCTCTAGTCATATGATGTGAACAACCACTATCTATAATCCAATCAGCTTTCTTTTCAACTTGAGAAACTAAGGCTTTTTCTTTTTTAACATCAGTTTCAGGATTCTCTTCTTTAATTGCTACAAATCCTATGTCATCATTATTCTTAGTATCACTTTCACTTAAACTTCTTTCTATACTAGCTTCAAGATCTTCATCATTAGCATAATAACATTCCTTAAATCTTCTAGGTTTGAAATTGTTTCTGTATTTTTTAACTCTCTTAGGACATTTAGATGCAAAATGACCATATTCTTGACAAGTCCAACATTTAGATATTTTCTTACCATCTGGTTCTCTTTTCACAAGCAAGGCAATACCTTCTTCAATCTTCTTGTCTTCTTCATTTATAGATCTAGTGTTGCCAGCATAATCTCCGCTCACACTGATGCTTCTTGACAAAGTAGGGCGAACACTAAGAGCACTGAATGTTGTTTCCATTCTAGGTAAGTCTCCTGATAATCTCAGGTTCATTTATGTTGCTTCCAATCTTCCAAGAAGAGTCTCTCTTGTATAGTTTGTTGTACAAGGTATCACTTGTTCAATCATCTATGTTGTCTACTTAAATATAGGATTCAATGTCCTCAAAATTTTCCATATGACTTCATTCTCTATCTTTGTTCCTCCACAATATTTTATACCTGTAATAATTTTTGACATTCTACCAATATAACTTCTAATAGATTCATCTTCCAACATTCTTATATCTTCAAATGCACATATCCAATTATGTAATCTAACTCTTTTTGCATGTTCATCACCTTCAAAAGTAGAGTGTAAAGCTTTCCAAATTTCATGAGATTTTTTCAAATATTTTACCTGACTGTACTCATTCTCCGGAAGTGTTGTCAAAAGTGCTTCTCTTGCAAGTATGTTACACATGAATAGATCTCTCTCATCCATGGTACATGTTTCAAGATTGTCTTCTTCAATGATAGTCTTATTATTCTTTCTAATCAACCGATAACCTGGTCCTAAACATAGTAGGTGTGTCTTCATCTTTTCTTTCCAGCTGTCAAATTTTACTCAATCAAACTTAGGGCTTTCTTTCTTGAAATTTGCCATGGATCTCCTTAAGCTATTAAACTTCTTTTTAAAGGACCTGCTACTCTAATACCAATTTTAAGAAAGTAAAGTCCACCAAGATAACTAAGAGGGGGGGGGCTGAATCAGTTATCAGATAATTATAACTTTTATCATCTTCAACAAAATTAAACCATATAAACAATATAATTACCAACCATAGAAAGATATTCATATACAATAACACAATGACACAAGATATGTTGACTAGGGAACCTCTTGATCAAAGAGTAAACCCCAGTGGGAATGATGCCCACAAAAGATGCACTAATATGAATATTCCTTGTGAAATGATGGACTCTATTAGGAGTCTTATGAAATACATTTAGTACATATGAATCCTTGTTAGGAGATTTTGAATCCCTGTCTAGACAGAAACACCCAATGCCCAAATAGCTTCAGGGTAAGATCACTGAACACACTGTCCAAATAATCTTTGCATTACTCAATAGAATAATATGTTACCTCTTCTTTGACTATGCCAAACCGCACTCATTGTTACATCAGATCTCAATTTCAAATCTTTGTACCTCGCATGTCTTCCTTCACAAATTCTCTTTCATACTTAGCTCTTTTCTTCACTTCATGCATAAAGAATCACACACAACCGCTACTTCCATATCACAACTACACACTACAACAAGGAAATACATTCCTTCCTTTATACCATACTCAAATAGTTACAAATGAGTCAGCATACAATTACAATATAAAACTTTCCACACGCTACATCAAAATTACACAAAATTGTCAACTTCCAAATACAATAAATCTTCACTCGTGTGACCTCAAAGTCTGTGCTATCATCCACATCACTATCAATATGTATTCAACTTCCCTTTAACTACATAAAACCATATTCCATCCTGATTTGGAGATATCATCCGATTTCCACAAACTGCTACTCAGGAACACTACCTAAATACTGCTTCCACCAAAATGCTCATAACTTCCATGAATAAATGAACTACTATCTACACTCTTAACCATAGACATATAACATATCAAAGAGTATATCATCAATGTCACATAGCTCCAACTATAATAACCCACGTGCACTAATCCAAACTCTGTCTACTTCTCTGCAAGTCTTCGATAAATCACTGTGTTGACATCAATGACAATCATAGTCATGAATGCAACAACAACTGCTACAGAATGGCTGCCAAACATTTAGCATTCATTCCTAACATATATAATATATTTGATAAGGCATAATAGGAACCCTTTTAATTTTGATGGTATGACTATACTGAATAAGTAGATGTCATCATCTATCCTAGAAACTAGTACTAGGACCCCTAGGAAGTCCCCATCACCCCTAGGAATTCTTCATGACCCCTTTTAACACATTTGAATGCCCAAATGTGTCCGAAGGGGTCGTAGGACACCTTAGGACACATTTGAGCATTCTAATTTGTCCACAGGGTCACTTGAGCATTCCAATGTTCCAATGTGTCGTAGGACCCCTTAGGACACACTTGAGCATGATAAGTCATACTAGGAGCCCTAGGGAGTCCCCATGACCCCTTTTGACACATTTGAATGCTCAAGTGTGTCTGAAGGGGTCCTAGGACCCCTTAAGACACACTTGATCCAATGTGTCAAAATGGGTCATGGAGACTTCCTAGGGGTCCTAACGCAAGATTAGGCGTACTAGGACCCCTAGGGAGTCCCCATGACCCTTTTTGACACATTTAAATGCTCAAGTGTCTCTGAAGGGGTCCTAGGACCCCTTAAGACACACTCGAGCATTCTAATGTGTCAAAAGGGTTCATGGGAACTTCCTAGGCATCCTAATGTGTGATAAGGCATACTAGAACCCCTAGGGAGTCCCCATGACCCCTTTTGACACATTTGAATGCTCAAGTGTGTCTGAAGGGGTCCTAGGACCCCTTAAGACATTCTTGAGAATTCTAATGTGTCAAAAGGGGCGATGGGGACATCCTAGGAGTCCTAACATGTGATAAGGCATACTAGGACCCCTAGGGAGTCCCCATGACCCCTTTTGACATATTTGAATGCTCAAATGTGTCCAAAGGGGTCCTAGGACCCTTTGAGACACACTTGAGCATTCCAATGTGTTAAAAGGGGTCATAGGGACTTCCTAGGGGTCCTAATAAGTGATAAGGCATAGTAGGACCCCTAGGGAGTCCCCATGACCCCTTTTGACACATTTGAATGCTCAAGTGTGTCCAAAGGGGTCCTAGGACCCCTTAAGACACACTTGAGCATTCCAAT
The DNA here is from genome assembly GCA_027943335.1 of Chamaecyparis obtusa. Lineage (NCBI taxonomy): Eukaryota > Viridiplantae > Streptophyta > Pinopsida > Cupressales > Cupressaceae > Chamaecyparis > Chamaecyparis obtusa. The sequence continues at coordinate 83,539 of BSBK01004810.1, forward strand.
GTGTCAAAAGGGGTCATGGAGACTTCTTAGGGGTCCTAATGTGTGATAACACATACTAGGATCCCTAGGGAGTCCCCATGACCCCTTTTGACACATTTGAACACTCAAGTGTGTCTGAAGGGGTCCTAGGACCTCTTAAAACACACTTGAGCATTCCAATGTGTCAAAAGGGGTTATGGGGACTTCCTAGGGTTCCTAACCCATGAAAAGACATACTAGGACCCATAGGGAGTCCCCATGACTCCTTTTGACACATTTGAATGCTCAAGTATGTCCAAAAGGGTCCTAGGACCCTTTAAGACACACTTGAGCATTCCAATGTGTCAAAAGGGGTCATGGTTACTCTTTATGGGTCCTAACATGTGATAAGGCATACTAAGACCCCTAGAGAGCTCACATGACCATTTTTGACAAATTTTAATGCTCAAGTGTGTCCGAAGGGGTCCTAGTACCTCTTAAGACACACTTGAGCATTCCAATGTGTCAAAAGAGGTCATGGAGACTTCCTAGGGGTCCTAACACATGATAAGGGGTACTAGGACCCCTAGGGACTCCCCATGACCCCTTTTGACACATTTGAAATCTCAAGTGTGTCCGAAGGGGTCCTAGGATCCTTTAAGACCCACTTGAGCATTCCAATTTGTCAAAAGGGGTCATGGGGACTTCCTACAGGTCCTAATGTGTGATAAGGTGTACTAGAACTCCTAAGAAGTCTCGATGACCTCTTTTCACACATTTGAATGCTCAAGTGTGTCTGAAGGGGTCCTAGGACCCCTTAAGATACACTTGAGCATTCCAATGTGTCAAAAGGGGTGATGGGGACTTCCTAGGGGTCCTAATGTGTGATAAGGTGTACTAGGACCCCTAAGGAGTCCCCATGACTCCTTTTGAGACATTTGAATGCTCAAGTGTGCTAGAAGGGGTCCTAGGACCCCTTAAGATGCACTTGATCATTCCAATATGTCAAAAGGGGTCATGGGGACTCCCTAGGGGTCCTAATATGCCTTGTCATGCATACAGACCCCTAAGAAGTTCTCATGACCTCTTTTGACACATTTGAATGCTCAAGTCTCTCTTAAGGGGTCCTAAGACCCCTTAAGACACACTTGAGCATTCCAATGTGTCAAAAGGGGTCATGGGGACTTCCTAGGGGTCCTAATGCATGATAAGGCATACTAGGACCCCTAGGGAGTCCACATGACCCCTTTTGACACATTTTAATGCTCAAGTGTGTTCGAAGGGGTCCTAGGACCCCTTAAGACACACTTGAGCATTCCAATGTGTCAAAAGGGGTCATAGGGACTTCCTAGGGGTCCTAACACATGATAAGGAGTACTAGGACCCCTAGGGAGTCCCCATGACCCCTTTTGACACATTTGAATGCTCAAGTATGTCCGAAGGGGTCCTAGGACCCCTTAAGACACACTTGAGAATTCCAAGGTGTCAAAAGGGGTCATGGGGACTTCCTAGGGGTCTTAACGCATGATAAGGCATACTAAGACCCCTAGGGAGTCCCAATAACCCTTTTTGACACATTTGAATGCTCAAGTGTGTCTGAAGGGGTCTTAGGACCCCTTAAGACACACTTGAGCATTCCAATGTGTCAAAAGGGGTCATGAGAACTTCTTAGGGGTCGTAACATGTGATAAGGCGTATTAGGACCCCTAGGGAGTCCCCATGACCCCTTTTGACACATTTGAACACTCAAGTGTGTCTGAAGAGGTCCTAGGATTCCTTAAGACACACTTGAGCATTCTAATGTGTCAAAAGGTGTCATGGAGACTTCCTAGGGGTCCTAACTCATGATAAGTCATACTAGGACCCCTAGGGAGTCCCCATGACCCCTTTTGACACATTTGAATGCTCAAGTGTGTCCAAAGGGGTCCTAGGACCCCTTTGGACACACTTGAGCATTCGAATGTGTCAAAAGGGGTCATGGGGACTTCCTATGGGTCCTAACGTGTGGCAAGGCATACTAGGACCCCTAGGGAGTCGCCATGACCCCTTTTGACACATTTGATTACTCAAGTGTGTCTGAAGGGGTCGTAAGATCCCTTAAGACACACTTGAGCATTCTAATGTGTCAAAAGAAGTCATGGGGACTTCCTAGTGGTCCTAACACTTGATAAGACATACTAGGACCCCTAGGGAGTCCCCATGACCACTTTTGACACATTTGAATGCTCAAGTGTGTCCGAAGACCCCTTAAGACACACTTGAGCATTCCAATGTGTCCATAGGGGTAATGACAACTTCCTATGGGTCCTAACGTGTGATAAGGCATACTAGGACCTCTCTCTCTCTCTCTCTCTCTCTCTCTCTCTCTCTCCCCCTCTCTCTCTCTCTCTATCCACCTCTAGTGAACTATTATTCAAAGCCTCCATTTCTGCGTAGCTAGGGTTTACGGTGCCTATAAAAAGCACATTTAATACAAAGATTTAGCTGGCCGTCTTTAAAGACCTAAAAGAAACAAGAAATAAATTTAGGCCAAAAATACATACCACATTTCTGTATGTAGTACCGTAAGCTTCAACAATCCAGCCGGCTTCCTCTGCTAAGGCACGAAGAACTTCATTAATGTATGCTCTATGAGGAAGATTATAATTTCCATATTTCTACAAGAGATTCTCCAAAATTTGTATACAAAGGTATCCTATAGGAAAAATGAAAATTTTCCCAGAGAATATCCACAATTTGTATTCAAAAGCATCATACAAGATGAATGAAAAAAAATAATAGCTAAAAGGTAAAATTTATCATTAATGCCAGCAGTACCAAGGTCATATCTGTTGTCAAATCTTGGCCTATGATGTGCAAAATGAGAAAACCAAGTGAAATGAAAGGGAAGGGATCGATCAAATAGAGAAGGTGCATCAAATCGGATCAATATCATAATAAATGTAGAAAATATTGTTATAGACAAAAATATTTGCATATTAATTCATTGCACCTTTCTTGAGCTTTTGTACCTTGCTACATGATTAGACATTTTCGTTAGCAGAACTGAATTTTTAGGTTAAGTTTTACAGATCATCTTTTATATCCAAAGGACGTAGATCATCTACTTTATCTTCCTCAGATAGTTTGATTCTGTTTCTTTGCTATGTTTTGCTAAAATGCACAGGTAATTGAGTCCAGAATACTAGAAAGAATTCTTTAAGAGTCCAATCCAGATTCTTGGGTAAAAGCACAAAGTTGTGTCACGTTTCAGGACAACTTATCAGCACAACTGAATTTGAGTATTTTGAACTAAAATTATTTTTTGTCAAACATATGGTCTAGCTAGGTTCATTCTAGCTAAGTTAGATAAGTTCTTCACCTTTTCCAACTAGAAATATCTATTAAATGCATGTTTTATAACAATTACTAAAGAAATAATATTATTTCAAAAAAGCGATGTTTCAATAACTCTTACTCTTTTTAATGATATTTTTTAACAAATATAAAAATACCCTTTTTTAGAGCACAGAGTCAAGATTATCATCATATAATTTTAATAGTATTTTAATTAGATCTAATATATTATAATTTCAAAATACTGCAAGTAGGTATTTTAACATTCGAGAACAAGATGCTTCAAAAATAGAAAAAAATAGTAAAGCTTATCAAAAAAATTAAAAATTTATATTTAACACTAGAGGAGAGAGTTATCTTCAAGAGTGTGTAATTTATTTTTTGAATGGTGTAGATTTGATAGGGGAAATTTGACATGAGATGAAAACTATTGATTTGAGGTATGTTCGACTTTGAGTAGTTATATCAAAGAAAATATACATTGAAAACTAATTTTTCTTCTTTTCTGCACTAGCTATACATTTTATCTATGACATATTTTGAAATCAAAGGAAAAAAAGATTATTTGCATATACTTTTTTGGTGCGAACAAGACCCTCATTTTTCAACATTTTTCAGCAAGTAAAAAATGGACTTAAAAAATTTAAAAACTATGTGAATTCTTGTTAAAAAAAAATTAAAAAAATTATAGGCGTAAACTTCATCCACTTTTACACATTTCATTGGTTTACATCATCTCCAAATTTTAAACATAAATGCCATTTTTATGTTGTTAAAGTTAAAAAATTTGTGTGTTGTTGACCTTTTCCTTTATAAAAGTGTGACATAGCTTTGTACTTTTACCCTCTTTAATTCTTCTAGTGAATCCAAATTTAGTTGTTATAAAGATGAGATGTTAGTGAATGACTTCTTGCTAATACTACTCTTCCACCAAATCTAGATTTCAACCATTTTGTGGATCTACAAGCTGAATCGTGAGCCCACAGGATTGGCCAAGAGAAAATTGTGATTGTATATCAACTGATTGCAAAATGTTCAGTTGAGGAGAAAATATTGCAATGATCAAGAAGAAAATTGGCTATGGAAAATCTAGTTATGAATTTTGTTAAGAATGAAACTATTAAGGAATTGCATGATATATTACTCAACGATGCAAGGAATATTCTTGATGAACATGGGATTGCAGTTACATCTATTCAATATACAAAGGAAGATATAGAAAATCTTCTTAATAGAGAGATTTTAATGTGAGAGAAAAGGAAATTTCAGAAGAAAATAGTTATCTTGGTGCCATCCAAGGTATGCCAATTACTCAGGATGAAGAGTAAAAGCCCACAGTTAATGAGAAAGGGTGGGAAGAGCTAGGAAGGGGAAAGTGACAAAGGAAAGAAGTAAGATATGCATGTGAGCCTATGTCAGATGATGATGATGAGTACTCACCATCTTCTAGTAGCTCAAGTAGTGACAAAAGTTATTCAGTGCACATGTACACTGTCACAAAAAATTTAGATAGAGAAGTAACAAGTGTTGTGGAATTATCCACAGAGCAATGTGAAATGAAGCCTCAAATTGGTTCATTAGCAAGCAAAGAATTTGGTCATGCACTTCATTCTAGCACCACAAATATTTCTATTAGAAATGCCTATTCATCGGTGGCCTTGCATTTATGGGACTTGGGAAACTAGGTTACTCATGTTGGGCAATATCCCTCAAATGTAAGTTCATTGCCACCTTTGGCAAGGTAGTCTCACTCCTCATTTTACAACAAAGGGAAGCCATCTATGGTCCAAGGTTTTAATTTAGCCGACAAATGGAGAGCTTCTCAAGGTACTGATCTCTTTCATAGAGAAGTTCCTAATTCATCTCAAGGTTCTCATTTAGGTGACCAACTCCTTCGAGGTCCACAAATAGACCCATTGTTTTCCCAAATTGGTAAAAGGGTAGATGCAATTTTGGAAAGAGTATCCAAATTGAAGAGAAATGGAAATTCCAGTGAGCATAAAGTTATTGCAAATCAAATAGGTGTATCTCCTCCACTGACAAATATAATTGCACTTCCAAAGACTTGAGTTTAAATGGAGACTATTTGTTCCTAAACATGCCCCAGTCGAGCAGATGAACCAGATGTTGCTTGAGTAAAGAAGATAGTGGTTTATTAAAGCATCTGCATTATCCCACTTACTATCAGTTACTACTTTTTGAGCAGCTTGCCAGCTGCTTCTGTGCGGGATTCCTGTAATATATAATGTCCTCATGCAAGTACATGCTAGTTTTTGTAAACATTTTTTGTTCTAAAGGGTTAGTGAGCAATAACAAAGAAAAGGTTCTTGCATTTGTTGTTTAGACACATATCAATTTTAGGAAACCATTTTTCTCCCATTACATGGTAGTAATGTCTAGATTCACTTTGTTGGTATCAATAGGTAGCAAGATGAGGGAAGAAATATATTTGTGAAGAGGAAGCACAAATGTTACTGTCCAAAACCATTTGGAGAGTAATATTATTCTCCTGATTGTAATAAGAAACTCAAAATGTAGAAGACACCAAATAGCTGGGGCATTTATTTCCTATGACCTATGTCAATTTCAGTTCAATTCTTAAGGATGATATTCTCAATGTGTAAAAATAAACTGATGTATTATTTTAAAATGGTGTTGACTAAAATTTATGAACATATGTCAAATATCTATTTTTTACAGAATTTGTAATAGAACCAGTGGTAATATAATCAAATTTGTGAATTTCACATCCAATCATTAGATGTTAATCAAAAGTACAACACGGTAATATTTTTGAATCGATAAACAATCTTAGTCTTACTTCAAACCTACTCCTATGTATGTGGGTTCTTGGAGGTATCTACTAAACAATGTGTGGATCTGTAATGTCCCTATCCAAGACCTTACTCACTTTGTTTAAAACTCCTAATTAGAATTTGGATTTCTAATGCCTGTTGTGATATTATTTAAGTTTGTCTTGCTCCTTACTGATTAATATTGTAATGAATTGGTTATTCTTCCCCTTCTCTCTCTCTCTCCTACTCTCTCCCCTTCCCCTTCTCTCTCTCCTACTTTGTCCCCTTCCCATTCCCCTTCTCTCTCTCTCTCTCTCTCTCACCTTCTCACTCTCTCTCTTCCTCTCTCAGCCCCCGCCACCTTCTCACTCTCTCTCTTCCTCAATGGCCGCCCATGAATTTTTTAAATGGATGATTAATTTCCTTTGCTTCTTTCAATGGCCATCCATGATTTTTCTGCAATCTTCCAACCTTTTGTACATAGTCGTAAAATATATATTAATATATTATACATATAAAATAATATATAATATATGATATATAATGTAAGATTTAATATTAATATATTTTAAATAATATTTAAAATGTAAAATGTATGTTATATAATATTTAATATATAATATATAATCTAATATATAGTTTTTAATATTAATAAATACTAAATAATATTTAATGTAAAATTTATATTATATAATATTTAATATATAATTGATATTATATAATATTTAATATATATAATATATAATATAATATATATCTAATATATAGTTTTTTATATATAATATATCATATGATGGATGGAGAAATGGGAGGGAGAAAGTGGAGGGAAAGTGAAAATTCAAAATTTTGCCATCATTTTCGAGTACCCAAAAATATCGGGTACCCGATTAGGCTTGGTATTGCTTTGTGCACCAAACCTACATGGTCAACTGTTGAAATGTCTCAAAAATGTGTTTTTCCCCTATTTCTTTGATTCGAGACTTTGACCATGTAGTTGATGATGTTTTTTTCACCCAAATTTGATAAAATGAATAGAGTATCTTAAGGAGATTATCAGCTTTCCATCAATATAATTGCTGTCAAATTTTGAATTCGGTAAGTAATTATTAGTTATTTTCTAATTAAGTTACCTCTAAAGTGTTGATTTATATACTGATTGAAAAATGACTATAACTTTCAGACGGTATAACATTTTTTAAATCCGAAAAATGTATCACATTCTATGCTTCACCAACTATAAGGAAAAAAAATTTGAATTTTGTAAAGTTTTGAATGAGTTAAGGTGGTCAGACACGGGAGTTTTTTTATTCTGAAAATATTGTAACAGAAAATTCATAATTAATTATTTTTTTGGAATAAAATTACAAAAAAATATGTGTCACATTTGGGCATGAGTCTACTACTTATATATAAAATCTTATAATAAAATATTGTCATTTGATTATGATTAAGGTGGTCAGACATACACCTACTTATTTTTTTCCAAATATTTTTGTACCGCTGCATTGAAATCTATACTTTTCACGAATCATACTAACTTTTTCTCAAAAAAGGCCTAGTAGTTTAGAAACTAAATTCAATTTTGTATAGATTCTATTCTTACAAATTTTTGATATTAGGTTGATAGCTAGTTAAAATTTTCACGTCAGGTTGACTAACCCTGATTTGCTGATTTTTCATTGCCACTTAAGGGCATAGTTTGGCCCCTCATGATCTTGCACATACCTTGGAATCACCAGTGATACGTGTGTACTCACTTGGGTCATTCTCGAAGGTTCAACTTTCGGGAGACCCTCTAAAGGTGACTCAGGACTTGGTTCAGATTTGAGGGTTTGATTTTCTGATTCTCTCAAAGAGAGAAGAGCATGCTTCTCTACTTCTTCACGTTACCCAAACACGGAAGACATATTCATCACCGAGATAGTTCCTCCTTAACCAATTCACAAGTTTTTGGGTTTCTAGTTCTCTCAACAAGAGAAGAACTGATGCAGGAGCATCCTAGGTGTAAGAGAAATCTTGCATCACCCAAAAATATTTATGTTTTCTTTTCAATAAGGGCTATCTTGTGCAGAGCTACTATTTATGGAAACTTACTATTTTTAGTAAGTTGGTCATATGATCTCGGAATGTTCTGATTTCACAGTTGGAGGTTCATCTCAGTCATTTCAGCCCACTAGTTGAGTTTCATTCCCACATCAGTAGTATTGGTGAAGTTATTGAGGTTTTTGGGTACAAAATCTTTTAGGTCAATTTTGAAGGCCTTAGAGGCTCCGGATCACAATCGACCCCCGATTGACTAGCGCTAGCGCATGTCAAGAACTATAGATCTCATCATGGAGTTATCCAAAAGTGGTTACAATAGAAAAATAGAGCTATGGTTAAAAAGTTATGGCCTCCAGAAGTTGGGTTACCTAAAATCATATTTTGTTATTTCTTTTGAGCCGACCCTATTGTAATAATTGTGAAAAATAAATAATTATATGTTTTGTCGGCCTAAAGGGCTAAATTTTTGGAACCTTCTCGAGCGGTGGAAATTGCCTATATAAGGAAGGCCCGTAGTGTTGTCTTAGACAGTTCGGGATAGTTCAGGGTAGTAGATCTAGGTATTGATTCGAGGCTTTGTCCTATAGAATATTGTAAAGGAATGCCCATGTGGCTCTGCGTATTGTAATTTTGAAAGTTTGTAATTCCACATTTGTGGATATAATAAGAAGCCAATTTTTTGTTCTTGCATATTGTTGTTGTTTCTCTGTTTCTGTTATGTGTTTGTGGTATTAAGGGGAGCACCCTTCATCAAGTGGTATCAGAGCGGTTGGCCCTTCATCAGTGGTATCAGAGCAGGAGTTCCTGAGTGTGTAAACTGATCGTCGATTGTGAGGCAGTTTGCGCCAGGACCATGGGTTAGGGTTTCTATGTAAACAGATCATCGACTGAGAGGTAGTTTGCACAAGGACCATGGTTAGGGTTTCAGCATGCATTGTGAAAATACCTCCACGAAGGGAACATGGCAGAAGAGTTGGTGTTGTAACACCTGAGGTTAGATCGCTCCAAAGATAAGTGCGAGCATTGCAAGAAGAGATTCACAAAGGAATGAATTTTAATGTCATAAATGAAAGTGAGGATGAAGCCGAAGAAGAAAATGATGATCAAGAAGAAGGCAAAATTTTGATTCAAGAAGAAGAAAGGCTTTTCCGAGCCATTTCCAAGATTGAAAAAAGACCTAAGATTGAGGTTCCTGCATTTTCAAGAAATCTTAACCCAGAGGAGTTGATCGACTGGATCAATGAATGTGAAGAATATTTTGAGTATGAAGATATTGAGGATCCTGATAGGGTCAAATTCGTGAAGGCCAGACTGAAGGGTCATGCGAAGATCTAGTGGCAAGAGATTCAATTGGAGTGGAATCGAAGAGGAAAGGATAAAATCACAAGATGGGATCGGATGGTGGATAAATTGAAGTGACAATTCATTCCTATTGATTATGAGCTTGACCTACTAAGGAAAATGCAAAGTTTGAAGCAAGGAGGAAGATCTGTTCAAGATTATACAGAGGAGTTCTATCGAATCCTCATCAGAATAGGACATCTGGAAGCTGATGAGGAGAAATTTTCCGATTACCTTAATGGGTTGAGGCCGAGCATTCAAGAGGAGTTGAATCTGGTTCGAATGAATAGTATTGAAGAGGCATACCAGTTTGCCTTAAAAGTAGAGGAAAAGTTGAACAAGAAGTTTGAGAGAAGACAAAGTGGAAGAGGTCCTGATGGAAGATCTGGTGGACGGTCATATGAAGATCAAAATGAAAATCTGAAAAAGCAGGATGAGGCTAGTAACAGTCAGAATCAGAGAGGAGATGATTTCAATCATTTCCAAGATCAAAACAATAGAGATCAAAGAGGAAGAGGAAGAGGACAAGGTTCAAGAAGAGGAGGCTTCCGTGGAACATGTTTTCACTATGGAGAAGAAGGTAATAGGGCATTTGAATGTCCTCAATGCCAAGGAAGGACAGATAGGATGAATGAAGGCTAGGCCAAAGTCTCACATGTAGATGAAGATGCCAGATCATCATATTGAGAAGATGCTAAAAAAGGAGAAACGTTGATTAACAGAAGAGTCCTGCTGAGTGGTGAGAATGAACCTGAACAAAGGAGAAGCCTATTTCACACCAGGTGCAAGTGTGAGGGTAAGTGTTGTGATGTGATTATTGATAGTGGCAGTACTGATAATTTGGTGTTAAAAGAGATGGTGACAAAGTTGAAGCTCAAGAGATAGAAACATCCACATCCATATTGGGTTGTCTGGGTGTAGGATGACCACAAGGTCATGGTCAATGAACAGTGCCTAGTGAAGTTCAAGATAGGTGGGTACCATGATGAGGTACTATGTGATATCATATCTATGGATGCATGTCATATTTTGTTGGGTAGACCATGGCAATTTGATAGATGTGTTGTATACGATGGTCGTGTGAATACATATTCCCTGAAAAATGATGGAGTGTAACATAAGCTAAAACCATTGAAGGAAACAGAAGAAAAGGTATGTGGTAATGCAAGAATAACTTTTGTTGATAGAGGAAATTTCTCAGATGGTATGAGGCATGAGCATATGTGTTTTACCTTAATTTTAAAGGCTGGGAAAGAGGAAGTAGAAGATGTACTTGTAGAAATCATAGAATTATTGAATGAGTTTCAAGATATTGTATATGATAATGTGCCTGATGGATTACCACCAGTAAGAAAGATCAGTGATCAGATGGACTTGATTCCAGGAGCCAGTTTGTCAAATAAGGCATCATATAGAATGACACTAGTAGAAAGTGAAGAGTTGAAGATAGATTTGAAATTTAGTTCATCACATCATCCACAGATTGTATATGGAAGTAGTCCCAAAAATGCATTTGAGTTGAGGAAGACAGATAAAGGAGAAATAAGTAGTGTTGAAGCTGAGAATTTTGCAAAACACTTGAAGAACATCCATGAGGAGGTGAGGAAGCACATTACCAAGATGAATGCACAATATAAGGCTATGGCAGATGAGAAAAGAAGGCATAAGAAATTTCAGGTTGGAGATGAAGTCACGGTTCATTTGCGGAAGGAAGGATTTCCAGTTGGTACGTATAACAAGCTAAAAATGAAGAAGTTTGGGCCATATCTGACAGAGTATCATGAAGGAGGTGTTGAAGATGAGATCACAGCATCACAGTGGAGTATTCCAACAACCAGTTCAGATATCAAGGAGATTGAAGACATATTGGATAGTCATGTTGGCAGAAGCACAAGGAACAGGACATATGAAGAGTGTTTGGTCAAATAGAAAGGATGACCTGTTGAAAATTCATCATGGCTAGCAAAGGAGGAGGTTAACCGTCTTGGTTTTCCTCTGCACACCTGAGTCGTGACAAGGTCACTTCTCAAATTACCCCGGGTGTCTAATGTAGGAGCATCCTGAGTGTAAGAGAAATCTTGCATCACCCAAAAATATTTTTGTTTGCTTTTCAATAAGGGCTATCTTGTGCAGAGCTGCTATTTATTGAAACTTACTATTTTTAGTAAGTTGGTCATATGATCCCGGAATGTTCTGATTTCATGGTTGGAGGTTCATTTCAATCATTTCAACCTACCAGTTGAGTTTCATTGCCACATCATCAGTATTGGTGAAGTTATTGAGGTTTTTGGGTATGAAATCTTTCAAGTCAATTTTGAAGGCCTTAGAGGCTCCAAATCATGATCGACCCTCGGTTGACTAGCGCTAGCGCATGTCAAGCACTGTAAATTTCGTCATGGCATTTCCGAAAAGTGGTTACAATAGAAAAACAGAGCTACGGTTAAAAAGTTATGGCCTCCGGAAGCTAGGTTACCTAAAATCATATTTTGTTATTTCTTTTGAGCCGACCCTATTCTAATAATTGTGAAAAATAAATAATTCTATGTTTTGTCGACCTAAAGTGCTAAATTTTTGGAACCTTCTCGGGTGGTGGAAATTGCCTATAAAAGGAAGGCCCGTAGTGTTGTCTTAGGTAGTTCGGGACAATTCGGGGTAGTAGATCTGGGTATTGATTCGAGACTTTGTCCTATAGAATATTGTAAGGGAATGCCCATGTGGCTTTGCATATTATAATTCTGAAAGTTTGTAATTCCACATTTGTGGAGATAATAAGAAGCCAATTTTTTGTTCTTGCATATTGTTGTTGTTTCTCTATTTCTGTTATGTGTTTGTGGTATTTAAGGGGAGCACCCTTCATCAAGAGCGTAGTCCCCTAACAAGTAAACATGTCAAAGATTCACTACCTTGCTTTACTTCCCTAGGTATCCATCTTTCTAGCAACATCTAGGTCTCAGTTTCATTCATGGGCATCACTTCCATGTAATGAAGAGCCTATTCCCCTACTTTGCTATCAGGATCCTTAAGAAATTTTAACAAAGCCTTAATTGTATTATGTGATGAAAGAAATAAAACAAGCACAATGTTTTTAGAAAGTCTTCAACAACCATCCTGCAAGCAAACTGTTAGCAAGTTTTTATGATCTTTGACAAGAGACCTGCAGACCACTATTACACTGTAGTAGAAATAGAAATATAAAACCAACAGGAGAAAGTAGATGTCAGGAAAAAACAACAATAAAATGTAGAATTTGGAAAATTTAATTGATTAATGGCAAAACTGCACACGATGAAGTATTGCACTGTGCACGAGAAAATGCAAAGGCCTGTGCAAGAAAGTGTTTCTTCGCATGAGAGAATGTTACTGGGAGCAAAACTTCACGTGGCACACTCTGAAATCTCGCACGAAATTCTATACACAATGAATTAAATTAACTTATCATAGGGATTATTTAGCCAATAAAGTAAAAAACTTAGGAATTAATTATAGTATTTGATTAATGAAAATTAGGGTTTTTGCATTTGACATCAAGTCAAATAAAGTTAGGTAGGAGAGAGAAACTTGCCTAGCAAAATAGGAATTAAATGATGTAAAATTTGAGAAAATGCACCAAAATTGATTGAAAGTATAAGGTTCCAATTTTGGGGTATTACAACTATGACCCACTTTTATTGCCATATCTCAGCTACTACAACTCTACCTTATAACATAAACATCTTGAGAAGTATAATATGGATGTGTCTATCCTTATTACCATTTTCATAAATCACAAGTATCATGTTTAATTAATTTTCATTCACATCTTTGTAATGCACACTACCTTTTCATGAGCCTATGTGCTAGATCACAAACCTTATAGATTATTATTTAGCTATTTATATGTTTTTCTTTGTCCATTATTACCAAATTTGATGATTGTCATGGATTTTAGACTTTAGGATTGTCCACTTACCAACACATTCCACCCTTGTTCCATTTTAATCATAGCCTCCACCTTTTATTTTCTTTCTTTATAGGGTATTGTAATTCTTACAATATTTCTTTGTATCACTCAATGTGTTGTTGTGGTATAGAGGACCCACTTTTGACCCGATAGAGCTATCATCTTGTAAGAGTTGAATTCATAGTGTTATTTAGGGCTTCATGCATGTATGTAAAATTCCATCTAAAATATTCACCCATGTTAGTTATAACTACCACATTTGATGGTAACTATATTCTTTTGTACATTCCAAAGTTTTCGCTCTTCCATTTTTTTAAACCTATCATGTCCTTAGCTATATTTGATATTCTTCACCATCTCTCCATTATTTATACTATTGAAGATTGTGACTAGTCTGTCTTCTCTTTCATATATATTTAACACGTTGTCATCAAAATCCTTGTATAATTTGTATGGATAGTCATATAATTATGTTACGAACTACTCCCTGCAAGTATTTACGGGTTTTTTTCTTACTAAATGCGAGATCTCAACCCTTTTAAATTTTTATATGATAAGGGTGATGAGACAAATGACCATGGTTTTGATACTCTAAATAGAAATTCCACTATCTTGTGTTTAACGATGATTGTAATATTCTTTGAAAGTTTTAAAAAAGGAAGTAAGTAATTTTAACACGTGTGAAGAATATGGTAAATTTTTATAGTTCTATGTGACTCTAGGATCATTAGAGTTAAGAATACTAGTAGAAATTTGTGTGGTGGATATTGATCGAAAGAATGTGACCTTCTATATTGATGAGGAGGAGACACCCAAGAGATTGGTTGGAGTTACATTAGATGAGCTAGATGTTTATAATAGTAATGACTTAAAGAGAAACTTTGATTTTGATGCAATATTGGGATATTTTGATTAAAGTTAGTCTTCTATTTTATATCATTGTTCTTTGGTGAGTTTGACACTTGTAGTGTAAGCTTATAGCCTTTGGGCATTTTTGTGTATTATTATTTTTAAATTTTTATATCACATGTGAAATGACAATTAATTACAGAAGCAATGAAAAATTAATTTGCTTGACTCTCATGTGAATGTTAATGTGATGATCTAGTTATTCTATAATGTATATTTTAATAAGATGAATGCCTTATAATTGTTATCAATGTTACTTAATGTTTGTAACTATCATAACAATTATAAATTTTAAATATTATTATTTTAACACAAAAATATTATATAGATTGAATAATTGCTATCTAATTTCTCAATTCTTGAGATCATAAATCCTACATACAATCATTTTTTTTCTTAATAGCATACCAAAAATAACAAAATTAATGAATTATTTTTCAAAGATGTGAGTGTTTAACATCGCTTTAAAACCCAACTAGTGAAGTACTTAATTCGGTAATTTCTAAACATGTAGAGTAGATGGTAGATTTGCATAGTGTTTTGTGACTCTAGGATCATTAGAATTCTAAATACTAATAGACTCCTTTGTGGTGGGCTATTGATCCAAACGATGTCATCTAGATTGAGGAGGAGAGACCTAAGGGATTTGTTCGAGTTCCATTAGATGAGACAACCTTTTATGGTGGCAATGATTAGAGAACAACTTTGATTTTGATGCAATGTTGGGAGATGTTCATTAAAGATAGTCTTATACTTTATATCACTATGGTTTTAGGAGTTTGACATTTTCAGATTTGTAGTGTAAGCTTGTAGGATTTGGGCATTTTTATGTATTATTATTTTTTAAATTGTATATCAAATGGACATTGACAATTAATTATGGAAGAAATTAAAAATTAATTTGTTTGACTCTCATTTGAGCTTTAATGTTATGATTTGGCTATTCTCTAATGTATATTTTAGTAAGATGAATATCTTATTATTGTTCACCTTACGCACAATTAAGATTTCTCTATATTTAAAAATTATATTTTTAATATAGTTACCCCTTTTTTATTTTGTGTCATCCCTAAATTGACGTCAAAAAAAATTTCTCTCATCTTGAACTTGATAGAACATAAAATTATATACAAGAATTATGTAAATTATATATTTTGTAATATAAAAAATTCAAGTATATCTAACTATCATAAGTGTAATAAATTTTAAATATTATAATTTTAATACAAAAAAATTATATGAATTGAATAATTGCTATCTAATTTTTCAAATCCTACATACAATTATTACGCTGGCAAAGGGGTTCTTATATGAAAGGCATTCACCTAGGTTAGCCTCATCAATAACCGTTTAGCATGTCATATGCATGCAATACAATTGAACTCATCTGAATTATCTGCACCATTTGAAAAAACATGATTTTGTAAAATCTTATAAATGTGAATGCGACTGCATACTAGAGAACCACATATTTTTAACTCGCATTCAACTAGGGTTAGCTCTGTAGTTTACGAGACATGCATTGTAGACAGGTCGTACCAAGCCACCTGTAAAGCTTTTTGAATAAAATAATTGAAAAAGAGAAGAATTGCCTTGCCAAGACTATAAGCGAGAGGAGAACCGACAATAGACAATACTTGCACGGAAAAGTGGCATGACCATAAACAGACGATACTTGCATGGAAATTCTCCTCACAGACATCCATGGCATGATTATGAGAATGGTAATGGCTCAAGTGAGCCATAAAACCTGCTTCTTTGCAAGATCTGTATTGCGTAGTCGGTAGGCTTTATGATCAGGATTGTAAGCAGCGGAGAGTATGACCAAAACCCAAAGCAAAATGAGAGCACTCCAGCCAGAAAAATAGTGGAATCCTTCGAAGACATTGTGGTGTAAATTTTGGATGAGAGGGAATGTTGCAAATTAACTTATCAGAAGAAGGCCCAGAATGGCCCATGTCATGCCTCTAATCTTCAAGGAAGTTATCTCAGGCTGGAAAAGGATTTGTGTCATGTAATAAATCAACCACAAGATAGAGGAAACACCACATCCGCTGTGAATTCCTCCTATGCACTGAAGGAAATATGTTGTGGCGGTCTTTAGAGGGAGTGGAACCGATGACCTTCCTAAGACCTTTACTGACACCCAGAATATCCACCTCAGAAAGGCCTCATTATGGCACAATACTAATGCCACAATATTCCTCACTCAAAAGAGAGAAGCTTCTTTTTCAGGGTATGGGAAGTTTCTGGTGGTAGCTAAACCGAGCGCAGTGAAATTGAGTGCGAGGGAGAAAAGGAAAAGATGCTTGTATATAATAAAGAGGCCCTGATCGAGCTGAATCACCCACATTTTTTATTCACCTGACTTGGATGTTTGTGATGGTTTCTTTGAAGGGACTTTGATAAAAGTGGGCGGTGGGAGAAGGTTATCCTCTTTTGGCAAACTAGAGTTGCTTATTATGTCCAACTCCACGTCATCATCACTGCCTTCAATTTCCAAATCACAGAAATGGCCACTGGAGTGATGACTCTATGATTTTTGGAATGTCAGGGATTCATAGATAGAGAATACCTTGTGGCAAGACACGCTGTGAAAGCTTGATGACTTTTCCAAATTGGCCATTTTTCTAAGCACTAGCACTCTCAACAAACACTATGTAAAGAAAACACAATCAAACACACTATAAGCCTATACATTTGCCAGTCGTAGGCCATCTTGAATATGCATTGTTAAGCAAGGCATCCTGGTATACGCAATATGAGCACCAAGAAAAAAACTACCCCAAAAAGAAGAGAAAATACCACTAGAAACCCCAAATACTCCATTAAAATTGAAAAAGGAGGAGATCAACTTCCATCTTTTTGTGGTCGAACTACTAAACCATGAAATGTCTCAGTATTTTGTGATCGCACAGAGAATTGGCATGTAGGTATCATTAAACAAAAGAAGATGTATGCTCGTAAATTTTTACCTTATGAAGCCACAATAACCCTGAGTAGAAGCGGCAGGTGAGCACGTGGAATGGTCAAGGCAATAACATGTCTTGTCTGAGTCTTCATCCTTAACATGTCATTAACATGCTCAATGAGACGATGCTTGCCAATTTTATTTATATGATATTATTTTTAAAACAGCATTGCGAGCTAACACGCTCAATGCTTAGTTCATTTTATTGAGTTAATGTCCTAATGATTGTAATTAGTGGTATTAATTTTTAGTTTTATATTTCCTTATTGTGAGTAGTTAACTTATAGCTTTTATATGGTTAAAAAGAGGAGATGAAATCTATGTAATTATGTACATATTTATGATAAGTGAATAATTTAATATTATTTATTTATTTATTTATTTATTTATTATTTTAAGTAGTTAAATTATTATTATTTTTTTAAGAATAAAAATAAAATGAATTATATTGTTTATATATTTATATATTGTGAATTAATAAATATAATTTCAAAATCAATTAAATTATATGTTTAATTTGTATTTAAAATTTATAAACAATGAATCTCACGACTAACCATAATTTAATTTAATTTTTAACTTTTTAGATTTGATTTTACTTGTAATTTTTAATTATCTTTAAATAATCTAATATAGTTTATACAATATAACTTTCTTATCATCATGATGTTATTTTTCTAAGTATTGGTCTTGCATATATTCTTTTATTCCACCATTATTCATGACATACATATGGCATAATGAGCAAGTCATAAGTGAGATGTCATTTTCTATGTGGGCTTATACATAATAAATAATATTTATAACATAAGGAATATTTTTGTGTCTATTGTAATAAATTTAATTTATAATTAGTTATAATTTAATAACCATTAAATATTTAAATAAATTCAATAAGTATTATACAATACAAAGTCCTTTACAAAAATATGAATTTAAAAACCAACAAAATTTATTATAAATTTATAAAAATTAGATTATAAAATATTAATTTAGTAGTACATGAACTAAATATTAATTATAAATTAATCTGAATGTAAATTAGTAAATTAAGATTAAAAAAATAATTAACTTAATATGTATTATTTATTATATTATACTTAATACTTATATAAATAGTATGCAAGAAGTTGACTGGCCACAAGAAATGAAAGTCTTGGAAGAACGTTGACTATCGTACATAAAACATCACCCTAATGCTATAATAACTCCTGCAAGTGAGCCACCTCCAAGGCCACCTTACCTACCTGAACCTATATCTTGTGAAATACCTTGGGAACAAATTATAAGATCTAAAGATTATGTTCGTCATTATAAATAAAAAAGTTTAGGACAATTTTTTTTTTAAATAGAAAGAAAAAATCTTAGCTCCAATCATGTAATCTTTAACCATGCTTTACTACAACTTAGAAAAGAAACCTTCAAAAGATCAGAAGAAGACAACCCATTGCACTCCCAAAAAACACAAATACACTTGAAGATGGAAAGACACAGTAAAGAAAGATGGAGATGGAGAAGAGGGGAAGCACAGAAAATGTGTACAAAACCACATGAAATTGACAATTGTGTATTTTATATTTTTGTTTTTGAAAAAGAATAAATTATGTTCCGTCAAAGTAATAATTTTGTCTGTCCCGTCCTCCTCTTAAGGTAAATTTTCAAGCATAAATTCACCGAGTGGGTATCAATATTACCCAAAATAATTATCCAGTGGATATCGAAATTGAAATTACTATTCTACCCATAGATTATATTTAAGAAAAGATAGATTAAATGTAAAAAAGTAAAATGTATAAATGAGTAATAATTAATTTAAACTGATTAACAATAGATAATGGGTATATGTAACTTTAATACAATATTATTTTAAAGAAAATACAATATTAGTTTTATGATTGATTTAAAAAGTTGTAAACAATACTACCATTTTTTATTAAGTTTTTAATGATTATATCTTTGTAAAAAAGATAGATTAAATGTAAAAAAGTAAAATGTATAAATGAGTAATAATTAATTTAAACTGATTAATAATAGATAATGGGTTAGTAATAAACAATCCAGGAACTTTATCCATATATTCTGATTTGTTATCGTAAAAAAGCAAGTGTGTGATGCTCATTACAAGGGAGCATTACATTAATGCAAAGCATAAAAGTCCAAAATAATAGTTAACATTACTATTGTTTCATTTTAATTTCGAAGCTAATAGTCTTGATTTTTAAAGTAGCTGACAAAATTAAAATTGTAACTTTTAATTTTTTTTTGTCAATATTTTATTTTTATTTTAATAATTTATTTGTATATATTTTATTCAAATAAATTTTAACTAATATTTTTTTCAAATATTTTTTTAAAAAATAGATTTATTTATTTACTTAACTATTAATTTAATAAGTTTATTATTTAATAAAATTATTCATATACTAAATACAATCTACATATATTTAACCCAAATATAAAATTAATATACTAAATTATTTATTAATAAATACAATGTAATAAATAATAATTAAAAGTTTATTGTACCCAAATTATTAATTCGGGGTATCTATTGCATACCAAGGTGCAATTACTAATTTCTCTATAATTTAATTCAATACATTTAGTATAATGAAACGATAGATTATTAAATTATGAGATCTTTTTAGAATATTACAACTAAATTAATTTAAGTTCATATTGATGTTATAATATTGAAATTATATAATATTAAAATAAATTACATTAATATTATATAATTTAATGATAAATTATTAACAATCAATTAATCTTATTCATAATAACATAAATATTTTCTATTTATTTCTAATAATATTTTAAAATTATATTTATATTTTATTTGTAATTGTATATTTTATTTGTAGTTGATTTTTAAATAATAATAAAATATTTATTCTAATAAATTACTACCCAAATTATTAATTTGGAGTACCTATTACATACCAAAATGTAATTACTAGCTTATTATTACACCGAAGGCATTTCTTATATGAAACGCATCAGCCTGGGTTAATTTGATTGACGATCGTCAAACATGCCGTACGCATGCAAGATGATTGAAATGATCAAGATCGTCCGTGTATTTTGAAAAAAACCATAAAAATGTAACATTTATGTTGTGTGAACCAACTGCAAAGTCATGAATTAACTCGTCAGGAACCGGAGTTAGGTTTGCAGTTTACAAGACTCTCATTGCTTATTTGTTCGTTGCTGTCTATTTCACTTTCTGCAGCCCTGACAAATTCGTCACAAGTCATATTTCATTCTTCATGTGTGGTAGATTAACACAGTGGTGAAGGATACATTTAGAGATGTGGCGACAATTTTAGTTGGTTAATGTCGAAATAGTCTATCAGTTAGAGAACACATATGGAAAACTGGAGATAACCTTGGTGTCGAAATCTCCCAATTAAATTGGTTAAATCACAAACATCTCTCCAATGGGAGGAGAATGGGTGAATGACATGACAGGTTAGCGCATGGGTCATTTGATGATGTGGCAACTGTCATAGGAACCAGTTACTTAAGGGATCAATAGTGAATGACAGATCTAACGATTGTCATGTGTCCACTAAGAATCTTAGCAACCCTTGCGATCATGTAGTAACCGTTGTAGCAACTTTTTGCTTCTACCCTACTACAATACAAGATTTATCATCGATCCATCTTCAACGAACAGTTGGCGTATGTTCGCAAAGAATCTAATTATTCCTTGCGAACATGCACCATCCGTTAGATTATGCTCTAGAAAAGATCGATAGCCCAGTTTCAAACTTCAGCCAATACTGGTGCAAAACTAATTTTTCCCCTTAAGTGATGACAGTTTGATTTGTCAAAGAAGTAATGACCAAATCATCTATTTGAAATATCAGATTTAAAAATTAAGTATGTCAAAATCCGTAATGAAATAGCATCAGATTTAGCATTTAGAACTTTCAAAACCCGATTTCGTTTACTAGTGAATAAGTCAAACACCTTAAAATGGAAAGTCATGATTAGCAATGAGTATCATATAAATTTGATGAGTCACATATAAATCCTCTTTCGTGATAAAAAAAAACCAAGTTTGGGTAATGTCCATGAAATTTTTAATTAGTACTCTTCCAAATTGTAGACAATAAAATATTTTCTTTGAATGCAATGTTTTCGATCATTGGATATATATGTCAATCAATACTATATCCGACATTAACAAGTTATAAAAAACAACAAAAGGTAGCCCTGTTGTTATAATAACAACAAAATACACCATAAGATCAACATGTAAATTATTCATTTAAATTAACTATGTCAAAATGCGTAATGAAATAGCATCGGATTTAGTATTTAGAACTTTCGAAACCCGCTTTTGTTTACTATTGAACAAGGAAAACACCTTAAAATAGAAAGTTGCAATTAGCAATGAGTATCACATAAATCCGATGAGTAACATATAAATCCTCTTTGGTGATTAAAAAAAACCAAGTTTGGGTAATGTCCACGATTTTTTTAATTATTACTCTTCCAAATTGTAGACAGTAAAATATTTGTTTTGAATGCAATGTTTTCGATCATCGGATATATATGTCGATCACTACTATATCTGACATTGACAAGTTATAAAAAACAACAAAAGGTAGCCCTATTGTTATAATAACAATAAAATACACCATAGGATCAACATGTAAATTATTCATTGTACTCGTTGGTTATTATAAAAAGTATAACAAGAAAGAAAATACCATACGCATTCCTCTTCAAATTTATTATCATTTAATATCTATCAACAACCATAGGTAAAATATTACAATTAATATAATTGTATACATTAAAAAAATATACTTCTAGATTGATCTGAAGACATGTTCTACTTCGTAATATATGCAGGCATACTCTTTCATAAAGGTTTACAGTGAAAAAATTAAATCAATCTTTTTTATATCTGTGAATAATTAATTTTTTCAATATGTATCGTGGTATTTGTTATGTTTAAATATCTAAGACTTTTTCATATCGACATAAATAGCAGTTTGATGATTCAAAATGACTATTTATTGCTACTCAATTACTACATGTCCTCATTGTATTTGCAATTTTCCATGTATAGCTGAGAGTTGTTCCAAATGCATTAAATTACATTCAATGTTAAATGGTTTGGTTGGTAACAGTTTTTTTCTTTTGTTCTTCAAGATGACCACCTTAATTGATCGTCATCATAGCCTATATAAGAATTGTTCTGGTAATAATTTTCTGAACCAGTAACATATTTTACAGAAGCATTTATACATATTTCAATATATACATTCACCTGACCATCAAGACATTTCAAGTTCATCATTACAGAGGCATTGTTATCACGGGTTGTTTTAAGTTATATTTTTAGAGTTGTGCATTTTCTTCATTTCTTAGATTTCAACATCGGACAAATTATTTGTATCGGAAAATGATATGTACATATTTTTTTCAACAATGCATCACTGATAAATATAGTGTATATGTTTATGATATACTTTTGATTACTAACATCAGACTATTTGCCATTAAATAGGTAACAAAAATGGCCTTATTAACAAAAGGAGAAATTAGTCAAATAATGGATGGTATTTCCATCAAAGAACCATGTTTTCAAATTCTATCATTACATTCTATTGAATAACAGCATACTGCAAGTACAAAATATCATCTGGAACTTTCTGATGGTGTGCATACACACTTTGCCCTTTTGCTGGAACAATTTAACACATTTGTAGTGGAGGAGGCTTTAGTTAAAGGTTCCATTGTTTGCATTAAAGAATACTCTTGCAAGCAAGTCCACAATTACATGTATGCCAATTATTTTACTATATTTTATTGTACTTATGAAAATTCCATTATAAAAGTTTATTAAATCTCTATTTTGTTTCTACTTATAGGGCTATTCTAATTGATAATTTGCATATAGTGTCAAATCATGGAGCAATTATTGGATGTCCAGTACCTATAGTACAAGGTACTAAATAGATAGCATCGCCTAGCAGTCATGGAGTTTTAAATGCCTCTTCATGTAACACAATTACTATAAAACTCGTTACCCCATACCACAAGTTATGGACAATTGAGGGTCATGCTTTACAAAAATCATCTATACATTGTTTCAAAAAAATTTCTAAAGAGGGTAAAGTATTCGGATTTGACTTCATAGACAAACAAGGAACTAGTATACATATAACCTTTTTCAATGAATTGGTTGATAATTTTTTTGAAATTATTCAATCAAATAATATGTATTTGATTTCTAACGGTTCTGGAAAAGTTGCAAATACAAAATTCAATAGTTCAACCAATCCCTATGAAATAGTTCTTCAGAGTTCTTCAAGAATCATACCTTCCACATGTCTTCAATCTGGAGTTCCCAAACATGATTACCATATCAAGAGTATTAAATCTCTTGAAAATTTTCATGTTAATTCACTAGTAGATGTGATTGGAATTGTTGTTTCTATCAATATGCCAAGTACCATTAGAAAAAAAATGGTACAAATTTTTTTTTAAATGTAATATGCGTATCAAAGATATCTATGGCTACTCTACTGAAGTGACTCTATGGGGACATCATTGTGAGAATGAAGGACAACAAATTCTGAATTTGTTTAGGGAAAGTAAAACAATTATTGTTTTAATTAAATCTTCTCATTTGCTTTCATGGTCTGGTAAGTCATTGGATACTGCTTTTTCAACCAATGTTCTTATCAATCCAAATTTAACTGAGGCTACTTCTCTATTGACATGGTGTACATGAATATCTTCTATTTCTTTGACTAAACAGCTAACAATACTTGCCAGATTTAAAAATCCATAGACAATGTCTACCATTTGTAAAAAAGACTTCCATTCCATGATTCCTGTTTGTGTAACAGCACAAATTTGTAGACTTGATTTGGATAAATTTTATTATCTTTCATGTCCACGAATCATTGATGACAAAAAATGTAAAAAAAAGTTATTCAGAATCATACTGGGACATAAGAATGTCCTAAATGTTGTCTTCATATTCCAATATGTGTTTTTAGCTACATGCTTAATATGGATTTGCAAAATCCATTAGGTGAACTTCACAATGTTACTGCCTTTGAAGGCCCTGCGAATGCTTTATTAGGTGTGGATGTAGAATATTTTCAGCTACTACTTGCTGAACCCGGTGCAAACAAACAACTTTTGGATAATCTATATGGTTCTGAGTTTGTATTTGATCTAAGTATCAAAACATCTTCTTTTGTCGAGCAAGAAACTCAAAGCATAATTGTTCTCTCTTTGAAGCTTTCTTAAGATAGTAGTGTACTTGTAATATTGAACATATCTAATCATATGTTTATGTATATATGTATATTTGATAACAAACTATGTCATGTTAATGTTATGTTGTTCAATTTTTGTGAGATATATCTTATAAAGAATTGATATTTCCATATTTACCATGATTCTTTTTAGATTACATTTCCATATCTCAGTAAGAAAGAACTAGTATACATATAACTTGTTTCAGTGAATTGGTTCATCAAACAACTTTTGGATAATTTGTATGGTTCTAACTTTGTATTTGATCTAATTATCTAAACATCTTCTTTTTCCGGGAAAGAAAGTCAAACCATAATAGTTCTTTCTTTGAAGCTTGCTTAAGATAGTATTTTACTTATAATATTGAACATATCTAATCAATGTTTATATATATATATATATATATATATATATATATATATATATATATATATATATATATATATATATATATATATATATATATATATATGTATGTATGTATATTCGACAATAAACTGTGTCATGTTAATGTTATGTTGTTCAATTTTTGTGAAATATATCTTATAAAGAATCAATATTTCCAAATTTACCATGATTCTTTTTAGATTACATTTCTATATCTCAGTATTGTTTTAAAATTTATGAATTATAATTATTACAGATATAAATAACAATTATATATGTACTGCATAGAACTTATAAACAAGCAATATTTTCAAATTTACCATGATTATTTTTTTATTACATTTCCATATCTCAATATTCCTTTTAACTTGATGATTTTCAATTATTACAAATATAAAAGACAATTATATATGCATTCATGGATAATGCAAATAATGAAAGAGAAGCTAAGCGCAGTCACATAAATCAGATGCAAAGAGCTAGATATGATGCCAAAAAAATTGTTATTAACAAAAGAAGATGAGAAACATCTCAGAATATCAAACTTGCAATATCTGCATCAAATTTACATTGTTCGAACACCTCATATCATTTAGAACCAGTTAAACTTCCAAATTCATATCCTCTACCAAATTCAATTATTGAAAATCCTTCCTTGCCAGAACTTCAAATACCTGATTGTATTGAAGATCATACAACATCCATGAATACAACTGACCATATTCTTACTTCACCTTTCTCTAAAAATTATTACTATGCCAAAAAAGATTTTCGTACAAAGATAGATGGTATTTCAAACTATAGAAGGTGTTCTATATGTATGGAAATATATTCTGGAATTAAATGTGCATATCAGATGAAACTTTGATATGCTACAGATGAAATTTAGAAAAAGATAGCCATCGGTTCTCAAAGTGGAACAATATGGATCTAGGTGAACAACCATTGTGTTTGAAAATCTTAATAGAAATTGAACAAATGCTGATAGCAAAAATAAGTCCTATTTTGCAAGTTACATATGCAAAAGGTGGTCAACACAGATATAGTGGTCATACTATTTATTTTCCTCAAAATATTTCCAGTATCACAGCATTGTTTCCAAGACAAATAGATGAATTGGATATAATCATTGTTAACAAAGAGAGTATAGTAAATAAAAAATATAGTTTTTATGTTGGCATATCTCATGTTTATGAAGCATTGAAATATAAAACTTTGAATGACCCATACTATAGGGATGTACAAATATATGAAAATGCATTAACATCATTGCCTTTACAATGTACTGATATTTCAGACCTAATTTTTAATGCAGTGGAAAATAGTCATCCTATTGAAGATAACTCATCTATGCTAGATGAGATAGAAGAAAATGAGTTTGATCAGAGTCTAGAATTTAACAACTCATTTTTTTGTAATCTACCTGCTCCACATAGAGAAATAGAATAAATACGCTCTTTGTTGCATTTAGGTGAAGGTCGAACAACAGAATCTGTTGCATGGCCTCCTATCATGCATTTTCCTATAAATGAATACACAACTAAAGGTTTATTTGTAATGGCATTTCCAACTTTATTTCCCAATTGAATGGTTGCATTCAAACAACCACGTATCAAAGAAGTCAAACTCCACGATTATGCTCTTCACCTTCTACGGTACTATGATAACAGATTTGGGCAGCATTCAAGATTTTGATATTTTATATTGAATATTATCATGTGCCATTGAAGCCAGGCCACAACATCTATGTTTGTTCACAAACAATTAGATGGATCTTTACCTATAACAATTGCATATCTTTGTCAAAAGCTACAGGATGTACTTGATGATAAATTGGCAGATTAGCTGATGAGATTTGGGTCTTCTGTACGTGGAACTAGATCTTTTTGGAATCAATGAAGAGCATAATTGATAAACATGGTTATTTAGATTGGTTGTCCTGCACTTTTCTTTACCCTGAGTGCTGCAAATACCAAATGGCCTGATTTAAAAAATATCATACCATCCAGCATGCCAAAAAATCCATCAATGGCTACAAGATGGCGAATACAAAATATTATTGAAAATCCTCATTTGACAGCTGTATATATGCATCATAAATTCACTACATTTCGAGAGAAAATCTTGGAGAAACTGCTTGGTGCAACTAACTATTGGTACAGGTAAATAATCTATTTAAAATGTTATTCATTCCTATACAATTTCATGTTTATTTACTGACTTAAATTTATATTAGGTTTTAATGGAAAAATAGAGGTTCTCCACATATTCATGGATTTATCTGGTTGCCAAATGTACTTGATGTTAAAAATTTAGAATGGAATAATGATCTATCAGTGTAGAGAACTTTAGATTACATAGATCAGTATGTATCTGCATGGAATCTACAAAGCATTCAATAAAGAAATCAAGGGATTTTTTCCAGATCTCTTCATGATCCTTGTTTAATGACTACAGAGATGATATATGCAATAGATGTGGCTTCTGATTACAGTGATTTGATTAATCATGTACAACGTCACACTAAATTCTCTATGTAGACATGTTTAAGAAGAAAAGGTGATGCTATTTCATGCCATTATAAAGCTCCATGGACCACACAAGAAAAATCTAAATTAACACTTACAGATAAAATCGAACCAAAACATACAATAGAACACAATGATGATCGGCTAAACTTACATAACATACAAATGCTTTCAATTTGGAGAGGTAATATAGATTGTCAACCTATTCTTTTAATTGATACAGTTATCAAGTATATAGCAAAGTATGCAGCAAAAGCAGAACAAAAATCTAAAACATATCATGCAATGTTAAGTAGAATATCTTCAAGTTTGAATGGTATAATGCCTACTCCAACTTCACTTCAAAAAATACTTCTTGAAAATATTGTTGATTGTGATATAGGTGCCCAAGAAACCTACCATATTCTACAAAAGCTTCCCTTATCCCTCTACAATAGACAATTTGTATCTTTGAATGTGAACCAAAAGAATCTTCAACGTCTACCTATATTAGACATGCCAACAAGCTTATGCCATAACCAAATTGACAATTATATGGCACAT
Source organism: Chamaecyparis obtusa (assembly GCA_027943335.1). Classification (NCBI taxonomy): domain Eukaryota; kingdom Viridiplantae; phylum Streptophyta; class Pinopsida; order Cupressales; family Cupressaceae; genus Chamaecyparis; species Chamaecyparis obtusa. The sequence continues at coordinate 111,583 of BSBK01004810.1, forward strand.
CCACCAAGTTTAGAAATGTTTTCTCTTATTGGCATAACCCAAAGATGGACATTTAGAGCTAAGCGAATGCAAGACAAATGGAAACAAAGAAGATCACCTTGTATAGTTAGAGTCTCGCCTAGATTTATCAGTATTCCTTCCAGAGAGGACATTTCTTATCCAAATTTTTGCTAGAGTGAACTTTTGTTATAAAAACCATTCTGCAATATTGAAATAGAATTTGTAGCATCAGATGAAGGAATAATAGAAAAATGGGAATATTTTTCAAGATCATATGAAGCATGGCATGTACGTAGAACACATTCAGATGTAGAAGAAGAAGATGATCCTACAAGTCCTACAACAGATCTAGATGCAATGCAAGATAGTATACCAGATGAATGGCAAGTTTTGTCTCATTTATATCCAGGCATGCCTATACATTTAAATGATTTAGATATGCTTGGATATCAATAATTTGACTCAGTAAATAATTGGTTGCAAAATATATTACTCCTTTACAAAAAGCTACAGCTACAAATTTCATTCAATCAAATCAAGAAATATTTCAACAGAATATAGTTATGCATCAACAAATTTATTATAAATTGTTTGTCCAACAACAAAAAGCATATGATCTGATTATATCACATAGCAAAAAAAGTATTGTACAACAACCATTACAGCTAATTGTACAAGGCACTGCTGGCACTGGAAAATCTCATTTGATAGCTCAAATCAAAGCTAGTCTCACTCAATCAGCACCCAATGGACAGTCACATGTTCTACTTCTTGTACCAACAGGAGTTGCAGCATTTAACATCAAGGCCTCTACAATTTATTCAGCTCTATGTATTCCTATCAAAGAGATGGTACAATTACAAAGTCAACAACTGGCAAAATTACAGAAAAATATGTATTATGTTTAGTACATCATAATAGATGAAATGAGTTTTATTGGTCCTAAATTATTTGAAAGAACTGATACGAGATTGAGAGAAGAATTTCCAAATAGTAACCACATTCCTTTTGGATGTCATCTAATGATTATCTTTGGTGATTTGGGTCAGCTTCCTTCAGTTAAAGATATTTTGATGTATGCTTCAAATTCATATGGTGGACAATTATGGTAGTCATTCAAAAAAGTAATCACTTTAGAACCTAACTTTTAGCAAATTGGTAACATAGATGTTCAGGTACAATTCCATTCTCTTCTTACAAATCTAAGAAATACAAAACCAACAATTGAAGATTGGACTCTACTCATGTCACGGACACTGACTTCTCTCAGTAAAGAGGACCAAGAAGAGTTTCATTCTAAAGTACACCTTTTTGCAACAAATAAAATGGTAGCTCTTCATAATAAGTGCATGTTATTATCTCTACATCAACTTGTGGCTCTTTCAATAGTAGATCAACAAAAAGATTTTGAAAGTTTGAATCTAGATGAAGAACAACTTCAATCTCACATTCTTTTATGTATAGGGCAACAAGTTATGCTATGTAGTAATTTATGTGTCTAGATAGGGCTGGTTAATGGTGTTATAGGATAAATCAAAGCTATTGTATATAACGATGGTGAAAAGCCTCATCAACTGCCATTGATAGTTGTGGTTCAATTTTTTAACTACATTGGTCCAGCTTGGGATGATAGTAATCCAAAGAATATTCCTATCACACCAATTAAAAGGGGTTTTTGCCATCAAATTCCTCTGCATATGTCATGGGCTTTAACAATACACAAATCACAGGGTTTGTCACTTGTAAAAGAAACAACTGACATTGGGCCCACAAAGCGGCAAGGATTAACTTTTACAACTCTTTCTAGAGTTCATGAACTATCAGGACTACGTATTCATCCAGCTTTCAATTTTGAAAGATATTCATGCATGCAACAAAATGAAAATGTTACAAGGTGAAAAGAAGAAGAAAGATGCTTAAATGCGTTAACAGAATATTAACACATTTTTTCTATCATTATTATATATTTTTCATTGAAATTACAAATATGTATACATGATTCTCAGATTATGAACTCTGAAGTTACAAAACATATAGTCCTTTCAAAAAATATATAAACTTAGTAACAATAACCATTTTATGGGTAACTGTACTTTATGTTGATACTCAGGAACTATAGTCTTTTTTGTTGTCACTGTAAAATTTATCATCTACTGATTTCATTAAAATGGAAATAGAATAAAAATTATTGTCAGAAAAATCCTAATAATTTTGTTTAGCTTTGAAAATAAATAGAGTATACTTTATTAACATGTTAAGCATATTTGTTGTAATTTCAAGCATACATTCGAATGTCTTTAACACTACAAAGATGATCTAAATCAACACACAGAATCAGTTTATTTATCTGACCGATGCTACATACATCAACATTTATAGGAACATGTCCATTAACATTCAACAACAACAGAATGCTTCAAAAAATTAGTCACAAGAATTCATCAATCAGATTTTCAGAAAAAAAAGTTAGAACAAACCCTTGTAACCATAATTAACATCGTAACCATAACTAAAGTTAGTTAAGAAATACCTCCATCAGGTTTATGTTTCATTATTTCTATCATTGAAAATGTTAATTTAAAACTTTTTTGTTTTTTCTATATAAGAACTTTTTCTTCAACATATTACAACATTTTTTTACAATGTCAGTTTACTATTTGATTTTTTCAAACTACCTCTAACAATTATAAATTTAGTCTATAAGGTAAAAGCAACGTGATCATAAAATTGTAGAATTTTCAACATAGATCTAATTAGGAAATTAAAAAAATAACAGCTTGCAAAAATAGAATGAAAAAAGAGCAGTTCAACAATGAAATTCTAGATCTCATTTCATGATTCAATAATGAAAATTGATTACAATATGCACAGAGTGCATGATTTGTATAAAAGTAAACTACCATTTGCAAGAGAAAAGTACACCAATAAACATGATCAGTTAGTAGGAATTAATATGAAATTAACAGCCATCATTTGAGCACAAATAAATGCATGAGAAAGGAAGATCCTCAGTTACACAGATCAAGCCTAAAGTCAAATAGATTGTCAACCATGAACCATGAATTAGTTTACTTGTAAATGACTGTATAAAACTGATCTGGAGTGGCAATTAGAATTAAGAAGGGATGTTCCAGGATGCATATGACACATAAATCTCTATGACTGACTCTACCGACACTACTCGACTATGCAATAATAAACTGTTGGTTGCAAATACAGCTGTCAATTCTCTATACAAGTGATCAACTATAAAAGCTAAGAATCATCAACATGAACAGTACAAAATGCCTCCATATTGTTGAAAAGAGAGGCATGAGAGGTCCACTGACATGGTGTCACTAAATAGAAAAATAAGTCAAGGGCCATGCGAAGAGAGTGTGACCTTGACCTATCTCTCATGGAGATTCCAAATTAGCCTCTATTGTTGTAACTGATTGATACAAGCCTCTAGTTGTGGGAAAAAACAAAATATGTAGTATGGATTTGAAATAGTTGAATGGTGTGAGAAGAGTAGAGGCTGAAAACTCCATTCTTTGCAACTGATCTGATCTTTAGAACTTGCAAAAAAAAAAATTGTATTTCTCCTTCCTAGCACATAAGCTCTGATACCATGTAGAATTTTTAGTATAGATCTAGCTAGGAAATAAGAAAAATGACATCTTGTAAAAACTGAATACAAATAGAGCAGATTAACAATGAAATTTTATCTCTCATTTCATGATTCAATAATGAAAATTAATTACAATACACACAAAGTGCATGATTTATATAAAACTAAACTACCGTTTGCAAGACAAAATTACACTAATCAACATGATCAGTTAACAGATCAAGGCTAAAGTCAAACAGACTATCAACCATGAACCATGGATTAGTTTACTTGTAAATCACCGTATAGAACTGATCTAGAGTGGAACTTGGAATTAACTAACACCAACAAAAAAATACTTGCAATTGTACAGATTCTTACAAATATAAGATGATAATTTATAGCATCAAAAGTAAATAAGCTTCAAATACTAGATATACAACCTTCAATTTCTTTAACAAATGTAAATTATCACTGTCCAACTAGTCACAACAAAGATAAACAACTCGAATTTGAACATGGTTGAATTTCTTTTACCATATTTTATGACTTCCATTTCGGTCAATTTTTTGTCATCAAATACATAACTAAGTCTTATTTCAACATTTAGATATTTGGAAAAATTGATGTGTAAAAAATACCAGTGCAGAAAACAAACATTGCTCAGATGAGAGACACCCCTGTACCAAAATGTGCAGTTTGAATCCACCAATAAGCAATAACTTAATCACTAGATAACAAAACCTGGTTTCTTTCATAAACAAAGCATTTTTCCAACAAAATAGACTATATTTGATTTGACCCATACACAGATTCAAGATATTGTTCATTGCTTGATACAAACTGCACATTTTTGTACAAGAATGTCTATCATTTATGCAAACTTTATTTTCTGCACTGATATCTTTTAGATAACAAAAAATTTTAATATATGAACATGAAAATAAAACTTATCTATGTATTTGATCTTCACAAAATAACTTAGTTGAAAGCCATACAAATTAATATATATTACTCAACCATGCCCAAATTCCAGTTTTTCATCAACACCCAATAACTCCACCTCCTATTGTTGCCCATTTCGGTCTTGCAACACCATATGTTCATTTTGCTCTGTTGTAAACAGTAAACCAAATGAGATATGCCCTAAATTCATGGTTGTCACAAGATCCAAATAAATACATGTTTTCTTTGTAGATCAACAACAATCGTCCAATAAAAAGCAAACTGTCAGCCTTTTTCCAGAAAATTCACTGACAACGGCCACCATAATGAAAACATATCCGTTACAAATCTAAGAAAGATTTAGTTAATTAATACTCTTCCAAATTGTATACAAAGTCAAATATTTGTATTCAATATAACCCCTAATTAAATAACCAGTCATGAAAAAACCCTAAATGCCTTTCCTTTTCAAAGAAAACCCTAGGTCGCTCTTTTAAAATCTATTTTACCATTACTTTTACAAAATCACTTAACTTCCTAGATACACACATGTTATAATTTATCATCCGCCAGATCCATATTCCTAATATTTTTTCCTAGAACAGACCTCTTTTTAATTTTCCTAACTCTAAAAGGCGAAGAGATTTTATAATTTCCTCAGGAACTTAAAACTTTATTCACTCATGTTTCGGCATTATATTTTTGTATTGAATCTACTATGAGATCTTACAGTTGTCACAAGATCGCAACAAATCCTTTAGTCCTCAGCGATCATGCGACGGCCATTAATTTTTTATACAACTTAGCACGGCTATCAGGTAGGTCCTAGTTATAAAGGTACTTGATAAAATGTGGGATTTAGTAGTTGCTAACATAAAAATCTGAAACCCACATTCAAAAGCACTGATTACTAAAAATATTAGTATTTAATACAGATTTTAAGGACATTAACATCTAAACCTGATATGTCAACTAAAACTATATTACAATCATATTTGCAATAATACAAAGTTAAACAATTATGTAACATTTGAATGATTATTCGACAAAATACATATCTATATTATAACAATATTGACAATTTCTAATTAATTTTAAATCTTATAATTAAGTTACTAAATTGATTAGGGTATAATATGCCAGTAACTACTAACTAACATAGCTAGTCCCAGTATCTTATTATTGCATATCCAATTTAGTTGTTCAAGACTACTAAATCCAATATTAATTACTTTCAATCTAGGTGTGACCACTTACTTAAGGAATCAACACCTGATAAATGATCTAATGGTCATCATTTGTTTGCATGGAAGCTTTCTAAACTTTCTGATCATGTGATAGTTGTTGATTTAGAATGAAGGCCATGGTGAACTACTTTATCTCTAATCATAAAGGAAAATTATTACTACCTACTAAGTGATGCAATTAAGGGTTTATCATCAATATATCATAATAAAAAAGTAGTCCTATGTTCGCATAGAAACTTTCAAACCATTACGAGCATACGAGAGCTGTCAAATTATGTTCTAACGAGAATTGACAATCTAGATTCAAACTTCAAACAGTACTGGTGTGAAATTTAATTTTCCCATTCACAAATGACAATTTGATTTCTTAGAGAAGTAATGACTAGATCGCGTGGAGTAAATTGCTGAAAAGATTGTCTTTGATTGCTAATATATTGAAGGTTCACACATTCTCACAAACACAAAGATATTAAATTTGTAGACGCCTGGACAAGAACATTTGCAGACCTGGTTATCATTTCCTGAAGGATTCCCTAAAAAGGTTACTCAATATCTGCAAATTTCTTGTTCAAAGCTTTATAGATGCTTGTAACAATTCTCTTGCATAAACCATAAAAAAATACTTACCCTGAAATGCTGCCAAGAAAAAACTTATCTAGTAAAATTGAGTATAGTGATAGGGGTTTGCATGAAGATCTATTAGAATTACTAGATCAGTCGACCATAAATTTAGTGAAGGCCAAGGAATTGACGCCAAAAGAACCTAACCTAAAAAGTGTAGACAGTCTCTATGATAAGGATAATTACATAAGGGATGCCAAGATTGGCATGATTAATGCAAGTGGCTCTTCTGATATCACTAGTCTAGAGTTGTTCAAACTAGGGTTTAGCCAAAGAAATGCCCTCCCACCTAGCACCAATGTATGGAAATTTGACCTAGGAAATCTTATGGTGCCTAGTGTTTTTATGGATGCAGATTTGATGACTCAAATTGCTAAGAAGTATGATCCTATTACTATGGTAATTACAAATGTAAATGGAAATGTACTCATAACTATCTCAGCAGAAGAAATAAAGAGGGTTTTTAGACTAAGTGAACCCTCATATGACCTACAAAAAATTGAATTTGAGCAATTAAAGAAAGTGTACAATGCTCAGAGAGATTACCTCAGGACTGGCACATTGAAAGGATTCTGTGACAAAATTGGAGGAATGATTATCATAGGACCAAGTTCACGGGAACCTTTCAAAATAGAATATTTTAACTTGAGAGCAAGGACTTCATATTGGTCACTATGTCAAATCTTTGGAGAAGATGTTGAAGAAAGAATGCTAGTACATTTTTAAATGTACATGATGATCCAAATCTTACACCCTATCATAGTAGTTATGACTTTGCTTCCTTCATTGCTGATTTAATTCATAATGGATTGGTAGCTATCCAAAATAGCAAACTAGACAAGCCTTTCTGCTGGTACTCTTTTATAATGTATATGTTTTTGTTTAAAGGTGCAAGTTATTTTGAGAAGGAGATGGTTTTAATGAAACAAAATGATGGTGAGGATATGCCAGTGCAATTTTGGAACCTTAGTATGACATGGGACAGACATGATAGTAGTTTTATAAATTTTGATAGATATTTTGCAGCTAGGCTTAGGCTATTATTTGTTCATGAAAACCCATGAATCCCAACGACCTTGGTTCAACTTGTCAGACCAAAAAAAATTTCCAAGAGCCTTAAAATTGTCCATAATTGGGGGGATTTCATTTTTATCCCATTTCAATTGTTATCAAAATATATGGTTTTATTGGGACTCCATTCATATTGCCTTATCAAGTACCCCTCAAGATTGGTATTACAGAGTTCATTAGACAATTAGGGGATATTGAAAAGAACATTCTTGTAGGTAAATCCAAAGGAACTATATTTCCAAATGTTACAATTGCCCACCAGTTTATAATCACAAAGGGAGGATGGCTCCATATTGATAAATTCCTCACACCCTATCACATGGCTACATCAATTGCTAGGATAGCAGACCTTGAGGGTTTTTATAATGAAATTGTTCAAAAAGAAGGTCAGGTGCTCTTCAATACATCACATTTTTAATTTCCCTAAGGATATCATTAGAAATATCCCTAATATAGAGGAACAAGAAATAAGAAAGGAAAAGTGGTTAGTATACAAGAAGACATTAGACTTTGTCTAGCAGTTTGAGAAGGGATATGATCCCCTAAAAATTATCAATCCAGTTGGAAAGAAAATAAATATTCTTATGGATAATTTTAAGGATATTATTCAAACCCTAAATGAGAAAAAGGAGAAAGCCATAAAAGCTGAACCAGAGAAGGTTCAATCAATATTGACCAAGCCTGGATTTGCAAAAGTATTGCCCCCAGGAAAATACATGGTACAAAAGAAAACTGGTTATAATGTGGTCGTACCAAGATCTAAGAAGTGAAAACAATAGAAAAGAAAAGAGGATGTTCCTTCCACATCACAGCAACTGGAAAAACATGAGATTGTAGACATTCCACACTCACCTCAGGATCACACATATCAATATATTCCTGATTGTCCACCTCCCTCAAAGAAACAAAAATTAGAAGAGAGACCTATACATGTTGAAGATGATTATTCTCCATCCCAATCACCTCTAAACATAATGGATGATCAAGAGGTGACAGAACAAATCCAAAAATTGGGAGCCCTAGGTCAAATTTTTATGACTTATGAAGAGATAAATGAGGGGGTTCTTGAACCACCAAAAGAGCCTGAATTATATTTGACAGTGGGAGAGATGGCAGGTACAGAGCTAAGCACAATAATAAAACAATCATGTGATGAGTTCTTAGCTAATGATGCCTTTGTAAAGGCTAGGGCCTTCATGCAATTTTTATGGAAATTAAATATTAGTCAATTTGAAGAAAATTGTGAAAAGAGGCATGAGGAGAATCCAGATCAAGATCTAAAGATCATAGAAAGTGATGTGAAGAAGGAGATGACTGAGTGGTTTGAGAGGATCACTCCAGAATAGGGGAGAGACTTGATAAGAAATTCAGGAGTGATTATCCTCCCAGAGTGGGATATAGCTGATGTAGTGGTCTTCGATGTAGTCAAAAAATAGACCAGACCAATTCACAAGACCAAAGAGGAGGTAGAATAAGAAATTAAGGGAGTCACTTTTAGTGATGATCATCAAGCCTTGGTGATGTGGTCTTTAAAGAAAAATGATAATAACAAAGGAAAGAAAATTACTAAAGGTGATATCATAGGTAGCCTCATTGTCAAAAGGGTCACTGATACTTTTGTACTTGAGGCATCAGAAATGGTGGTAGCGTTAGCCCAACTTATAGCAAGGGTCACAGAAAAAGAGGCCAAGGAAAAAGAGGACCTCACAATAAGACTAGAAATAGTGTTAAAGGCTTATGCAGACTTGAAACAAGGTTTATATCAAAAGGATATATTAATTGAAAACTTGAACAAAAGGCTAGGTGAATAGGGCCCAATTCATTCTTTAGCACAATTGTGTATTTCTTCTTCACTTGCTAGACCTTTTTCTTCAAGCCCTATTATTGAGTACCCACTCTCCCCTCTCCCACCTTCCATGGATGATGAAGATCATGAGCAAAGAGCGAAGATAAGGTATGAAAAAAGAATAAAAGATACCATTTTACAATTTGTTGCAAATGTAAAACCAAGAGAGGTTTATAAAATTGCTAAGTAGTTGTCTAACATTTTGATCTCTTTTAAGAAAGAGATAGCCACTGTAGACCCAAATTTAGAATGCTGGATTGGTAGAAAGAATAGGTTGAAATCAATGTTTTACTTGATTAATGATCAATGTATTGTCAATATACAACTAACAAATACATATAAATTTGTTAAAGACCTTTTTGAATTTGAAGTCAATAGGGAAAGTTTAAAGAGGAAGGCAAAAATGTTAAGAATAAGATACTTTCAAGATGATTTCCAAATGTTTCCTAGTCTTATCAAAGAAGATGGAACTATAAAGGATAGAGATCAATGGTTACAACAAATTGAAGGTGAAGTGTCAACTATAATAGATACCATTCTAAATACAGAAGACAATACCCCCTATGTAAAATTAATTGAAATTTTGCAAGATGTCAGAATACATTTCACTAATATAAGAAATGATGTTCACTAGGTAGTTGTAGATTGGGACAAATTACTACCTAAAAGAGATGAAGTTCTGGCCTTTCATTGGCCAACTGAAGATACTTATGAATCATGGGAAGTAGCATATCCTTTGGAGAGTGCCAAAGAAGAAGAGACATCCACTGAAGAAGAAACTAGTAGCAATGCCCCAACACCTTGAAAGAAAAACAAACAGTACATGCAACCTCAAACACTTAGAGAAAGAACAAATGCTACACCTGGCATATTTTGAAGTAACCCTATGAGTTTTTGAAATATTGGTCACTCATATGAGTTATCAGTTTTGTAAAATTGCAACAAAAAATGTTAAATTTACCTTTTTTGTATTACTTACTGAAAACCTTTTTGTTTCGTCTACGAAAGATCTGAAGCTTCTATGCAATCCTTTTTTTAAAAATGGATTACCAAGATCATTTTAGCCTACAATAATGTTTTTTATCTTATACTCTGAGACTGTATGTCAGTATCTTGAAAATTGCACTTTCATAGAATATGTTGTAGGTATAAAATCTCTTTAAAGTATTCTCAAAGAATCAGTATCCATTGCTTGAGTCCTACACGGAATTCATTTTAATGTCATTCAATACCTAATAAAGAATTTAGGACATTCATGTGTCCCAGTATGATTCTTTTTTCCTTTTCTTATAAGAAATCTCTTTTGTTAACAGTTGCATTTAAAAGCATTTTGTACACATGATATTGATATAGCATTTTTTAAAAATCCAAACTTTATATATCTTTTGTCTATTTCTCTTCAATATAATGATTTATGTATCACAATTTTGTAGTGAAGCTATTGTCCTATGGATAAACCACTGACAAGCACTCTGGCTTTTTTATACTGATCTTTTTTAAATTATATAAATTAATTATTTAATATATATTGTAAAATATTATTATTAATTTTCATATATAATATATCATTATATAAATATAAAAAAAAATTTGTTAAAATAAACTAATATTATATAATAAATATCTCACTATTTAATATTATTTCATATTTTATTATTTAATATGTATTGTAAAATATTATTATTAATTTTCATATATCATATATCATTATATAAATATACAAAAAAAATATTTGTTAAAATAAATTAATATTATATAATAAATATCTCGCTATTTTATTTTTTTTATTTCTTTTTTTGCCAAAAATTTTATTTATATTAATAATAATCTAGTTCAAAGGGCTCCCGAAGAAAGAACTAGTAAAGAAAACTCCATTCATTACCCATATATACAAAAGGAGCAGAAAGTTGCTCAAAGGAGATATAGAAGCCTACCCAAAAACCCACAAAGTCGAAGCACCACCTTTATGGAAAGTACAAAAAACCCCCTTAACCCTTAAGGCAGAATACATCTGCATACAAAATAATCCCAAAATGTTTTGTGGATACCACGCCTAAATGTAGGCCCCATTACAAAAATTAAAAGCCCCCCTTTACATCTAAACATTTACAATATTTGAAGTATGAGGAAAATTGAATTTACAAATAAATAGTGGCCGCCATAACAATTAAGACACCATCAACCATAGAGGATGAACAGTGAAGCCATCAGGTGTCCAAAATCACCTTTAGAGGGTATGGTAGGAAGATGATTTGAAAAGACATCTCCATAGCATACACACAATCCAAATAGAGGACACAGCACCTCCTGCAAAATAGAATACACCAGAAGAACATGATAAAGCATCACTATTTAAAATTCTTGAAACCAGGATGTGAAGGTGGTGATAGAAACAAGGAACTCTAGAGACGGTTCGCATGAGAAACAAGAGAATCCCCCGAAGCACGATCAGGTGGAGGAGAAATTGGGAGCCAAACAGGAAAAGAACATGAACCCACAAACAATGGAGCCAAGGAACATGAAGGAACATCCATAGAAGTTGAGATACCCATAGGAGAAATACCATTCAACACAGAGGAAGATGAATTCAAATTCGAAGATTGAACATGACCCACTATAGCAAGTAAGGCATACATTTTTGCAAATGCCTTACCTCTGTGACCCACATCAAATGGGGTTCTATTTAATAAATGATCAAGAGGCATAATGGAATTTGCCGATATACAATCTTTAACCACAGCCAGAAGCATGACATATTTGTCAGAATTGAAAAGTAGATGCCGAGGAAAAATACCTCCAATATGAGCTTCTTGGAGCCAAAAGTTATACTTTTGGACTGCAAGAAGCAAACCATTTTCCTACAAGTATTGTGGCTAAATAGACCAATTTGCAATAGCTACCAACAAAGACCATGATTGTGACAAGTCTAATATATTGGAACAAAATACCGAGACAATTTGAGATGGAAAGATAATTCTCCAATAATGCAGAGATAATACTGAATCCCCAATCATCCTACGAATACTACGACCACATTTGGCACAGTGAATAATAAACATGGAAGCAAGAGCCTCATCAGAAACAATACCTTCAAACGGCACTTCCAATTGATGACTTGACAACCGAACCCGAAGATTCAATGGCCTAAACTCATAGATGTATCTGTGCAATGTCATGGAAACAATACCCAGAAAAAAACAACACTATAATATGAATGAAAGTACCAAGTAATTTCAAATGAACTGAAAGTCGATAATATAGCACCAGTAGCTATAATGAGAAGGCTTGCTCCATACATAGAAATAATGTAGAGGGTACGAACCAGTAAATTCCACTCATGAGAAAGAACTCTTCAGCAAGATCCTTACAAAGGTAGAAAGAAGTCCTTCACGCAAAACAAATCATACAAAGATCACTCGCACCAGAAATAAAGATAGAATATTGTTGAAAAGAACTCTTACACATGTGGAGGTAGGATATTAGTAGTGCCTGTCAATCATAGAATACCATGAAATAAAGTACCATAATGAGAGATGAAGGATGATGCAATATGCCGATCATTTCCTGCTTATGTCATTATAACAAAATAGTGAGGGATAATTAAGGTGACTAGAAAATAGGGGAAGAAAAATGAAAAATGACAAAGGGTAGCTAAGGCAATTCGGTCTTAATAAGGTTAAAAATGGAAGGATGAGAGGTTGGGGATACGGAAAGGGAAGGGAAAATAATGTTAGAACCATCAACTCCAAAATTGGCTAGCAAATCTGCTAAACAGTTTCCCTCTCTATAAGTGTGGGTTAGGAAACAATCTAAAAAAGAGTCTAGAAGAGACCAGATTTTAGATAATACATAAAGAATATGCCTAGAATAGGCAACTCTCCTAACACATGCATTGATAATAATTAAAGAGTCCCCTTCAACATGCAAAAATGGATATTTAGCTTCTTAGCAGTAGATAATCCATGAAGTAGCACAAATGCTTCCGCTAAGTTGTTGGTACCTATGGGGATGGGACAGGACTCAAAATGAATAACTAAATCTCTATGATCTTGAAGAACAAACTCAATCCCTGACTTTCCTGGATTACCTCTTGAGGCCCCATCAAAATTTAGTTTGATATACCCATTTTGAGGGGGGGACCACCTAATAAGGGATCTAACATTACCCTTATCTATCGGACATAAGGGGAAAGGGAGAGAAGGAAACACTAACCCCTGCCAACTCTTAGAAATAAAATTATCCCAAGTAGAAAATCCATGATTACCTTTGAACTTACGTGTATAAGAATTAGTAACCTCAACAATGGAATGTTCAATTCTTTTAAGAACATCATCAATACTTGACGAGGAATTCTGAAAAATCCTATTATTTCTCTCCCACAAGATGGCCCATATTACTAGAGAAGGAGAACACACCCAAATTGATGCAAACATGGACTTAGTAAACAAACACGGCCAGGATTGGAATAGATCCCAGAAAGTCATAGGAAGTGGCATATAGAAACTCAATTTATTTAAAATGAATAACCAACATTCTTGTGCAAATGAACAGGTAAGAAAGAGGTGGTCATCAGATTCATGGTCTTGATTACACAAGACACAAGGAAAAACATTTGTAATATTTAGTCTGGCCAACCTATCACTTGTAAGGACCCATTTTTTCAGTATAAGTCAGGAGAAGCAACCAGCCTTGGGTAGAACTGATTTGTGCCAACAAAAAACAAAGGCCCTTTGCCTTGGGCTATTGTTCTAATTAGCTTGAATTTTCTCATATCCCAACTTGACTGTATAACTACCATCTGAAGATGAAGCCCAGAAGAGGCAATCAGCGGATTTAGACAAGAAAATAATTTGGGAGGAAAGAAACTGATTTGCAAGAGTAGCTTCAAGAGGAGAAATTGGAAGAAGGGAAAAGTCAATCCATATTACTAAACCTGTGTGGATTGATACTGCAAATACATAGGAAGAGAAATTAGAACCCCACACAGATGAGGCAACTTCCCAAATATTTAGGAAGGGTTGAAGAGTACATAAAGGTAGTAAGGCATTCCATGAATCAAGCCAAAAGTTAATTGATTCACCATTATGAACTTCCCATGACATAGAAGAAGTAATGACATATCTTGCTTTCATCATAAAGTTCCAAATAGGTGAGCCTTTTGGAGGATCAAGAGCAATGATAACTCTTGAAGAATCCAAGGAGTCAAGATATTTCTCTTGCATTACACGACACCATTTAATATTAGGTTGGGAAAACAATTTCCATATCAATTTAACTCCGAAGGCTAAATTCTGAGATGATAGATTATGAAGGCCCACTCCACCAGAGGCTTGAGTGGAAGCCATATCTTATAATGAGACCAATGGGATTTTCTTTTCACCTGTCATGTTAGCAATCCAAAGGAAGTCTCTAATTAATTTTTTTAGTTTGACTGATTACTGATTTTGGAGCTTGAAGAACTGAAAAATAATAATTGGGAATAGCTGACAAAATAGTTTTGATTAACAAAATTCTCCCAAATAAGGAGAGCCATCTTGCTTTCCATGCCAAAACCCTGGATTTAATGCGTTCAATAATCGACTACCAATATAATGATTTATTAGAACCCAAGAAAAAAGGTACTCCTAAATAAGTAGAAGGCAGCTCATCCACAGGAAACCCAAGGATATCAGCAATCCTTTGTGCTAATGATTTCTGCACATTAAAAATATATATCTTTGATTTTTTACTATTAATTTTTTGGCCAGATGCTGAACAGTACACATCTAAAACATGCCTGACTTGTTTAGCCTCCTCTATAGAAGCTTTACCAAATAGAAAAGTATCATCAGCAAATAGGGAATGTGTAACCAAGATAGAAGTGTTTGGAATGACGATACCATACCATGAATTTGCAGTATAGGATGCATTAATGGCCCAACTTAGAGCTTCTACTGTTATTATAAACAAGAAGGGGGACAAAGGGTCTCCTTGCCTTACCCCCTGGGAGGATGGAAAGAAACTAGCAGGTGCTCCATTAATTATTACAGAGAAGTGAGCACCAGATATACAAACCTTAATCCATTTACACCACTTTTTTGAAAATCAAAATCTTGACAAAACTTCTAGTACGAAAGACCAACTTACCCTATCATATGCCTTCATCATGTCCAATTTAACAACAAAAGAGGGAATAGAATGTGACTTTATTGAATGTAATGTTTCATGAGCTAGAATGGCCCCATCTATTGTCTCTCTACCAGGGACAAAACCTCCTTGCTCATGAGAAATGATTCTAGGGATAATATGCTAAAGACACAGGTAAATGGCTTTCGTAATGATTTTATAAATTGTATTACAGAGGGAGATAGGACAAAAGTCCGCAAAAGTTTGAGGATCATTAACTTTCAGGATAAGCACAATATTAGTAGTATTAAAGCACCTTAAGACTGATGAATTCTTCCTAGACTCCTCCAAAACATCTAGCAAATCCAAAGCAATAACATCCCAAGTCTTCTGAAAGAAGAGGCCTGTAAACCCATCCGAGCTAGGAGCCTTATCAGGAGATAAAGAAAAGACTACATTTCTAACTTCCAACAAGGTAAAAGGAGCCATTAGCAATAAATTATCTTGGGGTGTAATAGAGGGAGGAATATGCTAAAGAATATCATTGGAATTATCAATAGATGGTGCTAAAGGCATAGTGGGAGACAACAAGTTTGAAAAAAACCTAACTCCTTGCAACTCAACTTGTTTTGAATCAGTTAGAATATTCCCAAGAACATCCTTTATTGAAAAAATTGACTTGGCTGCTTTCTTATGTTTGGCAGATGCATGAAAAAATTTAGTATTATGATCACCTAATTGTAGCCATAACTCATGAGACTTTTGTCTCCAATATTCTTCCTCCCTTGCACATAACTCAAACCACTCCAACTGAAGTGCTTTTTGCACTTCATAAGATTGTGGATCTAACCCATTTTTTATATTATATTGATTGATCTCAGATAAGTCTTTTTCTATCTTTTGTTTTTGCTCAAAAATGTTCTTAAAAACATTAATATTCCAAGCCTTGATTAGGTTTTTAACAAATTGTAATTTTTTGAAGAATTGAAACATCTTAGTTCCATTTTCTTGAGGTGCGGACTGCCACCATTGTTTCAAAAGGGAATGAAAAAGAGGGTGTCTAAACCAAACTAACTCAAATTTAAAAGATGATTTTTGAGGAGTAGGCAGTGAAGAATTAGGTAGCTCAATGTGAAGCTAAATAGGAAAGTGGTCAAAATTTGAAAAAGGTAGGATTTCTGAAGATAATAGATAATTTTCCAATTTCTAGAGATGAGATCCTAAAAACCTATCCAACTTGACCGCTATCTGGAGAAAACTTGATCGTCAGTTTGTCCAAGTATAAGAGCCATTTGAGGGCGTGACATCTAGGAGATCATTATCCAATATGAAATTATTAAAATTAGAGACCACAAGATTAGGTGGATTAATTCCTCCCTTTTATCATTCGGGTTCAATGTGGCATTAAAATCTCCAGCAAGAAGGAATTTGGAGGACGGGAATTGTCGGAGTACGTTAGTTAAAGATTGACAAAGAAGCAATTTAGCAGAGGTAGACATAGGTCCATAAAGGTTAATTAGAAGGAAAGACAAAGAGAAGTATTTAATGCTCAATAACTACCAATTTGTATCTGATTGGAGGGGGAATACCAATATAGCCTTGGGATTCCATAAAACTGCCAGTCCTCCAGAGGCTCCAATTACTGGAACAAAGGAACTTTCCCACAAACCCCACCTCTGAATTGAAGCATTAAAATTATCCACGGACAACTTAGTTTCTTGAAGCAAGACAATATGACATTGAGAAGAATCAAGCCTTTGCTTAATTCTATTTCTCTTGTCAGGGGCATTAATGCCCCTGACATTCCATGAAAGGATTCTCATTGTGGACAAGGAGAACACTTAGTTCTCCTTGTTGAACCTCTTTTTGAGGAGGAGAAGTTTTTATCCAATGTGGATTGGACTCCGGCCTCTATTTCCTCCAGAGGTTTAGCTAACTTAGACTTTCTACCTCTCTTTTTGGGTGTTTGAATGCTCAACTTTGGGGATAAAGGAGTCTGAATAATGGATGCCTTAATTGGGGAAGAGGGCACAGAATCCAGAGTCATAGAACAGTCATCAATATTTGTAGACTGGAAATTGTCTGAAAACAAAATAGGGGAAGAATTAACATCATCATGCTTTGTTAGAATAGGAAAAGCCAAAAGGGACTCGTCATGATTATCTTGGCATTGTAAAAATATAGAAGTATTCTTAGTTACAGCCGAAATAACTTCTTTAGACATCAAATAAGTGTGATCTAGGGATAATTTTCAAAACTTAAGAGGACCACCTGAGAACATTAGCTTATTAACTATGATCTCCATCATAGAAGCATCTACATTGTTGCAATGGGATTTGGGTACCGGAACAGATTGTGAAAATAATAATACTTTTGAAAAATCAATCACATTATAAACAGAGGAAATAACTAGTAAATACCATCTTAGCATGCTAACAAAATAGTATACATGATCAAATGACCAAACAAATGATTGATTAAAAGGAACAAGTTGTCATTGTGAAACTGATTCATTATTTAAATCATGCAAATGAGGCAATGATGCAGAATTTGAAGGTGAGACAGGAACTTCCCCTATTGGCAAAGAATCATAGTTATTGTGGGCATCTACAAAAGGAATTTCTTTATTTGTCACCTTGGAGCATTTGGCTGGAAAAGTAGTGTGATCCTCACATACAACTAAATTTGAACTGTTAGGGT
Organism: Chamaecyparis obtusa; assembly: GCA_027943335.1. Lineage (NCBI taxonomy): Eukaryota > Viridiplantae > Streptophyta > Pinopsida > Cupressales > Cupressaceae > Chamaecyparis > Chamaecyparis obtusa. The sequence goes on from BSBK01004810.1 coordinate 129,707, forward strand.
CTTTACACTGATTCATGAAATGACCCAATAAGTTAGCATATAGTAAAACCATCTCAGCTTCTTGAATGACAATTTTTTGATGCCAAGCACCCCATTTTGATTGTAATTCAATTCCTTTAGGAAAAGGTTTGGAAGTGTCTAACATAAGACAAACACGAACAGACCTATGTAAATGATCAAAGGGAAGCAAATCATGTCAAACAAATGATCCAACTTTATTCGCAATGATTTCAATAATGTCAATGTCCCTATATTCAATCGGCAACGTAGGCATTTCTATCCAGTAAGGAATTAGAGCACAGGCCAAAACATCCATTTTAAAATTTGGACACCACAAAATCAAATAAATTCCAAATCCTTTGCAGAACCAAAACCTAGAGCAAAGAACATTATTTTGTACAGACGGCGATGAAAAAATAGCAACAAAAAAATTTGCAACATGATCCATATAAATTAAATCACATAACCCTGACCAATTATCAAAGGCCCAACTTCACAACTCTGAATAGGGAATGAAAGAACATATCCTTCCAATTAGGGCATTTTCCTACATATGGGAAATTTGTGGTGCTAGCAAACCATCTTCTAAGAAAATCACCGATTCAGAATTGCTTACCTGACCCAATGATTTATGACAATGATTCGAAGAAAGCATACATGTATTTCATAGATTCTTACCCCAAGGCAAGTTGACCTATGTAGAAGATATATCAAAAGGAAGCAGTGGAGTTTTCAAGATTCCCTTGTAAACATAATCTTTGGAAACCCTAGTCTTTGAGTATGATTGATTCTGCGGGGGTGGTGGATGTGGGCAGACAAGAATATTGTTTGGAGAAGTTACAAAAGGAGGAGGCTGAATAAGCAGGGAATTGGGCCAAGAAATGAAAGAAGGGGCCTTGGGATCAAAATCCCCAATGTGATTACCATTTTCATCAGAGATAGGAATTGGTAAAAGAGGACTCGATCCAATATTGAAAGAGGGTCGAAGATGGGATTGCCGAACAAGAGGAAAATTGGGGTTTCTTCTTCCGGATCTGGTAAGGGTACCATTATTCTGAAAACTCCCAAACTAAATTTGAGGGTTACCATTTGGTACATATCTTGGTTTTCAAAAGGATGATGAAGACTGCTAAAAACCACCATTTACTCCCCCGCGTGTGCCTTGAAAACCAAGATGAAACCCTGATCTTGACGCATCGACACCTTGCCTCCCAAAACTCTGTTGCTTACCCTGTCGCTTTTGGTGCACCTGCTACTGCCGCTAAAATTTGCTCCTCATATTCGCTAATAAAAAAGTTAATTCCTATTCCATCCAAAACATTTTAATATTAACCATCAGTAAATATTTTATAATACAAATTAAAAAATAGGTTAAGTATAAATTTACATATTCTAAGTATTAAATAGTGGTCACAGTTACAAATTAATATCATTATTACTATTACACTTATGAATTAATATAATAATTAGATCATAGCAAAGACACCCCGACTGACACAATGCCAGTGATGACTGTAGTATATATCACTTTTGCAAAAACCCGACAATGACATTTCAGGATTTAGTAGTTACTAGCATATAATTCCAATGCATGAAAACCTTATATTCAATACCAATATTTCAGTTTGTATACAATTTCGAAGAGTATTGATTAACAAAATCTTTCTTAGATTTATCATGGATGAGCATTCAATGTTTTGATTGTTGTGAACTAATTTTATATATATACTGATTTCATCTAATACCAAATCTACCATTCTTAATTTATGTGATATATCTTGAGATTTTCCAAGTTTGTCATATCAAACATCAAAATAAGAGAACCTTTTCCCTTTCACACGTGTCATCAGTGATATAATTGACATCTAAAATAAAATTTAAAATATTCATCTCAGCATTAAAGGCTTCATGAAGAGTAACATTAAAGCTATGGTTACATATCATTTATTTAACCCATCAATGATTTATTTCAACTCATTGTACTACATAGATAATTATTATAAGACTAGCTCTGCAGAACTCCATCACATCACTTTAATGACATTCCTCAAAATATCATCTCCTCCAATTAATGTTATGAGTGCAAAGCACTCTACAACACCATCCCATTCTTTTATAAAGTATCAAATAATACTAAGATTTCAAATACTTGTATAGAAACAATTAATAAAACATCAAAACAACATACAATAATAGGAAACTTGAACAAAAGCCAAGAATAGAAGAGAAGATGAGCAGAAGTCACAATAATATCTGGTATTCAAACTAAGTTCTGGTATTTACATTCATTTCTTACCATTCTTAACCTCTTTCATTTTTGGAATATCTTCTTTATTTCAATACCTAAAACTATCTAACAAAGTGTATTCACAAAAAAAATTAGAATAATATAGATAGCTAGCAATATGTAGAAATCGATTTGAAGCAATATAATCTGAAGAAAATATCTTTCAAGCTAAACATATCTTAATTTCATAAATATTAGAATCTCACAATCATAGAATTGACTGAATAGTAAAACAATTTGATAACTTGTGTTACAAATTCTCAAAATGGCAAAATTAGGGTTCTAAATCGAATGCTCTACCTTTACCAATATTTTGAGTTGTTTTAAGATATATAGAAAAAAAAGGTCTTTCTCTAATAAAGAAGTACAAAAAATTTCATTTTTCCATTATAAATTAGTGATTACTTATACAAAATTTACTTCTTTCTAAAGCATTACAAAATGACCAAAAAATAGATGGTTTTCATCGAGCGTTATTAATAATTTATGAATTACATTGTAGAAATGTTGCAATAGAGAACAATTTTCATTAATGACTTCTTTCAACACATGGACATTCACAGAATTCATGAAGAAGATAGAATTTCAGGATTGCTAGCACAAAGCTTACTACAAGAAAATCGATTAATAACATCTCATCCAGTATCACAAAGAAATTTTTGCCACTTTTACAAAGATCCATATATTGCAGAATTGGAGTCTTGTGACACATGAAATCCAACACAAGTTCATCATGTCCCAACTGAAACATGGTTTCAACTAGCATCAATAGCATCTGACAATGAATACTCTTCTTTGATAAATGGTACAGATGAATTATGGATATAGAAACTACTTTGGACTCCACAAAGCAATACAACTTCTTTACATAACCTTTTCTATCTTAGTCAAATGTATCACTTGCATTCTGCATCAAGCTCAGACACATTGTGGAACAAACAGGTCATAGAAAGATGGGGACCACAGGCCTGTTACTTATGTATACCTATACGTGAACATATAGAAAAGATCATAAGGGAACAAATACCTACATGGACCCAAACCACTTATAAGATCTACCCAACTATTAGTGTTCATACACAGACCTGGGGTATACTACATCAAACATCCAAACATCTTTAGTGGTTCGATGATTTAAATCCCATGAACAGTCAACCCATGGGTTATGATGCTATACTTTAAGACTGTAAGTTTTTTTAGTTTGTAAAATACTAGATCTCTACTACTTGTATATAAGGAGATGGAGGTCTACCTCCTTAAACAAATTCATAATGCAATATACGTTATTTCCTAGTCATATTGTACCTTATTTTTGTACAAATTTAAATCTTCTTTTACTTTTCCTTTTTACCATTCAATTTTTTATATTTGATATTTCATACTTGATATTTTATATTAACTTTTTCTTCAGATAGTTAGCGACTACAAAGACTCTCTTAATCGCCAAAAATTTGTTGACTTTTTTAAATTTAATGGATAATATCCAACCTTGGTAATGTTAAGAGGTAATGATTATACAATAATCATTATATCTTTCAATAATTAGTTATACAGCTATGTATGCCACTATTTGTTATCCTTAAATATAAATGATTTATTTTCTATTATTTACAGAAGTAAGATTTCTAATTTAATACTTATTTCAATTTGATATTATAAGTTCATAATGTAGTATACGTTATTTCAAAGTCATATTTTAGGATACTTTTTAGTAATTTTAATTTAATGTTAACGAGTCTCTTAATTGAAAAAACAAACTGCACACAACAATATCATCCTTATCTAATCCACAAACAAAAAAATAGTTCTCTTATAATAAACAAAGACATAAACTAAATAATGATATTCAATAATTCTATAAATATAATTTGATATAAGGATTGGTAACAACTAAACCATCATTACAAAATACCTATATACATCAATACAATATCATAATAAAGTTTTAAAAGTTTTACAATATCCGTTTCAACATTGTTATATGAGTTTTTCTTTTACGGATTTTTTAAGGATATCAATGGTTGTCCTAAATGTGCCACACTGCAACTGTGATGAAGGAGCTTGCATTTTGAAATCCTCAAACACTAAGAAAAACCCTCAAAAAAAAATTTGGCCCTGTTCACTTAGCAAGAAGGTTAGTACTGTACATGTATTTGATGTTTTGAACAAATGTACAAACTATATATTATATTATATAGTAATGTAAAGTTGGTATTGTAGGGAAACAACAACTGCGGTTACTTTAGGTGGGAAGATGATGTCTTAAATGCATATGTCAGACCATTTGCAGTAATTGTCAATGAAACTCATCAGTGTAGCTTGCGCTCTCAAGAGGCTGTTATGACTAAAATTGTGTCAATGGCAAATGCTGAATTTTTTTTTACAAGAACTTCACACCATATTACTTGCATTTATTTGTATTTTAATTCTATTTTTTTGCTGGAACCATATAAAAATATAAACTTCCAATGTATCCCAATTTTTTCAAAACAAAATGTGGACATGTAACTAGTTTTAAATGTACTAAAATATAACTACTTACTTGTTTAAAAACTTGTGATGTCAATATTTACATATGTGATATGTTCTTTGAAATGTTGTTATGCAAATTATTAACTTTTTGCTTCAATTTGCCTATCAATAAAAAAATGTATAAAATTGAAAAAACAAACAACAAAATTGATTATAATTTTTAAATTCAAATTTGAACAAAATATGTGTATATTATAATCTTAATTGTAATAAATTAATAATACATACTATCATTTCAAAGATAAAAGACTTTTGTAATGCATAACCAATGTTAGTTTACCAACATATGTACAAACATTTTTATTTTCAAACTAATTATCACAAAACATATAAAAGATATATGAAATGGTTGACAAATATATAAAAGATATATGATTTTTACAAAATATATAAAAGTTTTATAATATCATATAATTATCAATATCTTCTTCATATTCTGAAAAACAATGCTTTTCATTTTCCATCTCCTTACCATCAATTAATTCCTCCGAATTGTTGATCAAAGTATTTAAATTTTCCGTCATCGGATCTAGGATTTTCCCCTTTTCTTGACCTATTTTTCTAAAGATAACAATTATTGTAATTGTTATGTTCTTCTTTCTATATCATTTACATTAAGGATATTCCTAACGAGATCCTCTTGAGGACATTGGTCATGTTTATTGCTAATTAGAATGGTCAGAGTATAAAATTTCCTTCCATTAACAATAAAATCTTCTGAATCTACATAACTACAAAATGCAGCATTCATCTTAAACTGGGATAACCACTCACTTACTTTGTTTAATGCTTTCTTTCCAATTATGAAATTGTAAACTTTAAATTATCTAGGTGTAAAAGTACCCTTTCTATATGGAGGTCATTCAATGATTCCATTTCATGATTTGGGTCAACTTCCTCCAGTTAAAGATATTCTGATTTATGCTTCAAATTCATATGGTGGACAATTATGGAAGTCATTCAAAAAATTAATCACTTTAGAGGCTAACTTTTGCCAAATTGGTAACACAGATGTTCAGGTACAATTCCGTTCTCTTCTTACAAATCTAAGAAATGCAAAACCAACAATTGAATATTGGACTCTACTCATGTCACAGACAAGTACTACTCTTGGTAAAGAGGAACAAGAAGAGTTTCATTCTAAAGAACACCTTTTTGCAACAAATGAAATGATAGCTCTTCATAATAAGCGCATATTATTATCTCTACATCAACCTATGGCTCTTTCAATAGTAGAACAAAAAAAAGATTTTGAAAGTTTGAATGTAGATGAAGAACAACTTCAATCTCACATTCTTTTATGTATAGGGCAACAAGTTATGCTATGTAGTAATTTATGTGTTCAGACAGGGCTGGTTAATGATGCTATAGGAGAAATCAAAGCTATTGTATATAATAATAATGAAAAGCCTCCTCAACTGCCATTGATAGTTGTGGTTCAATTTTTTAACTACATTGGTCCAGCTTGGGATGATACTAATCCAAAGAATATTCCTATCCATAGAGCAGCAAGGATTAACTTTTACAACTCTTTCCAGAGGTCATGAACTATCAGGACTACGTATTCATCCAGCTTTCAATTTTGAAAGATATTCACGCATGCAACAAAATGCAAATGTTACAAGGAAAAAAGAAGAAGAAAGACACTTAAACGCGTTAACAGAATATTAACACATTTTTTCTATCATTATTGTATATTCTTCATTGAAATTACAAATATGTATACATGATTCTCAAATTATGAACTCTGAAGTTACAAAACATACAGTCCTTTCAAAAAATATATAAACTTAGTAACAATAACCATTTTATGGGAAACTATACTTTCTATTGAAACTCAGGAACTATAGTCTAATTTGTTGTCGCTGTAAGATTTATCATCTACTGATTTCATTAAAATGGAAATACAATACAAATTATTGTTATAAAAATCCTAATAATTGACAAGGCCTTAATAATTGAAAAACCTTAATAGGGAGCTTGAACAGATTTAACCCTAAGCTCAACAACATCAGTTGTACCATGCATTTGTGTAATATTAGGTTGAAGGTATTTTAAATGCATGATATTGTAATTGTCATACACAAAAAGATGAATTAACAAACAGTAATGCATAAATCTTGAAGATGCCTCCTTTGAAATAGATTCAAGACCTTCATGTATCCTACTTATAACATGTCTATTGTATCTTTTTTTAAGGTTGTGTGCCTTACCTTACAAGTCCAAATCAAAGGAAATGAGATTTTCAACTAGACTATCATTATTTTGAATGATATCAGAATTAATGTTTTCCACCTTCTTTAGAACACTATGAACACTATTAATGCCCTTATATTTTTTGTGAAGCTACATACAAGGCTCTGACATGGTCCTCCCCATATCCTCAGTGTCAGTTTCAACACCCTCTAGAGGAATTATACTTTTCATTATATCACCTATTTCCATAGTTTAATAAATCAAATTTTTAGTTCCATGAATACCACATAGCGTACCAAATTTACAAACCAAATCTCACAAACAAACAGACCTAAAATATTGTATTTCAGTTTCATAAATTATCAAAAATTCATCAAACTCAATATTTTGTAAACCAATACAGAACTCATTTACATGAATAGAAAAGTTTCTAACATCATTTTCATCCAAAGTATATCAAAACAATTTACAGAAACTAGATACCCTTAATCTAAAAAATATCCAATAAAATCCAGTTTTCATATAATTCTATCAACATTACATAGAATACCAAGTTTACCCAAAAAATCAAACAAAAAAGCATATCTAAAATACTGTAGTTCGGTTTCATAAATTATCAATAATTAATCAAACTCAATCTTTACCAAACCAATAAAAAAATCATTTAATTAAAGCAAAATTACTACAATAAGCAATGTAAAAACGTGATAGGAAAACACTGATTATCTCCATTTTGTGCCTCCAAAAAATAACACACTTCCACATGAACATGTACAATTATTTGTTTTCTCTAATTAAGTTAGAAAAAAATTTAAAAAATTATACGATTATTTATAGAAACATGTACATTAACATTGAACAACAAGAAAATTGTTTATCTAACATAATCATCTATATTCATATCAAACCTTGCTCAATCAAATCCACAATATAATGGACAAACTAAAAAATAACTGTAACATGACGATATAAAATACACAACTTTCAAACATCATTTTCAGCCAAATTATATGAAAACAATATAGACAAACCAAATATCGTATATCTAAAAAATATCCAATGAAAACTAGTTTTCGTATAATTCCATCAATACTACACATGGTACCAAGTTTACCAAACAAATCTCACAGAAAAGCACACCTAAAATACTATATTTTAGCTTCATCAATTATCAACAATTAATCACACTAAAATACTGTAGTTCAACTTCATAAATTATCAACAATTAATCAAACTCAATATTTTCCAAACTAATAGAAAAATCATTTAAAAATTCTATGATATCCTATATCTAAAAAATATCCAATATTAAAACAATTTAAACAAACAAACTATCCTATATCTAAAAAATATCCAATGAAAACCAATTTTTGTATAATTCCATGAATACTACAGAGAGTACCAAGTTTACCAAACAAATCTCAGAGAAAAGCAGATCTAAACTACTATATTTCAGCTTCATCAATTACCAACAATTAATCAAATTCAAAAATTTGGAAACCAATAGAGAAATCATTTACATGAATAGACAAGTTATATGCATGAACTAACTAAGTAAAGGTATTTTATATAAGAAATTAAAATTCAAAAATATATAGTTAAAACATCTTGCATTCCTTTTAAGTATAAGAATGTAACAAACCTCCAATTTTTTTAGCCCTAAACCTAAAAACAAGGAAAAATTAAAAACAAATGAGTCTCTTAGGTGATCGTAAGACCAAAAACTTTTGGACTCATTTGATATTCCTTAATTGATAATTGACTCCTTTGTCTAGAGATATTTTTGATAACTTCATTCAATTATTACGAGATATGGTGACCATCATTTCAGGATAACATACACCATTCTTCATAAATAGTTACCATCCCTGTGCTCATAGGTCAGGTGTTAGACTTCCAACTGAATTCTTAATTCTTCATCGAAAAAGTTGACATCATCTGCTAGAGGCATTTCCTTCTTCAAATTTTTTACTATTATATTGATCCATTGCTCTGATTACATCAAGAATTTCTTGTTCCTATGGTATAATAATATTGTCATTTCTTACAATTGAATATTCATAATCCTTTTTTATTGTTTTGATTTGTTCAGAAATGCTTCCCATGTCTTCATTTACAATTGTTAATAAGTCTGCAATTGCACTCAATTTGTATATATCTCCTTCCTCATATGCTTCTTTCCTGATAATAATTTGAAGATGCAATTCATAATTTTTCTTCATCATTTCTATATCTAGAACATCTTCAGCATTGATTACATCAATATTGCAGCTCATAGCTGTAAACATTTTTTTCATATGACTAATGCTTGTATTGACAGTTTCAATCAGATTTTGTAGTTCTTCAATTCTATCTATGCTCATCTCTGTTTTGAATTTGATTAAAAATATCCACTTTTGTAAAGGTGTGTCAATGCATTTGATAATTTTTACTTTCAGAGCTTCTTCACTGTCCATATCTATTACATATTGCAATACCTTTTCCTGTCTACTATATATTGTTTTATGTTCTTGTAGCATCTGCAAATCTATAAACAAAATACCTTTTAGCTCAGTATAGATTTTGTAATACCTGCCTACACAGTCAATGAGACCCACACCTCTTGAATTGAGATATTGTACCCATTCTTGTGAGATTTGTGCCATCTTTCTGTCTTCATGCATCTACTTCATAATTTGTTCACTTGAATACAGTGATGCATCAAAAATATCTTCTCTCTGACTTGTTGTTTGAGAAGAGATAGGACCTATCATTTTCTAAATATAATCAGATAGATGTTTGATGGTAGATTTTAGAATGTTCTTTTCATCTTTCAATTGCTCCAATCTCTCTTACCTCTTGAGTGTAAAATCCCACATATCAATAGTACGATCATGAAATTTGGGTCCTATGTCAATTTGATTTACATCAAAATCTATTGCATTTAGATCAGAAAAATTACTGTCTTGTTTTGGTTCTGCAACTTATATTATTACATGCCCTGTTTCTTCATATTTTTGAAATGCAGCTAGTTTGCCTCTTTCCTTTTTTTTCCTCGAAATGGTACTTTCACTTATGACTTGAGAAACTAAATCTTCACTAGGAATTATATCCTCTTTTCTTTTTCTTTTTCTTTGCATTGTATGTTCTAACCATGAAGGAGTACGTAGAACTTTTGAGGCAGAGGCTAAACATTCATTATCAAACAATTTCCTGACTATTCTAGGGCTTTCTATTTCTTTACCTGAACTTTTAAATTTGGGCACTATATTTTGAATACATGTTACAATACCTTCAATTAAATCTCTTATTTAATTTTCTGATTCTTCTTCAAAAGATTGCATTCTTGCATTATGTTCTGATTGATCTATTTCATCTTCTTTTTCTATTTTTCCTGCTTCCTCTAAACTATATATGTTAATCAAAGCAAGTGAACCACTACCACAAGTCTTGCTTATGGCTTTGTTTTTATCCGGTGGTTGATCATCCCCTCCTATCATTTCCTAACTGGACTCAACTATTGTTTGCATTATTGGTAAAGGAACTTGAACTGAAGTTGTTGTTTGACCTTTGCTTGTTGATTGTCCTTTTGTGTTTGATATCTCCTTTGTTGTTTGCTTGTACTGAACCCATTTTTTTGTTCTCTTCATTATCTATTCCATTCTTTCTTCAAGATTGTCTAATTCAGGTTCTTCAAATTGCAGAGGTTGCAAAGGTGTCCCTTTTATTTTAGATAAATAATGATTTGAAAACAATTTAGATTGATCATCATATAATCCTTTCACATCTATATCAATATTATAAAGTTGAATCTGTTCAACTCTGAGTCAGGACCATGATTTTTCTCTCATCTCAAAGTCATCTTTACAATTAGCCCAGAAATCTTCTAATGAAGCAATGTGATTAAAACTAGGGCCTAATTGCAGGTTTTGTTTTACATAATTTGAAGGGTCAAAATGATGCCTAACAACATTATATTCCTCAAATTTATATCTTTTCCAGATGACTTGATCAAATTCATTGCACAAGAGCTAGAAAAGCATGTATAAGCACCTATTGAAATTGGAAAATGAATACCTGCTTTATGGCGTTCACTACATCTGCTATTGACCTCAATGATTTGTCTGTATAACTCTATCAAAGCCATTTTATCATCTATGTATTTAGGAAATTTGTATGGAAACCCATCAAAAGCTCCAATCCTAATATATGTAAATGTACGATATTGTGTAAAATAACTACCAAATTGCATAATTGTATGTGCAACTGCATCAAATAATCTGCATTCTAGACAACCCTAAATTTCATGGCATAACTTCATTGAAAAAAAATCATTAACCCTTCTGAAATTTCCATAGTTATTTTTGAGTTGTATCCATGGATAGAAATCATAAACCTGAATATTTGCATCATATTCAATAACACTAGGTAGCTCATTCCCTATATGTTCACATGCAAGCGCATAGATGAGGTAAGATGACATTGGAAATTTGTATGAATGCTTTGCTAAGACAAGCATTTCAGTAAGTCTATCACTTATGAGTTGGGCCCAATATATAAAAACATTATTTGCACCTATACATTGCACAAGGAAAAACCACCATACTTCAAAATTTAGGGCTTGTTCACTCCATCTAACTCTATGCAGAAGTACTAGTATATCAAGAATCTCTTTTTTAAAATCTGTTCCATATAGGGTTTTCGGTAACTTTGAATTGGCTGCTCTAATGGTTTCAAACCATTTTTTTAAAATTACAGCTCGCCATCGTGACCTTTTGAAGTTAAAATTTGACGTTGATAGATAGAAATTCCATTCTAAATATTGTTCTCTTGAAGGTAAAACAAAGAACTTATGTATTGACTCTCTATTCAAACAAATAACTACTTCATTATTTTCATTCTTTATTTCTCTAGTATGTGGATCAAATCTTTTAATGCATTCCACAATGAGTTTTGGTACTTGAATAGCAATTAGAAATCCTGAAGCTTCTATTAATCCACTGTCAATGAGGCTTTGTGTAATGGTATGAACTGGTTCTAATTTAATTCTTCTGTTTAGATCATTTAAATCATAAACATAAATATTTGTATCTATGATTTCTTTCCATGCATTTTCTATTCCATCGAGATGATCGTAACTATTTATTTTTCTACCTATTCTCTAAAATATTATAGATTGGTAACCATTTTCTTTTAAAGATATATGCAATTCAAACAATCAAATCATAAATACTACAACTTTTTTAATTTTTAATTATAATTTAATAGATATAAAACATATAAACCGTAAAAGGAATGAATGTTCTTGTTATTTTCAAAATTTATTCTTTTCATCTGTAGTTATGATCACTATATGTATTGAATATAAGAAATATTAATAAAGATGGTGCATAGAACATCTTATGGCTTTAATTTCTTTTCTATTGATTAGTGTTTTTTTCCAACTACTGTCAGAGCAATAAATTTTTTGAGAATCGTTAATCAATTATGATGTTATGCCTACTAAATAGAATAATTTAATGCCACACCGATAAATGAGTGAGTCCTCAGTCCTTTGGAAAGTACAAATGTACTTTATCAAATAATCATTAATATATTGTATCATTGTTCATCTTTATATTATTGCCAATATTTTAGTCCAATTCTTCTATTTGACATATCGACTTTACAATTCAACTACCTCAAAATCCACAATGAAATAGCATTAGAAATAGTAATTACAACCTTCAAAACCCATTTTCATTTATTACTGAACAAGGCAAACGCCTGAAAACGTAAAGTCGTAATTAGCAATGAGTATCATATAAATTCACTTTCTTGATTAAGAGACTCGTTGCAGTCGATTAATCTATGGATGAATAATAAATCTTCCAGCGACAACCAAATACACTATAGATGATAAATATCAACACACAGTACATACAAATGTTTACAAAATTAAAAGAAACATCATCAAATAACAGACACAATTAGAAATAAACACCTCTATACAGCTGGCACTGGGCCCACCTTTTTCAAATGCTCGGTAATAAACTAAGATCGATGGTGATCACATGATCGGTACATCTATAGAGTTTCATTGCAAACACACGACAACCGTTGATTCTCTGCATAATTGCAGTCCTGCGGAAACCTAAAAGACTTGATGAATACGCTAACCTGTCATTCACCAATTCTTCTCAAATCCATGACATGTTTGTGACTAAAACAATTTAATTGGAACATTTCCTGACCAACATTATCTCCAGTTCCCCATATGTGTTCTCTAACCACTATACTATATCGACATTCACCAACAACACTCGTTGTTAGATCTCTAACTGTGTCCTCTAGAAAGAATCGATATATATAAAATCTAGAATATCAAAAAAAGCATAATCGCAGACAATTACCTATATTTCACTCAAAACACTGAATAACATTTCCACATTTCTAAAACTTTTATGATTCTATATAAAAAATTCATATACTCAAATGTATATTCTTATACAATATCATTTATACAAAACAAAATCTAAACTAGATAATTTAACAAGAATGTACTTTCCTACAAATATTCAAACAACCTACCATATAAAATTTGAACTTTTTTCTCCTGCTTATCTTAGTTTCCAAAACTATAATCTTTAGGCTACCTGAATTAAAACATACAAAAAATAGATAAAAAGGACCAAAATTAATTTTATGGTATTTAAACTTTAATAAGATATAAATAATATAGAAATTACCTTAGTTTTTTATCAGCTTTCAAAATTTTCAACTATCCTTCGTCTTAGTTGATGAAAACTACGATGACATTTTGGAAAGATGATTGGCATCCTCAATGGAACTTGATTTGTTGTAAAAGCTTGATTATTCCAATGTTTGTTTTTTATTTGTACACAGACAGAACGTGCATATTGTGGAAAGACAACTGGAAATATTGAAGCACCTTCAAATTGTTTATATTGCCTGATTTCTTTACATAGATTTACCCATTGATTTTTGATATCCTTTTTATAAATCTCTCTGTCTATTGCCATTGGCCATCTCACAAATGGAAAAATACATATCTTTTCAATCTCTTTTTTGTTTACAAAATAGTTGTTGTACTCAAAACCTTGACCTAGTTGTGTGTATTCTAACAAAAAATGAAGTCTGTCAATCAAATCTTTAGGAAAAAGAGAAATCATGACAAAATGAACAGTCTGAACATTTTCTCCAATTTCTAAACCCTGAGCCATTAACATAGTGCCAATATCAACATTTACTTTCCATCAATGAGTAGCATTATGAAATTCTTCGCCTAATGTCTGTTCAACTACTTGTACAACAGACCTAGTCTTGCAAAGTAGTAAATTTTTTAAATATGAATGTTCTACTATCCTCAATGGAACTTGATTTGTTGTAAAAACTTGATTATTCCAATGTTTGTTTTTTATTTGTACACAGATAGAACGTGCATATTGTGGAAAGACAACAGGAAATATTGAAGCACCTTCAAATTGTTTATATTGCAAGATTTCCTTACATAGATTTACCCATTGATTTTCGATATCTTTTTTATAAATCTCTCTGTCTATTGCCATTGGCCATCGCAAAAATGGAAAAATACGTATCTTTTCAATCTCTTTTTTGTTTACAAAATAGTTGCTGTACTCAAAACCTTGACCTGGTTGTGTGTATTCTAACAAAAAATGAAGTCTATCAATCAAATCTTTAGGAAAAAGAGAAATCGTGATAAAATGAACAGTCTGAACATTTTCTCCAATTTCTAAACCCCGAGCCATTAACTTAGCGCCAATATCAGCATTTACTTTCCATCAATGAGTAGCATTATGAAATTCTTCGCCTAATGTCTGTTGAACTACTTGCACAACAGACCTAGTCTTGCAAAGTAGTAAATTTTTTAAATATGAATGTTCTACTATCCCAAAGAAAGCTATTTGTTGGGAGCTTGTTTGAAAAGTAAATGTAGCTTCCATTACTAATAGTTGATTTATAGTAATCTATATTATCTACTCTAATGATCTTTACAACGATTTCATTTTCTTATTCATCCATTTATAGTAACATTAGGTTCTACACATATATGGCTTTCTATTAGATTTTCAAGATTATTAATTAACGAAATATTTAGTAGATTTCTTACGGATGTGCTTTAATTGTTAATGACTAATGTAACTTAATTTCATGACTTATATCGATGTCATATTGAGTGGAATTTGACACAGTTAAGTTATGTTATATGGAAAAAACTTCATATTTCATATCAGATGTGACATCTTCTAAAATTTCTAAAATAATTTAATATTATTTTTTAACAAAAAATTTATTACATTTCTTACGAATGAACTTTAAATCTCGTCACGGTTGTCAGTTATTTTTATATAAAATATCGATCTTATCAAATGCAAATTCTAACATAAATAACTTATCTGATATCTCATTTAGATCAGAAATTGATAAGAAAATTCTAAAATATATATATTGTTTTAATTTTTCAATTTTGTTTCATTTTAAATACTTTTTGTTGTGATATCGGAATTCATTATTCATGACTACTAAAATCAGAATTAGTACTTACTACCATATAAATCCAATTATCAAAAGCCAAACATTTAATACATATATTTTACTATCTAGCCCATTTCAAAAAGTACTAATTAACAAAATCTTTATAAAATTTGTCATAGTTGTGCATTAAATGTTCTGACTCTCCTCGGCTAATATTATCTATAATATTGATTCATCTAATCTAAAACCTACCACTCTTAATTTATGCCATATATGGTACAATCTGACAGTGGCTGTATATTTGCAATGAGGAGAGTCGCCCATTCCGAAGATGTGACAAAGCGACAATTGATAGGTTGGTGAAATGTCAAAGGAAATACAATCATTGTCCAGATGCAGACTCTAGCAAATCATTGAGTGACAAGTGATACAAGCAGTGATGTTGCATTAAATGTTCTGACTCTCCTCAGCTAATATTATCTCTAATATCGATTCATCTAATGCGAAACCTGTCACTTTTAATTTTTGTGATATATGGTACAATCTAACGATGGGTGTATCTTCGCAATGAGGGTAGTCACCAATTGCAAACATGTGACAGACTGACAACTGGCAGGGTGGTGACGTGACAAGTGGGACAAGCAGTGATGTTGCATTAAATGTTCTGACTCTCCTCAGCTAATATTATCTCTAATATCGCTTCATCTAAAGTGAAACTTGCCACTGTTAATTTCTATCATATATGCTACAATCTCACGGTAGTCGTATCTTCACAATGAAGGCAGTCGCCCATTGTGAACATGTGACAAAGCGACAAGTGGCAAGGTGGTGATGTGTTAAAGGAGATACAATCAATGTCCGGATGTAGCCTCCAGTGAATGAGTGAGTGACAAGTGGTACGAGCAGTGATGTTGCATTAAATGTTCTGACTCTCCTCAGCTAATATTATCTATAATATTGATTTATCTAATGTGAAACCTGCCCCTCTTAATTTATTTGATATCTAGTATGATTTGACGGTGGTCATATCTTCATAATGAGAGGAGTCCCCATGGCGAACATGCAACAAAATGACAAGTGGCTGGGTGGTGATGTGTCAAAGGAGCTACGTTCAGTGTCCGAATGGAGACTCCAGTGAATCAGTGAGTGCCAAGTGGTACAAGAAATGATGTTGTGAATAGGTGGATTGTTAGACAAGTATATTTACTTAAAAAAATTATACTATAATGCTCTTAACTCACATATGGGATATACATGTTCCTGACCTTCAAATTCGTCAATTAATAGAATTGCATTTAGTAATTATAACCTTCAAACCCTGCTTTCACCTATTAAATATTTTTTTCACATTTCAGATTTAGCTCTTCACGCCTACTAAATCCGAAATTAGTTTTTTTCAGTTCTACTCGGAAAGTGTACAAATAAGTTTTTAAAAAATTAAAATTATAAACCTACATAGTACAATGTCAGATACAGTTACTGTTGGCATATAAATCAGATACTTTAATATAGTAACTACTACCTTCAAACCCCACTTTCATCCATTAAATGTTTTTTTGCCATTTCGGATTTAGCTGTTCACGCTTAAATGCCTACTAAATATTGTTTTCAAAATCATTAACAAAATCATTAAAATATTTAAAAATATATTTACATATCTATGAGATGCCTACTAAATACAAATTTAATTCTATTGCAATTCTCGGTAGGATTTTTTTAAAAAATAATGTCTTAACTATACTATATTAACATTTCTAACATTGATCCATCCAAAGTGTCAACTAGATCGTCAGTCATGCGATCATTAACATGTTCAACTTTTAAATTTGTTCATCTATACTTAAATTTAAAATTAATATAATATAATAATAATTTACACTTTTAAATTAATATTAAAAAATAGTTATTATTACTATTTTGAAATATATATTATAAATATTTTGAGATTATAAATCTATGTGACTTATATTCAATGATTATTTTAATAAAAATAAATATTATTAATATTTATTTTTCTTTGTATTCTTAAAATATTATAAATAAATAAAAAGTAATTAATTTAAAATTTGTACTCAATACATTCAATTTTTTGGTAATTTTTATTATGTTATCAATTTATCATTATTCAAAAAAAAATTAAAAAAATCCAATTCTATTTAAAATTAACTAACAAAAAAATATACTATACTTAAATTAAAATATAATGAATAAAAATTATATATAAACTTACATGTTTATATTGATAATAATTTTAAACAAATATTATACTTTGGAATTACATAAATCTACTTAAATTAATAACAACATATACTAAACTTTTATTTATTAATTAAAAATGAACAATCGTATATAGAATAAAATAAAATAAAAGAATTTAAAACAAAAATGAAACAACATAACATTTATTCGACATAAAAATTGCATACCGAGTTGCAATTACTAGTCTTAATAACATACTACAAATAGTAAAATTAATGATTTGTTTTTGAAAGATGTGTGTTTAACATCTCTACACAACCCAATTAGTTGAAAGAATTCGCATTTACCAATAAAGTCTCCAAGATCAACATTAAATATTAATAAATAGAAAAGGCACAGTACATCATTAAAATAGGTTGAAATCTCCAATATTAGAGAATAAATAATTGACTAGAAGATCCGTTGGCAAAGGGTGATTCTCAGAAATATTCTTCAAAGCAAATTCCAAATGAACGCTTATGGAGAGAATTGACATTTGAAGGAACGAGGAACACGCATATGGCAGTGATCAATAAGGTGAGTAGATTGTGAAGAGAAGAAAAGCTCGCAAAAGCAGGGTAAGCTCACTATCCTGATTTCCATGCAACAACATCCTTTAGGCCTCATCTTCATAGCTCCATTTGAAATACAATGGACCACCCTACTCAGAGCATCATTTATATACTCACAATGTCCATATGGACGTCCCTGTTCCTGATATGGTTAAGGAATGACAAATGATTATAATAGAACACACTGAATTTACCCTCGAGAGTGAAGTATTTCATAATTATATGACACACCTTGGGCCAAACTGAGCCATAAATCCTGCTTCTTTGCAAGATCTAAACCGCACAGTTGGTAGGATTTGTGATCAAGATTGTAAGCAGTAGAGAGTATGACCAAAACCCAAAGCAAACCAAGAGCACTCCAACTGGAAAAATAGTGGAATCCTTCAAAGACTTTGTGGTGTAAATGTCAGACGAGAGAGAATGATGTGAATGAACTTATCAGAAGAAGGCCCAGAATGGCCCATGCCATGCCTCTAATCTTCAGGGAAGTTATCTTAGAGTGGCAAAGGATTTGTGTCATGTAATAAATTAACCACAAGATAGAGGAAATACCACAACTGTTGTGAATTCATCCTACACACTGAAGGATAGATGTTGTGGCAGCCTTTAGAGGGAGTGAAACCCATGACCTTCCTAAGACCTTTACTGACACCTAGAACATACACCTCAGAAAGGCCTCATTGCGGCACAATTCTAATGCCACAATATTCCCCACTAAAAAGAGAGAAGCTTCTTTTTCATCGTATGGGAAGTTTCTAGTGGCAGCTAAACCGAGCGCAATTAAATTGAGTGCAACGGAGAAAAGGAAAAGGTGCTTGTATACAATAAAGAGGCCCTAATCGAGCAGAATCACCCACATATGTGATTCACCTGGCTTGGATGTTTGTGATGGTTTCTTCAAAAGGACTTTGATAAAAGTGGGTGATGGAACAAGGTTATCCTCTTTTGGCAAGCTAGAGTGGTTTATTATGTCCGACTCCACATCATCATCATTGGCTTCAATTTCCAAATAACAGAAATGGCCATTGGAGTGACGACTCTGTGATTTTTGGAATGTCAGGGATTCATATCTAGGTAATACCTTGTGGCAGGAAATGTTGTGACACCTTGAGGACTTTTCCAAATCGGCCATTTTTCTAGGCACTAGCACTCTCAACAAACACTATGTAAAGAAAACACAATCAAACACAGTCTAAGCCTATACATTTTCAAGTCGCAGGCCATCCTAAATATGCATTGTTATGCAAGGCATCCTGGTATATGCAATATGAGCTCCAAGAAAAAAAATGCCCCAAAAAGAAAAGAAAATACCACTAGAAACCCCAAATACTCCATTAAAATTGAAAAAGCAGGAGATCTAGATCAACTTCCAGCTTTCTATGGTTGAACTACTAAACCATGAAATGTCTCAATTTTTTGTGATCGTGCAGAGAATTGGCGTGTAGGTATCATCAAACAAAAGAAGATGTATGCTCGTAAATTTTTACCTTATGAAGCCATGATAACCCTGAGTAGAGGTAGCAGGTGAGCACATGGAATGCTCAAGGCAATAAGATGTCCTGTCTGAGTCTTCAATCTTAACGTGTCATTTATATGCTCAACAAGATGATGCTTGCCAATTTTATTTATATGATATTATTTTAAAACAGCATTGCAAGCTAACACATTGTCTCATACAAACAATGGGATTTAGAGAGGCGTGCTCATTGCTTAGTTCATTTTATTGAGTTAATATCCTAATGATTGTAATTAGTGGTATTAATTTTTTGTTTTATTTTTCCGTATTGTGAGTAGTTAACTTATAGCTTTTATATGGTAAAAAAGAGGACATGAAATCTATGTAATTATGTACATATTTATGATAAGTGAATAATTTAATATTATTTATTTATTTATTATTTTAAGTAGTTAAATTATTATTTTTTTCTTAAGAAAAAAATAAAATAAACTATATTATTTATATATTTATATATTTATATATTATAAATTACTAAATATAATTTCAAAATCAATTAAATTATATGTTTAATTTCTATTTAAAATTCATAAACAATGAATCTCATGAATAAGCATAATTTAATTTAATTTTTAACTTTTTAGTTTTGATTTTACTTGTAATTTTTAATTATCTTTAAATAATTTAATATAGTTTATACGATATAACTTTCTTATCATCATTATATTATGTTTCTAAGTATTGCACTTGCATATATTCTTTTATTCCACCATTATTCATGACATACATATGGCATAATGAGCAAATCATAAGTTAGATGTCATTTTCTATGTGGCCTTATACATAACAAATAATATTTATAACATAAAGAATATTTTTGTGTCTATTGTAATAAATATAATTTATAATTAGTTATAATTTAATAACCATTTAATATTTAAGTAAATTCAACAAGTATTATGCAATACAAAGTCCTTTACAAAAATATGAATTTAAAAACCAACAAAATTTATTATAAATTTATAAAAATTTAATTATAATATATTAATTTAGTAATACATGAACTAAATATTAATTATAAATTAATCTGAATGTAAATTAGTAAATTAATATTAAAAAAATAATTAACTTAATATTATACTTAATACTTATATAAATAATATTTTTGTGTTTCAATGATGGCCGCAAGAAGTTGACTGGCCACAAGAAATGAAAGTTGGAACCTGACTATCATACACGGAACATCACCCTAATGCTATAATAACTCCTCCAAGTAGCCACCTTAAAAAAATGTGTACGAAACCATGTGAAAGTAATAATTTTGTCTGTCCCATCATCCTCTTAAGGTAAATTTTCAGGCGTAATTTCACCCACCTAGTGGGTATCAATATTATCCAAAATAATTATCTAGTGGGTATCAAAATTGAAATTACTATTGTACCCATAGGTTATATTTAAGAAAAGATAGATTAAATGTAAAAAAGTAAAATGTATAAATGGGTAATAATTAATTTAAACTGATTAACAATAAATAAAAAAAATTCAATATTTTATTTTTATTTTAATAATTTATTTGTATATATTTTATTAATATTTTATTCAAATAAATTTTAACGTACTTTTTGACAATTAGATTAAGGTAAATAATCTTTTCACGATGATCGGCGGTTTTAATCTGGAAGGCATGCAAGTTGACGCTACCGTACCCCCCGCTGGCACTGCGAATTCAAATGGATCTGACATTGGTTTTAGCACCAACCCGCGAGCGCATATGAATGCCAGGTGTGATCTTTCTAATTTTAACTCTGCATCTTTTCGTTCTCCTCCCTTTACTCCTCTCTGCCACGTGACTAAGATGGTACCTCCCATTAATTACCCACCCCTGAATTCTTCACTCCCAATGTCTGCTGACATTAATAACCCACCTGCTTCCCAGTCCTCGACGCCTATCTCTGCCCAGACTTCAGTTCCTGCTAAAAAAAAGTCCTTTCTAGAAGTCGTTGCAAACACTACCTCGGCCATCAACTCCAGTGCCAAGTTCAATCCTTCAACCAACAATGAAGCCAGCCAAACTGGTAATAACCCTGGTTCTCCTTCCTCCTTCGCTGTCTCTCCTAATCTTGAAATGTTAGTGGAAATCATGAAGGAAAAAGATAGGTTACGAAACTCTACTATCTTTTTTTCTACTGTCAAAATTGAAAAATGTCCTCCAAGGAAATTCATGGATGATTGGTTTCATAACTTCTGGAACCTTAAGCTTGGATATCATATTTCATTTTGTAGGCAAAGCCAAAAGGGCCTATTTGTTATTTTCTTCAATAATCATGAATCCCAGGCTGCTATCTTGCAAAAGCAGTACTGGACTATTGGAAACACCTCTTTTTGTGCCCTTGCATGGACACCTGAGGCCATCCATGAGGAGGTCTTAGCGCTTTCGGCTCCTAGATGGATCTTGGTCAAACAAATTCTCCCTTTTCTCTGGCATTTTTTAACTCAGCTGCTTGAACTGATTGGTAAGTTTATCAAAATGGATGATTTTGTGCGACTTGTCCCACACATGGACGCTAGGGTGTTAATTTCTTTGAATCTTGGTAAGGAACTCCCAACTGATATCAATATTAAACTATCTAGTAGTGATGTTTTCACATGCCCTATTGAGGTTCTTGGTGGCTTAAACATCTGCTTCCTATGCAGGGAGGAAGGACACCTTAGGAAAGATTGTCCCATCATTAAGTGACAACTAACTCAGACTAAACCTACTCAAACTAAAAATTCTCCTATTTTAGACAAACCTGAACCCACGGTGAATATCATACCCCCTGTGACTAAAGATATTCCTACCCAAGATAAAGTGACTAAAGATATTCCTACTCAAGTTAAAGTGACCCAACCGAACCTGGCGCCTTTGAATTTTGACATCCTGACGGACACCACATTGCAAAATTTGGATGACTGTGCTGATGGATTTCAAATTGTTTCCAAGAAAAGGAAGAAGAGAAATAATAGGCAGGGTAATGTCCTCCCATCTCCTACTCCTACTATTTCCAACTCCCAAACTTTCGCTACTCCAATTGGTACTCCCAGTGGAAACCCCTCTTCTGCTTCCTCTAGACATATCAAACTTCCTACCAAAAACTTCCAAGAAATTACTGATGATTTTGTTCTAGAAATTATTCCTATGAACCCTATCCTTGGCTTGAATTCTAACCCCACTATGGATCTTGACCCTATCTCACCGACCTTGTCTGATAATGAAAATTGTGATCTAAAGGATGACCTCCTCACTGCTAAAAGGAGAGGGAGACCTTTGGGCTCCAAGAACAAGAACTCTACTACTAAGAAACAAGGTAGCTTAGTTTCAGTGGATGATACTCCATTAATGGAATCTTCTGGCCCCATTGTGTCCTCTTCCAATAATAGTTCCTCATGAACTACATTTCGTAGAATATCAGGGGCTTGGACTGTCCATATAGGAAATTTTTGATTAAGCATTTTCTTAATAATTATAAATCTACTGATATTATCATGCTGCAAGAAATTAAAACTACTAGATTCACCCTTGAATCCAACCTTAATTTTCTATGGTCTAATGCTACCAAATTTTTCACTAACCATCCGTGGGGAAGAGGGGGTGTTGCCATTCTGGTTAACCCTAAATGGGATCCTTATATCACTAGCAGTGGCATCTCTCCCTGTAATAGAGCTATCTAGATTACGCTAAGTTACAATAACTTGGTTTTTGGCATCTGTTCCCTATATGCCTCTAATGACTACAAGGAAAGATCCTCCCTTTGGTCTTGGTTAGCCTCTCTCCCTAATATTCCCTGGCTGATGGGAGGTGACTTCAATATGATCGAGCATCAGGAGGACAAATTGGGTGGTCTCCCCTTTGCTTGGAAAGATTTTGAGAATTACCATTGGAATAAGCTGAAGCAAGATAAACTCCTTTTTGACCCTTCAACTAGCAATAAAGACTCTAACCAAGGAATTTGGTACACCTAGTGTAACTCTCAAAAAGGATCATCCAGGATGTACTCTAGATTGGATCGGTTTTATCTCAATAAGAATTTTTTCTCTGTTGCCCTGGATGCTAGGGGGAATGTAGTTCTGGTTTCTCCCACCACCCTTTCTGACCATCACCCTATCTCTATCTCCGCTAGATTTAGAGGTACCCCTTCCCTTAGTAGGATTATCAACCCTAAATTCATTCTTAACACCAACCTTCTGGAAGATGATGATATCCTTGCAACTATTAGCATTATCAGTTGTCTCAACAGAACCCAGTATCCTAACATCTCTCATTCTAAGAGGTGGAACTTGGACATCCTTGCTTGGAAAAATCTTTTAAGGATTATTCCCCAAAAGAAAGCCAAGGATTTTAGATTTTATGAGAAGAACCTTACCTCTAACCTTAACAATGCTGAAGTCTGCATTCAAGCCAACCCGACTGATCCCCTGCTAGTCCATCAAGTTGCTAGTGCTAAGGAAGCTCTTAGACAGCACCAGCAACGCCAAATTAAGGGTGCACAAATTCAGTCTCGGGCTCACTGGCTCCAGTATGGTGACAGGGGTTCCAAATTCTTTTTCAACCTTATTAAACAAAAGCATACCAATGAGTCTACTGATAAAGTTGTTATTGATAATCAGGAGATCTCTGATGTCGAGAGCATTAAAAAAGCCTTTGCTGATTTCTATAAAGATTTGTTTGCTTCTGAAGACACCTTGGAGGCTAGTCTTCTTAGAGACCAATGTAGATCCTTTATCCCTAGGAGATTATCTAACTTAGATACCTCCCTGCTTAGTAATAATATCTCCCTGGATGAGATTGAAAAAGCTATAAACTCTCTTAAGAATGACAAGACACTTGGCCCTGACAGCCTTCCAGTTGAATTTTACAAAGCTAACACAAAGTGGATTTGTAAAGAC
The DNA here is from genome assembly GCA_027943335.1 of Chamaecyparis obtusa. Lineage (NCBI taxonomy): Eukaryota > Viridiplantae > Streptophyta > Pinopsida > Cupressales > Cupressaceae > Chamaecyparis > Chamaecyparis obtusa. The sequence goes on from BSBK01004810.1 coordinate 154,389, forward strand.
CTTCTTGAAATCTATAATGAAGCTCTTAGCTCTGGATCCTTGGGCATCTCCATTAATACTAGTATCATCAAATTAATTCCTAAAGATGGGGATAAGACCTTAATCAAGAATTGGAGACCTATCACTCTACTTAACGTCTCTTACAAAATCTTTGCTAAAATCTTGGCTCTCAGACTGGAAACCATCCTCCCTAAATTTGTGTGCTCTACTCAAACTGGATTCATAAAAGGGAGGTATATCCTTGAGAACTTGATTACTAGTTGGGAGGCCATTAATTGGGTTAAGCACTCCCAGCAGAACTCGGCTATGTTCTTATTGGATTTTGAAAAGGCTTATGATAGGGTTGAGTGGAGTTTTGTTACTATGATGTTGGAAGCTTTTGGCTTCCCCCCCCTTTTTTGTAGCTCTGTCAAGATGTTACTTAAAGATGCCTATGCCCAAGTGGATATCAATGGTTCTCTTTGTGAACCCTTCCCTTTAGGCTGTTCCATCAGACAGCGATGTCCCTTGGTGCCTGCCCTCTTATCCATTGCCTCTGATGCTCTTGGTTAGATTCTCAGGGATAACTCCTTATCCCCAGTGGGTAAAGGTATTACTCTCCCTAATGACACTAGTCTTATCAATTGTCAATTTGTTGATGACACTGCTATCTTCCATGAAGCTACGAAAGACAACTTTGCTGCTTTAATTAAGAAACTCAATTTGTTCTAAGATATCTCTGGTGCTCAGCTTTCTCAGGCTAAATCCATTTTCGTTGGATGGAAGGATCAGCCACCAGATTGGTTTATGAATTATAGTTTTCAATGGGGAGGCCCTAACAAGATTGTGAGGTATCTTGAAATTCCTTTCTCTCTAGATCCTTCCCTTAAAGAGATGTGGCTCTCGGTCAAAGATAACATTGTCAAAAATCTTAACAAATGGCATAAGCACTCTTTATCTCTTGCTAGCAGAGTTCAGGTCTGTCAAAAAATCCTATCATCCTACAATATTTACTATGCCTCAGCTTGGATGTTTAAGATTTACCAGATCCTTGAAATTCAAAAGGCCATCAGGAACTACCTCTGGTCTGATGACAAAGTGTAGGACCCCTCCATTTCCCTCATCTTGGTAAGAATACTCTCGTAAGTAATAATTTTACTTCTTGCAAAATTCTCCTTAGATTGCATATGGAATTCTTAGATATCTTGACTATAGTTCGTCAGCTTAATTAAAATAGATTTTATTTTTAAACAAATTCATGGAATATGTTAATTTAAGATATATTGTTTTGAAGTAATATTACTTTTGGCAAATTATCATGGTGATAGAACATGAAGATGCATATATGTGCTTAAATGATAGGATGACTCAATAGAGAGAGAATGTTTAACAGATTTCATTATGTAGGAATTGCATAGTGGTATAGTAGAATTTATGATGTTAGGGTCAATGTTTAACATAGTCCAAGGATGTCTTGATTTAGGTTGGATTAGTGTATACTAGGATCAAGCATATTAGTTGAGTTCCTTGTGATGAATTGAGATAATGATATTTTAATAGGATACATTCTTGCATGTTGGTATGGAAGTCTTAAGTGTGTCGATATCAAATTATATTGGGTTATGTTTTACCTACTTATGGTTAGGTTATAAATGAAATGATATAGGGAACTGAAATCCTAAATCATATATTGATATATGTGACTGATTGAATTAATGAATTATGCTTTGCATTATGGTTAGAGAATATATATGAGTATAGGTTATGTGGATCTGAGTCATGTAACAAGATAGGAGAGGTGTTCAATTTGCTAGATACATGTTGATTTCTCTATTTCATAAATGGAAAATGTAGATTTAAACATGTGAAGGTTATTATGAGATGTCGTAATATGTTGATCTATTTTCTCTAATTATAGAGATTGATTTATATGATGTTTTAATTGGATTATATGCACAACCTATCTTGGACTACTGATACTTTTACAAGTGTGTAGGTATGGACACTGCGGGGAACCATTGCTAAGGAATTATTGTGAGAACCCCTGTGGGATCAAGGTCAACCCTAAGAAGAGAATGACCTTGAATGTAAAAGTGTTTTATTTGTAAATTATGTTCTATAAATAATGTGAGATCTTATTTGTTATTTCCTTGTTGGCATACCAAGTGTTGTGTTGTGATGTACTCCTTATGTGGTATCACTTGACACTAGTGATGTGACATGGCATGTCAATGTGGGGTGGGTTGAGTTAGTGTAATCTTGAGTGACCTATAAGTATCCCTAGGTGTGCTTTCTTGGTTAGGGAGCCTTGATGGTAGTCTCATCACTCATTTTCGTGAGTCTTCTTGGAGTGGGCTTTTGGAGAGTTAAAATTGACCCTAGGGAGTAGTTTAGGCTGGTTTTGACTTGCCCCAAGGGTGTACTATGGGGTTGGGGGTATTTCTAGGACACAATGAGTGTTTTAGACTCAATTTTCATCCTTCAAAAAATGCTTGGGAAGAGTGTGACGAATTTTGGGGAAAGATGTAAGTAACTTTTTCTCTTCTCAAAAAGTCTTGGGAAGGTCAACCAATAGGATAGGCCTCTTCTCCTAGGAATTTTGGGGGTTTGTGTTAGATTCCAATTTAGAGGAGAGTATGGGAAACATTTGGGCTATTCACCCACTCTCTATCTTTAGAGACAGAGTTTGGAGACTAAGGAGGAGGGATAGCTTGAGAGAGGAAAGAGGAACTATATTTTGTGCAGGCTTGGAGGAGAGGTTGGTGCTTCATCCATTTTCATTTTTATGTATGTTTTTGTGTATGCTCATGGGCTGCAAGTTTTCCTTTCTCCATGAAGTGTTCAATGTTATTGTGAAGGCGGTTGTAGTGTTGTGAGAAATTTGTTTGTAGTTTTGGTGTTGATTCTTTCTTACTTTCTTCTTGAGTTTGAAGGGTTGTAAAAAAAGGTGTCCCTCACCCTCCTGATGGATCCATGAGTGATCAAATGTGATAAGCCATAATGGGAGTAAGATGTGGTTGTGTAGTCCTATGTGGTGAAATATGTGTTTTGAATGTATGTGCCCTATGTCTTATGTATTTTTTTCCTACCTTAGCATGGTTCCCCAAGCTTGGGGGTTGGCTAGGGCATACTGAGGGCCTCATGATGCCATATGGTAGGGTGGAGAGCACCCATGGTTATGCTATTTTTTTATATATGCAGGTTTTGGGTGTGTTGGTATCTTTGAGGCAACTTTAAGTTGAGGGTATCTCATGTTTTGCAGCCCTTGGATAAATGTGTTTTGTGTGGAAAGAAAGGCATGCTTCCTAGTTTTGTATCATAGGAAATATTGCAATAATGTATTCTTGTTGTCCTTAAAAACAAAAAAATGACATTGTGGAAATTCAATTGAAGTATTTCATTTGATTTCATTTGTAACCTGTTGTATGAGTAATGAATTTAGAAGAAATCTATCTTTACTTATGTTGAAGCTTCAAAATTTAAAAAAAATAAGTAACCATGTGTACTATTGTTTTTAAATATTGCATGATGAAGTAAACTTAGTAAGATTTAATTTAAGCTAATTATTTAGCATTTTAATAAGCTGGAAATTTAAAAAAAAGGTTATTGCAGTTGGGTTCTTGCCTAAGAAATTTGTGGGCATGACACTTGGTATCAGAGCTCTGGGTTAAACACTAGGGCAACTTATGGGTCCAAAATAAATGTACAGATGCAGCTAAACTCACTCAAAAAAAATAAAAATTCAACCATTGTTTTGAAAATCAATTTGCACATTAAATATTGTTTCTCAAAGAATGTAAATAAGCTTGTACATTAGTGCAAAGAAACCAAACTTACATGTGAAAATGTATATATTACAATAGAAGCAAGTTGTTGGTTTAGAACAGAAATATAAACATACTTATCTCATTTTTGTATATATACATCTTTTTTCTATTGAATACCAGATGTCTCTTGCCTTTAAATATCTCAAAAGCTTGCTCTTTCTAAACAGGAGAAAAGATGTGACTTGTATGGGCAATGAAGAAAATAAATGTTCTCATGTTGTCTCCTTCTATACTTTTATAAAACAACACAATAGGTCCCTTGATGTATTTTCTTTGCTGCGCATTAGCTTTGTCCAATATGCTAGCAAAGGAATCAACTTGTGGCAAAATGTTGAAAGCCTTGATAGCATCTAAAGCATTGAACATTAATAAGGTTGTTAGCAACCAAAGAGGCCCACTTTTTTTTTTCCAAAAAGGTTAACTGCGGCTGTTGAATCCAATGCCTACAAGATACAACCTTGGCAAGTTCTGTAGATGTGGGACTGAAATACTATCAACAAAACAAGCTTCAGAATTTTAAATACCAGCTCTTAAATGCTTGAAGATAACCAATGTATGGCGACTCACTAGAATATTATCCATCATAAGGTGTAGTATAGCTTCGACTTCACAAACATTTATTGAAACTTGAAAGAGTAATGACATGGTCCAAAGATCTATATATAAATGGACTATGCATTTCAATGAATCTACTATATGAAATATGCAGCAAATAAATTTTACCAATTTTAATATAATTATAAAAAAAAAGAGATTTAATAATACAAAAAAAAAAGGCCCCGTCCCCTTTTGCCTTGTGCAGGCTGTGGAAGCCCCACTATGGGGTCACGACAATGATGGCCACCATGGATGGAGCTACTGTGGTGGCACCACAGTGGTGCTCCCACACAACCGCCTTTGCACTCTCCGCCCTTTCCTCTTTGCTACGAACACTCCCTTCGGGGACTACAAAAAGCCCCTCCTTGCGACTCCCTTCGGGGATGTATTTGCCCAGTCTCCCCTTCCTCCACAGTGGGAAAAAGGGGAAAAAGATGGGGCACCACTCAGATCGCGGATTGCCACCAGTGCACGAGCCAAAACTAGTGACGCCTCCACCCAGTTCGGCCTTGCACACTCAACACACACACATATACATGGCTTCATGCACAAAAGCCGACCTACAACCTGCACAAATGGAAGCCATGGAAGAGAGAGAACCAGTTAGGGTTAGAAAGAAAAGATAGAGGTAGAAGAAAAATGATAAGATTAGGTTTAGGTTTCCTTTTGAGGTAAGAAATTTTAGGGTTTCAAAATTATTATAACAATATAATTTAAAATGGATCTCAAATATCCATCCAATGAACTTAATAAAGTTTTGGGGGGGGAAGCTTGGGCTCCCAATTTCTAAATTGGACTCACTACCCCATTTAATTAAATTAGTGTTTTTATCTATCCCAAGAGATAGAGTAGAGTAGATATGGCTTAGGTGGTTGCTAGGAGGTCATGAGTTCAACTCCCTCTAGCAACCTCCTTTTGACCATTTTGTTTTAGAGAATATTTAACTAGATTTTAAACTTTAAGTTTATTATTATTTTTTATTTAGTCAAGCCTCTCATAAATTATGTACGAGAATTTATTATTGAAATAGTAAGGGCAAATTTTGAGATGAGGTAAATAGTTTTGGAAAGTGGATATTTAATATAGTAATTAATACTCGAAGCCACTTATCGGGACAATTAAATTGAATGACTTTAATATTTGTCCCAAATGAATATGATATTCTAATTAAATCAAACTTGTGAATCATTATAGCAAATGTGATAATGGCTATGAAATGGGCATAATTATATTCATTTAATAAAGAATTGGTAGATTCATTAATGGGGATGAATCTAATTAGTCGACATTAATAACTATTAAATATAAAAAAGTGACTTTGGATATGCATATGAAAAATCGGCCATGGTACATGGCTAATCAATCATTACCCATTACGATAACATGATTTTTTGTGCATTTTCTATTCATTTATAAAGGTTTTAAAAAAAAAATTGCACGGGGCACTGCCCCTCGTGGTCCCCGAAAAGGGCTTCGCCCCTTGACCCCATCTTGGGGGCACTGCCCCCAAACCCCCGTTAGCCAATATAATTAATATTTCCCCCCTAAAATGTTAAGCATTATGCTAGGATTTTATACTATTTAATTAATCTCATGGGAGATTTTATAAGGATTTGGAGGCACTTATCGGTTTAACAAACCTTGTAGATTCAACTATAGTTAACTAGCAATTTTGTTTTAAAAAATAAATATATAAATATTAATTAGACATTGTAAATAATGGAGAGGCATGTAATCGAATATGATCTATATGCAAATAATAAACTCGATATACTGATAAAGTAATTAGATAAATGATTATAGTACAACTTGATATGGTCGACTCGGTTAAAAGCAAAATATTCCTTTTAAAGTTAAGGATTAAATTATTGAATTGAAATAGTGTTAAAGAACCTAGGATTTGAGATAGGCTTTCCTTGTGCATCATATGTTTAGTAATGAATGTTGGCTTTGAATTATGTGTATCCTCTCATGCATTTGTGTTGGAAATAGACTAGTAATTTCTATCATGCGGCCCTATAAATTTGTGATTTAAGGCATAAGAAATGCAAGTAACAATTAGTGGATAGATAATTGCCTGTGTGATTGTTTAAGAATGGGCATTCCTATTAGGACCAAGGAATCGTTACGCCTTCATGTTATCTATTAGAATGTTTCAAATGTATTTTCTAGGCGAATTATGTCATGAATAATGATTACTAGTTCAATTGCATGTATATTTCCTGGTACAACACGATCAATGTAACAATTATACACTAATATTTATTATGTGGAATCTAATTTATATATATTTTGAAACACAAGAATGCAAGTAAAAGATAGTGAGTAAAGAAATGTTTAAGTAATTATATTACATGCCTAGTGGAATGAATGGATTCCACGATATGTGTTAGGTGACATATAGGGTTTTAGTTATGTTGAGTGTCTTATTATAATGATTTTTGAGCCTTCCTATTTTGACTAATGAAACATTGCACTTGTTCAAAAGAATGTTCATGAATAGTTCTTGATAAGGTTGTGTAAGATGAGTAATGGAACCTTTAATGTTAGATGGAAAATTGGAGTTTAAAAAAAAAAGGGATCAATTATTCCTCTATCTCTTTTCTTGATGAATGAAATATAAGGATGTTGCTAGGGATGCAAAAGTAAAGATGCGGTAACATAGATGAATTCAATAAAGTTAAAAGGGTTTCTTCGTGTCTTGATTTACAAGTTGCTAATTTTCTTGCACCTAGCTTAATAAGAATGGAATTTTGTGAATGCATAATAGAGTAGACATGTATCCTTCCTAATTAGAGTCTTGAATTGTGACCTTATTTCTTGAATATTGATCATTAGAAAAGAGAACATGCAAATTGACCATGAAGGTTATGCAAAGTGAATCTTGTGTTTATGGAATGTGTATTAATTGTGAATATTGATTTTTGAAACTGAAACATGATAGTTGATTTGGGAAAATTGATGCAAGAAGATTCTATGTTATGAGTATGTACTTGTTAGAGTTCCTTGTGAATACTGAACTTGACTTTCTATCAGAAGTTATGATTTTGTATGTCTAGCAAAATGAATTTGATATGTAAACCTTGTGAGTTACTATATCCTTGACACAAAAGATGAAAATGAAAATTAAGTATGACATTTAGGTTGGAAGGCTTATGAAAATTGGGAATAGTAAATTTTATGAAAATATAGTTGGAAAAAGACCAATGTTATGGATATTGTGAAAAGGTAAAGATGTAATCACTTTATAAGATGTGTTAATCTATGTGTATAAGATCCCTTGTAAAATGTGGTTGAACCTGTACCAGTGCTTATAATGAGTGTTGTGATGGAACCCGTGCTTTCTTTGTGTAACATGGAATAATGTGAGCAAACATCATCCATGAGATATATGTATGAATGGGTATGGGGGCACCATACCCACTATATGTTGATACTTGTTTGTATGTGTGTTACCTTACTGAGTTATAGCTTGTGAGGTATTTTGTGCTAGGGTAGTGTTAATTACCCGTCCCTTGGGTAGCACGTAAGGTGTATGTCGGGCAACATGAAGCGACCTTAGCTTCCACTACTCAAGTTTCTTGAGTAGCACGTATGGTGTATGTCTAGCAACATGAGGTGACATGAGCCTCAACTATTCGAGGGATGGAGTAAGAGACACTGTCCTCTGGTTCCCCCACAAGGACTCAGTATGTGTAGGGGTGGTAGCAACCACAAATTTTCTTGGTTATTAGGGTATTGCGTACGCATTATAGCGGTGTGAAGCAATGTCAGCTTCCACTAACCAAGGAAAGTACTCACTACTTCCCCTTTTATGGACCCAAGTACATGGTTCATATGTGTATATCCCTTATCCCCACAGTTTGAGCATTGTACCAATATTCAATGTGAGACTCTTTTGGATAGATTGGACATTATTGATGATTCATAGCTTCACATATATTCATTGCGGTCCAGCATGAGGCGGGAAGTGTATGCCCTGCTGTGATTATTTCGTACTGCATGTGTTTTGACATGTTGCATGAGGTACGATGCCACACCCCACTGATGTTTCGACACAGTGTTGGGTGATGATGCCGTGTTGTTGATGGTAGCGAGCTGAGCTCGAGGACATGATGCCATGTACGTAGGTACGTGAAGGTGCAGTATATGTATGTTATGTATTCCTACTTGATGCAGAGCGATTGGGAGACGCTTGCATGCTTGTAGAGGGGTGCCCATGGATGCTCAATTGTTGAATGTGGTAGGCATATGGGTGGTCCCTAGCCATGTATACCTCTAGCTATAGTGATGACCCTAGGGGTATCACTATTTGGAGTGTGTCCTATGCGTCCCATATCCGCAAGGAACACTACCGTATGATATATTACCAGCATATGCATTATTATTATTGTTTATGCCATGTGGTTAGAGACTATTGGGTTGCCACATGAAGGGCTATTGTGATAGCCAAGCAATGTTTCCTCCTTCCTCGTTGGTGACTATGTATGGTCACACAGTGATGTGTTGTGCCTTTTCATGATGATTTTTTTATTGCTTGTGCAGACCAACAATTGTTCATTTTTGTTTGTGAAGGTTTAGCCACAACTTTTGGAAATTCATGATACAATGATTTATTGTTGCTAAAACTTTATTTATATTATTTATTGTTGAATTTGGTAACTTATTTTACTCTCATTTACGACTTTGGTGGCTAAAATACTTTCCTTGGTGTTATTCGAATGTTGGTCCTATGTAGTAATGTGATTCCTCACCGAGGATGCATGAGGTAGACTTGGTGAGTGTAGACGAGGAAGCAGACATAGGGGACCCTTGAAGTATGGGGGTATGTGAGGCTGTTATGCAGCTAGTATCCACTGATGCCTTAAAGTGGTGACTATTCCTTGGAGGTTTTGTTATATGTATCATTGGATTATGGATTTCAGATTATGAGTCAGATGAGATCATTGTGTATACCCGGAGGACTGGACTATGTATGCTCTTGAGCCCTCTGTTGTAATGTGTACTCCCAGTGATGTGGACTATTGTGTGAATTGTGTGGATTTGTATCTTCTCATGTTTAGAGAGATGTCATATAAAATTAAAGAAAGTGGCATGAATATTTGCATTTACTAGACCATGTGTGGTGATTATGATGTCATTTGTGCTAATGAATGTTGGAAAGGAGAATTTTTGTAATATTAAAATTTTCCTTGGGAAAAGGGCACAATTGTGAGAATGCTAGTGTCTGCAAGAATGTCTATGTGATTGATCTTACTAATCTTGTCATACATCATTGTATGGTAGAGGTTTTTGTGGAAATTTTCAAATGAGTTTGTAGGAATTTCTAAAAACATGAGAGATGTTAATAAAATTGTTATTAAGTGTCACTATAAGGTTCGGGTACACCATCTACTCAGGCATTAAAACATGTTTAAATTGTGTTATTATGTACCTTTCTTGTGAAAATTGAAAGAGGACTATAAAATGATTTATTTATTTTTTTCAAACAGTTGTCTCTAAGACGACTGTAAATAATTTTTTCAAAAAAAAAATGTGGTTATATTATTGATTATGAAGAAAATGCATAGTTGTTTCTAGATGCTAACATGCAGGAAGTTAGTACCATGGATCGAGTTGATGACATGGAAATTGGTAGAAATACTACTTGAGGGTGTTAGTGCAACCTTGCGACTTCCAGGAGTAAGTCGAGACCTAGGGAGGGAGGATGTAGGACCCCTCCATTTCCCTCATCTTTGTAAGAACACTCTGGTAAGTAATAATTTTACTTCTTGCAAAATTCTCCTTAGATTGCATATGGAATTCTTAGATGTCTTGACTATAGTTCGTCAGCTTAATTAAAATAGATTTCATTTTTAAACAAATTCATGGAATATGTTAATTTAAGATATATTATTTTGAAGTAATATTACTTTTGGCAAATTATCATGGTGATAGAACATGAAGATGCATATATGTGCTTACATGATAGGATGACTCAATAGAGAGAGAATTTTTAACAGATTTCATTATGTAGGAATTGCATAGTGGTATAGTAGAATTTATGATGTTAGCGTCAATGTTCAACATAGTCCAAGGATGTCTTGATTTAGGTTGGATTAGTGTATACTAGGATCAAGCATATTAGTTGAGTTCCTTGTGATGAATTGAGATAATGATATTTTAATAGGATACATTCTTGCATGTTGGTATGGAAGTCTTAAGTGTGTCGATATCAAATTATATTGGGTTATGTTTTACCTACTTATGGTTAGGTTATAAATGAAATGATATAGGGAACTGAAATCCTAAATCATATATTGATATATGTGACTAATTGAATTAATGAATTATGCTTTGCATTATGGTTAGAGAATATATATGAGTATAGGTTATGTGGATCTGAGTCATGTAACAAGATAGGAGAGGTGTTCAATTTGCTAGATACATGTTGATTTCTCTATTTCATAAATGGAAAATGTAGATTTAAACATGTGAAGGTTATTATGAGATGTCGTAATATGTTGATCTATTTTCTCTAATTATAGAGAATGATTTATATGATGTTTTAATTGGATTATATGCACAACCTATCTTGGACTACTGATACGTTTAAAAGTGTGTAGGTGGATAACCATGGACACTGCGGGGAACCATTGCTAAGGAATTATTGTGAGAACCCCTGTGGGATCAAGGTCAACCCTAAGAAGGGAATGACCTTGAATGTAAAAGTGTTTTATTTGTAAATTATGTTCTGTAAATCATGTGAGATGTTATTTGTTATTTCCTTGTTGGCATGCCAAGTGTTGTGCTGTGATGTACTACTTATGTGGTGTCACTTGACAATAGTGATGTGACATGGCATGTCAATGTGGGGTGGGTTGAGTTAGTGTAATCTTGAGTGACCTATAAGTATCCCTAGGTGTGCTTTCTTGGTTAGGGAGCCTTGATGGTAGTCTCATCACTCATTTTCGTGAGTCTTCTTGGAGTGGGCTTTTGGAGAGTTAAAATTGACCCTAGGGAGTAGTTTAGGCTGGTTTTGACTTGCCCCAAGGGTGTACTATGGGGTTGGGGGTATTTCTAGGACACAATGAGTGTTTTAGACTCAATTTTCATCCTTCAAAAAATGCTTGGGAAGAGTGTGACGAATTTTGGGGAAAGATGTAAGTAACTTTTTCTCTTCTCAAAAAGTCTTGGGAATGTCAGCCAATAGGATAGGCCTCTTCTCCTAGGAATTTTGGGGGTTTGTGTTAGATTCCAATTTAGAGGAGAGTATGGGAAACATTTGGGCTATTCACCCACTCTCTATCTTTACAGACAGAGTTTGGAGACTAAGGAGGAGGGATGGCTTGAGAGAGGAAAGAAGAACTACATTTTGTGCAGGCTTGGAGGAGAGGTTGGTGCTTCATCCATTTTCATTTTTATGTATGTTTTTGTGTATGCTCATGGGCTGCGAGTTTTCCTTTCTCCATGAAGTGTTCAATGTTATTGTGAAGGTGGTTGTAGTGTTGTGAGAAATCTGTTTGTAGTTTTGGTGTTGATTCTTTCTTGCTTCCTTCTTGAGTTTGAAGGGTTGTAAAAAAAGGTGTCCCTCACCCTCCTGATGGATCCATGAGTGATCAAATGTGATAAGCCATAATGGGAGTAAGATGTGGTTGTGTAGTCCTGTGTGGTGAAATATGTGTTTTGAATGTATGTGCCCTATGTCCTATGTATTTTTTTCCTACCTTAGCATGGTTCCCCAAGCTTAGGGGTTGTCTAGGGCATACTAAGGGCCTCATGATGCCATATGGTAGGGTGGAGAGCACCCATGGTTATGCTATTTTTTTATATATGTAGGTTTTGGGTGTGTTGGTATCTTTGAGGCAAGTTTAAGTTGAGGGTCTCTCAAGTTTTGTAGCCCTTGGATAAATGTGTTTTGTGTGGAAAGAAAGGCATGCTTCCTAGTTTTGTATCATAGGAAATATTGCAATAATGTATTCTTGTTGTCCTTAAAAACAAAAAAATGACATTGTGGAAATTCTATTGAAGTATTTCATTTGATTTCATTTGTACCCTGTTGTATGAGTAATGAATTTAGAAGAAATCTATCTTTACTTATGTTGAAGCTTCAAAATAAAAAAAAATAAGTAACCATGTATACTATTGTTGTTAAATATTGCATGATGAAGGAAACTTAGTAAGATTTAATTTAAGCTAATTATTTAGCATTTTAATAAGCTGGAAATTTAAAAAAAAGGTTATTGCAGTTGGGTTCTTGCCTAAGAAATTTGTGGGCATGACACTTGGTATCAAAGCCCTGGGTTAAACACTAGGGAAACTTATGGGTCCAAAATAAATGTACAGATGCAGCTAAACTCACTTTAAAAAAAAAAATTTCAACCATTGTTTTGAAAATCAATTTGCACATTAAATATTGTTTCTCAAAGAATGTAAATAAGCTTGTACATTAGTGCAAAGAAACCAAACTTACATGTGAAAATGTATATATTACAATAGAAGCAAGTTGTTGGTTTAGAACAGAAATACAAACATACTTATCTCATTTTTGTATATATACATCTTTTTTCTATTGAATATCAGATGTCTCTTGCCTTTAAATATCTCAAAAGCTTGCTCTTTCTAAATAGGAGAAAAGATGTGACTTGTATGGGCAATGAAGAAAATAAATGTTCTCATGTTGTCTCCTTCTATACTTTTATAAAACAACACAACAGGTCCCTTGATGTATTTTCTTTGCTGCGCATTAGCTTTGTCCAATATGCTAGCAAAGGAATCAACTTGTGGCAAAATGTTGAAAGCCTTGATAACATCTGAAGCATTGAACATTAATAAGGTTGTTAGCAACCAGAGAGACCCACATTTTTTTTTCCAAAAAGGTTAACTGCGGCTGTTGAATCCGATGCCTACAAGATACAGCCTTGGGAAGTTCTGTAGATGTGGGACTGAAATACTATCAACAGAACAAGCTTGAAAATTCTAAATACCAGCTCTTAAATGCTTGAAGATAAGAAATGTATGGTGGCTCACTAGAATATTATCCATCATAAGGTGTAGTATAGCTTCGACTTCACAAACATTTATTGAATAAGAAGTTTCATGTTGTTAAGTGGGAGTGGTGTCATGTTGACAAGCTCCTTGGGGGTCTTGGGCTAAAGGACCTAAAGACTAGTGGCATAGCTCTGGCCTCCAAATGGATCTTTCATGCTTTAGATGGGGATGAGCCTTGGAAAGTTGTTATTAGAAATAACATTGAAAGGGGTCACCCCAAGAATGCTAAGTGCTAGAAGAACTTACCCTTTTGTGACTTAATTTGTGGTAACTTCACCATTGTGGTTCAAGGTTCCGTTATTTTCAAATCTATCTGGAAAGCTTGGAACCACGTCAGACCGTTTATCACTAATAAAGAGTTTTATAATGACAAGCAAATCTTTGGTGAAAGATCCATTTGGTGGAATCTGCATTTGGCTGGTAAGCCTTTAGCCCTCTCCCAAGGTTGCTCTGCCAAGCATTGGTCCACTTTGGGCATCTCTCAATTTGTCGATATTTTTTATAATTACAATCTCATGCTGTGGAATGAGTTGAAGCACAAATTTAACATTCCCTCATCCCAAAAGAAAACCTATAATATGCTTGTCAAAGCTTGCAAAGACATCCCCTCTCTCTACCATGTTGACTCTGATAGGTTTTTAAATATCAAATGGCCTGATGGAACCATTATAACCAAGCTTAAAGCCGAAAACATATACTATGTTATTGATTATAATGATTCCATCATCAGCCATGTTAACAAAATTTGGTACACTGATATTGATATCCCCAATTGGAAGAAGCTCTTTGATAAACTTTGGAAAAGTATGATTGATCCGAAGATCAAATGTTTTAAATGGTTGCTTATTTTTGATAGACTTCCTATCAGAAAGGACTCTATTGAGATGTACTATTGCAATATCTGTAGAACCCTAGAAACGGGGAGGCACATCTTCTTTGACTACAGTTTTGCTAAAGAGGTTTGGCTCATGTTTGGTATCTCTATTCCTACCAAGTATAATATATTTGAAATCATTACTGGTCATATTGTTGGGATTAAAAAGGACACTAATCTTTTTTGGAACATTCTTTCTTCTAACATCTTATGGAAAATCTGGAAATGTAGGAACGAGGAGAGATTTAAAAACACTCCCAGGATCCTTACTGAGTCTTTTCAAAGTCTCATACATGTTAAAAAAATTTTGCAAGTTCATATCACGATGAAGATTGATAAAGACAAATTCAAGAGGCTGCTCAAAACTGGTCATGCCACTTTCTTCGCTCATGAACTCAAGGACGCTCACTTGTGGAGAAGGCATATGGACAACATCTATCTATTCGAACAAACCATCAAGAAACTCAACAAAGAAGTTAGAAGCTCCAACAAGAACACCACTGGCAACATGATCCTCTTGCTCAACCAACTTTAGAATCAGAAAATTGGTGTTTGGATGGAAGGTAGCCTGGGCTGGACTGCTTGTGTGGACACTCATGAAGATTTGCTGCATTAATCTTTCTTATCATTTTTTCAGACTTTCATATGTAGTTATGTTTCTTGGATACTCTCCTGCGGAGGCTTTGCCTCTTGTAACTTTTGATACTCTTCAGTGGTTCTTTGCATCATTTTGATCCCCTTATATATAATACAAAAATAAATTTTAACTAATATTTTTTTCAAATAATTTTTTACAAATAGATTTATTTATTTACTTAACTATTAATTTAATAAGTTTATTATTTAATAAAATTATTCAAATACTTTTAATATTAAATATAATATATATATTATATTATTTTACTAATATTTATTAAAAAAAATTAAAAATAGATTTATTCATTTATTTATCTATTAACTTAATAAGTTTATATTTACTAAATTATTCATATACTAAATACAATCTACATATATTTAACCCAAATACAAAATTAATATACTAAATTATTTATTAATAAATACAATGTGATAAATACAATATAATAAATAATAATTAAAAGTGTATTGTACAAAAATTATTAATTCAGGTACCTATTGCATACCAAGGTGCAATTACTAATTTATCTGTAATTTAATTCAATACATTTAGTATAATGAAAAGATATATTATTAAACTGTGAGACCTTTTTAGAATATTACAACTAAATTAATTTAGGTTCATTTTGATGTTATAATATTGAAATTATATAATATTAAAATAAATTACATTAATATTATATAATTCAATGATAAATTATTAACAATCAATTAATCTTATTCACAATAACATAAGTATTCGCTATATATTTCTAATAATATTTTAAAATTATATTTATATTTTATTTGTAATTGTATATTTTATTAGTACTTGTCGGTAGGCTAAGTACTATTGTATCCATTTTTGAGTTTTTAATCTTAAGTAGTGATTAAATGAATTGTTCTACACTAATCAAAATAAATTCTATTTTATATTTCATATAAGTTTTTCATTTGAAAAGTATAGATTCAAATTGTTTAATTTTATAATATCAAGAAATTAATTTTTAATCATCTCATTGGACGAAATCATTTGAAGTCTTATTACACGACTGAACCAATTAAAATTTACCATATTTACTATTTATTACAATATAAAATAAAATATATAATATTACAATACAATCTAATATATTATATAATAATGTATTATATATAATTTTATTTCAATCATATATAATTAAAAAATACATTAATAAAATAAAATTAAGATTAAGAAATAATACAAATAAAATTTAAATTAATTATAATTTATAAGTTATAAGTTATAATTTTTTTCAATAATTATAATTTAAAAATGAAATTATTTATTGTTACAACTATATTAAAACAAATAATAATAATTATGTAATTTAATTATTAATTAAAATACATTTTATTAAAATTAAGATTATGGTTAAAAGAACACATAATACTTTTAAGGTTATGATTAGATTTCCATTTTTATAATTTTGAATATCATTAATGCTATCATTCTCCATTAAAAAAATTAATTATAAAAAGTTATTACTTCTATATAAAACATAATAATTAAAATTTTAAATTTAATATTCTATTACTTCTACTTTACTTTCTACTATAACTGAAGGCAAGTACTTAGCCACTACGTGACACTTGTTTGTAGTTAATTTTTAAATAATAATGAAATATTTATTCTAATAAATTACTACCCAAATTATTAATTGGAGTACCCATTGCATACCAAAATGCATTACTAGTTTTTTATCTTAATAACATATTACAAATAATAAAATTAAAGAATTGTTTTTCAAAGATGTGTGTTTAACATGGCTACACAACCCAATTAGTTGAAACAATTCGAGTTTACCAATAAAGTGTCCAAGATCAACATTAAATATTAATAAATAGAAAAGGCACAGTACATAATTAAAATAGGTTGAAATCTCAAATATTAGAGAATAAATAATTGACTAGAAGATCCGCTGGCAAAGGGCGATTCTCAGAAATATTCTTCAAAGCAGATTCCAAACGAACGCTTATGGAGAGAATTGACATTTGAAGGAACGAGGAACACGCATATGGCAGTGATTAATATAGTGATCAATAAGGTGAGTAGATCGTGAAGAGAAGAAAAGCTCGCAAAAGCAGGGCAAGCTCACTGTCCTGATTTCCATGCAACAACGGCCTTTAGGCCTCATCTTCATAGCTCCATTCGAAATACAATGGACCACCCTACTCAGAGCGTCATTCATATACTCACAATGTCCATATGGACGTCCCACCTGCAATATGTTACGCATACTCATCACTTGCACATTATACATACTCATCAGCACAATAGCACAAATCAGAATTGACACAGCCTTAGTCATCTTTCCTTTCAGCGTACCAAAAATTGCAATGGATGATTCAATCCATCTACCTCTCTTCTTTTATAGAGTTAGAAGGCCATGAGTTGGCACTGGAATCAATGTGGTCACTGATGAATGTTACGTTAACATAACAAACCTTTTTCTATCGCTGAAAAACTCAAAAAATCTCACTACCCAAAAGAAGAAAACAAGAAATTTGTGAGCTGGCGAGACCTTTCCATGGCAATTAATGTTAGAAATCACTTGCATTAGTTAGAAGTGGGCACCGACAAGGTAATAGGCAAGAGCAGAATTCAACATAAATGAGTTTTTGATAGTTGTTGGTGAAGAGAAATCTAATTTTAGAGTATTTGTTTGGAATGAATTTGTTTGGTATGAGAGTTCTTGTTACAACAATCACGTAACTTACAGAATTTGTTTGAGAGAATATAGAATGGGAGTTCATAGTTTGTTGTACGTATCATCAAACTATAATTCTATATATGTCCTTTGGTTTGAGCATTAGTTTTACTTTGGATTATTGAATAGAATAAATTTGAATATCTTAAGTTTACAAGATGGTAGATGCTGTTTTTTAGTTAATTTTTGAATATGTTGAATAACTTAAATAAGTTTGATGGTGAGCTTTCAAATTTTCTAAATTTCATTGACTTGGAGCAAATCTTTAATAATATACATTGCATCATACGATGCCAATACAGTATTATTGTGAAGGTTCTTACACTGTGACACTTCAGTTTCAGATCAAACTGTGAAAGATTTATTATGCTATTTTAATTTCTTTTGGTTGTTAAACATTACATGCAATTTAATTGGATGTCAGATAAAGTAATTAAGTGTTTTTATGTAGTTTTGAAGAGAGCATGAAGAATCAGTAGCCTACTTCAACTCTAGAATTTTCAAACTTCATGTGCACCAATGTGGGAAGTTATACAAATCATTGCACCTCTTGATTTGTCTAACTCTTGATCACTGTACCTCATGTGAGAAGCAATAAATAAATTTTATTAATCATTCAAAATACCTCCAACATAATTGGAGCAAAAAGTAGGGTTTTTGTTGAAGTTTGTGTTGAAGACTCTTCCAGCTTTTGGGGTGAAGATGACACCATGTTGCACTGGGAAATACCAAACTGCAAATTTATTGGTGCAATCCTTGTATATTGTAGAAATCTCCATTGGCACGCTACACGAAGGTTAGAGAAGATAGAGGAGTTGATAACAATGTATTTACTCATGCTCAGTGGTCTTGAGGACAAAAGAGCCTACGTTGGTTTCCTTTATAATCCTCCACGCAGCCCTTTGTTGAGATTTTTTTGACAAAATGACAATAAAATTGTGTAGGCTCACATTGAACATTTGGAAGTAGTATTCTTCATTATTCATTGAAATCTAAGAATTCCTTTTCTTTAATAGGGTGATCTTAACAAATAAATGTTTTTTCCTTAATTTAAGTTCAAGTTTTGAAAGATTTTTATTTTGTTAAATTGTTTGGAGTATCTTTTATGCATTTTGAGTTTGTTATTTTACATGGTATGATTTTTTAATATTTTTTCTATAGTTAATCAAGTTTTTTTTAAATATTTATTTTAGGGAATGATGATAAGGTGAGTTACTCTCATACCTGTTCAAACATGTACAAGCAATTATTTATTAGTGATAATCAAATTTTAACTATCTAGCATGAATTGCATGATTTCAACTGTAGTTGTTCACTCTTGTTTAGCTTTCATGTTAGATGCGTCTTGTGGTCACATTTCTTTTGTTCTTAGAAGAGAAGATATATTGAAGATTCTTCACTTGAAAGAACTTCTCATGTTGGTGACTATAACTTCTAATTCTTCTCTTGGGGTACATACAATCGTTCCATCCAAATTCTAAAAAAGAAATAGAAGAAGTTTGTGAGGCACCATTTAGATTCAATTACAAGTCCATCATGCTCTTAGATTTGTGCAATAGATAGTTTTAGGTTGATGGTATTGGGTTTTTAATTATAGGGTATAAACTTGATGTTGGAGCATCATGGCTTGTAAGATTTTGGTTTCTCTCTTTTTCTTTCCATTTTGTTTATCTTCATGTTGCTAATCTCCCTATCACTACTATAGCTTGGGTCGATGTCTAGACCATTGGGGTGGAAGCTTTTTATTCTTCTTTACACATTGGACATCTGTGAGATCCCATAATTCCAATCATTTCGATTCTTTCTCATATTAAAGTATTTTTATGTGATATTATCCAAGAAAAATATTTGGCCTTGGTTAGAAGATGTTTCCCCCAACATAACTCAGTTGGACAAATTTTGTTCGTGTTGTCATACTTTGCTACTGTGTATCCTAATATAATAGTATAGTTCCCTAATTTTTCTACATAACATATTAATCCATCTTCTTTTTCTAATAGAATAAGTTTTTTTCTTCTAGTCCTATTTTCATTATTATCCATACACTGGGCTCAATTATTTCTAAATCTTTCTCTATGCAGAAGATATAAATAATATAGAAATTACCTTAGTTTTTTATCAACTTTCAAAATTTTCAACTATCCTTTGTCTTAGTTGACGTAAACTATGATGACATTTCGGAAAGATGATTGTCATCCTCAATGGAACTTGATTTGCTGTAAAAGCTTGATTATTCCAATGTTTGTTTTTTATTTGTACACAAACAGAATGTGCATATTGTGGAAAGACAACTGGAATTATTGAAGCACCTTCAAATTGTTTATATTGCCTGATTTCTTTACATAGATTTACCCATTGATTTTTGATATCTTTTTAATAAATCTCTCTGTCTCTTGGCATTGCCCATCACACAAATGGAAAAATACATATCTTTTCAATCTCTTTTTTGTTTACAAAATAGTTGTTGTACTCAAAACCTTGACCTAGTTGTGTGTATTCTAACAATAAATTAAGTCTGTCAATCAAATCTTTAGGAAAAAGAGAAATCATAACAAAACGAACAATCTGAACATTTTCTCCAATTTCTAAACCCCGAGCCATTAACATAGCACCAATATCAGCATTTACTTTCCATCAATGAGTAGCATTATGAAATTCTTCGCCTAATGTCCGTTGAACTCCTTACACAACAAACCTAGTCTTGCAGAGTAGAAATTTTTTTAAATATGAATGCTCTACTCTCCCAAAAAAAGTTATTTGTTGGGAGCTTGTTTGAAAAGTAAATGTAGCTTCCATTACTAATAGTTGATTTGTAGTAATCTATATTATCTACTCTAATGATCTTTACAACGATTTCATTTTCTTGTTCATCCATTTATAGTAACATTAGGTTCTACACATATATGGCTTTCTGTTAGATTTTCAAGATTATTAATTAACGAAATCTTTAGTAGATTTCCTACGGATGTGCTTTAATTGTTAATGACTGATGTATCTTAATTTCATGACTTATATCGATGTCATATTAAGTGGAATCTAACAGAGTTAAGTTATGTTATATGCAAAAAACTTCAGATTTCATATCAGATGCGACATCTTCTAAAATTTCTAAAACAAGTTAATATTATTTTATAACAAAAAATTTATTACATTTCTTACGGATGAACTTTAAATTTTGTCACGGTTGTTAGTTATTTTTATATAAAATATCGATCTTATCAAATGCAAATTCTAACATAAATAACTTATCTGATATCTCATTTAGATCAGAAATTGATAAGAAAATTCTAAAATATATATTGTTTTAATTTTTCAATTTTGTTTCATTTTAAATACTTTTTGTTGTGATATCAGAATTCATTATTCATGACTACTAAAACTGGAATTAGTACTTACTACCATATAAATCCGATTATCAAAACCTGAACATTTAATACATATATTTTACTATCTAGCCCATTTCAAAAAGTACTAATTAACAAAATCTTTATAAAATTTGTCACAGTTGTGCATTAAATGTTTTGACTCTCCTCAGCTAATATTAAATATAATATCAATTCATCTAATGGGAAACCTACCACTCTTAATTTCTGTCATATATGGTACGATCTGACGGTGGGCGTATATTCGCAATGAGGTGAGACGCCCATTCCGAAGATGCGACAGAGTGACTATTGATAGGTTGGTGATGTGTCAAAGGAAATATAATCAGTGTCCAGATGCAGACTCCAGTGAATCAGTGAGTGACAAGTGATACGAGCAGTGATGTTCCATTAAATGTCATGACTCTCCTCAGCTAATATTATCTCTAATATCGATTCGTCTAATGCGAAACTTGCCACTCTTAATTTTTGTGATATATGGTACGATCTGAGGCTGGGTGTATCTTTTCAATGAAGGCAGTCGCCCATTGCAAACATGTGATAGACCGACAAGTAGCAGGGTGGTGACGTGACAAGTGGTACGAGCAGTGATGTTGCATTAAATGTTCTGACTCTACTCAGCTAATATTATCTCTAATATCAATTTTTCTAATGTGAAACCTGCCACTGTTAATTTCTATCATATATGCTACAATCTCATGGTAGTCGTATCTTCGCAATCAAGGGAGTCACCCATTGTGAACATGCGACAGAGCGACAAGTGGCAAGGTGGTGATGTGTCAAAGGAGATACAATCAATGTCCGAATGTAGCCTCCAGTGAATGAGTGAGTGACAAGTGGTACGAGCAGTGATGTTGCATTAAATGTTCTGACTCTCCTCAGCTAATATTATCTGTAATATCAATTTGTCTAATGCGAAACCTGCCCCTCTTAATTTTTGTGATATCTAGTACAATCTAACGGTGGTCATATCTTCACAATGAGAGAAGTCCCCATGGTGAACATGCAACAGAATGACAAGTGGCAGGGTGGTGACGTGTCAAAGGAGCTACAATCAGTGTTTGAATGGAGACTCTATCGAATCAGTGAGTGACAAGTGGTACAAGCAATGATGTTGTGAATAGGTGAATTGTTAGACAAGTATATTTACTTACAAAAATTATACTATAATGCTCTTAATTCACATATGCGATATACATGTTCCTGACCTTCAAATTCATCAATTAATAGAATCGCATTTAGTAATTATAACCTTCAAACCCCGCTTTCACCCATTAAATATTTTTTTGACATTTCAGATTTAGCTCTTCACGCCTACTAAATCTGAAATTAGTTTTTTTCAATTCTACTTGGAAAGTGTACAAATATAAGTTTTAAAAAATTTAAAATTATAAACCTACACAATACAATGTCGGATATAGTTACTATTGGCATATAAATCTGATACTTTAATATAGTAATTTTACTACCTTCAAACCCCGCTTTCACCCATTAAATGTTTTTTTGCCATTTCAGATTTAGCTGTTCACATCTGCTAAATCCGAAATTTATTTTTTTACTTCTACTCGGAAAGTGTATAAATAAATTGTTAAAATTAAAAAATTATAAACCTACATAGTACAATGTTGGATACAGTTGCTGCAGGCATATAAATTTGATACTTTAATATTGTTTTCAAAACAAGAATTTGTCTTTTTATACGATTAAGAAAACTATTAATTAACAAAATATTTTTTAGATTTATTACGAATGTCCATTCAATGTTCTGACTATTGACCTTCATCACACATCCACTCTCTAATGTTTGTGCAGGACTGCAACTCTACAAATAATCAATGATTGTCGTGTGTTCGCAAGGAAACTCATTATATTATCTGATCATGCGACCACCGTTGATCTTACTTAAATATCGACCTTTGTTCTTCTCATCTATTATATACCATATTATTAAAATATTTAAAAATATATTTACATATCTCTGACATGCCTACTAAATATAAATTTAATTCTATTGTAGTTCTCAGTAGGATTTTAACAAAAAAATAATGTCTTAACTATACTATATTAACATTTCTAACATCAATCCATCCAAAGTGTCAACTGGATCGTTGGTCATGCGATCATTAACATGTTCAACTTTTAAATTTGTTCATCTATGCTTAAATTTAAAATTAATATAATATAATAATAATTTACACTTTTAAGTTAATATTAAAAAATAGTTATTATTAATATTTTGAAATATATATTATAAATATTTTGAGATTATAAATCTATGTGACTTATATTCACTGATTATTTTAATAAAAACAAATATTATTAATATTTATTAAATATTTATTTTTCTTTGTATTCTTAAAATATTATAAATAAGCAAAAATTAATTAATTTAAAATTTGTACTCAATACATTCAATTTTTTGGGAATTTTTATTATGTTATCAATTTATCATTATTCAAAAATTTAAAAAAAAATTCCAATTCTATTTAAAATTAACTAACAAAAAAATATAATATACTTAAATTAAAATATAATGAATAAAATTTATATATAAATTTACATGTTTATATTGATAATAATTTTAAACAAATATTATACTTTGGAATTACATAAATCTAGTTAAATTAATAACATGTAATAAACTTTTATTTATTAATTAAAAATGAACAATCGTGTATAGGAAAAAATAAAATAAAAGAATTTAAGACAAAAATGAAACAACATAACATTTATTCGGCATAAAAATTGTATACTGAGTTGCAATTACTAGTCTTAATAACATACTACAAATAATAATATTAATGAATTGTTTTTGAAAGATGTGTGTTTAACATCACTACACAACCCAATTAGTTGAAAGAATTTGCGTTTACCAATAAAGTCTCCAAGATCAACATTAAATATTAATTACACCGAAGGCGTTTCATTATATGAAACCCATCCGACTGGGTTAAGGCATCTATGGCTGTCTCTTGCTCCGTACCGTGCAAGATGTTTGAAATCATCCTGATCATTTATTTCATTCGCTATTCATTGGTTATCCATATTTCATTAGCTATTCATTGGTTATTCAAAAGGTAGGATGGGTGGCGGATGATTCAAAATCTTTTTACGGTCGGATCTTTCCAACTTTGCTTTCCTTTTGTCCATTCTGCATTGCTGGACTCAAATCCCAGGGTGAAGTTAACCCTGGTTAGGATGGCTGGGTTTACGAGGCACGCCTACTCACCGTGTCACAGGCCTCCACTTTTCCATCCTGTACGACACTAAAAAAAAAAAAAAATTCCTCTTTGCGCTTAGAAAATCAGAAGTGACATTATAAATCTATTATTGTGGTTATATAAATCTGCCTTGACAACTCCATATGTCAGCAACTCAAAATTCTATAGCCATGCCATCATTCCTTAGCAATAATAATAAATTTATTATTTTGATATTGATAGCATTTTTGCAGAGTCCCTCAATGAGATGAACCTTATGTGATGCCACTATCATAGGTTATGGGCACATGGATTGGTTGAATATGCTTCAATTTTTGGAGGCATATGAACTGCTATTTAAGCATAATGCCTCAGAGGGTGTTGTCACGCAGCTGTGATCAATAAGGGTATGCATTGAAATGAAACCAATGAAGAGGCTTCTAAGGGAAAATGTGTTACTAAGAACACCAAATATGACAAAGAGAATGCATAGCTAGGTAAAATGGGTGATTATTTTATGCAAAGAGAATAATTATTTTTATGGGCGAGGTTTTATTTTCACTTGCAGAGTGAATTTTAATAAATGATGTTAGTTGAGGTAACATGAACTTTTTTCCGGTAGTGGTAAAACTGTAGCATGAGATTTTTAAAATGAGTAAGTTATTTTCACTAAGATGCTTTCGCCAAAGGCTTGGATAGGTGAAATTCTGAGCTAGTTGTTTTACTTGCAGAGTAAATGTACAGGTGAAAGATGCAACAAACTGGTAAAATGATTTTACTAAAGATGCTAAGTGATGAGTTTGTCAAATTATTCTTTATAATCATTTAGGCCTAATTAAAGTAGAGTATTGCTTTCACAAGTGAATAATATTCATGAGAAATGCAAAGAAGAGTTCAAAAGGAAAATGGTGAAGTACAATTTGTTTTCACTAAAAAAGTGAAATGTTTTCACACACATGTCAAAAGAAAAATATGTTGCAGTAACAGAATAACGTGTGCAAAGAAAATAAATTTAAAGGGGAATGTTTTGTTATATATTATATCTACAAGTGTAAAATGCATTCATGTAGAGGGCAGAGTGTAAAAAAGACAAAATACAAACCACACCATGAAGATCTAGAATCCCAATCCAAGGAAACAAGTCTGCCAAATTTGGTTTTTGGCAGAGCTTTGCCCATGATATAAGAGCATCAGTGAACTCCAGAGTATTGGGATTGTTGGGGTTAGATAGTTTTGTGCTGAACATCAAATTACCAATGAGATTCAGAATCATTCTGTATATTGTATCCCGAATGGCTACACTCTTTCCCTTCACACTCTTCTCCTCGAAAATCAATCGAACCATTTGGAATATGGAGTCCCTTCTGATATTTTGAGGAGCTTGGAGTTTCTTGGCAGAGAAGAACCCAAGAGTGGAAATTCGTCTGAGCATTTATCCTGTTCGTCGTATCTTTGCAAGGAGAGGAATTGTCTATTGCGAACATGCCACGAAAGGATGATTTGGTTGCAACATGGCATTTGGTGGGTGAGTGTTTGGGAAAGTGCCGAGAGAGGTGCTTTCTCGAAAGTCCAACAAAAAAACCTTAGGATACAGTTATTAGATATTAAACGAAATAATGCCTTCGGAGAATATATGAGATGCCTTCGGAGATTTAAGCAGTGTCAGATGAGGCGTCTGAAATGATTGCTCCTGTTTTGAAAATCTTGTCCGCTCCCTCGTAGCCAAAATGCTATTTGAATAAAATAGTGGTGGGGCGCTACAATGAAAACGAACCCTAAGGGAGATATCATCATTTGTCTCAGCATTTATCTTCGCGAGGAGTGGAATTGCCTATTGCGAACATGTGACGAAAGGACATGTGGCAATGAGGTTGCGGGATTTGACAACTAACCAATCCCATGGCCTCGATAAGGTTATAAAAATATAATTGTTCCAAATTTTATTGTTATTTTGTTTTAATTATTTTATGTTTGAATAATTAGTTTATTTTATTTAATAATCTACACAAAAGATTATATATAATACAAATTATAATAATAATATGACATAAATTATAATACATTATCTACGTTTTAAATTAAATAAATACTTGAATAAAATAATTAATATATAATATAATAAATACACAATTAAAAACTTAATAATAAATCGACATACAAATTGCATACTAAGTTGCAATTACTAGTAAATAAAAAAGGCACAGTACATCATTAAAATAGGTTGAAATCTCAAATATTAGAGAATAAATAATTGACTAGAAGATCCGCTGGCAAAGGGCGATTCTCAGAAATATTCTTCAAAGCAGATTCCAAACGAACGCTTATGGAGAGAATTGACATTTGAAGGAACGAGGAACACGCATGTGGCAGTGATTAATATAGTGATCAATAAGGTGAGTAGATCGTGAAGAGAAGAAAAGCTCGCAAAAGCAGGGCAAGCTCACTGTCCTGATTTCCATGCAACAACGGCCTTTAGGCCTCATCTTCATAGCTCCATTCGAAATACAATGGACCGCCCTACTCAGAGCGTCATTCATATACTCACAATGTCCATATGGACGTCCCACCTGCAATATGTTACGCATACTCATCACTTGCACATTATACATACTCATCAGCACAATAGCACAAATCAGAATTGACACAGCCTTAGTCATCTTTCCTTTCAGCATACCAAAAATTGCAATGGATGATTCAATCCATCTACTTCTCTCCTTTTATAGAGTTAGAAGGCCATGAGTTGGCACTGGAATCAATGTGGTCACTGATGAATGTTACGTTAACATAACAAACCTTTTTCTATTGCTGAAAAACTCAAAAAATCTCACTACCCAAAAGAAAAAAACAAGAAATTTGTGAGCTGGCGAGACCTTTCCATGGCAATTAATGTTAGAAATCAATTGCATTAGTTAGAAGAGGGCACCGACAAGGTAAAAGGCAAGAGCAGAACTCAGCATAAATGAGTTTTTGATAGTTGTTGGTGAAGAGAAATCTAATTTTAGAGAATTTGTTTGGTATGAGAGTTCTTGTTACAACAATCACGTAATTTACAGAATTTCTTTGAGAGATTATAGAATGAGAGTTCATAGTTTATATATCCTTTGGTTTGAGCATTGATTATACTTTGAATGATTGAATAGAATAAATTTTAATATCTTAAGTTTCCAAGATGGCAGATTCTGTCTTTTAGTTTTCAATTTTTGAATCTGTTGAATAACTTACATAAGTTTGATGGTGAGCTTTCAAATTTACTAAATTTCATTGACTTGGAGCAAATCTTTAATAATATACATTGTATCATACGATCCCAATACAGTATTATTGTGAAGGTTCTTACACTGTGACACTTCAGAAACTTTCAGATCAAACTGTGAAAGATTTAAGATTTAATATGCTGTTTCAATTTCTTTTGGTTGTTAATAATTACATGCAATTTAAAGGGATGTCAGAGAAAGTATTTAAGTGTTTCTATGTAGTCGAAGAGAGCGTGAAGAATTTTCTAACTTCATGTGCACCCATGTGGGAAGTTCTACAAATCATTGCACCTCTTGATTTGTCTAACTCTTGATCATGGTATCTCATGTGGGAAGCGATAAATAAATTTTATTAATCATTCAAAATACCTCCCACATAATTGGAGCAAAAAGTAGGGTTTTTCTTGTAGCTTGCGTTGAAGACTCTTCCAGCTTTTGGGGTGAAGATGACACCATGTTGCACTCGGAAATACCAAACTGCAGATTTATTGGTGAAATCTTGTATATTGTAGAAATTTCCATTGGCATGCTACATGAAGGTTAGAGAAGATAGAGGAGTTGATAACAATGTATTTACACATGCTCAGTGGTCTTGAGGACAAAAGGGCCTACGTTGGTTTACTTTATAATCCTCCAGGCATGCCCTATGTTAAGAATTTTTTTGACAAAATGACAATAAAATTGCGTAGGCTCACATTGAACATTTGGAAGTAGTATTGATTTCTAAGGAAATCAGATAAAGACATTCTCCCTAAAGAGGTCAAATGATCCATGTTTGAAAGTTCATGTTTTATCCTTGTTTGATTATGTTAATGTGAAAAGGAAAGGTAAAGGTAGTTTTGTGTTGAAAAGGACACTATTTGCATCTATTATTGATTAAATGAAAATCTTTTGAAGTGAAGACTACATTACATAATCGTCCTATTGTACAGCAATGGATTTAACAAGTGACACAGAGGTGGGTTGGTCAGGTCATTACTATGGAGCTTTATCTTCAATATAAATATCGAACAATAATATTTTTGTAAAATCTGATTGGTATTCATATATTTTATTATTTGCAAATTTTATAAATATACTTTCACAATAAAGGGTCTTTTAAAGCCCTAATTCTAAAATTCAGAAACCTTGGTCTCTCGTGAATTGTCATCAATTTTTAAAAAAAAATTAAATATGTGGTAAAACTTATTTGAAGGGAGCTATGAATCATGAAATGGTCTAACAAGGATCTTATCTCCAACATAAACATTCAACAATAACATTTCATAGGAGTTTGATCATCAGTATGATTTACATTCATGTTCTTTATTGTTTGTGTCTTTTGTAGATACAATCTTGCAATAAATGGGCTTCAAGAACCCTAGTACCAAAGTTTTTAAAAGAACAAATTTTAAATTTTCAAGATTCATCTTCATTGAAAGATGATATTTCCTTTCTTTTAGTGGGGCAATTTCTATGATTCAATATTCTTCATAATTTTAATTAACTTAGGGGTAAACTCATTTAATGGTAGTTAAGAGTCCGTGAGGTCAAAAATGGGATCTATTTTTAACATGAATACTAGACAATAATATCTCAATAAGAATTTATTCATCAAGTTGAAATGCTTTCATATTCTTTACTGTTTGTGTCTTATGTAAATTCATTCTTACAATAAATAGGCTTTGAGACCCCTAATTCCCAAATTTTAAAAAAAATACAAATTCTTAAGAGTCTTCCAATAAATGGGCTTGAAAAGCCCTAATTCCAAAATTCTAGAAAGATGTAAAGTTTAAAACTCAAGATGATTGTTCTTTATTCATTGATGATTATTCTTTATTCATTGAAATCTAAGGATTCATTTCCTTTAATGGGGTGATCTTAACAAATAAATATTCTTTTCTTAATTTAAGTTCAATTTTTGAAGGATTTTTATTTTGTTGAATTTTTTTGGAGTATCTCTTATGCATTTTGAGTTTCTTATTTTACAAGGTGTTATTTTTTAATAATTATTTCTATAGTTAATCAATTTTCTAAACAATATTTATTTTAGGGAATGATGATAAGGTGAGTTACTCTCATACCTATTTAAACATGTACAAGCAACGATTTATTAGTGATAATAAAATTTTAATTATCCAGCAAGAATTGTATTATTTCAACTACAGTTGTTCACTCTTGTTTGTCTCTCATGTTAGATGCATCTTGTGGTCACATTTCTTTTTTTCTTAGAAGAGAAAATATATTGAAGGTTCTTCAATTGAAAGAATTTCTGGTGTTGGTGACTATATAGCTTTTAATGTTGCTAGATTAGGGGTGCATACAATTGTTCCATCCAAATTCTAAAAAAGAAATAGACGAAGTTTGTGAGGCACCATTCGGATTCTATTACAAGTCTATGCTCTTAGATTTGTGCAATAGATATTTTTTGGTTTGATGGTATTGGGTTTTTAATTGAAGGGCATAAACTTGATGTTGGAGCATAATGGCTTGTAAGATTTTGGTTTTCTCTCTTTTGCTTTCCATTTTGTTTATCTTCATGTTGCTAATCTCCCTATCACTACTATAGCTAGGGTCGATGTCTAGACATTGGGGTGGAAGGTTTTTATTCTTCTTTACACATTGAACATCTATGAGGTCCCATAATTCCAATCCTTTCAAGTCTTTCTCCTATTAAATTATTTTTATGTAATATTATCCAAGAACAATATTTGGCCTTTGGTAGAAGATATTCCCCCAACATAACTCAGTTGGCCAATGTTTGTTCGTGTTGTCATACTTTTCTACTGTGTATCCTAATATAACAGAATAGTTCCTTGATTTTTCTCCACAACATATCAATTCGTCTTCTTTTTCTAATAGAATAAGCTTTTTTTGTCTAGTCCTATTTTCATTAGTGTTCGTACATTGGGCTCAATTATTTCTAAATGTTTCTATTTGTAGCTTATTACTCCTTATGTATTGGTGAGATTAATATAGTCTCTAACCTTTTGTCCATATCTTCTTTATAATTGATCTTTTATTTGATTTAATTTTGGGATTGATTCTAGTGGAACATTTCTATTTCATGAATCTTCCCAAAATGGGGTCTTTTATCCATTATTGACTTGCCAACTCAAGTGATTTTTAATTAGGTTTCTTCTCTTCATTATAAAGTTCCATATTGTCAAACTATAAGGAGGATTTGTTTTTGTTAGAAACCTATTAGGTTTGTTTGAATCTAAATACTTGAACCTTAGTTAAACTTACTCCAAAGGAAATTTTTGTTTTTGTACATTTTCCATGATATCTTTCCTCCTAAAGAAAATTCTTTTTTTTTGGCATTTCTCTATTGTTTTCTTCCACAAGTCACCTTCAATGGCTTGTTAAAGAGTGGCATTTCTAGGTATTTTTAATGTAATTTTTCTTCATTATATCTAAGTAGTAGTTTTATTTAGCAGTGTATACCTCTTGGTGTATTGAAGAAGAAAATATAGGATTTATTAGCATTTATAGTTTGGTTAGATGTTTCTACATATTACATGAGTAAATATTTTATTTATTTTACTTCTATTATTATGGGTGATCCATCTAGAAATGTGTCATCTACAAATATTTGATGTGAGAAGGATAGTAACTCTTGCACTATTTTTTTCTTCTATGAGTTTAATTATTATTCTATCGAGTGTATATGTCATGAGGACAAAGAGAAAAGGTGAAAGTGGGTCTCCGTGTCATAATCCTTTTCTCCTTAGAATAAGCCATGAGGTGATCTGTTTATAATTATTGAGTATCTTGGCATTAAATGCAATTGTAAATCCATTTTTTCCATTCAGTTTTGAAATTGCATTTTCCAAAATTTAAATGAGGAATGTCCATTTTACTTTGTCATGTATAATTTTTTAATATATAATTTGAGGAGCAATCCTTTGAGGTTTTCTTCACAAATTGAGTGTACAACCTCATGTGCTATAATAATGTGATCGGTGATGTTGTGCCTTGAAGCCAAACCACTTTTTTATTTTGATATTAGTTTTGGGAATATACCTTGCAATCGGTTAGCCATCACTTTAGCAATGATCATGTAAATGTCATCGCATAGTGATATAGGTCTATAATCTGCAAATAATTTTCCATCTCTTTTTTTCTATAATTAGGACTATATTTGTGGGGTTTAAATCTTTAAGGATTGTGAATTTTTCCTAGATTCTTCCACCATTAACCATGTTAGAAATAGGGAATACTGAGAGGGGGGGTGAATCAATATTCTAAAAACTTTATTTTTTGCCCAATTATGGATATAACAAATTATCTTTATACATGCATAACATAAGAAGCTAAACAACATGCATAACAGTAAAGAACTCATAACACATTATTTGTTCTCGAGGAAAACCTAGCCAAGGGAAAACCCTGGTGGGGATGGTACCCACAAAGATCCACTAATCAAAAGTATCATGTTAAGGATGTTGACCCTATTAGGAATCTATTACAAGCATATAGTGTATCAGTCCTGATTAAGGGACTATAGGCCTTGTTATAAGCCTCAACCCTGTTAGGAGTTGGTAGTACAAAATGTGATTACTAGATGAGCCCACTGCCCAAATAAGTAATGTACAATATACACTGATTACAAAAATAGGTTAAGGGACATAACCTTATACTGCTTCCATCAATATCTTTTCACTGCTCTTTCACTATCGCTATTACATATGCTTCATATATTTCGCATCATATCACTTGTCCACACTATTGTGTTCTTACTACAATTACAATTAAAATTACAATTACATTTACATTTATACAAATAACTTTATCCAAGAGTTAACATCTAGGATGTCATCCTTTTATATTGTTAAGTCATTATTTTGATAAACAAAATAATCCCTTAACTCTTTACTAGTTTTGTCTTCATATTTTGTCTTGTCGGCTTGACACTGTCTTCGATAAAACTGTCATAACTTCTTCTGTACATGTCGTACTGACTTGCGCTCTAAGATGGGTGTTCAATAGACATCATAGAGTTTATGTTCAAGTGTGAAAGCACTGAACTTACACCAATCAACATCGCAAACAAAAACTATGTCCAGGTTCACTGGTAAAAATACTGTCTCACACTTAGACAAATTTGCAATGCACTCTGTCATACTTGCTCTCTGACCTGTGCAATCTTCATGTGGATCATATGTTTCCATAATGACAACATCTATGTAATCAACTTATCCAGATTTCCAACAATCTCGCCCTTTGTCATTGGTGGCAACATATGAGAAAATTGGCTAAGTGTACAACTCAAAATCTCAAAATTGTTCAAAATTGTGGCCATAGTATAAAATATATACTATCCTTATAACTCCTCAAAAAATTATTATCTCTAATATAGTACTCCCCCTAAGAGTATCAATCCTTATCATATACTATCAATTTTCTTCTATATATCTCTCCCCCTTTGACAAAAATGACAAAATAAAGGTAGGGAGGGTTACAAAATTGTATCACAAAAAAATTATACCTCAATTCAATTATTGCAAAGTCGGTAGGCTTGCAACATAATCTACAAAATCTATCTTCGTGGCTTCTATCTCCTTATCCCATGATTTCTTAATGGAATCTGCCACATTAGGTAATGTGCTTAGTCCATAAGATGATATTTCACATGCTTGGAGGTTTTCAAAGTTAAACTTCTGAAAAGATGTCTTAGCTGAAAGACATTCTTCCAACTGCTCTTCAATAATGCTTAACTTCATAGAAGTATGCTCTCTCAAAAGAGTGAATCTTTCCAATTTTCTGTCTCTCTCATCTTGCACAACTCTGATTTCATCATAAAGATTTTGAACTTTCTTCTCAACATCACATACCTTCACATTGGGGCTAGACAGAAGGTTAGTTTCATTCAGAATTTTTGCTTCCTTCAACTTTATCTTCTGATCTTCTTCTGTTGTCGAGGTCTCTGATTTTGTATATTGTATATACAAAGATTTACTTGTTTCCAAATGCTTCCTCAAATCATTGATATAGATATCAAGAGTGTTGATATCATTCCTGATATTCTGACTGATGTTCAAAAGCATTCTAGCCTCATAGGCTTCTTGTGCTTTCACTTTTTCAATATCATACAAGTTTGTGAATTCATTCTCAAAAGTGTTCATTACCTTCTTTTCTTTTTCCATAGGGTCTGCTTCTGCAATTTGTGTAGTTACAGTGCTTTGTAACTTCTCAGTTAGTTCCTTCAGACACCCTTCAAGACTCTTCACTTTCTTATTCTTTCCAATTATTTTATTCAAGGATGTGATCAATTACAACTGATCATCATCAGCTACTTCCTTTCCCAAATGCTCAATCATAGATCCAATTTGAGTCTTCTTTCCAGTCTCAGGAGTAAGACTGATATCTTCTTTGGTTGGAATGGGAACTTTTTCCTCTGTTACTGGTAGTTCTACAACTATAGTCTCTATCATCTCTTCTTCTTTTGTAGTTTCCTATTCTTCAAAGGCCGAATTATCAACAATGTTCTCCAAATTCTTGAATACATTTTCATCAGTATCCAAGGTGATTTTTGTACCTTCTACATTCAGTGTTTCATCTTCAATATTAATGGCTGGAGGAGGAGGAGATGGAATGTCCTCTTGTTCTTTCTCACCTGCTTTCTCTACTGCAACTGATGGTTCTCCAACATTTTCTATCATAACCTTGATAATACTTTGCTTTGTCTGTTAGCCCATTTTTCTGTCATAGCAAAATCTTTTGAAAATGGCCTCCTCCCTGCAAATGTTTCATGGTTTGTGTCCTGCCCTATGTTCCTTGTGTTGTCACCAAGCTTTGGTCCAATTTGCACATGCTAAATCATAAAATCCAAAAAGTTATTCGAATTTCAAGGTCTGCAGGAAATTGTCTCAAAATTTGCCACAATGTCAAAAACCCACAGTGTTTCTGAAAGTCCATGATGTTTTCAGTCTGTGTGTTTTCAGCCTTCATTGTTTTCAACCCTGTGCTTCCTACTTTTGTGCACTTATCCTTTGGCGTCGAAAACTTTGTGTGTTTTCGGTCTTTCTCTGTGTTGAAAATCTTGTGTGTTTTCGACCTTGGTCTTAACTGCACAGGTGCGATGGATGGTGGAGCCCAGTCCTTCAAAGTTTCTTGTCAATATTTCTCCAAGTCTCCGGGTGGTTACATCTTCTATCCAGCGACTCGGCGACTGTTAGTCACGTGATCTCTGAAAGATTGGCGGTTATCTGCTAACATCTCATGAACTTGTGAACGGTTAGTCGCGTAGTCACGGAGTGCTTGGCGGTTTGTCTCTTCTCATGCTTCTAGCACGGTTAAAGTTCAGACAGGATCGATGGTTGCCGCAAGTTCGCATGGTGAAGATGCACGAGGTTTATTTTTTATGCTTTTGCGACAACCGTCTGATCCTCTAAAAGGTAAAGCTCATGTCTGATTGGTCCATGTGGCGGTGACTTGTTAGACTTGTCAGCGGGGCCCGGTGTCAGAGATAAAAAGATCTACAGTTGGCGTGTGATTGCATGGAATATTCTCACCCCATGCGATCATGCACCTACCGTCCGATTGGGTGCCAATGGGTGTGTTTGTTGTGGGCCCGCTGTCAGAGGTGGTTATGTGGCAGCTTTTGGTTGGTTGTCGCATGATCACATAGCCCATTCTTTGGCTATGCGATCATATGACTAGTCGACACATGTCCCTGGGGCCAGGTGAGAGGTGGTAATGTGATGTCTGTGGTGGTGACATGCTGAGTTCTGATTGGTTGCTGGTGTGCTCGGTGGCAGGGGGTTTGCGGTGGGACCCGTGTTTGCAGTGCCTGAGTGTATTTGGCTTCGGCAGTGAGTGCTAATGGTTAGTCGCATGTTCGCATAGCCTTTTTCAAGGCTATGTGATCATGCGACTGACGTTTTACGATAACCCTTAGCGATGGCGGTTGTGCTGGTGGTTTCGGATTGCAGGTTGTCACATGTTCACATAGCTCGTCCCCAGGCTATGCGATCATGCGAATAACCGTCTGTTGTCGCGGTTGCGGAGTTGTGGTGGTAACATTGCCAGGGACTTTTCCTGTGAGGTTTCTAACCATTGACTATGGCTAGGAGACCACGGTCGCATGATCGCAAGGGTTAGTTTTGTGCCTTCTGATCACGCGACCAAGCATAGGGTGAGACCAATTTTCTGTGGTGGTGAGGTTTGTGACCACGCGGTGGCATGACTAAAGATTATGGTCAAGTTGCCAAGCCCGAGAAAAATAAAAGATCTGACGGCGGGGATATAAAGTTGATCCGATTTTGAATGAGGACCGCCGATGTGCTTCTGGCGCCATGAAGGTAACCGTTGGATTTTGAATTCAAATTTGTCGAAGGGTTTGCAGCGACAGGAAGTACTTGAATTTATGGTTTCTTCGGTAGATTTTTATTGGTTTGGTGGTGCCAGTGGTTGCCAGGTGGTCCAAAGGCCTGTTACTTGATTGCATGATGACTTTTGTGTCGTTTGAAGGATTTTTTTTTGTGCTCGAGGTTGCCTGTGTTTCCTTCTCTTGCAGTAATTTTGATTGGTGTGGTTGGTGAAGGCTATGCCTTAGCTGTCCGTAGCTTGTTGCAACCTGTCATGGGTTTCCAAGGCAGCTAATGGTATAAAGTGTCAATTTTTTGACTTAGAGAGGGTTCTGAATTTTGTCAGTTCCAGTGAAAGTTTCTGCTCTGCAAATTTCCCCTTCTCTCTGCATATAGGGTGTTCTGTTTCCATCGCTGGTTCAAAGAACACAATACATATTGTAAAAGACTTATTTTGTGTATGAGAACTCAGTTTATTCTTACTGTTACTAAGCTATCTCCATTTGAGCTTTGAATTCATTGATCATGCATCAAGGGTGTTTGATTTGTCTGCTTGTATTGCCTATGTGTTTGCAAGTGGAGTTATCTTCGTAGAGGTAACTGGTTCAGGGTTAGTGTTTATGCATGTATGAGCTAAAATATCAAGGATATTTCATGCTTGTCTTCTAGTGGATGCTAGTAAATGTATTGTCTGATTCATAGGTCTCTTCTAAGGGGAGGGTTAAAATCCTTTGAATGGATAATAACATGCTTGAATGCACAGGTGGGTGTTAAGTTGAGGTTTGTTCATGGTGTGTGATTGATGTCAGGCATCAACACATTGAGCATATTGTGTTCTTGTTTCACAACTGTCTCTTGCAGTAGGGTATTTAACTCTGTGGCCCATTGGATAAGGCATTGGTCTATCAGAGACTTAGGGCATCTCGGGGGTCCTTTCAATCCTCTTAAAATCATTTCCATTCAGTCCCACCTCCTCCCTTTCATGTTGTTAGGATAGGTCTCTGGTTTTCATACTCACTCCATGCAAGTAGGGCTATTGCATGAGATATTGGCTTCATTGAGGTACAGGATACCTAGGAGTTTGAGAACCATTCCACAGTCAGTGACCTGCAGGCCTGTAGTGTGACACAAGTTGTATGAGTGTGCAGATGAGGTACACCCGCCTGAGTAATGTAGAGCTCAAAGTGTAGAAGGATCTCTCTTTGATCCTTGTCAGTTGGCCCTTTTTCCTGTCAGATTTGGAGTGTTGAGTGAATGTGACACTAGCCTTGTCAAGCTGACCTTTGGGGAAAAAGAACACCAACAAGATGGCAACTCTGCTAGGGATGAAATAAGTTTACTAATAAGAGTATCCCAGAGTCTCAAGTTGTATTCAATTTGGGGAAGAGTCTTATACGTTTTCCAATCTGAGAATTGCTTTTCAGATTTGCAAATGTGTTACCTGGATTTGTTGATTGGGTCATATGTGACTTTGTTGTGGATGAGCCCAGAGTCTATTGGTGTTTCAAGACAGATCAGTAAATTTTGTGTCCTCTGAAGGGAGGTGGTGACTCTATGCTAGAAAGAACTTGAATTGCGAAGTTTTGTTGGGACTTCAGTCAGATAAGAGGTAGCAACATTCAGCAGGGTGATCCGGGTATTCTCCATCAAAATTTTATGTATATGCATGGTCCTTATCCAGTGATTAAGTCACTAATAAGAGGATAGTGAAGCTTGTGCACACTTAGCTCTTAAAAGTCAGTTGACAAATTTGTCAGTTAAGTGTGTAGTGGTTTCAAAGGAATTTTGAAATTTCAAGAATTTCAATGATAAATGATTTTACTCCTTTGAAAAGATTTGTTAAGTCATGGGTGTTAAAAGAAATTTTTGCTTAAGAGGTTACCCGGCTGTGAATTTTGTTGATATACCTGGTTACCCAAACTCCATTCCCCTAAATGTTATAAAATTTTTACCGAAGCTCAGTGGGGAAAACTTTGGGTCTACCTATCAACATGCTAGAAATTTTTCAGATTTGATGTGTGACTATGCTATTGAGCATGAAGATGTGATAATGAGATTATTCATTCGGTCACTGATAGGAGATGCAAAAGAGTGGCTCTCATGTTTGCCGGATAATGACATCTCTTCATGGGATGATTTAGTTGCAAGTTTCTTAGTCTGATTTTCTGAATAGGTAAATGACTTTGACATGCTTAAGGCCCTTATGGATATACAAATGGAGGAAGATGAGTTGGTTCCTAGTTTCAATGCTAGATTTATCAAGACATGGGAAAATATCCCTGGGAAGTGCAGGCCAAGTGATGATATCTGTTTGATCATCTACTTGAATGCTTTTGAAAAGAATTTCAATTTTGACTTAAGGAATAAGGAACCACTAACTTTGTATCAGGCATTTCAGTTTGCAATGGATATTGAATCTAATTGGAGATATCATGTTGTAAGAAGACCACATGTTGCTACTAATTTTCATTCTCAGAATGTGGTAGATAATAGGAAAAGGGATGCACTAAAAGGTTTAGAGCCATATCAGCATATTCTTGTCCCTGTTAGTGATGTGCCTCAGTTTTCTAAACAGGATGTGATCCATGATCATGTAAAGGAAAGTAACTTACAGCCACATCGTGCATCACTTAAAGAAGAAGATTGCTTTGTAACTGAAGCTTGTGTGGATGATGAACTTATTGCTGATGTATATCCAACTGAAACTCAATATGATGAATGATTGTATGCATGGCGTTTGCAGAAAATTGAGGAACTGGAGTTAGCTCTTGCCATTAATGGTAAGAAACTTGAAGAACTAGAGGTGTGTAGAGCCATGGACAGAGAACTTGCTCAGTCCAATGAGTGTGTACCTTTAGATTATGACAATGAACTGGATAGCTGTCTATCAGAAGAGGGTTATGCTGAAAGTGTATCAGATGAAGGTATGATTAGTAATGTTTGTAATCAGTCTTTTGCTGATGATGAATGTTCATCTGATGAAGTGGGTAGTTCTGGTTTGAATGATGATAGTCGGGTAGCATTTTTGCATGAATTGAATGAAGATAGGTGGTATCAATGTGAGTATGATTCTTTTGATACCAATCATGAGTCTACAAGTGTGATGAATTTGAATCAGCAAGGGTTTGTTGATAAACATCACTCAAGTTGTGAATCTAAAGGTAAGTTTCTTTTTGAAGATAAGAACATGTATGGAGATGTTAGTATGATCCCACCTTCAGATTTATATGTGCCAGTGATTGAAGGTTTTTCAGTGGAGACCTATGGAGATATGGAAGAAGAAATCAATATTTCGATTCAGCTGGATAAGGAAGAACTAGATTGTAAAGTGAATGTAAATACTGCTTATCCAGTTGATTCAAATGCCAGGTCTGCATTGGAAAGTGAAGAGGAAAGGGGGAGTGATTTTCCTCTTGAAATGTGTTTTTTACATTTGGAAACAGTGAAGAGTTATGATGTTTTGAAAATGCACTGCACTTGGTTTCCAGAGCTTTTTCAACCAGAATATGTCTTTTTCCAACAGGATCTGGCTAGTGATGAAAAGGATGTTTGTGATAGTCTGCTAGTTTCCGATGAGCTTGAAGACATGCCTTGCTATGAAAGTTTTTCTTTTCATAGTTGCTGCAGTAATTATTTGCAAGGTGCTGATTATGTTTCTGAGTTGGATGGATGTGAGTATGAGGATTTTAGTTTTGAATTGAGTTCAAGTGTTGAACATGGTGATAAAGATGATGTTAATTCTCAGGTGGTAAGTGTACTCACATTTCATGATGATCAGCCTTGCACTAGCTTGCAAGATGTAATGGGAAAAGGTTACATTTTTTTGCTGTAAACTAATTTTATTATTGATTTTGATGAGTGTATGTGTGAGACAGCCTGGTATGATAAGATAGATTTTGATCCTCATACACTTGGCAAAGATGAATGCACTTATTACATTCTTGTGGATTTTCCTGTCAAGATTTTTCATGAGTTTGACCATGTGCATGAAAGGGAAAATTCCAGGGTCACCTCTATGAAAAGGGATGAGGACCAAGTGTTTGATAGAGGTAAATGATTGACAAGGCACAGAGGTTCCAATTGATGTAAATATGTACAGTTGTTTCCCTTCAGCAGTAGTGTTAGTTGGAATAAGGAGCCAGTTTTTGAGATCCTTGGAGTTTTGAGTTTTGAGTTTTGAGATTTTTGGAGTGAAAGGGAATGTGATTATGGATTGGTCTGCTTCCCCCAGAGATCTGGATCCTTGCCATGCCTACAAGAGACATGCATCCCCAACTAGAGCCACTGTTAGGCCATTTTTTTGTCATAGCAAAATCCTTTGAAAATGGCCTCCTCCCTGCAAATGTTTCATGATTTGTGTCCTGCCCTATGTTCCTTGTGTTGTCACCAAGCTCTGGTCCAATTTGCACATGCTAAATCATAAAATCCAAAAATTTATTTGAATTTCAAGGTCTGCAGGAAATTGTCTCAAAATTTGTCACAGTGTCGAAAACCCACAGTGTTTCTGAAAGTCCATGATGTTCATGCTTAAGGATCTCATTTGCTTTTTCTAAATTGTCATCACAATCTTCAATAAAAACTTCAGATTCCTTTTTAGATCTCAGATCTTCCAATTTGTTTTTCAGTTTCTCAATGAGGTTCTTTACATCATCATACTTTCTTTTCAAAGTATCTTTTTCAATAGTAAGCAAGTCAATCTGTTCACGAGCTTCTTCAAGATTCTTCTATAATTGATCCATATCCATAGAGATCTTACTCAAGCTGCTAGGCTTTCCTTGAATGATTCTTTTCCGAGTAACTAAGCTCTGATACCAATTGTTAGAAATAGGGAATACTGAGACGGGGGGGTGAATCAATATTCTAAAAATTTTATCTTTTGCCCAATTATGAATATAACAGATTATCTTTATACATGCATAACATAAGAAGCTAAACAACATGCATAACAATAAAGAACTCATAACACATTATTTGTTCTTGAAGAAACCCTAGCCAAGGGAAAACCCCGGTGGGGATGGTACCCACAAAGATCCACTAATCAAAAGTATCCTATTAAGGATGTTGACCCTATTAGGAGTCTATTACAAGCATATACTATATCAGTCCTGATTAAGGGACTATAGGCCTTGTTAGAAGCCTCAACCCTATTAGGAGTTGGTAGTACAAAATGTGATTACCAGATGAGCCCACTGCCCAAACAAGTAATGTACAATATACATTGATTACAAAAATAGGTTAAGGTACATAACCTTATACTGCTTGCATCAATATCTCTTCGCTACTCTTTCACTATCGCTATTACGTATGCTTCATATATTTCGCATCATATCACTTGTCCACACTATTGTGTTCTTACTAAAATTACAATTACAATTAAAATTACATTTATACAAATAACTTTATCCAAGAGTTAACATCTAGGATGTCATCCCTTTATATTGTTAAGTCATTATTTTGATAAACATAATAATCCCTTAACTCTTTACTAGTTTTGTCTTCATATTCTATCCTGTCGGCTTGACACTATCTTCGGTAAAACTGTCATAACTTCTTTTGTACATTCCGTATTGACTTGCACTCTAAGATGGGTGTTCAATAGACATCATAGAGTCTATGTTCAAGTGTGCAAGCACTGAACTTACTCCAATCAACATCGCAAACAAAAACTGTCCAAGTTCACTGGTAAAAATATTGTCTCACACTTAGACAAATTTGCAATGCGCTCTATCATACTTGCTCTCTGGCCTGTGTGATCTTCATGTGGATCATATGTTTCCATAATGACAACATCTATGTAATCAACTCAGCCAAATTTCCAAAAATTTATTTTCTCATGAATTCACAACATTCTTGGAAGATAAACATTGTAAATTTCTCTGGAAATCATTCTTTGCCAGGGTCTAGTTTTAGTGTGGATTTATTAACATCTTTTAATGTGGCTAGTCTCATTAGGAATCTATAGTATTCATATGTCACTAGTGTTGGGATATTTTGAGTAAAATTAGTTTGAATATTGTGTGCCTCGACATTACCTTGTAGGAGATTTTGAAAGCAATCTACCCATACTTTCTAAATTTTAGAGGGGTCTATGATTGTGCTTAGATCTATTCATTCTATTTGTGTAATTATATTGATATTGTTGACTTGGTGGTCATCACTTCCTTTGAGATTCATGGCATGGCTTAACCTCCTCATGTGGGTCAGGTTAAATATGACATTTGTATTGGGCATTGACAGTTTGAGCTTTTGGTACAATCGAAAATGATATCAATAATCGGTATCAAAGCCTTGGGTCACGGGTTTGAGTCTGCCTTTAGTGGATGCTAAAGGCTCAGTCAGTGCTGAGGAGGATATTTTTGACTTGGTGTTCAGCACCTCCTTTTAGATTTTTGACATGGCTTAACCACCTCCTATGGTTTGGGTTAAATCTAACATTTGTATTGGGGATTGACACTTCAAGATTTTGGTGCAATGGAAAATGATTCCAACAAATATTTTATTTTATATTTTTTATTCAACCATATCCCTCTAGATTTGGATCTCTAGTAGCTTTCTTCCCTTTCCAATATTTATTTGTATTCTATCATTATTTTTGTTTTTTCTCATACTATATTTGTTTCATGCCTTTTTGTAAAATTGTATTGTTGAGGTCATCTATATCCTTTACTAGTTTCTCTTTATCTTTAAAAACATTTCAAAAGATAGTTTTATTCCATTGTTTTAGGTTTTCATTGATAATTTTAAGTTTTTTAGGCATTAGGTACATACAAGTGTGTTTTTCATTAATCGGTTTTGATGCAGGAGAATCTCAGGTCCTTGGCAATCCTGTGTCACAGAAAACATATTTGAGTTTGTTTGTGTTGCTTGGTTCCTACTTTGACCGAGTTGGTCAGTGTTTCTTAGTTTGTTGTGTTCTCCGGTGTTGATTGGTTATCTCTTTGGAGCTCGGTAATTTCCCTGGCACTCGGTGATGCTTGTCTAGCACTCAGCTGGCTTTGCTTACCGACGGGTTTCTTTTGAGTTTCTATTGAGGCCAACTTGTGCATTAATTATGGGTCATGGATTTAATGCTGGTATCCATCATTGGGAAGTGTGTGGTCCCAAATCTGACTGTTCCTTCCATTGATTGTGGATCTGAAGGCCGACTCAGTTCGGTAGCCTCTTGTATAAATGTAGTTGTTTGGTTAGAGTTTTAGGAGGGATTTTTTGGATAAAGTAAGAAGATAGAATATTAGAGATTGTTCGTAGATCCTTGCATATTTGAGGACCTCTGTAATTCACTGTGTTATCTGGCCGAAATTAGGAAGGCCTTAGAGCCCGACATCTATGAATCAATTTGAAGATAATATATCAATGATCTTGCATTTTCCCTCTCCCACTTTGTTGTTGTTGCTTTCATGTGTTGTTGAGCAAGGTGGTTCAGGTTAGGGTGTGCCATATCTTGTCCCTTACTGCCCACGTTTGTGTCAGGTGGTATCAGAGCGAGGTGAGATCTGGATCTGGGTTTGTGAATCTAGATTTGAAGGTTCCTTCTTGTGAAGCCCTAGTTGATTTGTTGTGGGGTAGCAGATTGCGATCTGACCTGCAATTGTAGAGGGTTTTCAAGATGGTTGGTGGGAGGTGAGATGCAGATCTAGGATTGGCATACATGTTGACACAAATTGCTGCTAGATTGGAAGTTGTTGAAACAGCCCAGAGAAGAGGAAGATATCTTGAAGATGTTAGTGATGATGAAATTGAGGTAGAACAAGGTGATATAGAACCTGCACCTATGATGGATCAGGGTGAGGAAATATTGAAGCACCTTCAAATTGTTTATATTGCTTGATTTCTTTACATAGATTTACCCATTGATTTTCGATATCTTTTTTATAAATCTCTCTGTCTATTGAAATTGCCCATTGCACAAATGGAAAAATATGTATCTTTTCAATCTCTTTTTTGTTTACAAAATAGTTGTTGTACTCAAAACCTTGACCTGGTTGTGTGTATTCTAACAAAAAATGAAGTCTATCAATCAAATCTTTAGGAAAAAGAGAAATCATGACAAAACGAACAGTTTGAACATTTTCTCCAATTTCTAAACCCCGAGCCATTAACATAGCACCAATATCAGCATTTACTTTCCATCAATGAGTAGCATTATGAAATTATTCACCTAATGTCCGTTGAACTGCTTGCACAACAGACCTAGTCTTGCAAAGTAGTAAATTTATTAAATATGAATGTTCTACTCTCCCAAAGAAAGCTATTTGTTGGGGGCTTGTTTGAAAAGTAAATGTAGCTTCCATTACTAATAGTTGATTTATAGTAATCTATAGTATCTACGCCAATGATCTTTACAATGATTTCATTTTCTTGTTCATCCATTTATAGTAACATTAGGTTCTACACATATATGGATTTCTATTAGATTTTCAAGATTATTAATTAACGAAATATTTAGTAGATTTCTTACGGATGTGCTTTAATTGTTAATGACTGATGTAACTTAATTTCATGACTTATATCGATGTCATATTAAGTGGAATCAAACATAGTTAAGTTATGTTATATGTAAAAAATTTCAGATTTCATATCAAATGTGACATCTTCTAAAATTTCTAAAACAATTAAATAAAAAATTTTAACAAAAAATTTATTACATTTCTTACGGATGAACTTTAAATCTTGTCACGGTTGTTAGTTATTTTTATATAAAATATCGATCTTATCAAATGCAAATTCTAACATAAATAACTTATCTGATATCTCATTTAGATCAGAAATTGATAAGAAAATTCTAAAATATATATATATTGTTTTAATTTTTCAATTTTGTTTCATTTTAAATACTTTTTGTTGTGATATCAGAATTCATTATTTATGACTACTAAAACCAGAATTAGAACTTACTACCATATAAATCCGATTATCAAAACCCGAACATTTAATACATATATTTTACTATCTAGCCCATTTCAAAAAGTACTAATTAACAAAATCTTTATAAAATTTGTCACAGTTGTGCATTAAATGTTCTGACTATCCTCAGCTAATATTA
The DNA here is from genome assembly GCA_027943335.1 of Chamaecyparis obtusa. Lineage (NCBI taxonomy): Eukaryota > Viridiplantae > Streptophyta > Pinopsida > Cupressales > Cupressaceae > Chamaecyparis > Chamaecyparis obtusa. Next base: position 199,214 of record BSBK01004810.1, read on the forward strand.
TCTATAATATCGATTCATCTAATGTGAAACTTACCACTCTTAATTTATGTCATATATGGTACGATCTGACAGTGGGCATATATTCGCAATGAGGAGAGTTTCCAATTCCGAAGATGTGACAAAGTGACAATTGACAGGTTGGTGACGTGTCAAAGGAAATACAATCATTGTCCAGATGTAGACTCTAGCGAATCATTGAGTGACAAGTGATACGAGCAGTGATGTTGCATTAAATGTTCTAACTCTCCTCGGCTAATATTATCTCTAATATCGATTCGTCTAATGCGAAACCCGCCACTCTTAATTTCTATCATATATGGTATGATCTGACGGTGGGCGTATCTTCGCAATGAGGGTAGTCGCCCATTGCAAACATGCGACAGACCGACAAGTGGCAAGGTGGTGACGTGACAAGTGGTACGAGCAGTGATGTTGCATTAAATGTTCTGACTCTCCTCAGCTAGTATTATCTCTAATATCAATTTGTCTAAAGTGAAACCTACCATTGTTAATTTCTATCATATATGCTACAATCTCACGGTAGTCGTATCTTTGCAATGAAGTGAGTCACCCATTATGAACATGCGACAGAGTGACAAGTGGCAAGGTGGTGATGTGTCAAAGGAGATACAATCAATGTCCGGATGGAGCCTCCAATGAATGAGTGAGTGACAAGTGGTACGAGCAGTGATGTTGCATTAAATGTTCTGACTCTCCTCAGCTAATATTATCTATAATATCAATTTTTCTAATGTGAAACCTACCCCTCTTAATTTCTTTGATATCTAGTATGATCTGACAGTGGTCGTATCTTCGTAGTGAGAGGAGTCCCCATGGCAAACATGCAACAGAATGACAAGTAGCAGGGTGGTGATGTGTCAAAGAGCTACGATTAGTGTCTGGATGGAGACTTCGGCGAATCAGTGAGTGCCAAGTGGTACGAGCAATGATGTTGCAAATAGGTGGATTGTCAGACAAGTATATTTACTTACAAAAATTATACTATAATGCTCTTAATTCACATATGGGATATACATGTTCCTGACCTTCAAATTCATCAATTAATAGAATCGCATTTAGTAATTATAACCTTCAAACCCTGCTTTCACCCATTAAATATTTTTTTGACATTTCAGATTTAGCTCTTCAAGCCTACTAAATCCGAAATTAGTTTTTTTCAATTCTACTTGGAAAGTGTACAAATAAGTTTTTAAAAAATTAAAATTATTAACCTACATAGTACAATGTTGGATACAGTTACTGTTGGCATATAAATCTGATACTTTAATATAGTAACAACTACCTTCAAACCCCACTTTCACCCATTAAATTTTTTTTTCCATTTCGGATTTAGCTGTTCACACCTGCTAAATCTGAAATTAATTTTTTTACTTCTACTCAAAAAGTGTACAAATAAGTTGTTAAAATTAAAAAATTATAAACCTACATAGTACAATGTCGGATATAGTTGCTGCTGGCATATAAATCTGATACTTTAATATTGTTTTCAAAACAAGAATTTGACTTTTTATATGATTAAGAAAACTATTAATTAACAAAATATTTTTTTGATTTATTACAAATGTCCATTCAATGTTCTGACTATTGACCTTCATCATGCCTCCACTCTCTAACATTTGTGCAGGATTGCAACTCTGTAAATAATCAACGATTTCATGTGTTCGCAAGGAAACTCATTAGATTATCTAATCATGCGACCACTCTTGATCTTACTTAAATACTGGCCTATGTTCTTCTCATCTATTATATACCATATTATTAAAATATTTAAAAATATATTTACATATCTCTGACATGCCTACTAAATATAAATTTAATTCTATTGTAGTTCTCGGTAGGATTTTAAAAAAAAATAATGTCTTAACTATACTATATTAACATTTCTAACATCAATCCATCCAAAGTGTCAACTAGATCATTGGTCATGCGATCATTAACATGTTCAACTTTTAAATTTGTTCATCTATACTTAATTTTAAAATTAATATAATATAATAATAATTTACACTTTTAAGTTAATATTAAAAAATAGTTTGTTTTTTTTAAGCAAAAGTGGTATAACCACCATATTTTATTATTAATCTGATTCAATAACTCCCCTATGGAAGAACCAGTAAGAAATCCCGGGATCATAGTTATATACATGCATATATCCGAGGATATATAAATACATAAGTATTACAAATTTTGAGCAAAACAGCGAAGACACCAGAGACATTGACTGGAATAAGTTCATCACGTTACAAATGCTCCACGAATGAGAGTCCAGTATGTTGAAGGACGTGGATGTCAGCAGGGCAGTTATTAATCTTCCCTATCCACCGTACTTCTTTCTATCGCAGGCTTTCTCAATGCCTTGTCGCATGATCGCAAGGCATCTCTCTCCTTGCTTGCGATCATGCGACCACACTCCTTTCCGCCACTGCATTAACTGCCCCAACTACCGTCCATCTTCCGCACCTACCATCAGTTGTGCCACATGCCTTGTCACATGATCGCATGGCTTCATTCCCACCCATGCAATCATGCGACCTCTTTACTTGCCCAGCTTTTTGTGAGCCGTAACCACCGAATTAAATGTGACTGCTTTTCTATATGCAAACCTGCGATAGTATTGTGTGGGGCCCTCTCCTTTCACCTTTTTGCATGATCGCATAACCCTTGTTTGGTTTATGCGATCATGCGACAATCTCAAATATTATGCGTTGCCTAAAGTTTTTGGCCAAGCTCTTTTCCTTATGCGATAACTGTGCAAATGTTTCAAAGTGCATGGGTCCCCTCTATTGCTCTTGTCGCATGATCGCATGAGCATTATTTTCATCATGCGACTAGCCCATTTTCATCCACCAACGACTATAATAAATGTAGTACATTTTATATTCCCTTTTCTCTGACATTTCTCTCATTCAGATGTGATCCAGAGCATTTTGACCTCTTTACTTGCCCAGGTTTTTGTGAGCTGCAACCACCGAATTAAGTGCGACTGCTTTTCTATATGTGAACCTGCGATAGTATTGTGTGGGGCCCTCTCCTTTCACCTTTTTGCATGATCGCATAACCCTTGTTTGGTTTATGCGATCATGCGACAACCTCAAATATTATGCGCTGCCTAAAGTTTTTGGCCAGGCTCTTTTTCCTTTTGCGATAATTGTGCAAATGTTCCAAAGTGTGAGGGTCCCTTCTATTGCTCTTGTCGCATGATCGCATGAGCATTATTTTCTTCATGCGATCATGCGACCAGCCTATTTTCATCCGCCAACTACTGTAATAAATGCGGTACATTTTATATTCCCTTTTCTCTGATGTTTCTCTCATTCGGATGTAATCCAGAGCATTTCGAGATCATTCTATAGGAAGTATATATTGTAAACAAAAGGAATGTTTTGAAGTATAGTCATATACAGAAATATAGATGATATTCTGGGCATAGGCATCTCTAGGCACAGTCTGTAAATCAAAAAATTTGGCATTAATATATGCTCTATTTACTCTGATCTGTTATCCAGCATTGTAATGTGTGTATCTTCCTCCATCAAATTGCTCTCTTCCCCAACAACCAGTTGAATTGCATCCCTTATTACTTGTGACTTCACAGCCACAAACACATGTGTGTCGATGATCTTGTAGATGGGGAAATATATATGCATCTGTTAGAGAACAAACTTCACATCTGGACATTTGAGGCATCAACTACACATGACACTATTTCTCGACTATAGATTTCCTTCCACTTGGCATCATGATTAATAAATGAATCATCATTAATGGCCACCAGTTCATACCCATCACAACCTTTGTTTGCCAGATGGTCTGCTAGTCTATTACCCTCTCTAAGCGTGTGAGAGATCTGAACTTCTTGAAATGAATCCAGTAATAGCCAAATCTGCTGAAGGATGTATGATAGTTTCCAGTTGTGGGATATTCTGCTTATACATGCAAATATAATCACTATTGAATCTCCCTCTATTTGAATCTGATGGAAGCCTCCATTTTTTGCTAGTATTAGGCCTTCTAGTAATGCCTTGACCTCAGCCATATTGTTTGTGCCATCAGGAAGCGGGCAGCATTTTAGTGCTAGTAATATTCCTTGAAAATTCTAGATACAAATCCCCACCCCTGATTTACCTAGGTTCCCTCTTGAAGAGCCATCGAAGTTAATCTTGCTAAACCCTTTGGACGGCGGCATCCACTTAATCCCTTCTCTGTCCAGCATTTTGTTTGGTTTTGGTTGGTAACACCAACCAAAGGGAGCATGTATTTGTTTCCACTCTCGCAATATAGACGAGTCCCATGATGTCATAATTAGATTATGTCTAAGCTTATTATGGCTGGCATTAACTAGTTTTGATATCGATCTTTCTATTTGAGTTGTGACCACTTGGATTGTCGAAAATTGTCTGTGAAAGATTCTTTTATTTCTCTCCCACCAAATTGCCCAAACCACTATTGCTAGAGTGCACTTCCAAATTGCTGAAAAAAGGGAGGATGAATATGGTTGTGGCCATGAGTCAAACAGGTCCCTTAGCTTGCATGGAAGAGGAGTTGGATATTGTAACTTTCTAAGGACAAAATGCTAGCATTCTTGAGCAAATTCACATTTTAAGAATAGGTGGTCTATGTCTTCTTGATGATTATCACAATGCAGACAATTAAAAGGCTGAGCTATATTAAGTCTCTGAAGCCGCTCGCTTGTTAATGCCCTATTATTCAAAGCTAGCCAAGAAAAGCAACCTACTTTTGGTAATGTTAGATTATTCCAGCAGAAGGAATAAGCACGGGATGGTTACTTGGTTGCGTCTCTCTGTTGAATAAGTTTATATCCATCCTTAATATTAAAATTCCCATCTGCCCCCGGTGCCCAAATCAAATTATCCTCCAAGTTTGATAAGTAGATCAGTCTTTGAGACAAGATTTTCTGAAATAGTTGAATCTGTTGTGGTGAGAGAGGTAGTTCTTGGGGGTCTTTCCAAATTACTTTCCTTGAGTGTAGGCATAAAGCAGATACATATCCAATTAAGTGAATACCCCAAACATTTTCTGCTACAGAGATAATATCCTCCATTCCAATGTCATTTTTACTAATCAAAGGTGGTACCCCACTCCATGAATCACGCCAAAACTTGACTGATTGACCATTATTGACTTCCCATGTAATATACTTGCATATTAAATCTCTGGAGGAGATCATGAAGTCCCAAATGGCTAACCCTTTAGGGAGGTCAAATACCGATATAATTCTAGCTGGGTTAGAATCATCTAAGTACTTGGCTTGCATAATTTGGCACCAAATATTATGTGGCTTAGAATACATTTTCCATACTAATTTGCCCCCAAATGCTATGTTCCGCTTTTGTAGATCATGAATCCCTGCCCCACCCAGCTGCTTAACTTGTGCCAATTTCTCTATCAAGACTAAAGGGATTTTCTTTTCTCCGTTCATGTTCCCAGTCCATAGAAAATCTCTAATCAGTTTCTGAATTTTTTGAATGACCGACATAGGAGCCTTGAGGACTGATAAGTAATAATTGGGGATTGCTGAGAGAAATTTTTTGACTAAAATTATTCTACCTGAGAGAGACGGCCACCTTGCTTTCCATGCAACCACCCTGGCTTTAATCCTTTCGATGATTGGTGTCCAATAACTGATTTTATTTACCCCCGTGAAAAATGGGATACCAAGGTAGACTGATGGAAGGGAATCCACTGAAAATCCAAGGAGGTTAACTATTTTATTAGATACAATTTGATTTGTATTAAATAGATATATCTTGGATTTGAGAGGATTAACTCTCTGATTTGATGCTATAGTATACAGGTCCAAGGTTTCTTTGATTTGCCTAGCCTCCCTGATGTTTGATGTACCAAATAATAATGTATCATCAACGAAGAGTGAGTGAGTCACTGAGATATTTGTTTGACCAATTTGCACACCCAACCACTTGCCTGCCACTTTCTTCCGAAGTATGAACCTACTAAATGTCTCTGCCATTAAAATGAATAAGACTGGTGATAAAGGATCCCCCTGCCTAACTCCTTGTGTAGATGAAAAATAACCCACCGGAACACCATTTATCAAAACTGAAAAAGATGCACCCGAAACACAAGCTTTTACCCATTTACACCAGCTTCTTGAAAATCCAAATTTTTGTAGGACCTTAATGAGGAAATCCCTGCTAACTCTGTCATATGCTTTCATCATGTCCAATTTAATAACGAAATGTGTTGATTTACTATTGTGGATAGAATGAAGAACTTCATGAGCCACTAGAGCTCCTTCCATTGTCTCTCTACCTGGAATGAAGCCCCCTTGTGGATGCAAGACAATCTTAGGGATAAGGTACTGCATCCTTAAGTAAATAGCCTTTGTGATGATTTTATAGATAGTATTGCATAAGGATATCGGTCGGAAGTCTACAAATGTCTTTGGATTTTGCACTTTTGGAATAATGGCTATATTAGTAGTGTTGAAGTTTTTCAACATGGTCTTGCTGGTCCTTGATTCTTCTATAACATCCAATAATTCCCATCCAATCCAGTCCTAGCATACTTGAAAGAATAGAGCAGTAAAGCCATCTGGGCCTGGGGCTTTGTCCGGAGGCAAGGAAAAGACCACTTTTTTTAATTCCTAAATGGTAAATGGAGCCATAAGTTTTAAATTATCCACCATTGAGATCATGTTGGGGATTGCCTCTAGCAATTCCTCCATTGGAGGTGGCAGTGGACAAGCAATGGCAGGAGGGGCTAACAAATTTTGAAAAAATCTGACCCCTTCATCTTGTATGCTTTGAGGTTCTGACAATAAGATGCCATGGTCAGCTTTGGTTATAAAGAGAATACGATTGCTTGATGTTTTAGTTTAGTTGACACATGAAAGTATTTTGTATTTCTATCCCCCTCTTTTAGCCAAAGTTCTCTTGACTTCTACCTCGAGTATTCCTCTTCTCTGCTGCATATTTCCTCCCACTCCTGTACTAGACTTTTCTGAGTAGCGAAGGAGTCATTATTCATCCCTTTCTTTATAATAGTGTTATATATGTCCTCTAATTTGGTCTTGACTGTTTCTTTCTCTTTAAAAATATTCTTAAATATCATCTCATTCCATTTCTTGATCCACTGTTTGGTGAGCTTCATCTTGTGTGCAAACTGGAACATTTTAGTTCCATCTATTGCGGGCACTAAATTCCAACAATGCTTAAGTGAATTCAAAAAACTTGGGTGGCGTTACCACATTCTTTCAAACTTGAATGATGGTCTATGTTGGAAATCTTGTTGTTTTACTGTCGTGTACAAATGCAGACAAATTGGGAAATGATCTGAACCTGGTTGTGGTAGAATTTCTGAGTGAAATGTAACATTGACTAATTTCCAGCATTGGGAGAGGAGAAATCTGTCTAATCTGATCGCTATTTGAGAGAAATCTACCCTTTTGTTGGTACATGTAAATGACCCATTTGATGGCACAACATCCATTAGGCCATTATCTTCAACAAAATTTGCAAAGTCCTAAATTGTCCTCATTGGTGGACAAATTCCACCCATTTTTTCTGACAGTTTTAAAATGGCATTAAAATCCCCCCCCCCAATATGATATGTGTGTCTGATTGAAGTTGTAAAAATTGAGTAATCTCTGACCACAATCTCAATTTGTCTTGGGTTGCTATGGGCCCGTAAACATTAAACAATAATATTTTAGTATCAGAACATTCCAATCTGATGGCTTGCCAATTATCTTTCTTCTCAATAATTTGGACTTGAAAATGATTAGTATCCCAGAGGATAGCCAGCCCATTTGATGCACCTATTGTTGGACTATGAACAGCATTCCATTTTGTCCATTTCCCAATAGTTTTGTTAAAAACCTCATCTGACATCTTTGTTTCTTGAAGTAGTATAATATCCACTTTTATAGAATCAATTTCTAGCTTGATTCTATTTCTTTTGTCAGAGGCATTGAGACCTCTGACATTCCAAGATGCTATCTTCATTGCTGACAAGGAGAACCTTTTGTTCTCCTCATCAATCTTTTGGAAGGTGTGAACTTCCCATCCAGTGTTGATTGAATTCCAGCTTCAATTTCTTCTTTGACTATAGTGCTTTTGGGCTTTCTACCTCTTTTTTTTGGTGAAGCCTTGGCTTGTGCTTGATGTAATGGTGATAGCTCAATTGATAGCGACATATTAGGGTCAAAAGCCATAGGACCTACTCCTACAACACAAGTGGTATTGTTTGGGCCATCACATATTTCCTGATTAGTCCGATCAATAGCCAAATCTGGGTCATCATGTAATTCCTGGTCAAATCCTGCTAGGTTTTTCGCTAATGTAGGAAATGTGTTATTCTGTATCCATTCTACAATGCAGGAGTGAATAGTCTCCTCTAATTCAAATGGAGGCACCAACATAGTAGCAGCATTGCTGTAGTCTTTACTAAGGTCGACGGATATAGCTTCTTTCTGCCCATTAACTCTCCCCTTAGATTGACTAGTAGAATCTGGAGAAGAAGAGCCTTTAGAATCCATACTGAGCTCATTTACCACTCGAGCCTTATTATTGTCACTTTGCTGGTGCATGTTTAGAATCTGATGCTCTTCAAGCAGTTGCATATTCTCTTCTACTGGAGTATTGGTGAACCCATCACTCAGGCATTTATGTTGATCTTGTTTGTTGTACACACCTTCATACTAAAGGATCCCCTCTTCTTCTGCTATTTCAAATATTATTTTGGTAGCTAGGTCTGTCAATAACTCTTCTGAAATTTTCCTAGCTCGTAGATTTACCAACACCTCTTTATCAAACACATCATTTGTAAATGGATTTGTAGCAGGAGAATTTGAAAACATTAAGTGTTGTACTATGTCATCCTGACTAAAACTTGATTCTTCTGATTTACTCCAATCTAATAAGGCAGGCTGCTTGGAGGCACTCAAGAACACCATAAAGATACTTATAGCCCAGTAAAAGTAGATAGAAGCTTCATATGGGTAAATCTTGTTAAGCAGCACTTCAACAGAGCATGGAGAAGAAGATTTCAATTCTGCTTGCTGAGGGATATGTGACATGGAGCACTGGAAAGGATTTGTACAGAAGTTATCACATACCCTCAATTGGGTTAATGGCTGGGATTGGCAATGAGCTGTGAAGTGCCCTAATTGATGCTGATATAACATGATAGTCTCCTCATTTTGGAGATGAATTTTTTGATCCCACTTCCCCCATTTGGATTTTAGGAAAATACATTTTGGCAATTTAGAAGTCCCATCATGAAGGATACACACTCTAACTTCTTGGTGCGGCACCTCAAATGGTATTAGGTCATGCTTAGCAAAGATACCAAGCTGATTAGCAATGATTTCTACTATGTCCAGATCTTTGAATTCTAAAGGCAAGTTTGGCAAGGCAATCCAAATGGGGAAGAAAAGTGGAGCTCTATCTTGTAGTTTTAGATTAGGGGTCCATACTACAATAAAGAGTCCAACTCCTTTGCAGAACTAGCTTTTGATCTTGTGTATCCCATCCCTCATATCAGAGTTTTCAAATTTAGCAAGAAAATAACCCAACTCAATATTTAACCAAAAAACATCAATTAACCCTGGCCAATTGTCAAAGGCCCAAATTTTAATATCATCAATACATAAGCCTGTTCTCAAAAATGTACCTATTAATGCTATATTTCAGAGATGATGAATTTGATCTTGAAGTAGATGATCTGGAAAGGATATTGATGTATGTTCATGAGTCTCAGACCCCTAATGAGTTGCCTTCTGAAGAGTGCTCTGCTTCATCTGCCAGACTTGAATAGGTTGCTTAGGATTGAAAGGGGCTCTATTTGTTGTGACCTGATGAGATTGCCCAGTATGTTGATTAGATATCTGCTTCGTAACCCTCAAATCTCCCTATTTTTTAGCAAGCCCCTGATTATATCGTATGGCTACAGGTGATCCCAGTGGCGTGCCTTCACAAATGTCCAGTATTTCTTGCTTGTGGAAGTGTCGATATCTACCCTAAGCTCTTTGCCTTGGCAAGAAGAGATTACCTCCCGCCTCATGAATAGAATGTGCATTGTTAAAAGGGGCTTTGAGATGTTGTACTACCTTATTGAAACCCTCCTTCCTCTGCAACCCAGACTGGGGCTTTACTGGTACGTTAGTGAATCTAGGATTCACAAAAAAAGGCTTGGCTAGTTGGACTGTTACTTTTCCACTAAATATTTTCATTATGTCATCAGGATCAAAACGGGTAGCAGTGCTGCCCTTCACCCAATTTTTTTGTGCAAACGGGACCGATTGAAAATGTGGAGGGCGAGAGGGCTTACAGGAAACCTTACCATAGTGTGACAAATCTTGTTGTAGTTGGTACTGATCAAACACCTGCTTCTGTGATGGAAGCTGCTGCCTGGCCCCATATGGGTATCATTGTCTAACTACCCCTCCATCGAATCCGCTGAACTCTATCTTGGATACTCCCCTCTTCCTCGCATGATCGCAAGGCAAATTTTTACCTCTTGCGATCATGCGACCTCGATCATGGGAGCGGCTATTATCCAGTATCATTGTCTGCCTTCCCCTCCATCAAATCCGATGCACTCTCTATTGGATACTCCCCTCTTCCTCGCATGATCGCATGATATTGTTTTACCGCTTGCGATCATGCAACCGTTTTGAAGTTTCATTTCTCCGTCATTCCACCACTGTAGAAAAAAATATATATTAAAAAAAAAAAAATAGTTATTATTAATATTTTGAAATATATATTATAAATATTTTGAGATTATAAATCTATGTGACTTATATTCAATGATTATTTTAATAAAAATAAATATTATTAATATTTATTAAATATTTTTTTTTCTTTGTATTCTTAAAATATTATAAATAAATAAAAATTAATTAATTTAAAATTTGTACTCAATACATTCAATTTTTCGGTACTTTTTATTATGTTATCAATTTATCATTATTCAAAAATTTAAAAAAAAATTCAATTCTATTTAAAATTAACTAACAAAAAAATATACTATACTTAAATTAAAATATAATGAATAAAATTTATATATAAATTTACATGTTTATATTGATAATAATTTTAAACAAATATTATACTTTGGAATTACATAAATCTACTTAAATTAATAACAACATATAATAAACTTTTATTTATTAATTAAAAATGAACAATCGTATATAGAAAAAAATAAAATAAAAGAATTTAAAACAAAAATGAAACAACATAACATTTATTCGACATAAAAATTGCATACCGAGTTGCAATTATTAGTCTTAATAACATACTACAAATAATAAAATTAATGATTTGTTTTTGAAATATGTGTGTTTAACATCTCTACACAACCCAATTAGTTGAAAGAATTCACATTTACCAATAAAGTCTCCAAGATCAACATTAAATATCAATAAATAGAAAAGGCACAGTACATCATTAAAATAGGTTGAAATCTCCAATATTAGAGAATAAATAATTGACTAGAAGATCCGTTGGCAAAGGGTGATTCTCAGAAATATTCTTCAAAGCAGATTCCAAATGAACGCTTATGGAGAGAATTGACATTTGAAGGAACGAGGAACACGCATATGCCAGTGATCAATAAGGTGAGTAGATCGTGAAGAGAAGAAAAGCTCGCAAAAGCAGGGTAAGCGCACTATCTTGATTTCCATGCAACAACATCCTTTAGGCCTCATCTTCATAGCTCTATTCAAAATACAATGGACCACCCTACTCAGAACGTCATTTATATACTCACAATGTCCATATGGATGTCCCTGTTCCTGATATGGTTAAGGAATGACAAATGATCATAATAGAACACACTGAATTTACCCTCGAGAGTGAAGTATTTCATAATTATATGACACACCTTGGGCCAAGCTGAGCCATAAATCTTGCTTCTTTGCAAGGTCTAAACCGCACAGTTGGTAGGATTTGTCATCAGGATTGTAAGCAGCGGAGAGTATAACCAAAACCCAAAGCAAACCGAGAGCACTCCAGCTGGAAAAATAGTGGAATCCTTCGAAGACTTTGTGGTGTAAATGTCAGACGAGAGAGAATGATGTGAATGAACTTATCAGAAGAAGGCCCAGAATGGCCCATGCCATGCCTCTAAGCTTCAGGGAAGTTATCTCAGGGTGGCAAAGGATTTGTGTCATGTAATAAATTAACCACAAGATAGAGGAAATACCACAACTGTTGTGAATTCATCCTACACACTGAAGGAAAGATATTGTGGTAGCCTTTAGAGGGAGTGAAACCCATGACCATCCTAAGACCTTTACTGACACCCAGAACATGCACCTCAAAAAGGCCTCATTGCGGCACAATTCTAATGCCACAATATTCCCCACTGAAAAGAGAGAAGCTTCTTTTTCAGCGTAGGGGAAGTTTCTAGTGGCAGCTAAACTGAGTGCAGTTAAATTGAGTGCGAGGGAGAAAAGGAAAAGGTGCTTGTATACAATAAAGAGGCCCTGATCGAGTAGAATCACCCACATATGTGATTCACCTGGCTTGGATGTTTGTGATGGTTTCTTCGAAAGGACTTTGATAAAAGTGGGCGGTGGGACAAGGTTATCCTCTTTTGGAAAACTAGAGTGGCTTATTATGTCCGGCTCCACGTCATCATCACTACCGTCAATTTCCAAATCACAAAAATGGCCATTGGAGTGACGACTCTGTGATTTTTGGAATGTCAGGGATTCATATCTAGGTAATACCTTGTGGGAAGACATGTTGTGACACCTTGAGGACTTTTCCAAATCGGCCATTTTTCTAGGCACTAGCACTCTCAACAAACACTATGTAAAGAAAACACAATCAAACACACTCTAAGCCTATACATTTTTGAGTTGCAAGCCATCCTGAATATGCATTGTTATGCAAGGCATCCTGGTATATGCAATATGAGCTCCAAGAAAAAAACTGCCCCAAAAAGAAAAGAAAATACCACTAGAAACCCGAAATACTCCATTAAAATTGAAAAAGCAGGAGATCTAGATCAACTTCCAGCTTTCTATGGTTGAACTACTAAACCATGAAATGTCTCAATTTTTTGTGATCATGTAGAGAATTGGCGTGTAGGTATCATCAAACAAAAGAAGATGTATGCTCGTAAATTTTTACCTTATGAAGCCATGATAACCCTGAGTAGAGGCAGCAGGTGAGCACGTGGAATGGTCAAGGCAATAAGATGTCTTGTTTGAGTCTTCAACCTTAATGTGTCATTTATATGCTCAACAAGATGATGCTTTCCAATTTTATTTATATGATATTATTTTCAAACAGCATTGCAAGCTAACACATTGTCTCATACAAACAATGGGTTTTAGAGAGGCATGCTCACTGCTTAGTTCATTTTATTGAGTTAATATCCTAATGATTGTAATTAGTGGTATTAATTTTTTGTTTTATTTTTCCTTATTGTGAGTAGTTAACTTATAGCTTTTATATGGTAAAAAAGAGGAGATGAAATCTATGTAATTATGTACATATTTATGATAAGTGAATAATTTAATATTATTTATTTATTTATTATTTTAAGTAGTTAAATTATTATTTTTTTCTTAAGAATAAAAATAAAATAAACTATATTATTTATATATTTATATATTATAAATTACTAAATATAATTTCAAAATCAATTAAATTATATGTTTAATTTCTATTTAAAATTTATAAACAATGAATCTCACGAATAAGCATAATTTAATTTAATTTTTAACTTTTTAGACTTGATTTTACTTGTAATTTTTAATTATCTTTAAATAATTTAATATAGTTTATACGATATAACTTTCTTATCATCATGATATTATGTTTCTAAGTATTGCTCTTGCATAAATTCTTTTATTCCACCATTATTCATGACATACATATGGCATAATGAGCAAATCATAAGTTAGATGTCATTTTGTATGTGGGCTTATACATAACAAATAATATTTATAACATAAAGAATATTTTTGTGTCTATTGTAATAAATTTAATTTATAATTAGTTATAATTTAATAACCATTTAATATTTAAGTAAATTCAACAAGTATTATGTAATACAAAGTCCTTTGCAAAAATATGAATTTAAAAACCAACAAAATTTATTATAAATTTAAAAAAATCTGAATGTAAATTGGTAAATTAATATTAAAAAAATAATTAACTTAATATTTTAATTATATATATATATATATATATAATTTATTATATTATACTTAATACTTATATAAATAATTTTTTTGTGTTTCACTGATGGCCGCAAGAAGTTGACTGGCCACAAGAAATGACAGTTGGAACCTGACTATCATACACGGAACATCGCCCTAATGCTATAATAACTCCTCCAAGTAGCCACCTCCAAAAAATGTGTACAAAACCATGTGAAAGTAATAATTTTGTCTATCCCATCCTCCTCTTAAGGTAAATTTTTAGGCGTAAATTCACCCACCCAGTGGGTATCAATATTATCCAAAATAATTATCCAGTGGGTATCGAAATTGAAATTACTATTGTACCCATGGGTTATATTTAAGAAAAGATAGATTAAATGTAAAAAAGTAAAATGTATAAATGGGTAATAATTAATTTAAATTGATTAACAATAAATAAAAAATTTCAATATTTTATTTTTATTTTAATAATTTATTTGTATATATTTTATTGATATTTTATTCAAATAAATTTTAACGGACTTTTTGACAATTAGATTAAGGTAAATAATCTTTTCACGATGATTGGCGGTTCTAAACTAGAAGGCATGCAAGTTGACGCTACCGTACCCCCTGCTGGCACTGCAAATTCAAACAGATCTGACATTGGTTTTGGTGCCAACCCGCGAGCGCATATGAATGCCAAGTGTGATCTTTCTAATTTTAGCTCTGCATCTTTTCGTTCTCCTCCCTTTACTCCTCTCTGCCATGCGACTAAGATGGTACCTCCCATTAATTTCCCACCCCCGAATTCTTCACTCCCAATGTTTGTTAACATTAATAACCCACCTGCTTCCCAGTCCTCGATGCCTATCTCTGCCCAGACTTCGGTTCCTGCTAAAAACAAGTCCTTTCTAGAAGCCGTTGCAAATACTACCACCACCATCAACTCCAGCACCAGGTTCAATCCTTCAACCAACAATGAAGCCAGCCAATTTGGTAAGAACCCTAGTTCTCCTTCCTCCTTCGCTGTCTCTCCTAATCTTGAAATGTTAGTGGAAATCATGAAGGAAAAAGATAGGTTACAAAACTCTACTATCTTTTTTTTCTACTGTCGAAATTGAAAAATGTCCTCCAAGGAAATTCATGGACGATTGGTTCCATAACTTCTGGAACCTTAAGCTTGGATATCATATTTCATTTTGTAGGCAGAGCCAAAAGGGCCTATTTGTTATTTTCTTCAATAATCATGAATCCCAGGCTGCTATCCTGCAAAAGCAGTACTGGACTATTGGAAACACCTCTTTTCATGCCCTTGCATGGACACCTGAGGCCATCCATGAGGAGGTCATAGCGCTTTCAGCTCCTAGATGGATCTTGGTCAAACAAATTCTCCCTTTTCTCTAGCTTTTTTTACCTCAGTTGCTTGAATCGATTGGTAAGTTTATCAGAATGGATGATACTGTGCGACTTGTCCCACACATGGACACTAGGGTGTTAATTTCTTTGAATCCTGGTAAGGAACTCCCAACTGATATCAGTATTAACCTATCTAGTAGTGATGTTTTCACATGCCCTATTGAGGTTCTTGGCAGCTTAAACGTCTGCTTCCTATGCGGGGAGGAAGGACACCTTAGGAAAGATTGTCCCATCATTAAGCGACACCTAACTCAGACTAAACCTACTCAAACTAAAAATTCTCCTATTTTAGACAAACCTAAACCCACGGTGAATATCATACCCCCTGTGACTAAAGATATTCCTACCCAAGATAAAGTGACTAAAGATATTCCTACCCAAGTTAAAGTGACCCAACCAAACCTAGCGCCTCTGAATTTTGACATCCTAACGGACACCACATTGCAAAATTTGGATGACTATGCTGATAGATTTCAAATTGTTTCCAAGAAAAGGAAGAAGGGAAATAATAGGCAGGGTAATGTCCTCCCGTCTCCTGCTCCTACTATTTCCAACTCCCAAACTTTCGCTACTCCAATTGGTACTCCCAGTGGAAACCCCTCTGCCACTTCCTGTAGACATATCAAACTTCCTACCAAAAACTTCCAAGAAATTACTAATGATTTTGTTCTAGAAATTTTTCCTGCGAACCCTATCCTTTGCTTGAATTCTAACCCCACTATGGATCTTGACCCTGTCTCACCAACCTTGTCTGATAATGAAAATTGTGATCTAAAGGATGACCTCCTCATGGCTAAAAGGAGAGGGAGACCTTTGGGCTCCAAGAACAAGAACTCTGCTACTAAGAAACAGGGCAGCTTGGTTTCAGTGCAGGATACTCCATTAATGGAATCTTCTGGCCCCATTGTGTCCTCTTCCAATAATAGTTCCTCATGAACTACATTTCATGGAATATCAGGGACCTGGACTGTCCAGACAGGAAATTTTTGATTAAGCATTTTCTTAATAATTATAAATCTACTGATATTATCATGCTGCAAGAAATTAAAACTACTGGATTCACCCTTGAATCCAACCTTAATTTTCTATGGTCTAATGCTACCAAATTTATCACTAACCATCCACAGGGAAGAGGGGGTGTTGCCATTTTGGTTAACCCTAAATGGGATCCTTATATCACTAGCAGTGGCATCTCCCCCTGTAATAGAGCTATCTGGATTATGCTAAGTTACAATAACTTGGTTTTTGGCATCTGTTCCCTATATGCCTCTAATGACTACAAGGAAAGATCCTCCCTTTGGTCTTGGTTAGCCTCTCTCCCTAATATTCCCTGGCTGATGGGAGGTGACTTCAATATGATCGAGCATCAGGAGGACAAATCGGGTGGTCTCCCCTTTGCTTGGAAAGATTTTGAGAATTACCATTGGAATAAGCTGAAGCAAGATAAACTCCTTTTCGACCCTTTGACTGGCAATAAAGACTCTAACTAGGGAATTTGGTACACCTAGTGTAACTCTTAAAAAGGATCATCCAGGATGTACTCTAGATTGGATCGATTTTATCTCAATAAGAATTTTTTCTCTATTGCCCCGGATGCTAGGGGGAATGTAGTTCTGGTTTCTCCCACCACCCTTTCTGACCATCACCCTATCTCTATCTCCGCTAAATTTAGAGGTACCCCTACTCTTAATAGGATTATCAACC
The DNA here is from genome assembly GCA_027943335.1 of Chamaecyparis obtusa. Lineage (NCBI taxonomy): Eukaryota > Viridiplantae > Streptophyta > Pinopsida > Cupressales > Cupressaceae > Chamaecyparis > Chamaecyparis obtusa. Next base: position 216,504 of record BSBK01004810.1, read on the forward strand.
CTAAATTCATTCTTTACACCAGCTTTCTGGAAGATGATGATATCCTTGCGGCTATTAGCATTATCAGATGTCTCAACAGAACCCAATATCCTAACATCTCTCATTTCGAGAGGTGGAACTTGGACATCCTTGCTTAGCAAAATCTTTTAAGGATTGTTGCCCAAAAGAAAGCCAAGGATTTTAGATTTTATGAGAAGAACCTTACCTCTAACCTTAACAATGCTGAAGTCTGCTTTCAAGCCAACCCAACGGATCCCCTGCTTGTCCATCAAGTTGCTAGCGCTAAGGAAGCTCTTAGACAGCACCAGCAGTGCCAAATTAAGGGTGCACAAATTCGGGCTCGGGCTCACTGGCTCCAGTATGGTGACAAAGGTTCCAAATTCTTTTTCAACCTTATTAAACAAAAGCATACCAATGAGTCTATTGATAAAGTTGTTATTGATAATCAAGAGATCTCTGATGTCGAGAGCATTAAAAAAGCCTTTGCTGATTTCTATAAAGATTTGTTTGCTTCTAAAGACACCTTGGAGGCTAGTCTTCTTAGAGACCAATGCAGATCCTTTATCCCTAGGAGATTATCTAACTTAGATACCTCCCTGCTTAGTAATAATATCTCCCTGGACGAGATTGAAAAAGCTATAAACTCTCTTAAGAATGACAAGACGCTTGGCCCCGAATCCTTGGGTAGCTCCATTAATACTAGTATCATCAAATTAATTCCTAAAGATGGGGATAAGACCTTAATCAAGAATTGGAGACCTATCACTCTACTTAACATCTCTTACAAAATCTTTGCTAAAATCTTGGCTCTCAGACTAGAAACCATCCTCCCCAAATTTATGTGCTCTACTCAAACTGGATTCATAAAAGGAAGGTATATCCTTGAGAACTTCATTACCAGTTGGGAGGCCATTAATTGGGCTAAGCACTCCCAGTAGAACTTGGCTATGTTCTTATTGGATTTTTAAAAGGCTTATGATAGGGTTGAGTGGAGTTTTTTTACTATGATGTTGGAAGCTTTTGGCTTCCCCCCCCCTTTTTTGTAGCTCTGTCAAGATGTTACTTAAAGATGCCTATGCCCAAGTTGATATCAATGGTTCTCTTTCTGAACCCTTCCCTTTAGGTTGTTCCATCAGACAGGGATGTCCCTTGGTGCCTACCCTCTTATTCATTGCCTCTGATGCTCTTGGTTAGATTCTCAGGGATAACTCCTTATCCCCAGCGGTTAAAGGTATTACTCTCCCTAATGACACTAGTCTTATCAATTGTCAATTTGTTGATGACACTGCTATCTTCCATGAAGCTATGAAAGACAACTTTGCTACTTTAATTAAGAAACTCAATTTGTTCTATGATATCTCTTGTGCTCGGCTTTCTCAGGCTAAATTCATTTTCCTTGAATGGAAGGATCAGCTGCCAGATTGGTTTATGAATTATAGTTTTCAATGGGGAGGCCCTAACAAGATTGTGAGGTATCTTGGAATTCGTTTCTCCTTGGATCCTTCCCTTAAAGAGATGTGGCTCTGGGTCAAAGATAAGATTGTCAAAAATCTTAACAAATGGCATAACCGCTCTTTATCTCTTGCTGGCAGAGTTTAGGTCTGTCAAAAAATCCTATCCTCCTACAATATTTACTATGCCTCGGCCTGGATGTTTAACAATTACCAGATCCTTGAAATTCAAAAGGCCATCAGGAACTACCTCTGGTCTGATGGCAAAGTGAATAAGAAGTTTCATGCTGTTAAGTGGGAGTGGTGTCATGTTGACAAGCTCCTTGGGGGTCTTGGGCTAAAGGACCTAAAGACTAGTGGCATAGCTCTGGCCTCCAAATGGATCTTTCACGCTTTAGATGGGGATGAGCCTTGGAAAGTTGTTATTAAAAATAACATTGAAAGGGGTCACCCCAAGAATGCTAAGTTCTAGAAGAACTTACCCTTTTGTGACTTAATTTGTGGTAACTTCACCATTGTGGTTCAAGGTTCCGCTATTTTCAAATCTATTTGGAAAGCTTGGAACCACGTCAGACCGTATATCACTAATAAAGAGTTTTATAATGACAAGCAGATCTTTGGTGAAAGATCCATTTGGTGGAATCTGCAGTTGGCTGGTAAGCCTTTAGCCCTCTCCCAAGGTTGCTCTGCCAAGCATTGGTCCACTTTGGGCATCTCTCAATTTGTCGATATTTTTTATAATGACAATCTCATGATGTGGAATGAGTTGAAGCACAAATTTAACATTCCCTCATCCCAAAAGAAAACCTATAATATGCTTGTCAAAGCTTGCAAAGACATCCCCTCTCTCTGCCATGTTGACTCTGATAGGTTTTTAAATATCAAATGGCCTGATGGAACCATTATAACCAAGCTTAAAGCCAAAAACATATACTCTGTTATTGATTATAATGATTCCATCGTCAGCCATGTTAACAAAATCTGGTACACTGATATTGATATCCCCAATTGGAAGAAGCTCTTTGATAAACTTTGGAAAAGTATGATTGATCCTAAGATCAAATGTTTTAAATGGTTGCTTATTTTGGATAGACTTCCTATCAGAAAGGACTCTGCTGAGATGTACTATTGCAATATCTGTAGAACCCTGGAAATGGGGAGGCACATCTTCTTTGACTGTAGTTTTGCTAAAGAGGTTTGGCTCATGTTTGGTATCTCTATTCCTACCAAGTATAATATATTTGAAATCATTACTGGTCATATTGTTGGGATTAAAAAGGACACTAATCTTTTTTGAAACATTCTTTCTTCTAACATCTTATGGCAGATCTGGAAATGCAGGAACGAGGAGAGATTTAAAAACACTCCCAGGATCCTTACTGAGTCTTTTCGAAGTCTCATACATGTTAAAAAAATTTCGCAGGTTCATATCACGATGAAGATTGATAAAGACAAATTCAAGAGGCTACTCAAAACTGGTCATGCCACTTTCTTCGCTCATGAACTCAAGGATGCTCACTTGTGGAGAAGGCATATGGACAACATCTATCTATTCAAACAAACCATCAAGAAACTCAACAAAGAAGTTAGAAGCTCCAACAAGAACACCACTGGCAACATGATCCTCTTGCTCAACCAACTTCAGAATCAGAAAAATGTTGTTTGGATGGAAGATAGCCTGGGCTGGACTGCTTGGGTGGACACTTATGAAGATTTGTTGCATTAATCTTTCTTATCATTTTTTCAGACTTTCGTATGTAGTTATGTTTCTCTGATACTCTCCTGTGGAGGCTTTGCCTCTTGTAACTTTTGATACTCTTCGGTGGTTCTTTGTATCATTTTGATCCCCTTATATATAATACAAAATTAAATTTTAACTAATATTTTTTTCAAATAATTTTTTACAAATAGATTTATTTATTTACTTAACTATTAATTTAATAAGTTTATTATTTAATAAAATTATTCAAATACTTTTAATATTTAATATAATATATATATTATATTATTTTACTAATATTTATTAAAAAAAATTTAAAAATAAATTTATTCATTTATTTATCTATTAACTTAATAAGTTTATATTTACTAAATTATTCATATATTAAATTATTCTTATAATTTCAACTATCATTAATACTATCATTCTCCATTAAAAAAATTAATTATAAAAAGTTATTACTTCTATATAAAACATAATAATTAAAATTTTAAATTTAATATTATATTACTTCTACTTTACTTTCTACTATAACTAAAGGCAAGTACTTAGTTACTATGTGACACTTATTTGTAGTTGATTTTTAAATAATAATAAAATATTTATTCTAATAAATTACTACCCAAATTATTAATTGGAGTACCTATTGCATACCAAAATGCATTACTAGTTTTTTATCTTAATAACATATTACAAATAATAAAATTAAAGAATTGTTTTTCAAAGATGTGTGTTTAACATCGCTACACAACCCAATTAGTTGAAACAATTCGAGTTTACCAATAAAGTGTCCAAGATCAACATTAAATATTAATAAATAGAAAAGGCACAGTACATAATTAAAATAGGTTGAAATCTCAAATATTAGAGAATAAATAATTGACTAGAAGATCCGCTGGCAAAGGGCGATTCTCAGAAATATTCTTCAAAGCAGATTCCAAACGAACGCTTATGGAGAGAATTGACATTTGAAGGAACGAGGAACACGCATATGGCAGTGATTAATATAGTGATCAATAAGGTGAGTAGATCGTGAAGAGAAGAAAAGCTCGCAAAAGCAGGGCAAGCTCACTGTCCTGATTTCCATGCAACAAAGGCCTTTAGGCCTCATCTTCATAGCTCCATTCGAAATACAATGGACCACCCTACTCAGAGCGTCATTCATATACTCACAATGTCCATATGGACGTCCCACCTGCAATATGTTACGCATACTCATCACTTGCACATTATACATACTCATCAGCACAATAGCACAAATCAGAATTGACACAGCCTTAGTCATCTTTCCTTTCAGCGTACCAAAAATTGCAATGGATGATTCAATCCATCTACTTCTCTCCTTTTATAGAGTTAGAAGGCCATGAGTTGGCACTGGAATCAATGTGGTCACTGATGAATGTTACGTTAACATAACAAACCTTTTTCTATCGCTGAAAAACTCAAAAAATCTCACTACCCAAAAGAAAAAAAGAAGAAATTTGTGAGCTGGCGAGACCTTTCCAAGGCAATTAATGTTAGAAATCACTTGCATTAGTTAGAAGTGGGCACCGACAAGGTAATAGACAAGAGCAGAATTCAACATAAATGAGTTTTTGATAGTTGTTGGTGAAGAGAAATCTAATTTTAGAGAATTTGTTTGGTATGAGAGTTCTTGTTACAACAATAACGTAACTTACAGAATTTCTTTGAGAGATTATAGAATGAGAGTTCATAGTTTATATATCCTTTGGTTTGAGCATTAATTATACTTTGAATGATTGAATAGAATAAATTTTAATATCTGAAGTTTCCAAGATGGCAGATTCTGTCTTTTAGTTTTCAATTTTTGAATCTGTTGAATAACTTACATAAGTTTGATGGTGAGCTTTCAAATTTACTAAATTTCATTTACTTGGAGCAAATCTTTAATAATATACATTGTATCATACGATCCTAATACAGTATTATTGTGAAGGTTCTTACACTGTGACACTTCAGAAACTTTCAGATCAAACTGTGAAAGATTTAATATGCTGTTTTAATTTCTTTTGGTTGTTAATAATTACATGCAATTTAAAGGGATGTCAGAGAAAGTATTTAAGTGTTTCTATGTAGTCGAAGAGAGCGTGAAGAATTTTCTAACTTCATGTGCACCCATGTGGGAAGTTCTACAAATCATTGCACCTCTTGATTTGTCTAACTCTTGATCATGGTATCTCATGTGGGAAGCGATAAATAAATTTTGTTAACCATTCAAAATACCTCCAACATAATTGGAGCAAAAAGTAAGGTTTTTGTTGAAGCTTGCGTTGAAGACTCTTCCAGCTTTTGGGGTGAAGATGACACCATGTTGCACTCGGAAATACCAAACTGCAGATTTATTGGTGAAATCTTGTATATTGTAGAAATTTCCATTGGCACGCTACATGAAGGTTAGAGAAGATAGAGGAGTTGATAACAATGTATTTACACATGCTCAGTGGTCTTGAGGACAAAAGGGCCTACGTTGGTTTACTTTATAATCCTCCAGGCATGCCCTATGTTAAGAATTTTTTGACAAAATGACAATAAAATTGCGTAGGCTCACATTGAACATTTGGAAGTAGTATTGATTTCTAAGGAAATCAGATAAAGACATTCTCCCTAAAGAGGTCAAATGATCCATGTTTCAAAGTTCAAGTTTTATCCTTGTTTGATTATGTTAATGTGAAAAGGAAAGGTAAAGGTAGTTTTGTGTTGAAAAGGACACTATTTGCATCTATTATTGATTAAATGAAAATCTTTTGAAGTGAAGACTACATTTCATAATCGTCCTATTGTACAGCAATGGATTTAACAAGTGACACAGAGGTGGATTGGTCAGGTCATACTATGGAGCTTTATCTTCAATATAAATATTGAACAATAATATTTTTGTAAAATCTGATTGGTATTCATATATTTTATTATTTGCAAATTTTATAAATATACTTTCACAATAAAGGGTCTATTAAAGCCCTAATTCTAAAATTCAGAAACCTTGGTCTCTCGTGAATTGTCATCAAATTTTTAAAAAAAATTAAATATGTGGTAAACTTATTTGAAGAGAGCTATGAATCATGAAATGGCCTAACAAAGATCTTATCTCCAACATAAACATTCAACAATAACATTTCATAGGAGTTTGATCATCAATATGATTTACATTCATGTTCTTTATTGTTTGTGTCTTTTGTAGATACAATCTTGCAATAAATGGGCTTCAAGAACCCTAGTACCAAAGTTTTTAAAAGAACAAATTTTAAATTTTCAAGATTCATCTTCATTGAAAGATGATATTTCCTTTCTTTTAGTGGGGCAATTTCTATGATTCAATATTCTTCATAATTTTAATTAACTTAGGGGTAAACTCATTTAATGGTAGTTAAGAGTCTGTGAGGTCAAAAATGGGATCTATTTTTAACATGAATACTGGACAATAATATCTCAATAAGAATTTATTCATCAAGTTGAAATGCTTTCATATTCTTTACTATTTGTGTCTTATGTAAATTCATTCTTACAATAAATAGGCTTTGAGACCCCTAATTCCCAAATTTTAAAAAAAATACAAATTCTTAAGAGTCTTCCAATAAATGGGCTTGAAAAGCCCTAATTCCAAAATTCCAAAAAGATGTAAAGTTTTAAAACTCAAGATGATTGTTCTTTATTCATTGATGATTATTCTTTATTCATTGAAATCTAAGGATTCATTTCCTTTAATGGGGTGATCTTAACAAATAAATATTTTTTTCTTAATTTAAGTTCAATTTTTGAAGGATTTTTATTTTGTTGAATTTTTTTGGAGTATCTCTTATGCATTTTGAGTTTCTTATTTTACAAGGTGTGATTTTTTAATAATTATTTCTATACTTAATCAATTTTCTAAAAAATATTTATTTTAGGGAATGATGATAAGGTGAGTTACTCTCATACCTATTTAAACATGTACAAGCAACGATTTATTAGTGATAATAAAATTTTAATTATCCAGCAAGAATTGTATTATTTCAACTACAGTTGTTCACTCTTGTTTGTCTCTCATGTTAGATGCATCTTGTGGTCACATTTCTTTTTTTCTTAGAAGAGAAAATATATTGAAGGTTCTTCAATTGAAAGAACTTCTGGTGTTGGTGACTATATAGCTTCTAATGTTTCTAGATTAGGGGTGCATACAATTGTTCCATCCAAATTCTAAAAAAAAATAGAAGAAGTTTGTGAGGCACCATTCGGATTCTATTACAAGTCTATGCTCTTAGATTTGTGCAATAGATAGTTTTTGGTTCGATGGTATTGGGTTTTTAATTAATGGGCATAAACTTGATGTTGGAGCATCGTGGCTTGTAAGATTTTGGTTTTCTCTCTTTTGCTTTCCACTTTGTTTATCTTCATGTTGCTAATCTCCCTATCACTACTATAGCTAGGGTCGATGTCTAGACATTGGGGTGGAAGGTTTTTATTCTTCTTTACACATTGGACATTTGTGAGGTCCCATAATTCCAATCCTTTCGAGTCTTTCTCCTATTAAATTATTTTTATGTAATATTATCCAAGAACAATATTTGGCCTTTGGTAGAAGATATTCCCCCAACATAACTCGATTGGCCAATGTTTTTCGTGTTGTCATACTTTGCTACTGTGTATCCTAATATAAGAGAATAGTTCCCTGATTTTTCTCCACAACATATCAATTCGTCTTCTTTTTCTAATAGAATAAGTTTTTTTTGTCTAGTCCTATTTTCATTAGTGTTCGTACACTGGTCTCAATTATTTCTAAATGTTTCTATTTGTAGCTTATTACTCCTTATGTATTGGTGAGATTAATATAGTCTCTAACCTTTTGTCCATATCTTCTTTATAATTGATCTTTTATTTGATTTAATTTTGGGATTTATTCTAGTGGAACGTTTCTATTTCATGAATCTTCCCAAAATGGGGTCTTTTATCCATTATTGACTTGCCAACTCAAGTGATTTTTAATTAGGTTTCTTCTCTTCATTATAAAGTTCCATATTGTCAAACTATAAGGAGGATTTGTTTTTGTTAGAAACCTATTAGGTTTGTTTGAATCTAAATACTTGTACCTTAGTTAAACTTATTCCAAAGGAAATTTTTGTTTTTGTACATTTTCCATGATAGCTTTCCTCGTAAAGAAAATTCTTTTTTTTTTTGCATTTATCTATTGTTTGCTTCCACAAGTCACCTTCAATGGCTTGTTAAAGAGTGGAATTTCTAGGTATTTTTAATGTAATTTTTCTTCATTATATCTAAGTAGTAGTTTTATTTAGCATTGTATACCTCTTGGTGTATTGAAGAAGAAAATATAGGATTTATTAGCATTTATAGTTTGGTTAAATGTTTCTACATATTACATGAGTAAATATTTTATCTATTTTACTTCTATTATTATGGGTGATCCATATAGAATTGTGTCATCTACAAATATTTGATGTGAGAAGGATAGTAACTCTTTTCTTCTATGAGTTTAATTATTATTCTATCGAGTGCATATGTCATGAGGACAAAGAGAAAAGGTGAAAGTGGGTCTCCGTGTCATAATCCTTTTCTCCTTAGAATAAGCCATGAGGTGATCTGTTTATAATTATCAAGTATCTTGGCATTATTTGCAATTGTAAATCCATTTTTTCCATTCAGTTTTGAAATTGCATTTTCCAAAATTTAAATGAGGAATGTCCATTTTACTTTGTCATGTATAATTTTTTAATATATAATTTGAGGAGCAATCCTTTGAGGTTTTCTTTACGAATTGAGTGTATGACCTCGTTGCTATAATAATGTGATCGGTGATGTTGTGCCTTGAAGCCAAACCACTTTTTTATTTTGATATTAGTTTTGGGAATATAGCTTTCAATCGGTTAGCCATCACTTTAGCAATGATCATGTAAATGTCATCGCATAGTGATATAGGTCTACAATCTACAAATAATTTTCCATCTCTTTTTTTCTATAATTAGGACTATATTTGTGGGGTTTAAATCTTTAAGGATTGTGAATTTTTCCTAGATTCTTCCACCATTAACCATGTTAGAAATAGGGAATACTGAGAGAGGAGGGGGGTGAATCAGTATTCTAAAAACTTTATCTTTTGCTGAATTATGGATATAACAGATTATCTTTATACATGCATAACATAAGAAGCTAAACAACATGCATAACAATAAAGAACTCATAACACATTATTTGTTCTCGAGGAAACCCTGGCCACGGGAAAACCCCGGTGGGGATGGTACCTACAAAGATCCACTAATCAAAAGTAGCTTGTTAAGGATGTTGACCCTGTTAGGAGTCTATTACAAGCATATAGTGTATCAATCCTGATTAAGGAACTATAGGCCTTGTTAGAAGCCTCAACCCTTTTAGGAGTTGGTAGTACAAAATGTGATTACCAGATGAGCCCACTGCCCAAACAAGTAATGTACAATATACACTAATTACAAAAATAGGTTAAGGTACATAACCTTATACTATTGTATGCACCCTAAAATGGGCGCGAAAAATGTATGGTGAAAATGTGGACTCACTTTGAGTTTGTGTGAAGAGTTAAATGTTCCACTTTTGGACTCACTTTGAGTTTGTGTGAGGATTCAAATGTTCCACTTTTGGACTCACTTTGAGTTAGTGTGAGGAGTTAAATGTTCCACCTTGTGGACTCACTTCACATTCACTTGAAGGGTTAAATGTTCCACTTTTGGACTCACTTCACATTCACTTGAAGAGTTAAATGTTCCACTTTTGGACTCACTTCACTTTTACTTGAAGAGTTAAGTGTTCCACCTTTAGTGCTTTAAATGATTTTGATAGTGAATTACTTACTTTTTATTTCTAGAAGGCCTGCTTGGGGACACACCACCTCAAGGGACGACCTTAACTCCTGTGTTCCGACAGAGTATAAATAGCGGGAGGTGAATTGAAAGACACCTCTCTTGGGAATTGAGTTTGATATCACTCTTGGCTAAGCCTCAAAGAACTTTATACCTTTGAGAAGTGAAGGAGGAGATTTGGGTTACCGTCTCCCCCCAACTGTGTGATTTTGAATTCTTCTCATCTATGGATTTGGGCCTCACGTACCTTGCGTATATCGAGGACTCCTTAGAAAATCCATGTATATCCTTGTAGACAGCTTGATAAGGTGTTGTTATGTTCTAAGTGCCTGCTAAAACATCTTCAAGAACATACACAAGTAGAACCTTTAAGGAGTAGGAATACTAAGTCACTATCTTCATTCATGCGCAAGGTTACTTTGTCCCTTGCCCATTGTTTGAAGACTATTTTCTTGAACTCCTTGATTGTTGTCTTATGTGCCTATTCAATGATGAAAATCTATTGATGTACTTACTTGATCTTTTAAAACAAACTGAGTTCCTAAGTTGAAACGCCAACTTTTCACAACTTGCTTGATTTCCTACCTTGCCATTAGAGACTTGTCTTGACTGCAAATTTTTGATTTTAGCCTTCCAGGGATCATTTCAATTGGCTCACAAGGTTGTCTTGGAAATAATTTGTCAAGTTAGAGAGCTATTCTTAGTGGAAAGTTTGTCTTTAGAATTGTTGATTACACCCTTGGAGAATTTTGATCCTACTATTGTCCAAATCATTTTTCATATATCTCAATTTTGATTTGAATTTTGGCTAAGTCCAACCTCCTGATTCAAAAGTGCAAGGGTATTCACCCTTTGATTTGAAGCACCTCTTTGACAGTGTTGGTGACGCCTTTTATTTTCTATCTTTTCATTTTCTCTTTGGACAATAGAGAATCTTAATTATCCTGGGTTGGTATTGGCACTTTGAGAGATTGACTTATCACCTAGAGTTTCTTTCTTTCATATCAATTACAACAAGATACCAAGTTAGTCAAAGGAAACAACCTCCAGTTGTTAGATCCTAGGTGTTTTCATGTTGCTCAACATCTCAATGAACGTTATGGTATCAATTTCATAAGATGAATCTTAGTCTTCTTCTTTCTTCTCCATTTCCCATGTTCTTTTGAAGTCTTCTATTCCCATGGGAAATTCTTCTTCTTCTTCTTGATTTCTTTCCTCTTATTATCTAGTCTACTTTCTTCTATTCATTTATTCATTTCTTCCATGATTGATTCCTCCTCTTCTAGAACCATGAATTTCAACTATCTTGTTAAGGAACCTCTATTGAGAATAGATGATCTTGAACTCATTGCTCAATTTGAAGAGTATCTTTATTCCTCCAATAGTCCTTCCAAATATCTCATGGGTGATAAACTTATGGCAAAAATAAAGGAAAAGATGATTAAATCAGATGCCTTTGCTAGGATCATAGACATGATCATATCACAACCTCCTTCTTCTAAACGTTCTTCATCATCTAAGTTTTCTCATTCTTCCTCATCTTCCAAATCTTACCATGACTCTTCTAAACATTATTCACATTCTTCATTATCCAAGTCTTCTTCTTCCACTAAGTCTTCAATTTCCTCTTCTTCACGATCTCGTTCTTCTTATACTTCTCCCAAGAGTCTTACTTCTCTTCAGAAGAAATGCCATAAAGAGCAACGTGATAGTCCTTGTGATGTCTCTTCCACAAAGAGTGACACACCCACCTATGATGACTATGATGACTATGATGATGGACAATGTAGTGATGCCCATGAAACTTCTATTCCTAAGCATCATCCTCGTGGTACACTTGTGATTTCTAAGGGGGAGTCATATTGGGTAGACTATGATGGTGATCCATATGACTCTAAATTTAAAGAATTCTTTGATGATTTTTGTGAACAATACAATATTCCTACTGAGGAAGAGAAAATCTACCGCGCTAATTTCAAACGTCAAAAGAATCTCTCCTCTAAAATTTTTCATGCTGAAAATAAAAGTTGCGCTCTCAAGCAAGATCATATTAATGTTGAACCTTTGTCTTGTGATGGTTCCCTTCCATCCTCTACTTCCTCCAATACCCACACACTTCCTAAAGCTTCTAAGTCTTCCAAATCTTTCATAAATCCTTCATCCAACAAAGATCCTAAGGCTTTCCATGCAGTTCCCTATAGTTATTCTCAAGGGATGCCTCTTAAAGAAACTCAAGCTAACCTTCACTTGGCTACGAATACTTTCAATAATGCTAAACTTGAAGAGCCTAAGTCTTCATGTGTTATAATGCCTACTTCAGTTAGTCCTTCACCATCTCTTCCAAAGTCTTCCATACAATCCCAACCTGCTTCCTTGTCCTGAGAAGTGGATCCATGTCAAGAGGACTCTAAAAATGATAAAGAAAAGAACATAAAGAAAAATCAAGATCAAGAACTCTCCATGTCATCCAATCCTATTCATAATATCTCTCATTCATTTTATGGTTCTTTTGATCCTTTATGCCCTTCCTCATCTATTCCACCATGTCTTAAATATTCTCCTAAGCAAGATCAAGCTACTACTTACATCGCTGAGCTTATCGAAAATAAAAATAACCTTACTACACTTACGCCTTCTGAAGATGATACTTCCATTAAGGTTATTGAAAATAGTGCTGCTACTTCCAATGTTGAGCCTATTGAAGATCCAGAAAAAAATGGCATGCTTATGCTATCCAAAGCTACTTGTCAAGATCAAAGTCTTCCATCTTCTTGTTCTACCACTCCATGTTCGCTTCCAATTTCTACTCTTCCTAAGTCTTCGCAAGCTTTGAATGATCCTATCAAAGAAACTGCTCCTATTCAAGATGTCCAGGATCTTGTTGAAAATTTTAATGATCACTCTAAAGATGCCGATATCCTTGGTTGTGATATAGATGCTGATGAACTTATTGATTATCCTTTTGCGTCTTCCACTTCCATCCTTGGACCTCTTCTACTATTGCTAAGGACTTCACGTCTGCCTTCCATATTGGGTCCTTATGTCCCTTCACTTTCCCCTCCTAACTCTCCTAATTCGTCATCCATCTTGGGTCCTTACATCCCTCCATGTCCTATCTTTCCTCAAGATCAACATAGATGCATACCCTTGAATCCTTTTCATCCATCCACTCATCTAAACCAGTCATATTCTCCTTCTTCTTCCACAAGTCCCAAGTCTTTTGGAAGTAACTTGAATGTTCAATACAAGAAAAAAAAGAAATATAAGAATTCATCAAAAAAAGAAGATCACCATGTCTACTCTAATCAACATGGAGGCATAAAGTCATAAGAGATATCTAAGAAGAAAACTACAAGACAAGTATGGGTTCCAAAATCCATCATTGAAGATATTCTCTCTAAATCATCAAAAAGTAATGAAAAGCCAACGGCTATATGGATTCCAAGATCTCTCTTAAGAGAGTCTCATGTCGAACAACAAGTGAAGTTGACATTCAAGCTTCCAAAGGCTTCCACTTCATCTTCTTCCAAAAATATTCTTCCATTCCATGCGCCTAAACCGCAACCTCTGCTAAATATTTGCCATATTCCTTCTTGTATTCCTTCATTCACATTTCCTCCACCCTCTCGCCACCCTTCAAGGTGTGTGTTGATGTTGATCTTGTCTTTCTTTCCATCTACCCTTTCACAATCCTTTCGTTCATTATCCTTCTACCTTCTATCTTTTTTCCTCATTTGCCTATTCCTCCTATCTTCCAACCTCACTCGCTTTACATAAAACCTTATCCTCCATTTTTCTCTTCCATTTTCCTTTCCCTATCAGCATCTTTGAGCATATCATTCTGGATCCTTGGTATATCAATGATTTATCCTTTCAAGGAGCATTACCTAAAAGCTTGCTTTCTTCCAAGAAATTATAAAATTCAAAAAAATAGAAAAATTCAAAAAAAAAAAGAAAACAAAAAAAATGAAAAAATTGAGAATGTGCCTTGGTGGAAACCTGGAAACAGGTGCCTTGGTAGAAAAAGTAAAGAGAAATAAATTCGTCCTATGGTGAAAACCACTCCCTTGTGGCACCTTGGATAAGTACCGTGATGAAAACTTAGCAATCAAGCATCATGCGTAGTTCTTCTACATGTTTCATCCATTCCATTCCTTTTTTGATCTTGACAATGTTGAACTATACACGAACATTTAGCTATCTTGTAAGCTATCTTACGATGATCTTGCTTTCATTCCTTTCATTTTGAGCCTTCATATCTATTTTCCTCCATTCATTCTAGCCTATCTCTATCCTCTTCCCCTTGGTCTTGATCTAATAAAAAGAGTAAAACACGATGCTATGAAATCTCTTGACATGTCTACCCTCTTTGGACTGCATCCTTTCCTTCTTTTGCATTGCGCTTTTGTGGATTATCCTATGATATCCTTTCATTGCTTGTCCAAATGTGCTTTACATGACAATTTTTCCTTAGCTTGGGTACTCTTGAGGAGTTTTCCTTTGCAGATTTTTTCCCTTCATTCTCCCTCATTCTCTTGTCTTCCATCTCTTCCACCAGCTTGCCATCCATCTTGTCCCTCACCTTGCCACATTTTGGAACTGCATGATGTGATCTTGCTTAAAGAGCTTGATGCCTATTCTATCTGGGGATATCCTTTGTATATATTTTATGATCCTGAAAAAAATACCAAAAAAATTGATATATGATGCTGAAAAAATTCTAAAAAGTATAAAAAGTCCTGAAAAAATACAAAAAAATCAAAAAATACTAAAAATTCAAAAAAATAGAAAAAGTGCCTTGGTGAAAACCTGGAAACAGGCACCTTGGTAGAAAAAAAAAAAAAAAAAATTGCAATAAATCCAAGTGGTGAAAACCTAGAAACAGGCGCTACTTGAGGCCTTTGCACTCCTATTTGTTAAGCATACATCCTCGACACTGAACCTTTCTCCATCATGTCTTGACCTTATTTGGCGTAGTCTGGAATTGGTCTTTATCTTTGTCTAGGGGGCATAACTGTTAGCATTGGTCTTTTAGGTGTGTTTGTCTCTTGGGGCATTTCACAACAAGTGTTTTTCAACACCACCCCAAACAGTGTTTTTCAACACTACCCTTGCGTCGAGTGTTTCTTAACACTTATCAGATGTCTTACCCAATAGTCTAGTATGATGCGACGTTGCTCATTTGCAAATTTGATCCTCAAAGTTTGACTCTATGACCAACACACATGCACTTAGACAATCAACTCGCTTGAGATATGTTGACTTTATTTTTCTTTGTATGTTGTCTATGAGGATTTTTTTAATGAGTGGTCTCTCCCTGAGAAGTTTTCGATGATGCATAGCTAGAAGACTGAGGGTATGAGAACATGTTTTATTTCTTTATCTGCTTGTGGGTATATTTTGTTGGTCCTAACTATCATGAGTATTTATGCTGGTCTTACTTGACACTATGGATTGACAAGGTATTATCCTTGACTGTTTTGCGAGTGCATGCTTCTAGTTATCCTGACTTTCATGTGTCTTGATACAAGCATAATCTCACCATATCAAAATTTAGGTGATCTCACTGCATTAGTCATCTGGACCTACATGTCTTTGATGCCTAGGTGGGATTTTCACATTTCTATCTGATAAAGATCATATTCATATCCACATAGTTATGCTAGTGTGCATTGTATGATCTTACGACACTACCAATAATGCTCGATGATGATAATTAGATGTCTATAGGCATTGTGACCTTGCAAGTCAACCACTTTCATAGTAGCTTGCATTCTTAGGTTCATCATAGTTTAGTTTTTGCATCTTGCATATGGAGAGAGCTCTCCTTTTTATCATCTACGAACTAGTTGGTCAACTGTGCTCATTTTTTAATTCTTCTTGATCATATCTTTCATTTTTGGTCTTTCATATCACATCATTTTCTATCCATTTTCGGACTCAAAATTGAAATCCGAGTTGCGTTTCCAGCTTTCTCATTCTTCTACGCAGTTGACTAACCTTTTGAGGGATAATTCTTCAATCTTTGATGAAATTTCTTCCTTTCCATGTCTTCCAAACTTCTAGTCTTTCATTCACCTCTTTCGCTTCCTCTCTCTGAGGTTTGACTTAATCTTTACCCTATATCTTTTTTAGTCAAACCTCGTCAACCTGGGGCATATCTTCACTGTTTGATGGTTATCCTATCATGCTCCATCCTTTGATTATGATTTATTGTGACTTGATCAAGTTTATCAATTTCTTGTTCTCCTCTACCTGATTTCAAATTCGATTCCGAGGGGGCAGTACTTGTCAGCTTTAATCTTTGATTCAGCTTTATCATTCAGCTCAGCCTGAGATTCTTATTTTCAGACTTGATTATCACCTAGCAGCGATGGTGGTGATTTTATCTTTCAATTTTTATCTCCTATTTTTCAGACTTGATTATTGCCTAGTAGCGACGGCAATAGTTTTGTCTAAGGCTTGATTTGCACCTAGCAGCGATGGTGTTGGTCTTGTCTTTCAGCTTATGCTTATGTTTTGTCCGGATGTGATCCTGAATCGACCTCACATCTGAGTTGTTTTGTGATCCCAAATCAATCTCACATTTCAACTTCATTCTTTGGCTGCATGTGTTCCCGAAATGATCACACATTAGTCAAAGAGGGGCAAATGTATGCACCCTAAAATGGTCGCCTAGACTTTGGGCCCCCATTCAACAATTTATCAAATTCCTGAATCAATATTTTCAAATATCAACAATATCAATTATATCAATTTCCTTGATCAAATCATAATCAATTCAATATTTCCTAAGGTTTGAGCCTTATTTAATTTTAAAAAGAAAAAAAAGAAAAATCTTATTTAATTAAGAGAACATTCTCCATTTTAATTAATTAAAAATCTCTTTTAATTAAATAATAAAATCACTTTATCCTAAGCCTTTATTTAATTAAAAAGAATTTCCTCCCTTTTTATTTAAATAAAAAATCCTCAGTTTTCTTCTTATCCTATGTTGCACAAATAAAGCATTATTCTTATTTTATAAAAAGAGAAAAAGTACTTTTTGTCTCATATGGACACTAAAGTCAACTCCTATTTTTCTATTGGAGGATATTTGTGCACAATGATCAAGCTTCTATTTTTCTCCACCGTTGATTAAGTCTTTTGCCTCTTAATCTCAATGGTCCATTTTCATCTCATTTCTTATAAAAGGAGAGCTCTCTCCTTCATTTTCATATCTTAGGTTTTTATGCTAATGTTATGCTGCAGGTTTTTTAGGTCATTTGGAGCTCTTTGAATACATTATTGCATTCAAGCTTTGAAGACATTGTTGTTGCATTTCATTTAGCTTGTTTTCTTACATCATAGTTGCATGATAATGGCATTTTTAGTATAGATTTCCTTTATGCAATAGATTAATCTCACATAGCTTAATAGGAGGATTTGTAACACTTGTATTTTCCTTTCATAGCATAGCTTGCATCTTTCATTCTCATAGATTAGTTTTCATTGCATTGCATCCATATTGATTTCATTGGAGATATTGGCATTGTTGCCCTTGTCTTCAATTTTGGAATCTCTCATTGTATGGTTGACTAGCAAGGTCATATGCTTCATAGCTCTAGCTGAGAGCAAATTCTATATCTTGCAACTCCATGCATAAAGAGCTATGGATCGATTTGTGAGGGCTCATTGTTGAGTTTTCTTGCATGTAAGGATTCATAGAAGTGTGGTCACATTTTCACCATACAACTACTTGCATCAATATCTCTTCACTACTCTTTCACTATCGCTATTACATATGCTTCATATATTTTGCATCATATCACTTGTCCACAATATTGTGTTCTTACTACAATTACAATTACAATTACAATTACAATTACATTTATACAAATAACTTTATCCAAGAGTTAACATCTAGGATGTCATCCCTTTATATTGTTAAGTCATTATTTTGATAAGCAAAATAATCCCTTAACTCTTTACTAGTTTTGTCTTCATATTCTGTCCTATCAGCTTGACACTGTCTTTGGTAAAAATGTCATAACTTCTTCCGTACATGTCGTACTAACTTGCGCTCTAAGATGGGTGTCCAATAGACATCATAGAGTCTATTTTCAAGTGTGAAAGCACTGAACTTACTCCAATCAACATCGCAAACAAAAATGATGTCCAGGTTCACTGGTAAAAATACTATCTCACACTTAGACAAATTTGCAATGCGCTCTATAATACTTGCTCTCTAACCTGTGCGATCTTCATGTGGATCATATGTTTCCATAATGACAACATCTATGTAATCAACTCATCCAAACTACCAACAATCTCCCCCTTTGTCATTCGTCGCAACATATGAGAAAATTGGCTAAGTGTACAACTCAAAATCTCAAAGTTATTCAAAATTGTGGCCATAGTGTAAAATATATACTATCCTTATAACTCCTCAAAAAATTATTATCTCTAATAGAGTAGTCCCCCTAAGAGTATCAATCCTTATCATATACTATCAATTTTCTTCTATATATCTCTACCCCCTTGACAAAAATGATAAAATAAAGGTAGGGAGGGTTACAAAATTGTATCACAAAAAGATTATACCTCAATTCAATTATTGCAAAGTCAGTAGGCTTGCAACATAATCTGCAAAATCTATCTTCGTGGCTTCTATCTCCTTCTCCCATGATTTCTTAATAGAACCTGCCACATTAAGTAATGCGCTCAGTCCATAAGATGTTATTTCCCATGCTTGGAGGTTTTCAAAGTTAAACTTCTGAAAAGATGTCTTAGCTGAAAGACATTCTTCCAACTGCTCTTCAATAATGCTTAACTTCATAGAAGTATGCTCTCTCAAAAGAGTGAATCTTTCCAATTTTTTGTCTCTCTCATCTTGCACAGCTCTGATTTCATCATAAAGATTTGGAACTTTCTTCTCAACATCACATACCTTCACATTGGGGCTATACAGAAGGTTAGTTTCATTCAGAATTTTTGCTTCCTTCAACTTTATCTTCTGATCTTCTTCTATTGTCAAGGTCTCTGATTTTGTACACTATATGTACAAAGATTTACCTGTTTCCAAATGCTTCCTCAAATCCTTGATATAGATATCAAGAGTGTTGATATCATTCCTGATATTATGACTAATGTTCAAAAGCATTCTAGCCTCATAGGCTGCTTGTGCTTTCACTTTTGCAATATCAGACAAGTTTGTGAATTCATTGTCAAAAGTGCTCATTACCTTCTTTCCTTTCTCCATAGGGTTTACTTCTGCAATTTGTGTAGTTACAGTGCTTTGTAACTTCTCAATTAGTTCCTTCAGACACCCTTCAAGACTCTTCACTTTCTTATTCTTTCCAATGATTTTATTCAATGATGTGATCAATTCCAACCGATCATCATCATCTACTTCCTTTCCCAAATGCTCAATCATAGATCCAATTTGAGTCTTCTTTCTAGTCTCAGGAGTAAGACTGATATCTTCTTTGGTGGGAATGGGAACTTGTTCCTCTATTACTGGTGGTTCTACAACTATAGTCTCTGTCATATCTTCTTCTTTTGTAGCTTCCTGTTCTTCAAAGGCCGAATTATCAACAATGTTCTCCAAATTCTTGAATACATTTTCATCAGTATCCAAGGTGATTTTTGTACCTTCTACATTTAGTGTTTCATCTTCAATATTAATGGCTGGAGGAGAGGGAATGTCCTCTTGTTCTTTCTCACCTACTTTCTCTTCTACAACTGATGGTTCTCCAACATTTTCTGTCATAACCTCGATAATACCTTGCTCTGTCTCAGAATTGATTTCTTCATACCTGCCTCCCATAATCTGAATAGTTCTCCTTTTGGTTCTCAGATGGGTGCTTAAGGCTTTCATGATTTGATTGAAATGTGTTTCATCTCTTATTCCACAAAGCTTCCTCACAAGCTTTTCTCTGATAGTTGTGTCCTCCTCTAATGCTCTCTTCTTCCTATTTACAAGTTTGTTATATAAATCATCAGGTATCTGTCCCTGAATTGTATCAAACTTCTTGTCAGCCAAAATCATATGCTTCACAATTGCATTCTCTAGATTAAGTTTGTCTGTATAATCATAAAGATCATAGTACTTGTTCATTCTTGTAAAGTCACCATTCTCAATGATCTTCTCATTAATCTTTTCAACTTTTGGTTTCCAAGCTTTCTTCTTAGTAGTGACATCATCTTTTATTTTTGCAGTCTTTCTTGGAACTAGTTGCACTAAAGTTTTATGTCTCTTTCCTGGTCCAGTAGCACTTTCCTTTACTCTTTTTCTAGGTGTGGAGGAAGTGGATCTAGTAGACATCTTTGCTTCTATATCCTTCTCAGTTACTTCCACTTTCACCTTCACTTGTGGTTCTTCCTGTTGTACTACAATTGATGATAAATGAGGGATAGACAAAACTTCTTTTTGTCCACTCTCTCTGATTGTTGTTGTTGTTTTCTTTGCTACCAAAAGCTCACGCTCTGTCATCCCTATATCTTTTAGGATTTTCTTTATAGTGCTCTCAACTCTCTTCTTAGACTACTTCTCTTCAATTAAGATCTTTGTGGAGTTGAAGTTCTCCTCAAAGGTTCCAAACCTGTTACACTAAGTGTCCAACTTACACTTAAGTAACCTGCTAACATACTCTTCAATCTCTACCTCAGATATCTCATAGCCAAGAGGGTCTATGAACTCTTTTCTAGGCTCCACTACTTTAATATAGGTAAAGTCAATATCCACCATAAAACATATATCATCTTTATATTTTTCAACAAGAGACTTAGGGATCCTTGATCTGCTAGACACAATATTCTGAAATGTCTTAATAACCAATATTGCACTCTCATTTACACTGTCAATAACATGTCTTTTGTACACTAGGTTAATCCTTTCCATTGTATTTTGTCCATCATTCCAGTCATTTCCAATGGTGTAAGGAAATCTCCTCAAAAGATGAAAGAACATATAAGTGATTAGGGATGAGAACCTAAACAGTGTATACTTAGTTTTCTTAATCTTCTCCAAGTTCTCAAACAATTGAATTCTTAGAATTTCACACATATCAACTTGTGCCCTATCAACACACATTAGATAGGTTGCATGTACCATTCTAGCTGCCATGTCATCCTCTCTTGAATTTGCACAAAACTTAGTAGTTAGGATCTTGCATAAGTATCTCACATTATCTTGTTTGATCTTACTAATCACAATTCCTCTACCATTATAGGATGAGTTTGTGTTATCAATGACTATTTTCCTCATGTTTTTCTCATTTAAAGGAATAGTTACAGTTTTAGATAGTCCAGTGACTTCATGAATCAAATCTACTGTAATATCTACCACCCTATCTTCTAGCCAAAACTTTCCATTATGAATTTTGCTCAAGATAATCTTAGTGCATTCTTCATTATCAAATTCATACTGTAATCCATACTTAACAATTTCATTTTGTTCCAAATATTCAAAACCTTGTTTCAATGTCATATCCTGATTGTAAATCTTCTGATATTCATTTGTGAAATCACTATCACTGACTGTCTCTAGTTTGCATCCAAGATAACTTCTGACATTTTCTAAGTGTAAAACTCTGTCTAGTACGGATGATAATGCAAACCTAGGGTCATCTTCCAAGGGTTCTACTGGTTCCCTTTTCAATTTAGGTCTATTCTTATCTCTGACATTGTGTATTAAAGAAACATCCATGATTTCTTCAAATTCCTTTACTGATTCAAAGATTTTGTCAAGTAAAATACCTTAATTTCACAATTTTAAGGCTTGCGTAGATTTGGCACAAAATTCTTCTCCAAATCCTTGCAAAATGCTTTTAATCACTGCTCTTTGATCTCCTTGACACTTGAATTCACTTTGATGATCAAATAATATCGATCATAACCTTTTATTAATTCAATCTCACTTAGATCTAACATCGCATTCAATTCTTTTGTCGCTTCTTTCCAAAAAGTTATTTCTGCTAACCTGCAAAACTTAAAACTTCTTGCGATCTCGCAAAACATAATATTTTTCTTTGCGCTCTTAACCATAGCATTAGAACATCATAAACTACCTTGCATTAATTGTGCAAGACTCAGTTCATCATATATCTACTTCTACACTAATCTAAGTTCCTATTCTACTGCAATTTACATAAATTAAGTACTTTGAGATAGGTCAGGTAAAAATTCATTCTTACCTTTCGATACTTCACCTTCCTGATTACCTTCAATGTTGAATATGTCTCCTTGACTTGTGCTTTTGATAAACTTCACTTCATCTGAATTACTATAGCATCCTTTTTTACTGTTACTTGCATCTTCATTTCTTCTTGCATGATTTATGGGATTAGGATTAGGATGAAAAACTCTATTGTTCATTCTGCAAAACCTTGATGTATGTCCAATCTTGTTGCATATCTGACAAACAATTCCATTGTTTCCATATCTTGGTCCAGGTTGATTGATTTGTGATCTGAAGTTTCTAGCAATGTGTCCAACCTTGTTGCATCTATAACATATTACTCCATTTCTTCTGTTCATATCTTCAGTAGGTTTCTTATCTGCATTTTTAGTAATCCTAAACATTCTACTACCATCATTATTCTCAATAAATTTAGGTTTCCTACATTCAATAGCTCTATGTCCAAAACCACAACAATTGTAACAATAACCATTAAGAGGTTTAAATTGTTTACCTGTGCAATCTCTCTTCATATGACCAATAGTATTACAAGCAAAACATCTACCTTTGAATTATCTTTGCATACCTTTAGGTGATTCCTCTTGCTTCGGTGATTCTTCTTCTTTAGGTGTATCTTCAGATTTGTTGATCTTATCAGGCTTCTTCTCATCTATGCTTTCAGATATTTTCAGATCTGGTTCCTTGCTTTCATCATTTGCTTTAAAAGTGTTGAATCCAAGACCAGTCTTATCATAGAATGGTTTTTGATAAGATATTTGTTCATCAATCTTCTCACTAGTTGAATATAGCTTTTTAAATTGTTGTTTGGATTGAGTCAATTCAACTTTCACAATCTTATTGTATTTCTCAAGTTCATCATACTGCAAATTGACTTTCTCAAGTTCAGATGTTACTTTACAAAGTTTAGATTTTAGTCCTTCATTTTTAGTCTTTAGACTTTCATTCTCAAATTTCAGATTTGCTTCATTCTTGCCATTTCCATCTTTCAAACTAAGCTTCAAATTTTCTATCTTCAGTTCATGCTTAAGGATCTCATTTTCTTTTTCTAAATTGTCATCACAATCTTTAATAAAAACTTCAGATTCCTTTTCAGATCTTAGATCTTCCAATTTGTTTTTTAGTTTCTCAATGAGGTTCTTTAAATCATCATACTTTCTTTTCAAAGTATCTTTTTCAATAGTAAGCAAGTCAATCTATTCAAGAGCTTCTTCAAGATTCTTCTGTAGTTGATCCATATCCATAGAGATCTTACGCAAGCTGCTAGGCTTTCCTTGAATGATTCTTTTCCGAGTAACTAAGCTTCGATACCAATTGTTAGAAATAGGGAATACTGAGAGGGGGGGTGAATCAGTATTCTAAAAACTTTATCTTTTACCCAATTATGGATATAATAGATTATCTTTATACATGCATAACATAAGAAGCTAAACAACATGCATAACAATAAAGAACTCATAACACATTATTTGTTCTCGAGGAAACCCTGGCCAAGGGAAAACCCCGGTGGGGATGGTACCCACAAAGATCCACTAATCAAAAGTATCCTATTAAGGATGTTGACCCTATTAGGATTCTATTACAAGCATAGAGTGTATCAGTCCTAATTAAGGGACTATAGGCCTTGTTAGAAGCCTCAACCCTATTAGGAGTTGGTAGTACAAAATGTGATTACCAGATGAGCCCACTGCCCAAACAAGTAATGTACAATATACACTGATTACAAAAATAGGTTAAGGTACATAACCTTATACTGCTTGGATCAATATCTCTTCGCTACTCTTTCACTATCGCTATTACATATGCTTCATATATTTCGCATCATATCACTTGTCCACACTATTGTGTTCTTACTACAATTACAATTACAATTACATTTATACAAATAACTTTATCCAAGAGTTAACATCTAGGATTTCATCCCTTTATATTTTTAAGTCATTATTTTGATAAACAAAATAATCCCTTAACTCTTTACTAGTTTTGTCTTCATATTCTGTCCTGTCGGCTTGACACTGTCTTCGGTAAAACTGTCATAACTTCTTTTGTACATTCCGTACTGACTTGCACTCTGATTTGGGTGTTCAATAGACATCATAGAGTCTATGTTCAAGTGCACAAGAACTAAACTTACTCCAATCAACATCGCAAACAAAAATTGTGTCCAGGTTCACTAGTAAAAATATTGTCTCACACTTAGACAAATTTGCAATGTGCTCTGTCATACTTTCTCTTTGACCTGTGTGATCTTCATGTGGATCATATGTTGCCATAATGACAACATCTATGTAATAAACTCAGCCAAATTTCCAACAATTTATTTTCTCATGAATTCACAACATTCTTGGAAGATAAACATTGTAAATTTCTCTGGAAATCATTCTTTGCCAGGGTCTAGTTTTAGTGTGGATTTCTTAACATCTTCTAATGTGGCTAGTCTCATTAGGAATCTATAGTATTCATATGTTACTAGTGTTGGGATATTTTGAGTAAAATTAGTTTGAATATTGTGTGCCTCAACATTACCTCGTAGGAGATTTTGAAAGCAATCTACCCCTACTTTCTAAATTTTAGAGGGGTCTATGATTGTGCTTAGATCTATTCATTCTATTTGTGTAATTATATTGATATTGTTGACTTGGTGATCATCACTTCCATTGAGATTCATGACATGGCTTAACCTCCTCATGTGGGTCAGGTTAAATATGACATTTGTATTGGGCATTAACAGTTTGAGCTTTTGGTACAATGGAAAATGATATCAATAATTGGTATCAAAGCCTTGGGTCACGGGTTTGAGTCTCCCTTTAGTGGATGCTAAAGGCTCAGTTGGTGCTGAGGAGGATATTTTTGACTTGGTGTTCAGCACCTCCTTTTAGATTTTTGACATGGCTTAACCACCTCCTGTGGTTTGGGCTAAATCTAACATTTGTATCGGGGATTGACACTTCAAGATTTTGGTGCAATGGAAAATGATTCCAACAGATATTTTATTTTATATTTTTTATTCAACCATATCCCTCTAGATTTGGATCTCTAGTAGCTTTCTTCCCTTTCCAATATTTATTTGTATTCTATCATT
Organism: Chamaecyparis obtusa; assembly: GCA_027943335.1. Lineage (NCBI taxonomy): Eukaryota > Viridiplantae > Streptophyta > Pinopsida > Cupressales > Cupressaceae > Chamaecyparis > Chamaecyparis obtusa. Next base: position 241,777 of record BSBK01004810.1, read on the forward strand.
ATTTTTGTTTTTTCTCATACTCTATTTGTTTCTTGCCTTTTAGTAAAATTGTATTATTGAGGTCATCTATTTCCTTTACTAGTTTCTCTTTATCTTAAAAAACATTTCAAAAGACAATTTTATTCCATTGTTTTAGGTTTTCATTGATAATTTTAAGTTTTTTATGCATTAGGTACATACAAGTGTGTTTTTCATTAACCTGTTCTGATGCAGGAGCATCTCAGGTCCTTGGCAATCCTGTGTCACAAAAAACATATTTGAGTTTGTTTGTGTTGCTCAGTTCCTACTTTGACCGAGTTGGTCGATGTTTCTTGATTTTTTGTGTTCTCCGGTGTTGATCAGTTATCTCTTTGGAGCTCGGTAATTTCCCTAGCACTTGGTGATGCTTGTCTGGCGTTCGGTTGGCTTTGCTTACCGACAGGTTTATTTTGAGTTTATGTTGAGGCCGACTTATGCAGAAAATTATGGGTCATGGATTTAATGCTGGTATCCATCATTGGGAAGCATGTGGTCCCCGATCTGACTATTCCTTCCATTTATTATGGATCTGAAGGCCGACTCAGTTTGGTAGCCTCTTGTATAAATGTAGTTTTTTGGTTAGAGTTTTAGGAGGGATTTTTTGGATAGAGTAAGAAGATAGAATATTAGAGATTGTTCGTAGATCCTTGCATATTTGAGGACCTTAGTAATTTACTATGTTATCTGGCCAAAATTAGGAAGGCCTTACAACCCGACATGTATGAATCAATTTGAAGATAATATATGAATGACCTTGTATTTTCCCTCTCCCACTTTGTTGTTGTTGCTCTCGTGTGTTATTGAGCAAGGTGGTTCAGGTTAGGGTGTGCCATATCTTGTCCCTTACTACCCATGTTTGCATCAAGTGGTATCAGAGCGAGGTGAGATCTAGATCTAGGTTTGTGAATCTAGATTTGAAGGTTCCTTCTTGTGAAGCCCTAGTTGATTTTTTGTGGGGTAGCAGATTGCGATCTGACCTGTAATTGTAGAGGGTTTTCAAGATGGTTGGTGGGAGGTGAGATGCAGATCCAGGATTGGTAGACATGTTGAGACAAATTGCTGCTAGATTGGAAGTTGTTGAAACAGCCCAGAGAAGAGGAAGACATCTTGAAGATGTTAGTGATGATGAAATTGAGGTAGAACAAGGTGATATAGAACCTACACTTGTGATGGATCATGGTGAGGAAAGATTCTTAAAGGCTTTGACAAGTCTGAAGTCTACACCACACTTTAATCCTCCTGAGTATGGTGGAAAGTTGGATTCTGATGAATTGGTGGATTGGATCATAGAGATGGAAAAGTACTTTGAGTATGAAAATGTACCTAAAGACAAGAAAGTGAAAATTGCAAGTACAAAGTTGAAAAGTCATGCATCCTTATGGTGGGAACATCTGTAGCTAGACAGAAAGAGGAAAGGCAAAGACAAAATTAAGGTATGGAGTAAAACGGTGAATAAATTAAAAGGAAAGTTCTTACCATGTGATTATCAGATTAACCTAGTTAGGCGAATGCAAAGTCTAAGGCAGAAAGATAGCTCGGTAAAGGAATATACTGAGGAATTCTATAGATTAGAGATCAGATATGGACATGATGAAGATGATGTGGAAAAAATTGCTAGATACCTGAATGGTTTGAGAGTTTCTATCTAAGAAGAAATTAGTTTGGTCAAATTGGAGAACATTGAAGAGGCTTATCAATTTGCATTGAAAGCTGAGGAGAAATTGAATGAGACATGAGAAAAGACAAAGAGGTAGAGGTGGTAGATTCCCTAGAGGAAGAGGTAGATCTTATGGTGAAAATAGTAGATTTGAACCAGAAAAGACAACTCCGGCTAAAGGCAAGATCGAGTGGAAAGGTGAAAGTTCATCTAGAGGCAGAGGCAATAACTATCGAGGTGGTTATAAAAGAGGAAGTTTTCGAGGAACTTATTACAATTGTGGAAAAGAAGGACATAGATCATTTGAGTGTACACATGCAAGTAAGAAGGCTGGTAATAGTCGGAATGCTTTGGTGCAAGAAGAGTCACTGAATGAACCTGAGAAGGAAAATAACTTGATGGTAAGGAGAACACTGTGGAATGAAAGTAAAAAGGAAGATCCAGTAAAGAAAAGTTTTTTCAAGACCAGATGTAGAGTTTCTAACAAATTTTGGAAGGTAATCATTGACAGTGGTAGCTTAGAGAATCTGGCATCTAAGGAAATGGTCACAAAGTTGCAATTGAAAAGGTTGGAACATTTGAAGCCCTATCAAATTTCATGGATCAAAGATGAGCATACACTCCTGGTAAGTGAACAATGTTATGTGAATTTGAAGACTGGAAAGTACTATGATAAGGTTTTATGTGATATCATGCCTACAGATTGTTGTCATATTTTGTTGGGTAGACCTTGGCAATATGATAGACATGTTATATATGATGGGAGATTGCATAAGTATACTATTTTGGCTGATGGAAAGAAACAAATCTTGTTACCTTTGATGGAAGAACCTGTTAGTAATGTTTGCACATCTGTGAAATTTTGCTTGATGAAAGGAAGAAAGTTTATTAAGGATTTAAAGAGAAATGATCTATGTTTTGTTGTGATTCCTAACAAATCAAGTAAGAAAACAGAGGATAATGTCCCTGAGGAGATTGATAAGTTACTCACCAAGTACAGTGAAATTATTTATGATAATGTACCTAATGGTTTGCCACTGAAAAGAAGCATTGATCATTGTATGGATCTAATCCCTAGAACTAGTTTACCGAATAAGGCACCTCATTGGTTGACACCTACCAAGAATCAGGAATTTAACCAACAGATTCAAGAGTTGCTAGAGAAAGGTTTGATCAGAGAAAGTTTGAGTCCTTGTATAGTACCTGTGGTATTGGCACCTAAGAAGAATGGAGAATGGTGAATGTGTACTGATTCCAGAGAAATCAATAAGATAATAGTGAAGTATAGGTTTCCTATACCGAGAATGGATGATATAATGGATAGTTCGACTCGAGCAAAGTATTTTACCAAGATTGATTTGAAAAGTGGGCATCATTAGATCAGAATCAAAGAAGGTGATGAATGGAAGATTGCTTTCAAGACAAAAGAAGGTTTGTATGAGTGGTTGGTTATGCCTTTTGGTTTAACTAATGCACTGAGTACTTTTTTGAGGTTGATGAATGAAGTTTTAAAGAAATTCTTGGGTAATTTTGTGATTGTATATCTTGATGATATTCTGATATTCAATAAGACCAGAGAAGAACATATGTTGCATGTTAGAGAAGTTTTGTAGAGATTAAAAGAAGAAAAGTTGCTGATAAATTTGAAAAAGTGTTCATTCATGAAAGAGGAGATTGTGTATTTGGGATTTGTGATTTTAGCTGATGGTTTGAAAATAGATCCTAAAAAGGTTGAAGCTATTTTGAATTGGCTACCTATGAATGCTAGTGAGGTAGATCATTTCATGGTTTGGCAAGTTTTTACCGAAAGTTCATTAGAAATTTTAGTTCAATTTGTAATGCTATGACTGAGACCATGAGAGGAGACAAAAGAGAATTCAAATGGACACATGGAGCTGATAAAAGTTTTGAGACTCTGAAGAAGAAGGTTGTTGAATTGCCTGTTTTGGCATTCCCTGATTTTAATAAAGTATTTCAAGTAGAATGTGATGCAAGTGGAAGTGCAATTGGAGCTGTGTTGAGTCAAGAAGGTAAACATGTTGCTTTCTTTAGTGAAAAGTTGAATGATGCGAAAAGGAAATATTATGCGTATGATCAAGAATTCTATGCTATTGTTCAAGCATTGAAGAAATGGAGACATTATTTGATACTGAGTGAATTTGTGTTGTATATCAATCATAAGGCTTTACAATATTTGGGTAGTCAGAATAAGTTGAATCAGAGACATATGAAATGGGTTGAGTATTTGCAAAGTTATACATTTGTGATAAAGCATAAGAGTGGAGCCACTAACCAAGTTGTTGATGCATTGAGAAGAAGGAGATCTTTGATGACCGAGATGAAAATTGGAATTCTAGGCTTTGATGACATGAGAGATTCTTATGAATTTGATCCTGATTTTTGAGTCATGGAGAAAGTGTAGAGCACCTATTCAAGATCAACAAAGTACTAAATGGGATGAATATTTTATTCAAGAAGGTATGTTGTTTAAAGGTATTCATTTGTGTATACCGAAAGGACCAATGAGAACTAATTTGATAAAGGAGAAACATAGTGGTGGTTTGGCTGGACATTTTGGTGTTGATAAGACATTGAATTTGCTTAAGGAGAAATACTTTTGGCCACAGTTGTATAAAGATGTTCAGCAATTTGAGAAAAGTTGTGGAGTTTGTCAAGTTGCAAAAGGAGTTAGTCAGAATACTAGATTGTAAACACCGATTGTTTTACCTGAGAAACCTTGGATTGACATCAATATGGATTTTGTTCTTGGCTTACCGAAGACAGTAAGAGGTAATGATTCTATATTTTTTGTTGTGGATAGATTTTCTAAGATGGCACATTTTATACCTTATAGAAAGACATCAAATGTAGTACATGTAGCAGATCTTTTCTTTAAGGAAATTGTCAGATTGCATGGGTTACCGAGGAGTATTATCTCTGACTGAGACAGTAAATTTGTTGGATACTTTTGGAAGACTCTTTGAAGAAATTTGGGTACCGAGTTGAACTATAGTTCTACATTTCACCCACAAATCGATGGCCAGACAGAGGTTGTGAATAGAATCTTGGGTAATCTTTTGAGATGTTTTAGTTGGAGACACACCAGGTAATTGGGATTCTATGTTGGCACAAGCAGAGTTCGCATACAATAATTCAGTGAATAGGAGTACTAGAAAAAACACCTTTTGAGATTGTAAATGGCATACAACCAAGAGGTATATCTGATTTGAGAGATATTGATGATGAAAGAAAGAGAAGTGTTGAAGGAGAAAAATTTGCCGAGTACATGAAGACATTGCATGAAGATGTGAAGCTTAAACTGGAAAAGAGTAATCAGAAATACAATGACAAAGCTGATAGATCGAGAAGGCATAAGACTTTTGATGTTGGTGATGAAGTGATGGTTCATTTGAAGAAAGGAAGATTTCCTGTTGGAGTATATGGGAAGCTGAAGATGAAGAAGTTTGGACCTTGCAATATTCTGAGAAAATTTGACAGTGGAAATGCATATGAAGTTGAGTTACTTGATGACATGGATATATCACCTATATTCAACATTGCTAATTTGTATGAGTTTCATGAACCTAAAGAAGACATGACAGTACCAATGGAATATCCTAAGAAATAGAATGAAGAGGTTGAGCATATTTTGGAACAAAGAGTTGGCAAAAGCACAAGAGGTAAATAGTATATGGAATATTTGGTAAAGTGGAAGAACAGACCGATTGAAGACAGTTCATGGATTTCACAGTCTAATTTGGATGTAGCTCAGATCATACCTGCTAAATGATTCAGAGAATTATTTTCAAATAACCCCAGGTGTCTGATAAAGAAGCATCTTGGTTCCTTGGCAATCATTTGTCACCAAAAATATATTTGAGTTTTTTTGTGTTGCTCGGTTCCTGCTTTGACCGAGTTGGTCGGTGTTGCTCAGTTTCTTGTGTTCTTCATTGTTGCTTGGTTATCTCTTTGGTGCTTGGTAATTTCCCTGGCGCTTGATGATGCTTGTCTTCCGCTCAGTTGGCTTTTCTTACCAACGGGTTTCTTTTGCATTTCTATTGAGGCTGACTTGTGCATTGATTATGGGTCACAGATTTAATGTTGGTATCCATCATTAGGAAGTGTGTGGTCCCAAATCTGATCATTCCTTCTGTTGATTGTGGATCTGAAGGCTGACTCAGTTTGGTAGCCTCTTGTATAAATGTAGTTGTTTGGTTAGAGTTTTAGGAGGGAGTTTTTGGATAGAGTAAGAAGATAGAATATTAGAAATTGTTCACAGATCCTCACATGTTTGAGGACTTCTGTAATTCACTATGATATCTGGCTGAAACTGGGAAGGCCTTACAGCCCGGCATGTATGAATCAATTTGAAAATAATATATGAATGATCCTGCAATTTCCCTCTCCCACTGTGTTGTTGTTGCTTCCACATGTTGTTGAGCAAGGTGGTTCAGGTTAGGGTGTGCCATATCTTGGCCCCTCCTACCCGCTCTTGTGTCAGGTTCTTCCCAGCATTTCTTTATAGTTGGCACTAATTCCAAATGTCTGAGCCAAAAATTATTTTGAAATGCAACTGGCATTTTGGTCCACTAATTCATTCTAGTATTTCCAATTCGATTTAAAAATGATCAGAGATGGAGTTAAGGTATATATTTCAAAATGGTAAGTTTGATTTATTTAGCCAACTTTATGAAAGTAACAATCTATCTGGTATTTCTAATATATTGGTAAACCCCAATGTTCTATTGGTCCATGTAAAGAGTCCATTTGTTGGTTGACAGTCAACTAGTTTATTATTCTAGATAAAATTATGAAAGGCTTTTTACATTTGGATGATTTTACCTATTCCCCTTGTTTTCTCTTTAAAATTTAATATTTTGTTAAAGTCCCCTCCCAATATGTAATCATTTTGGATTCCACTAAGATTGAATATTAGATCATTTCATAGTTTAACTTTATTCTCATTTTTTACTGGACTATATAAATTTATTATTATAAAGCATGTAGATGTTTTCAAGCTTTTAACTAAATCTAATTGTCATTGATTTTATAAATTAGCAATGTCAATTTTTACCTAGTTAGGTTACCATGTGATTTGAATACCTTTGAATTCTTAGGTTGGTTAAATGAAATGGCCTTGATCTCCTATTGGCCTCGATGAACTCCTCTACTTCCTTTTTGTTCAACTTTGTTTCTTGAATCAAGATGATGTCAAGGTCTTGTGTTTCCATTTGAAATAAATGTGAAGAGAATTTTGACTCAAAGATGAACTCAAAGGCTCAATTACACAAAATAATCACATCTTTGCATAGAAAAAACTTAAAGATGAATCATTTAGAACAGAAATAATTTAGAGCTATTATCATAAAATATCAACAACCAAATATCATGGCATTCACATAGACATTCACATCACAAATAATACTTTTTTCCTAGCCTATTTCAAAAGCAAAGTTTCATAAAAGAATGAAAATTCCAATAATACATACAAAGATATCTTCAAGCTTGAAAGCTGGCATTCCATTCAAAATTCAAAATTTATCTGCAAAAACCAAAATCGATCCTCACTCACATCTCAAAGAAAAGGTGGAATTAAAAATCTACATATCTCTCTCAATGTCTTCATTCCACATATTTAAATTTTTTTCCCCAAAAAGATAATTATATGACCATTACATAATAATTAATTCTTTTAAATAATCTATATCTAAAAACAAACAAGTATTTTTGAAATAAAATGATGCAAGCGTTGAATGTGATTGATAGAAGTAAATAAAAAAACTCTATAGTGCATTTTCAGCTTCCCCTATTTTAGTTGGTGGTTGTTCAATTCCATGTTGTTTCTTGTACACCTGCAAAGTTTTAGTAAGGCCAACATTTTTTCATGATCTGGAATATTAACAATCTTTCTTTGTAGGGCCCAAAATATCTTTCTTCTTTTGATTTCTTTGGCCTTTGCAATGAAATTTTGGTGATGGTTTATGCATTACATCAAAGATCTTTGGTTGAAGCCAATTTATTATGCTTATCCTTGTCGAATGTGTAAGGGTTGGCTATGGTTTCAATATTTTTTGATACTCTACTTTATATTTGTTCACAAAGGTAATACTTGAATTATCTTTCCTTTTCAATTTTCTTCCTATATCCTTGAACTCTTTCATTACGTGATTGACTATCTTGTTTGCCTCTTCAAGCAACTTGCTCTATCTAATTATATTTTTTTGTATACATTTACACATCCATTTGAGACTATAGATTTATGTATTATGAGGAATATCTTGTGATCATATCATACCTTAGGTCATTTCTTCATCAAGCCCAATATCAACAATCTCCTATAGTAGGTTGATAATCTCCTTATGTGTCACTTCTTCAACTTTGCAAATAAAATCTACAAAATGCACCATTCCTTGCTAATACCAATTAATTGTAGGACCTACTATGGTTTTCAATGAAAGGCATACCTCTATCCTTTTAATCCTTAATGAAATCTTAATAAATTCTTCCAAAATGGTTTTCAATTTGTATTCAAGAGATCAACTCCTTGCATCCATCAAATTTCAAATCTAGGATATCTTGGGAGACATTTGGGAGCTGAGTTGATAATGGCCTCAATAGAGACCTTAAACATTCGGTCAATATTTCCACTTGCCTTTAAATTCTCTTTATCAAAAAAACTTCTATACACTTTTTGTGACCCTAACAATTAAAAAATACAAATTGTGTAGATCTGCTCTGTACTAGGAGGATCCATATCCACCTTGGTGATATTAAAATCCATTTTTCATAGTTTTCTTGGGCTCTTTGTTAGTATTGGGGTGTGATATCTTGATAAATACATGATCAAGTTCATCTCTTTCAACAAAGAGAGTAGTGGTTTTTATTTTCTATCTTTTGGGAGGAGGTAGTGATTGTAGTCATCGGGGTAGAGCATCTTTGGAGGATTATCTAAGTGCTTCTAGATTCCTCTTGTTAGATAGGGTTGTTTCTAGCTCCATTAACTAGAAGAAATGGTTTGAGAGGCATTTTTTAGTGTATTAGGAGTGAAATGGGGTCCTCTTGACTAGAATGGTTTTATCAATATTTTGTGCAAAAAAAAGGAATGGGGTTTGAGACTTACCACTAGTTGAATCTTTTTATTGTGTATCTTGATAAGGTACCCTATCTTTTTCATCATTTTTTTATTTCTCACTCGAAACACTTGTTCCTAGATTGGGAAGTCAACCATCTCCACATGTTGTCTTGGGATTTAGATCCTTTTTAGGAGGTTCCATATCCTTGTCCCCTCCTTGATTTCATGAAAGAAAAATGGAAATTGTAAGAGAGGGGTTCGGATGTACTAAGATACTCTATTGTGAGTGTTTACTTCTTCCTATGGATGTATACTTTTGACCATCCCCTTTCTTATTTTCAGCACACATCTAAGTTTCGTTAATTATCATGGTGGTTCTCCTATCCAAATTGCCATCTTCTTACAGATTCTAGTCAATTGGATCCAATGGTTATGCTTTTGCATCTAGATTTTACGTAGGATCAACTATATAAAAATTATCATCTATGATTCTAGTTACTTCAATTGAGAGGTAACAATCAGCTATTTTCTTTAAGGTTATCCTTGGCCGGCTCCCCTTTTTAATGTTGAGGTCATCCTGGCAATTTGTCCAAAATTCTTCTAACTATGAAATATGATGGTAAAGGCCTCAAAAATAGAGTATTTTCAACAAAGTCTTTTGGGTCAAAATACATCCTCAAAATGTTATAAGTGTTGGAAGCTACAAATGAAATAATTGTTATATTACCATTGATGTCAAATCTTAATTGGTGAGACAGTTTCTATCTAGTAGAATGCCATATCATTTGATTGATGAAGAGGATTTGAAAAGAGGAGATAACAAGAAGACCTAGTGAAAAGGTTGAGTTATGAGAAACTATAATGGGTACTTGATTAATTGGAACATTGGAAAGATAATATGTTGTCTATCTATAATACTAAGTGAAGAAGACAGTTTATTTGAAGCGTGGAAGAGATGAGGAAAGAAAGACTGAATTGTAAAAGGTAAGTCTTGAACTATCTTCACATTTTTGTTTGCAGCCTATATCCTTGAGCTCTTGCAACACTTGGGTGACCATCTCTTTCGTCTCTTCAATCTTGATGTGTTCAATTTTTTTTTGTATACATTTGCACTTTCATTTGAGACTACATATTTATGTCTTACATGGAATATCTTGCGATGATAATATACCTTGGGAAAATTCTATGACGATCCCCATATAAATAATATCCTATAGTAGCTTGATAGTCTCCTTATCACTTTCTCCATCTTTGCAACTAAAATCACATACAACACACCATTCCTTTCTACTACCAATTTATTATGTGACCTACTTATATTATCAATGAAAGGCATACCTCTACCCTTCAAAACCTTAATCCAATCTTTCAGCATTAATTCTTCTAAAATAGATGTCATTTTGCATTCAAGAGATCAACTACTTGCAACCATCATATTTTGGATCCAAGATAGCTAGGGAGACAATTGGGAGATGCGTTGATAATGGACTCAAAAGAGACCTTAATCATTTAGTCAATATTTTTATTGTATCCTTTAAATTCACTTTATCAAATTATTTTTCCCCAATATATCTATGACTCTAACAACTCAAAAATATAAATTGTGTAGATTTGCATATGTACTAGGAGGACCCATATCCACCCTGGTGATATTAAAATGCATTGTTGTAGCTTGAATGGGATATTTTTTAGTATTGGAGTGTGTTATCTCCATAAACAAATGATTAGATTCATCACTTTCAACAAAGAAAGTAGTGGTTTTTAGTTTCTTGCTTTTGGGAGGAGGCAGTGATTGTAGCAATTGGGGTAGAGCATCTTTGGAGGATAGTCTTAGTTCTTCTTTCTTCCTCTTATTAGGCATGGATGTTTTTAACCATGAATTATAAGACAAGGTTTGAGATGCAATTTTTAGTGTATTAGGAGTGAAAATAGATCCTTTTGCCTAGAAAGGTTAACTATCAATATTCTTTGTAAAAAAAGGGAATGGGGTTTAAGACTTACCACCCGATGCATCTTGTTGTTGTGTATCCTGACTAGGTCTCATGCCTTCTCCATCATTCTTTTATTTCTCACTTGATTCTTCTATACCTAGATCGGGAAATGAACCATCTCCACATGTTGTCTTGGGATTCAGGTCATTTTTGGGAGGTTCATCATCCATGCCCCCTCCTATATTTCTTGAAGGAAGTGCTTGAGAAGTGGTAACTATAATAGAGGAGTTTGGTTGTACTGATATACTCTATTTTGAGGGTTTACTTCTTCCTAAGGGTGCAAACTTCTAACCATCCCTTTTCTTCTTTGCAACCCACATCTGGGTTCTCTTAATTACATGGTAGTTCTCCTATCCAAATTATCCTTTTCTGGTATATTCTAATCAATTGTACTCAATGGTTGTGCTTGTGCTTTTGGATTGTATGCAAGATCAAATATATCAAACCCATCATCTATGATGCTAGTTACATCAAATGGAAGGTAGTAATAAGGTATTTTCTTTAAGGTTGTCCTTAACAAGCTCATCTTTTTGACTTTGAGGTCATCTTGGAAATCTTCCCAAAAGTCTCTTATTTATGGCATACGATGGTAATAAGGCCCCAAAAATAGAATATTCTTGAAAGAGTTTTGGGTCAAAAAGCATTCTTGAAACATTATAGGTGTCCATTTTTTACTTCTCTACTACTTTAATCATATTCAAAGCATTTGAATTTGATCGAAAACTATACATTCCCTTTGTTGTTGATTAACAACTATGCATTAACTAGTTACTTTGATGTTTGTGTGCCTTTTGTGGCCATATTTGGGTAAATGTTGAAATTTGGGTGCCTATTTCGCAGAAGTTCGCAGCCAAAAAAATTTGGCACAAGAAATGGACACCTATTATTTAAAAATAGGGTGCCTGTTTAGCTTCGGGTACCTGACCCTTATTTAAAAAATGGGCACCCATTTAAAAATTGGGTGTCTCTTTTGCTTTGGGTGTCGGAGCGAAATGGGCACCTGATTTTTTAAAAATGAGCACCCACTTTTTAAAAATCGAGTGCCCATTTTGCAATTTTTTTTTTAAACCATTTTCCAAGTCATTTTCACAACTTGGTAAACAGGATCATAGTTTTTGGCATACGGGTGCCCATTTAGATATTGCTACCGCCAACCCCCTCATCTATTTTTCTCCTGATTCCAAGTACGTAACATTATTTTTTTATTATTATTCTTTATTGTTAATTATTTGTTTCATTAAAAAATATAGTTTAATGTTATTTTCAACAAGTTAAATGAGCAATTGTTTAGTTTCAGGTTTGTTTTCTAATTTACTATATAAATAATTATATTTTATGTTTCATTTAGTTATTTTTAGTATTAATTTACTTTGTAAATTATCATACCAAACTAGAAAATTATTAAAACTTAATTTAACCCTACCTAGAAAATAAAAACAAAAACCTAGACACAATTGAAATACGAAACCCTAAGTAGAAAATAAAAACATAAACCTAGACACAACTAAAATAAGAAACCATAGATAGAAAAAATATATATTAACCTAGACATAACTAAAATAAGAAACCCTAGGTAGAAAATAAAAACAAAAACGTAAACGTAGACATAACTAAAATAAGAAATCATACCTGTAGAAAATGTAAACCTAGACACAACTAAAACAAGAAACTCTCTCTCTCTCTCTCTCTCTCTCTCTCTCTCTCTCTCTCTCTCTCGTATTTTTAAATTGTGTTGTAATTAATTTTAAGTCTTTCTTTGTAAGGTAAAATTGTAAATTTTCATGTTTTTATATATACGCAGATTAAATTCATGGATGATTTTAACATTGATGATCTCTTGGGTTAGAAAATGTCACCACCACTGCCCCCTCCACCTCCATGTTAGAAAAATGTATTTAAATGTAAAGTTCATTTAAAGTCAATTTTCATTTATTTCAAATTTATCTCTAAATTAGCTCTACATATGACACTTGAAAGAAGACATCTACATATAGAGAAACATATAAAAATAAGACAAATAAAAAAACTTACATGTATAAATTTGATTCAACCTAATGTACCATCAGCATCCTCTCTTTTTTACAATGTGTATATGATTGCCTCATGCTCTTCCATTGAAAGTGTCCATAATATTTTATTAGCAAGTCTCCCTTTGTATCTTTCCAATTTTATATTGGTTGCCACTACCAAATGGGAATAGTGTATAATATTCTTTTCTGATTGGTAGTCTTCAAAAGTTGGTAAACTATTCCTTCTTGTTAGGTATTTGTGTAGCCATGTACCAACCACCACAACAAACCCAGTTGGATACAGAAAACCATCATCATCCAATTGATGACATATCAACTTTTTCTTAGGTTCTACACATCGAGCTAGCCAATACTCAGTCTTTTCTTCATTATCCTCAGGTGCAACAACAACATACACATGTCCTACAAAACAAAATTAAGTACATGCACAAATAAAATTTGTTAAATTTATAATTCAAATATAATCATAAATTGTATGACATACATAACTAATATAATTTAAAGTTTTACAATAAATTGAATTAAATTACCAAGTTGTATGAGGTCTGAAACACAATCATAATCTTCTATTACAAATGCATGATCCAGGTCTTCATTTCTTATATCATCTTGATCTTGTGTCTCACTAGGTGTTAAGGATTTTTGTTGTCATTCTTCAATCCATTCTGTATTCTCACATTCTTCCCATTCACCTACAACACAAAATTTACAAAAACATGCAAGCTCCCTAGTCCATATAGTCCAAGTGTTAGAATTAAAACTCCTAAATGAATGTCATTTAGTCGATCCATTGATTGTATCACAATCATATCTTGAAAGGATATTCTTCTCTTCAACTATCTAGAACAAGCGTCTGATTATAGAGTTCTGACTTGATCCTATAGACAAATTTGTTTTACACCATTCAACAATTTCATGTGCATCTTTAAATTTTGATTTTTCCTCAAATTTGAGTTCCTCTCTACAAATGGCTCTCTTAAAACATGCACCAGCACCATTATGTTCTCCCTTCTCGTGTCCATCCTCAAAAAACTCCATATATGTTTGATATTTATTTGCTTATGTTTCCTACTCAACCAATAAAACATTCTAGTATTCTTGAATTTCCCTATGCAATTAGCTGGCCATATTAGATGTTATGTTATATGAATTTATCTCTTCCTTAAATTCTCATAAAAGGTCTTAAAGCAATACTGGACAAACTATGATGAGTGTAATTTATTATCACTCATATAGAAATGGTACTCTCTCAATATTTTTTTATCCTCTTATGTACTATTAGGTGCATGCCTATAGACAATATGAACAAAAATTGTTACTTGCACTGAATTATAACAATGTGGTTGGATCTCATCTTGTGGTGCAAGCGTGTAGTTCTCTGCAAAGTCAATGACTGAAAGTATACTACCAATTGAAAAGGTATTCTTTCATATGCAAAATTTTCCATCAAGCCATCTAGCATTTTGAAAGTGTTTTTCATATTTAGGTATGGCCTTACTCTTTAATTCATTCATAAATGGATGAACACTAACTTTTTCACTTATTAGATCACACCGTTTTCTAATATTTCCATCCTTTGATGGATACTCGATAGTTTTAAATCTTTGTACATCAACTAATTGTTGTCCAAAATCAATTGAAATATTTTCATGCAAACATTTATTTAATAATTTAATATTTCCACATACATCACATACACTAGAAACACATGCATTCAAAAGATAAAATTGCTCATTAGGTGGGTTACAAAACAAACTTGATATAAACTCCTTTACGGTTTGAGGTGGTATATTTATACCACATTCCTGCAACATTTCATTAGTATGCATGATAGAACGTATAGATCGAAAAATATCATAATGATAATGAAATTAAATATGAAAATATCATAATGATAACGAGATTGAATATGATTTTTGCAAAAATGGGTGACTCTTTCTTTCTTAATCCTTACATACCATGGTTTACATTTTTCAAAAGATCTTTAACTAATACTAATAGTTAACACCTTATCATCCACAGTTTTTTTATACAATTTACTTTGAGTCATATCCAAAAGGTGTTATGGATGTGGATCATAAATTTTTTAGCCGACTCTTAATTTAAGAACATCTCTAGCATTAGGTGATACTCTTTTATTATCGTGCCAAAAATTTTCAATCAAGGTTTTGACTTCACCAGTAAGTTTCATGTCAGACCTCGGGAGTCTTCCATTAAAGGCCCATAAATGGTTTGTCAGATCACTTTCAAAGTTAACTCTTCTCTTTACAGCTCTTGCTAAAGTTTTACGATGAATATTAAGATATCCACTTATGTTTGTAATTATTCTTTTATTAGTAGTAGTTTTGTTTACTAAAGTTGTTGTTATTGCTCATCGTGCCGCATTACTATCTTTAGAACAAATTTTTTTTTTGATTGTGTCAAAGGTACTAGAAAAAGTTGATACAACTTGTTTTAGAGACTTGTCCTTCTTGTATTTCACATAAATGCCTAACCTCTTCATCACTTTTCGCATTTTAGTCATTTTAATTAATTAACATTAGTTGACATTGAAACCCAAATTTCTTATTATAAAAAAATTGTCTAAACAATCTAGTCGTGTGTGTCCTAATCTGTCTCCATGAAACCAAACCACATATATTGTCTAGCACATCACTTTTAATTTGAAATTGTTCATTTATTTCATTTTCATTCAAAGGGGTTTCTTTCTCAATTGGTGTTTCTATGTCTACATCCACATTGTTAATTTCAATTTGAATTGGGGTTTGAATTTCACTTTCAATCGGGGTTTGACTTTCAATTCCTTTATCATTATGATTAACCTTACTAATTTTTGGAGTTTGATGTGCAATAAAATATGTTACTCTATTTTCATGAATAAAATCTAAATCATTTATATTGTAACCTGCTTCTACCAAATGATCAAGTTATTTATCAGAATAAGTTACATTTGGCATACTTGTATCCAATACTGGATTAGAAGATGCATCTGAATTTTCTTCTATTGTATTTTCTTCTTCAACCTCTACATCCATCATGGTGTCTTCATTGTTCTCCTCTTTAGAAATAATTTTTGAACTCGATGCTCCAACATTATTCAGTTTTCGAATTCTTTCTCTTCTTTCTCATTTTCGTTTTGCTTCCTCTCTATTTGTTGCAACCTCCTCAGTTGTCAAAACCTTCCTTTTCCTCTTTCTACATTGCTTTGGTCCCATGTTTTCACTAAAATTTGAATTCAAAGGATTCTCTTCATGTCAAATCCAAAACAAGACAAAAAAAGAGAATGTTGATTGAAATTATTTTGTCTATAGTACAAATCAGTCAAAAAAATGATTGAATACTCATCAATCATTAAGATTAGGACCACAGTCCTATTTTTTGTCTGCAATGGCTCTTTAAGAAATGGGCACCTATTATTTAAATGAATTGGGTGCCCGTTTCGGTTTCAACGGTTCAAATAGAAACAGGCACCCATTTTTTAAAACTATGAGCGGGAACCATACCGCCACCTTGGTTTTAGGTTTGAGACAGGCTTGGTGGGACCAAGCCTATGCTTGGGCATGCAAAAATATGGCTAAGGCATTGGAATATAAAATTTATGCCTTGTCATAATTTTTTGGATGCCTTACTGAATTAATTTTTCAATGAAATAAAAACCCATTTTAGTTCTTATTGTATAGATTCTAAAAATATAAATTTTTAAGTGATATGAGAAATTTTAGTATATTTACAATATTTATTAAGCTAATGTGGTACCTAAACTTGAAATACTAAGGTTAACAAAAATTTTAATAACTTTTTTTATTTTACATTTTTTTTAAATGAATTATATGACATCAATCTACATAGAATTTCCTTTTAAAAGATTTTAAAAAAATCAATTTATCATCGAATTATGGTGGTCGTACAATAGAGGTTTCAAAAATGTACTTTATAGTAAATTAGAAATTAATTAAAAAAATAATATTCAATAAAAAAAGAAAAAATATTCTCATCAATCATCATTGTTTTATGTACCTTTCCCCAGAAGGATTCACAAAAAATCATTTATTTACTTCAAAAGAGGGTGGTCGTTCATGTGTGTGGTGTGGTCCTGAAATAGACATTTTGAAAAAGTGGTTTTTAAACATGCCTACTAAAATGCAATTTATACCATGTGGGTATTGAGATATATTACATATTTGAAAAGTAGACTCCGAGAACTAAATTTTATATAACTCAAGTTTTTTGAGATTCAATCTTTAAGTGCCTCAAATGTTGACATCAATTGACAGAAATTTTGAAAAATAGGGAAAACACTTCCACTTTTTGCCCAAAAGTGGGACTCAACTTCTTGGAGGCACCCAATCAATAACTGTCAACACCTTTGTTGATGTGTTGTTGATTTCTTGACAGCCTCATGGTTGTGTTGTGTAAGGATTAGGCTCTTGTTAGGCTTCTTCTATAATAAAAAATAACTATATATTCCCAAATGAATAGGGAATTGAACTCCCACCTTTTTAATTTCACTACATATTTTATTTAATTCACATATCTATCTACATAACTCAATCATGATAATCTTGTCATCCGCATACCTAGGCAACTTCCAAGGAAAGTCATTAAAACATCTTATTCTACTAAAGGTAAAGTTAGGAATTGTAAGAAGAAACTACCACAAATTTGTATTAAAGGAGTGGCCCTCAAGATAAATTCTTTGTTCTAGGTGACCTTACATTTCCCTTACCAATTTTATTGTAAATGTGTCATGAATCTCCAAAAATTTGAGTATTTATACAATTATATGCTAGGATAGAAATCATAGATTTGAATATCCTCTTCAAAATCTTCATGGTAATCTAGCTAGGGCCAATATTAGGTACATGCTAGGGAATACAAATTATGAGGACGTGTAGAAAATCTTATTCAATGGGAATCTAATAATCATCTCATGTAGACAATCACTAATCAATCTAGCCCAATCCAAGTAATTGGACCCTACGCAAATTACTTGAATAAAGAAAAACATCCCCTCATCTAGATTTAGGACATCTGTCTCCTTTGACCCTATGCAATAAAATAACCATATCTACAATCTCCCCTTAATAATGGTCCTATATATGATCCTAAATAGTTTGGATTGTCTCGTCCTTGGGGTGAGAGCCATTCTCTAGCAATTCTTGTATACCCTCTTTTTATTGTTAAACTCTCATTGTGATTTTTGACTAATTATGTTTTATCAAGTTTCCATTTGGGTTGGGACCTATTTTCCTTCAGAATTTATATGTGCATCTTTTCCTTCATTCTCTACTCTACCCTTGACACTTTGTGTTGCAATATTTTCTTCTATTGATGCCTCTTTATTTAAATATACTTCCTATTTTTGTATCGCCACTCTTTCCATTACTGTATCGATTTCTTATGCAGAATATAGTAATAGATATTTTATGTTGTTCTGGTCGTCCTCCTTTAGGATGGGCATTTTTATGTTTTCTTCATTAAACAAAGTCTTTCTTATCCTTGGAGTGTCCTATTCTATTTCAGTTTCCTTTCTTTTTCTTTGCATATCCAAACCTTTTTCTTTGGCTCTACCTTGGAGAGTGCTTATTATTATTACAATTTAAACAATCAAATTTCATCTCCTCTACTTTGATATCCTACACCCATATTCCTGCACTAGTCTTTAAATAGATCTAATTTAGGATTTCTTTGATGAACAAGAGTTTTATGTGGTTGGATAGAGTTGATGACATAAATAACGCAGCACACACAACTTAGAGGGGAGGTGAATCAGTTGTGTCCAAAAGAGTTGTGTCAAAACCAAAAATTAACAATACTTAACTTTGTTTCTTAGATATTCAACGATAAACATGAAACAAATGAACCATCAACACAAGAACTTAGTACACATAACACCTAAATTTTTGTGTGGAAACCCAATTAAGGGAAAATCATGGTGGGGATCAAACTCACAAGATTATGTACTAGCATATATAACCGTGTTAAAGGTACAATGGGGAACGCACATGCATTCACACTCACTTCCTAGAGCTCATTGCTCAAATAGAAATGAGGCAAACAACCCAAAATACAACTAGGGCTACAACCCCAAAAAGGAGAACAATCCACTAATTTAGCGAATTGACTGGTATCATCTCAAACATCCCAATACAGCTCCAATGAAGTACAACTCTACTCTGAATTTACTTTAGATTCCACTCATACCTCTTCACACATCCAGTATCACATAACCATCCATACATTTATCTATCACTGATCACAAAGATTATATCTTTAAATACATTACATAAACTCTTTACAACAAGGTCGTCCAGGAACCCCAATACAAAACATTACAAAGATTAATACACAATCCTCAATGTGATCCAAGGAATGTCAGCTAAGACATAGCTAGGACCCAAATCTTAATCCACAAACATACCACGATCCAAAGATCATGCCTTAAATCTTCGCAGCACGCTAATACACCAAGTCAGCCAAGAACACCAGCATGCCACAGGAAAATCACTAAATCTAGTCACACAACTCAATGCGATCCACCAACATAAATAGAACACAATCCAAAAATATCAGCAAGCAACATGAATTACCACAATAGCAACACAAAAATCTTTGTCTCAAAATTCACAATTGTCTATGTACTATTTATTAGGAATACTAAATAACAACCTTTGTCACTCAAAAAGAATAGCTTCCCATCATCCAAATTACGAACCATCCGAGATGAGAACACATATCCATGTTCCTAGCTCACCACCAAATTAGAAACCAAATATATTAGATAATTGATCCACATCAACCCAAAAACTTCAACATTGTATCCACTAAAATAACCAGAAAACTATCCTCTAGTAAATCAAGCATAACATCCTCAAATCATATAGAAAACCTCTACAACTTGAAAAAGATCAAGTACAGACATTCCACAACACATCTCTAGCTTCACAACAACTAATCGAAAATACATTGTCCATGTTGAACCAAAACCTCAACTAAAAAACTAGGAAACTGTTAGAAATAAAGAAATATGTTGACATCAATGAAAAAACATTAATACCATCACATATATGCATGAAATCTCCAAAAATCTACCCCTTTGGCATTGATGGAAATATATGATGTGAAAAACCAAATCAATGCACAAAGTAGCAATCTAATTTAATATATCAATTACTTCCCCTAAGTCTAATACTTCTCTTCCACAAGGCTAACTCTCCCTTGATTCTCTTTGTTTTCACATGACTCTCTCTCCCCCTTTGACATCAACGACAAAGGTGCATATATGCACTAAGTCATAGAAGCCAAAAAAAAATCTAAATAACATACCAACTACTCCCCCTAAGGAACAGTCCCAAAAAGCACCAATCTAGAAGAAACATAATCTCTGTGAAAGCACTAGACCAATGAAAATCTATGCATCTCTAGCTCTGATCGGGAGGGGATATCACCCCAACCTTACCTCAGAGATACTCAAAAGTATCCTTTGGAAAGGGCTTTGTGAAGATATATGTAACATGTTCTTTTGTAGGCACATATTCCGATCTGACTTCCTTTTCATACACATCATCCTTCAGGAAATGATACTTTATAGAAATATGTTGTCTTTGAATGCAACATAGGATTCTTTGAGATATTGATAGCACTTGAATTGTCACAATAAATAACAATAGTCTCACCAAAGATTATTCTAATATCTTCCAGCATTTGCTTCATCCAAACTACCTAAATACAATTTGTAGCAGCAGCAACATGCTCAACTTTAGCAATAGATTGAGATATACAAGTTTGTTTCTTACTGGACTAAGCAACTAACTTCTTTCCCAAGAAGAATGCTCCACATGTACTTTTATTTTCATCCACATTACTTGCCCAATTGGCATCAGTATAAATACATAATATATTATCATCATCCTTAGGATACCATAGGCCATATTCCACTATCCCTTTCAAGTATCTGAATATCATTTTAGTAGCAGCAACATGTGATTCCTTTGGTTCTTGAAATCTCGCAATAATGCAAACATCATTCATTATCATGTTGTCTAGTTTGAATGAAATATAGAAATCCACTGATCATTGATATGTACCTTTTCTGATTAGCAAGAGGAGAATCATCATTCTTTGTTAACTTGCAACCAGTAACCATAGGGTTTCCAATAGGTTTGGAATCATCCCTTCCAAATCTCTTCAGCAATTCCTTCACATACTTAGACTGTGATATGAAAATCCATTTTTTATAATTGATTAATTTGAAGACCAAGAAATAATTTCATCTCACCTTTCATTGACATCTCAAATTCCTTTTGCATCTCATCAGAAAAATCCTTAGTTAACTTGTCATTTCTATCAAAAATGATATCATCCACAAATACTTTAACAATTAAGATGTTTTCATGATCTATTTTAAAATGAAAATTATTGTCAATAGATCATTTACTAAAACCAAGCTTCAATAAAAACTTATCCAACCTTACATACTAGGCTCTCAGTGCTTGTTTCAATCAATACAATGATTTCTTCAATTGGCACACCATGTCACCTTGATTAGTCAAAAGAAAACCATAAGGTTGTTCAATGTATACTTCTTCCAATTCTCCATTCAAGAATGTAGACTTAACATTCATCTGATATGCCTCGAAATCTTTGTAAGTAGCATATACAAGAAAGATTCTAACTACTTCAATTCTAGCAACAAGGTCAAAAGTCTCCTCAAAATCAATACCTTCCATTTGTGAATATCCTTTGCAAACCAATCTAGCTTTGTTCTTTACTACTTCACCATCTTCATTCACTTTGTTTTTGAAAACCCATTTTTTTCTAATCACATTCTTGTCCTTCGGTCTAGTAACTAAAATCCATGTTTTGTTCTTGTCAATCTGTTTCAGCTCCTATTTCATTTCCTAAACCCAACTTTCATCTTTGCAAGCTTCATCAACATCTTTAGGTTCAACTATAGAAATCAAACAAATTTCATTTATGATTCTAGCATGTTTTCCTCTAGTCATGATACCTTGATCTATATCACCAATAATCTGATTTTATGAATTTTTTAACCATACATACCTTGGAGTCTTCAGATTTTCTTTTGTAGAAGACTCTTGAATTTCCACTTCTTCATCAACAACTTCTCCATTCTATTATGTCGATCCACTCAAATTTTGATTATGATTCTACTCTTGAGAAATCTGATTTTCTTCTTCATCATCTGACTCATAATGGCATGAATTGACATGTTTCTGGTAATTCTCATCAACTCTCACATTAGCACTTTTCACTATCTTTCTTAACCGATTGTTAAAACATTTATAATCTTTTCTCTTTGTAGAATAACCAAGAAAGATACCTTCATCACATCTAGGATCAAAATTTCCTAAATCTTCATCTCTTCTGATATAGCATTTACTTCTAAAGATTCTAAAATACTTCACTGTGGGAACATGACCATACTAAAGTTCATAAGGAGTCTTACCAATACCATTCTTTATCTGAACTCGATTCAATGTATAGATTGCAGTACCCGAGACTTCTCTCCAGTACATATGAGGCACATTTACTTCCATCATCATTCTTATTGTAGTGTCGAGAATAGATATGTTCCTCTGCTCTATAATTCCATCCTGTTGAGGGATTCGGGGAGCTGAAATCTATCTCCTTATTCCATTCTCTTCACATTAAGCATTAAATTATCCTAATGTAAAATCTCCACCTCTATCCAATCTCAAGAATTTTAGCCTTAATCATGTCTCGGTCTCAACCATAGCTCTAAAGATTTTGAATTTGTCAAAAGCTTCAAATTTTTCCTTCAAATATGTAACCCACATCATCCTTGAATGACTTCATCAATGAATAGTATGAAATATGTCACCATAATAACTCCTAGTTCTAGTAGAACCACATAAATTTGTATGCACTAAATCTAACAATCCACTTGAATAATATATCTTGCTTTTATAAGTAGATCTTGTTAGCTTTCTCAACTGACATTCCTTATACATAGCATTATTAGGCTTCAACAATCTAGGTAGATCTCTTACAGCGTGTGTAGTACTTATCTTCACAATGTTATGAAAGTTTACATGACAAAGTCTCTTATGTCACAACCAACTGTCATCAAGTCTAGAAATCAAATATTTATCCTCTGTACTATTCAAATGAAAAATATTACCTCTAGTCTTGGTACCTAGTGCAATTTCATTTTCAGAGCTTCCTTTGATTTTTCACTTCTCATCCTTGAATTCCAACATGTATCCTTTACCAACAAGTTGTCCAACACTCAAAAAATTATGCTTTAAACCTTCAACATATAAGACATCATCAGTATTATTCTTACCTTCAAGTGTAACTGACCTTTCCCTTTGATAAAACAAGGAGTATTGTCACCGAATCTGACAACACCACCATCGTACTTTTCCAATTTCACAATTTTTTTCTTATGTCTAGTCATATGATGCAAACACCCACTATATATTACTCATTCATCTTTTACCTCAACATATGCAGCTAGGGATTTCTCCTTATTCAAGAAAGTGGGATTTTCATCTCTAATAGCAATAAAGACAATCTCTTTTTCACTCTTCGCAGATTCTTCATTAGTCACACCCTCACTAGCATAATAACACTTATGATATTTAGGCTAAAATTTTCTAGGCTTATGTTTCCGTACCCTCAAGACATCTAAAAGGAAAATGACCAATCTTATTGCAGGAAAAACATTTCAAATGTAGCTTCCCTTCATACTTTCCTAGGCCTTTAAGAACTCTCTTTGCAATCAAGGCTTCTAACTCTTCTATCTTTCTTTCCTCTTCTTCAGCATCTTCTCATTCCTTAGCATATCTAGATCCAAACTTAGATGAACTTGAAGAACTCTCACCAGATTCATAATTAAGCTTATCCTTAGAGATAGTAGCTTAAAATGCAGATTTATACCTAGGAATATTATCACGAAATCTAGTCATTTCAAAAGAAGATAACTTACCAACCAACGAATCTCTTGTTACCTTAAAAATGGTCCTAATCTTTTCAATTGTAGAAACTTTGTTATCATAAGCAAGAGGCAAAGATCTTGAAATTTTAGAGACAATCTCATCCTCATCCAAAGTTCCACCAGCATTTATGATTCCACAAACAAATCCGGCCACCTTCTGGGCATAGGCTTGAATATTTTCATCTTCACTCATCCTCAAGGGTTCCAACTTCCCTTTCAGGCTCTACAACTTTGTTTGCTTCACACAAGAGTCTCCTTCATGTAATGCTTCAAGTTTTATCCATACCTCATGTGCAATTTCCAACTCCATGACATATGTATATTCAGCATCTGATAAGGCACTCAACAAGGCTTCCTTGGCTCTCATGTTACATCTGAATTGTCTTCTCATTAGCAGTAGAAAGGGACGAATTTGCAAGAGGCTTGTAATCTTTCTTTGTAACATCCCTATATTCTTCTCCAATGCATCTCAAATGTGTAATCATTCAGCCCTTCCATAAAGAGTAATGTGTTCCATCAAATCTCAAATTGTCCTTAAAAGAAACCATCCAAAATCACCTCAAGCGGTCAAGCTTCAAAAAGAGGATCTAGCTCTGATACCAATTAATAAAAATAACGCAGCACACACAACTGAGAGGGGGTGTGAGTCAATTGTGTCCAAAACAGTTGTGTCAAAACCAAAACTTAACAATGCTTAACTTCCTTTCTTAGATGTTCAAAGATAAACATGAAATAACTGAACCAACAACACAAGAACACATAACACCTAATTTTTTGTGTGGAAACCCGGTTAAGGGAAAAACCACGGTGGGGATCAAACCCACAAGATGATCTACTAGCACATATAACCCTATTAAAGGTACAATGTGGAATGCACATGCAGCTAGAGTCACTATCTAGAGCTCACTGCTCAAATATAGATGAGGGCAACAACCCAAATACAACTAGGGCTACAACCCCAAAATGGACTACAATCCACTGTGGACAACAATCCACTAATTTAGTGAACTGAATTATAGCATCTCAGACATGTCAATATAGCTCCAATGAAGTATATATCTACTCTAAATTTATTTTAGATTCCACTCACCTTTTCGCACATCCAACATCACATAACCATCCATACATTCGTACTCCCACCGATCACAAAGATATATCTTTAAATACATTACATCAACTATTTACAACAAGGTTAGCTAGGGACCCAAATACAAAACATTACAAACAGTAATGCACAATCCTCAATGTGATCCAAGACATGTCAGCTAAGACATAGCTAGGACTCAAATCTCCATCCACAAACACGCCACAATCCAAATATCTTGCCTCAAATCTTTGCAACATGCTATCTCACCAAGTCAGCCAAGAACACCAACATGCCACAGAAAAATAACCGAATCCAATCATACAGCTCAATGTGATCCATAAACATAAATAAAACACGATCCAGAAACATCAACAAGCAACATGAATTACCACAACAGCAACACAGACATCTATGTCTCAGAATTCATAATTGTCTACACTATTTATCAGAAACATTGAATAACAACCTCTATCACTCAAAAAGAATAGCTTCCCAGCATCCAAGTCACGAACCATTTGAGCTGAGAACACACATCCATGTTCTAAACTCACCACCAGGTTAGCAACCAAAGATATTGGATAATCGATCCTCACCGATCTGAAAACTTCAACACTATCTCCACTGAAATAACCAGAAAATTGTCCTCTGATAAATCAAGCATAACATCCTCAAATCATACAACAAACCTCTACAGTTTGAACAAAATCACGTACACACATTCCACAACGCATCTCCAGCTTCACAGCAATTGATCTGAAATATGTTATTCATGCCAAACTAAAACCTCAACTGAACTGTCAAAAATAAAGAGATATGTTGACATCAATGACAAAACATTAATTCCAGCATATATATGTGTGAAATCTCCAACAATTGATTTTTCCTATTTCATTTCCAATTCCAATATGATTCCCGTCTTGGTGCAAATGAGGCTAAGACATTCTCCAATCTAGTATATGACTCATAAGTTATCCAGTCTG
This sequence comes from Chamaecyparis obtusa, assembly GCA_027943335.1. Lineage (NCBI taxonomy): Eukaryota > Viridiplantae > Streptophyta > Pinopsida > Cupressales > Cupressaceae > Chamaecyparis > Chamaecyparis obtusa. The sequence continues at coordinate 267,596 of BSBK01004810.1, forward strand.
ATCCAAAGAGCCCTTTATGTGGGTGTCGTTGCATGTAAATTGAAGTTGCTTTCCCAATTCTACACGTAGACTAGCTTGTTTCCAAACCACCATGGCACCATATTTGCTATCTTGTCTCTACGTTGTGTGGAGTCTAGGGTTACCACAAAGAAATGTTTTGGGATGAAACTAATTTCAACCTTTTGCCCCCATTGATTATGCATCCATGATCTAATTTCTTTCTTAATGGATTTTGAGCCAATAACCCTACCTATTGTTCTGTTTTGTCTGAGATATTCTCCCTCTTTATCTAAGATTTTTATCACATCAATTTTGATGAAAGAATGGCTAATTTCCTTATCGGAACCCACTGCTTCGATGTGATTTTAATTTTTTTGTTTCAACATGTATTTGATGTTGTGATGTGCTAGTTGCTGAGTAAAGTTTCCATTCATTCAAATCATAACTTTTTCCTATTTGGCTATTTTTCCACAAATATTATTGTGTAACTTATTAAAATATATAATTATATTAAAAAAATAATTAAGAAATTTATTTAAGTTTAATTATTTATCTCCTTTTATTAATGTGTTTCAAATGAAATATTATAATAAATGTATTTTTTTTTAAATGTGTATATAAAACATATTTCTTATACTCAACACTTAATCTTGTTTCTTGTAAGATTGTTGTTGTCATTGCAAAAGTATGACAATATAGGTGAAAAGAAATTGTGAAAATCATGATCTGCCACAAGTGCATTTCCATTATGTTGAAAGTGGCCCAAAGAAACTTGGTAAATTGTTCAATTATTCTATAATCCCACATTTAGATATTTCTCTTTAAAAAGAATGTGCAACCACCACAACATTGTCATAAAAGTCTACCAACTTTGTTGTGGAAGAGCTTAGTGTGTAGGAACAATGTAGGAAGTGTGACATGGCATGTCTTAAATTTGCACAGGTGTGGATATTGGAATAAATTTATATGTATAGAAATTTCAAAGCAATAGATGAACTTTTTACTTGGCTCTTAAGTCTCGAAGAATTTGTGGAGATAATTAAAATACAAATTGTCTTTAGATTCTCTCACAATTCAGCAGTATGAACACTTATAATTTATATTTTTTTAGAAATTTTAAAATTTTCGCTTTTTTCTAAGAAGTGCTTGGTAGACTTTTTAACATGACCAATGACGCTGGCACAACACACGTCCAACTCCACCTGAAATGCTTTTGACTCGGAGCTATGAACCGGTGATACCACAAATGGGGGAACTCATCCCTATTTAATAGAGTTGAGACTCAAACCCACGAGAACCTTGGATCAATAAAAGGCACAAGCCCATGATTACAATGGCCTAACGAGCATTCCAAGGCACAAGTCCACGATCACAATGGCTTAACGAGCGTTTGAACCTTGGTAGTCACGACAGTGGTAAACCCAACTTCAAAATTTTCCTTCACTCACACTTATATGATCCATTATTTTTTTAAACAATCTTGTAAATATGTTTGTATATATCATCATGCATAATCTTATCTAAATATTTTAGATATTTTTGAACAATATCCTTTCTAATTAAATGGGTGAGCACATATACCATCTATAACAACTATATAAAACCATAAAAAAATTCCTAAGTGCATTTATTTATTACCAAAGAAAGTGGTAATTGCCTATAGATTGTGCACAATCAAACCATATACCTTACTACTGATACAGAAATTGTTATTCGTAACGTACTCATGATCTTGTTATAAAATCCTTTATCTGACAATGCTCATTACATAATCATATTAAACCCTAAGTGACAACTCCTTTTTATTGTTACAGGCTCTAACAATTACCATGGCTTCTCTGATGTACTTGAGATATATATATATATATATATATATAGCGAGAGAGAGAGAGATAGTAGCAATATGTTATTTACTTACTCCTAGAATACTACAAAAAATATTTAGTCGGTCAAATATAAGCAGACCCAAAATCATCATGTCGAATTGCCAAACAGATATTTATTGTTTGAGGATCTAACAATTACCATGGCTTCTCTGATGTACTCGAGAAAGTTATATATATATCAAACAATATAGATGTATATTAGCAATATGTTATTTACTTAGTTCTAGGGTTCTATGAAAAATATTTAGTCAGTCAAATATAAGCAGACCCAAAATCATCATGTCGGATTGCCAAACAGATATATTTAAAATTGTATGGCGCAAGGCAAATGAATATCAATGTCAGTTATATCGAGAGGGCATGAATTTAAGAGACTTGGATTTAGGAAAATTAGGCTCCTTTACTTTTTGCTCTTTTGCAGATATCGTACATTCTGTTCTACCAAATAGTTGAATATCTATGCAAAGCAAAGATCCGGATGTGGGAACAAATGAAAAAAAAAAATTATATATATATATATATCGAACAATATAGATGTATGTTATGCTAGGGTTTTATGAAAAATATACAGCCGGTCAAATATAAGCAGACCAAAAATCATTATGTCAAATCGTCAAACAGATATTTAAAATTGTATTGCAAAATGTAAATGAATATCAACGTCAGTTATACTGAGTGTACATGAGTTTAATAAACTTGGATTTGGGAAAATTAGGCTCCTTCACGTTTTGCCCTTTTGTAGATATCGTACATTCTGTTCTACCAAATAGTCACATATCTATACATAGCAAAGGTCTGGATGTGGGAACAAATGGAAAAACAATTAGATTTGATGAAATGGAAGATGCAAACTGAGAAGTAATAGCCAACCTCTCGATAAATATTCATTAAACAAAATGACTGCACATAAGAATGACAAACGTGCACCGTTAACATTGATTACTGCGGTAATATGACCCCATTTCCTAATTATGCCAGTGAAGAGCTTTTCAGAGGAATACAAAAGCAATTACAAATCATGCTCCCAATAAGGAATAGCCAGGTTTGCTCTTTCGTTGAGATTTGCTTGCTGTTAATTTGAAATGCTGACAAAAGAAACTCCAGCAAATTGCTTGAAAAACATTTTCTTTCTTCAGCAAGATGAGCTTATGTCTGGTATTCACTCCTTGCAACTATAATGCCGGTGGCAAATCATGTAAAGGTTGACCTTTCTCATTTCTGTAAATGATTCTTTGAGCAAGTGAAACTTGCTTTCCTACAACAAAGACAAAAGCCTTCCCTCTGCCACCTGCTCCACGAGCTGTCCTTCCAACTCGCCGGACATATTCACTTGGATCGCGTGGAAAATCAAAAAGCAGCACATGGTCCACATTTATAAGGTCAAGGCCTCTAGAAGCTCTGCAGAGCAAAAAAAGATTCTAGATATAAAATTTGCATTTCTAACGACATCCAACACAAGAAGAACACAATGATTTTGAATTGTTTGAAATCAAGAAGCTTAGCTCAACAAGAAAACAAAACTCATGCCTGTCAGTGCAAATGAGAAATAGAGATTGTTCAGATTGGGGATCAAGAAAACACTTCATATTTGATGCACGGGATTCTTGTGATACAGCAGCATGGAATGGGAGGACACCAATTTTCTGGCCTTGTCGATCAATTCTTTTTAGAATATTTTCAACCTTCCTGCATGTTTCAATCTGTGGGCAGATCACACACAGAATTTACAATAAGCAAATTTTTAAAAAATTGTTTCAGAGAAAAGTTTAAGATCAATAGATATAATGGAAACCTTGTTGCAGAAGACAATGGTCTTCCGAACAGAAAATTGCTCCACAATTCGTAGCAGGGCTGTCTTTTTGTTTGATAATGCTGTCTCTGGGTTTTTTTGCTCCCCTTCTCCGCTACAATCTATGAGAATCTGCAATAATGAATTAGCAAAAAGGGAGTTAATGTTGTAGCAAAGCATTAAATCAAAAGTTGTCCAATTTTGCTCTCATATCATCTTTTATGATAAAAAAAATAGAGGAAAGAAATGACCATGCAGGAAGTTTTAATAATAGATATTAGAGGTTCTAAAAATATTGTCATTAGGATGGATAAGTTCTTAGCACAAAATATATCAATGCTTTACGATTTACAAAGGTGTACATTCCCTTTGACCATACTTGGTATGTAATCGAGAAGCTTGAATAGCTTTTATGACACACTACACATAAACAACAATTGTGTTCGGCACTAGATCTTGATGTCTGTGGTCCTCTTCGCTGGCCATGTGGCATGTTGTACCAATATGACAATTGTATTCAATTTCAAACCTTACCTTGTTTTCCTGTATTGCTTTTACTGTTTCTTGAGCATGTGTTTTAAGGATAAAGCTTTAAGATTAACCAAGCAAGGTGAAGAATGATCAATCACTGGAGAAGTAACAGAGAAGCTCATCCAAGCATACAGATATGTGTTCCAGTTAAAAAGTGTATCAATATAAATGATGAGCATGATTTGAGTACTTCAAAGACTTTGCAAACAGAACCAAGCATGCAAGAGCAAGTATTTAGTTGTAAACTTTACAAAGAAATTGATTGGAATGAGTCACAATGTTGAAAGTATGTCATGTCCCCTCTCTAGTTTGACTAGCAGAGTCATGAGAGTTGGCCTATTATTGGAGTCTCGTTGGCTGGCAGTGGTGGATAGAGACTCATACTGGATTCTCAGTGACCGGAGTTGGTTCTACATTCAATTTGAGAGCCCGTTGGGGCAGTTCCTTAATTTTAGGGATTTTCCTAAAATTTAGGAGGTTGTGGCAATGACCAGATTTGAGGCTCCTCGGGACCAGTATATGGTTTCAGTTTCAGGGTGACAGGGTATATTCCCTAGTTTCTAGGAGCATCCTTAGTTTTTAGGGATGGGACTATCAGTTGGCCCACATTGCCCGGCACAAGTCACAGATAGGTGACAGGACCAGTTCACTGATTATTTGGTTGGTTTGGCTTTCCAGTTGAATAAAAAGAAATATTTTTAATATTTCTTAAGTTTGCATTTAAATAAATTAAAATAAAACTATTTATATAGCTAATTGGAGTAATAAGGGGTTTTTGGCTTCATTTGGTCATGCAGACCTACGTGTTAAAGCTCGTTGGAAAGGTCTTGAATTATTATAACTTATTTTCATCATCCGGAGACCTTCTGGCACCTGGAGTTATGTTATTTGAGGAAAGGGGTGTTTTTCCTATACATAAAGGTCTTTTAATTGAGAAGATGTCATTTTATAATAAAGGGAAAGGCATATTTTCCCTTTAGGGTTCGATTGGCTTTGAGAGGGAGATAAAAAGAGATGTTGGCTCATTCTTTGATTATCTTTTACATCTTCATTCTTGGTATTTGCAATTTTGCTTCGAGGAGCGATTCTAGAGGACTGAGATGCAAACCCCAGAGCCTAGTTATTGGGACACAAACCCCAATAGATGGTTTCCAGCATTCTACAGTATTGTTTCAACAATTGACAGAGATTGTTAAGTTCAGTGTTTGGGAGTACTTGTGCATTGCACGTTGGGAGTCTTGTTTAGCATGTTGGGATCTTCTTGCTGCCTTGGCGTGACAATAGCAACCGTACGGCTGCCTTTCAGCTGGCACATGGTTTTTTGGTTGGCTTACGTCAACCATCTCTCCCCTTTGGTGCGTGGCTGGCCATTCTTGCAGCTGGTGTCATCATTCCTTTTTTGTAAACACCTATGCTGGCATACTGATTGCAAATCTTGCCTGGTACGATTTGTAGCTATTTTGGTTGACTGGATATTATATTATTGCACGTTGTTTCCAGCCTATTTCATATTTGCTGCTGTTGTTATTTATTGTTTTACTTATATCTGAAAAAATACAAAAAGAAACAATCCTTCAGCAACTTCTGTCTCATTCTCTAAGACCACAAAGAAAGCATAGGAAAATCTATTATTTTAATTAAAATTTACAGAAGTTCAGTGAAAGGATCCGTTTGGGATCTTTCAAAGTACACTATCAAAATGTTTGGTTGTGGCAGATGGTTAAAAAGACCATATTGCTGTTAAAGACTTATACACATGGATGTCATACATTGCACAGGGAAGGCTCAAATTTTGACCTTTCTCATTTCTATAAATGATTTTGAAGCTGACAAAGTCTGCTGTTTTGAGCTTGTTGCCTCTTTATTATTACCAACTAGTTACCAAAATTTTGCAATAGGGTTTTAACTTCATACAAAACATTTGAAGATGTAGTAGAGGTAATGGCCGACTTGTAGATGCAATTGGGGTCGTTGCCAAAGTGGGTTGTTGAAGAAGATTTTTGGAAATAAAAGCATTGGTGGCATTGGAGCTATTTCCCCAGCTTGTATTAGACAATTTCCCGCCCTTATGAGAATATCATAAGCATTTGGAAAAGTCACCCCACCCATGGATTGTATCATAACAGCCACATCATTGTAAAGGGCTCTCAAATAGTATAAAAAGGCATGATTGGGAGATGGTTTACTGTTTCACCAAGGCAAGGGTGGTTTCCCAATTAGTTATTTAATTACTTCCACTTTATTTTTTTAATTAAATTAATCAATTAAAGTCATCCCTTTTGAAATAATTATTTTTGGACAAATTGATAAATTAATTTAATTCACTTTATAAACATTTGGGGACATTAAGGAACATTGCTTGACCTCGAGCAATTCATTGTTGCACCACCAAGACCCCAAACCAGCTGTATGAACAACACTATATCCCTTTGTTGCTTCACTCTGATGCAATCAGCATTGCCAAAACCTGTAACTCTGTCATTCTGAAACATTCCCACTATCAACAATGATGATAGTCTCTTATCCATTCTATTATCAACAATGTCTCATCACAATTCCACAACTCCATACTCATGGTATAAACTGAAAATTGATCAATAGTTTGTTGCATAATCATGAGTTGTTGCATATTCATCCATTTGGTTGGTTCCTGAAAAGGAGTTTACACTCTGAGAGACACCAGTATACCTAGGACAGATTTTGAGGAGGGGTTAGTTCCCAATATGGGGAGATCTGTAAGCACCTAGACCAACTATAGGGACAAGACTGCCCTCTGCACTTCTGGCTCTGCAAAACCAAGGTGGGTGCACCTAATCCAATGAATAAAACACTTCTTACAATACCAAGACTGGATTCAACAAAGCAGATAGATAGCAAGAAAGTACTAAATGATAACCAGTCATTCATTGACTCTCCATTGCTATGATGAACAAATGGCCCTATAACCTCAATATTTTGAAAGATTTGGGATTGGTTATGATTAAAGCTTGAGGGATATAAGCAGACCATACCAAACACATATCACTGCAGAATATACTTATTCCTGACCAGTGCCTTATCCATTGGGCAAAATCTCTAATGCACGACAAAATATAGAATCCAACTACTATTCTTCGTCATAGATCCAAGCTATTAACACAAATACTCCAACCCATACTACTTATAGAAATCCCTATGCAAACCCAACGAATCTATGTTTCATCCAAAGCTTTTTAATTTGATGAACACAAAAGGAGAGAAATGAATCTAGATATTTGTATATGTATGAGGATTCATGCCTCTGTATCCACCTTGCTTCAAGATTCAACCACTTCAATAATATGCAAAAGACCAGAAGTTTTCCCTTTGATATAATAATATTGTCTGATATCAAACCTGTTACACCCTAGACTGAGAACAAATCATCAGCCGGTATTCTAAAACCAAGGAGAGACTAGACCTAGACCTCCCACTCAGCCAAAAGACGACCTTCCTAAATGATCTTGGAAATCCTTATAAAAGACTGCAACAAGCTTGGGATCATTTAGGGCAAAATTAGGTTTTCCAACAACTACAACAACCAGATACAAGAAATAAAAGCAGACAAGAAAGCCTGAAAACCCGAGAAATATCAGATCAAATCTAATTTACAATATTTGGGTTTCATCCTCACAGGCCAATTGCAGTTACAAATTAAAAGCTTCTTGTTGTAGACAACAAATTCAATGCTAGAACCATCTTAGCAATCTTGCGTGTACCAGGGCATGGAAAAACTGACAACCATCAAACCCTAGCCGCTCTTCTCAAAGTATCAGTCCTCTGCATCAAACTCACATGGCACTTCAGGAAACAAATCAAATCAAGACGGTTACCTGACACTTTACTCATCAATTTTCACCTGTAACTGTCCTGGAACAAAACAAAATCTGATTTAGTTCAACGTTCTTGGCTTACCGACTTCAATCTTGTTGAAAATAACCCTTTAAGCAATTCAAAAATCAGGCCACAACGGTTAATCAATCAAGTTTAAAACGCAGCCGTCAATCCCTCTCTTTCCCGGCACATCATGTGGTTCACATTAATCAGCAGAACGGTCAACCAAGCTTTAAAAATAACCAGCCACATCACCTCCTCGACAACCAATCAGGAGCGAGTAAATCAGCAACACCCAACATGAGGACCCACCTTTATAATTCTTATCGGACGGTTGGCGCGAACCCGCAACCATTAACTTTCATTCATCTTTTCATAGCGGTAACACGCTAGCCATAAGATCTAACCGCACTTTACTCTGACTCCAACCTCTGGCCCCACTGACATCACCCCTGCCGAGTGGAAGATCTAACGGCAGTTGTGATCCCGAGATCACTATCCATCCTGCACCTTCTCTTTAAGGCTTCACGTCTATCATTGATCTTCCCCTGAATCTGTCGGTCTTTTAACATTTTATAAACCTGCGGACCCACTTTCTTTATAATTCCCATCGGACGGCTGTCGCAACCCCGCAATGGATAGAGGCCGATCACTGTTTGTTTGAGGCATCACGCCCACCGTCTGATCAACCTTGACCTGCAATGTCTTTACCATTTTCGCCAAGTCGCAAGCACCTCTTACTGTTGCTTTATCCGGTGAACTGGCGACTAACTATTGTCTCACAATCTCTGAATATTTGTCTTGACCATGGTTAGTTCATGAGATTGAGCGACAAAGGCTTTCTCATAATCACTGGATGTGAGCTCTAACCATAGTCCTGTCATGAGATCCAGCGATAGTCCTTGATCTTTGCCATCATCTACGGTTGTCGCTTAATCTCCAAATGCTTCATGACTTAGCCGTGACTTTACGAGACTTGGAGATAACCGCCTAGCCAGGTCACTGAATGTTAAGAACAAACCACCGAACATCAGGAGATCCGGAGAAAACCGCAACAAGTCAAGTCTTTCACTTTGTCGCCAGATCTCTGCATGTTAAAGACTTAGCTGCTAATATTACGAGACTTGGAGATAACACATGTCGCGTGATCTTGGAATGAAAAGACTTAACTGTCGAACATTGGGAGATTTAGAGACAAGCCAAAACAGTTCAGCCCTTTACCCCTTTTTTGTTGAAGCATCCAACGGCCGTCAGGTTTTTCACTGCTTACCAACTAGGCCCGAAAGACTTAACACTACTATCGGATTTCTCTTTTCTTACATCTGTCGTACTTAGCACTGCATACCGACTGAGCCCGAAAGACAACACTTTTAAAACATTGGGACTTAGGAAAAATAAAAGGCATTATCAGGGCTTTATACTTAGGAAAAATTGAATGAGCCGGCTAGGTAAAAAACAAATTGAAGAGGAACATGGCCCCGCCCGAAGATGAAATATAACACGCGCAACAAAGGGGAACTTAAGTGGCTGGAAAAAGTAACGACCAATTAGAAGGAAAGACATGGATTTTAGGGTTTTCGGCCTGGGAAGACCTAGGGTTAATGATAATGCATGGAATTTATAGGACTTTTCACACCAGGGGCCAAAATTTTGAACAGTCCTAACACATTCCACATACTCCAAACTGCCTACTGTAGATACATAAGATATACGAAACTCAACATGAAACAACATACCTGGAAAATCTCTTGCATCAATATCACATCTACACCTTGGAAAATCTAAGTTACCGGTTCGGGTTCGAAGATGGGTGCGGGTACAAGAACCCGATACGTGGTTCCGTGAAAAAAAAAAAATAGGGGTTTAGGTATGTGTCTGTGTGTGTGCGTGTGTGCACATTATATATACAAAAAATAAAGAGAAATATACAAAATTCTAAAACTAAATCATTTCATAGTATGATACTTGATCATTGAGCAATGCCAAATACCAAGGATAAATATTAAATGCCAATTGATAGTTGAAAAATATTTGAATAAGCCACATCAAGGACTCATAGACGTACTGGTACCGGGTGCGTACCAGTACTTCCCTCTCGGTGGTGCTATAATTTTTCTCGGCTTTGGACAAAAGTCTACTTGCAAAGTAGATAGGGTGGTCCAACCCGTGGTCTCCTGTTTGCGCTAATGTTGCCCCGATAGCGAAATTCGATGCATCCACATAAACATGGAATTCCTTATCCCAGTTGGGGTATGCTAGGATTGGTGCGGCTACTAACCTTTCTTTCAGCTCTTCAAATGCCTTCTCTTGTTCTGTGGCTCATGTGTACGGTTCTCCCTTCCGGGTTATGCCATCTAGTGGGTACGATACTTGGGCAAAATTTTTAATAAATTGTTTGTAATACCCAATGTGTCCTAGAAACGACTTGACCCCGGTTACGTCCGTTGGAGGCTCCATTTCTAGGATTACCCGTACCTTGTTCGGGTCTTTTTTAATCCCGCTTTGCATACTCTGTGTCCTAGTAACTTCCCTTGAGGCACCATGAATCTGCATTTTTTGGGGTTGAGTGCTAATCTCGCCCGTCGGCACCTCTCCATGCACTCTCTCAAGGCTACCATGTGTGTATCTTGGCCACAGAAAATAGACCAATCATCGAGAAAGGCTTTGAAATTCCCCACGGACATCTTGTCGAAAATTTGCAGGATGATTCTTTGGAATGTCGTCGGGGCATTACAAAGTCCGAAGGGCATTCGGTTGTATGCGTACACTCCGTCTTCTACTATGAAAGTTGTTTTCAGCTTGTCTTCTTCCGCGATGGATATCTGGTTGTACCCCGAGAATCCATCCATGAACGAGTAAATCTCATGTCCTGCTACTTCCTCCAAAATGTTGTCTGTAAAAGGGATTGGAAAGGGATCTTTGATTGTGACTGGGTTTAGACACCTGAAGTCCACACATATTCTTATTTGACTGGTGTCCTTTTTCAGCGAGATCACAATAGGTGACACCCACTCGCTCGTCTGTACTCGAAATATGATGCCTGCCTCAAGCATCCTCTCGATTTCTTCATTGACACAAGCTACATAATTTTTATTCATTCTATACGGACGTTTTCGTACGGGTAGAGCTCCATCTACCAGTGGGATTCAGTGAACACATAGTTCTGGTGGTACCCCCTTTAGATCTTTGTAGGTCCAGGCGAACACGTCTTTGTACTCTGTGAAGATTTTAAATGTGGCTGCCTTCAGGATGGGATTCCAATCATCACCTATGAAAATGTTCCTTGGGTTGGTCTCATCCCCCAAATTCATGGTCTTCACAGAGGGCTCTTCATACTTGATCGGTTTCTCTTTATCAAATTGATGTGCTAAGGTCTCTCGGATTTGGAGCTCTCCCTCTTTATACTCTCCGTATTGTGGTGGAAAGGTGGACTTTTCCTCTTCTTCCTCTATCTGTAACATGTTGCAGAGTCTCAATTCATAGTCTTCCATCTGCCAATGGAAAAGCCCGTTTAGTGAATCCATGTCGTCGTCCAAGTACCCCTCTATTTCTAAGATTCCTTCCTCGTTCGGTTCCATCCACTGCTTGCCTTCGTCTATTTCATCTTCTCCTTCGGACTCAGACGATGACGCCATGTCCTCGCTTACCATCTGTGTCCGTAAGTCAATTATGAATTTCCAACTGCCTTTTTCCATTGAGAGGGTATTCCTTTTCCAATAGTGGTTTACCCTTGCCTCTACCAACCAACCTCTCCCTAGTATAGCGTCATAGCCCTTCTTCTTTAATGGTATTACCACAAAGTCGAGAACAAAGGGTTGTGTGTCGATCGTGACCCGCTGTGCCATGAGAGTCCCGATGGGTTTAATACCATGCTAGTTGGCACCAACAAGCTAGAACATGGGTGGCCATAACGTGGGCTGTCCCAGTCTTCGCCAGGTTTCCTCCGGGAGCACGTTGACACCGGAACCTTTGTCCACAATGGTGTCTATCAGGATGGATCCAAGGATGCCCATTTCTACCACCGCGGGGTGCCTTCCTGTGTTTACCGCGAGTAACATGGGGTCTTCTGCTGTTCCGAGAGTGCCTTCCTGAGAAGGGTTTCTACTGTTCCGAGAGTGCCCTCCTTTCTGAGAGGGTTTTCTCCGTGCGTTCCTTTTGGCCCACTTGATGATGTCACACCTAATAAAGTTGTTTTCAATTGTGGTATAGCTATAAGGTCTTTTAATTTGAAGGGAATTTCTGCTTGCAACACCTGTCGTATGATGTTATGTTCCATCAGACCCCTCAGAGAGGTACTGGCGATGTCGTTTGTTTCTCTTCTCTCCGCCATCATTTCCTTCTCGATGTCAACCTTCGCTTCTTGCATTCTCCTTGTCTCAACTTCAGCATTGGAGTAGGTTACTTTTTTCGCCTATGCTCGAGTGACAACCAGGATTTACTCCGCGTTGCCTTCAATGTTCAAGAGATTCACTCCTGGCTTAGGACACTTTGTGACATCGTGGTCTCCCAGACCACACCATCTACATAGGAGCTGCGGTACTTCTCCCTTCGTGTAGTCTCTTGCAAAGTGCCCCCATTGATTGCAATTATGGCACTATATCATTGGTCGTCCGCTCGTATTGTATTGGAGGCGGCTACGGCCCCTGTTGTTATTGTTGTTCCCACCTCTTCCTCCATGCCAGTTGTTCCTGAAACCGCCGAATGATGTTGCATTGGCATTTGTGTTTGTGGCTCCTGAGGTGGATGCTTCCTGCGTCATTAGTATCTGTTGAGGCCCTCTGGTCCTCATATTGTACGGACATTCCTTGGTGGAATGTCCGGCAATTTGGCAGATATCGCAAAATTGTTTTTTGGGCAGGATCCCTTTGTGTGACCTTCCCTGCAGTCCGTGCACCACAAGTCCCCTTCGTCGCCTCTCAGGGTGTTCTTCATCGTCTTAAACTCCATCATCCAAAACATGTCTTTCTGGAGGGCTTCTATTTTCTTGCCTAATTCTTCACTGCTTGCCTCCCCATCAGAATCATCATCTTCTGATGATTTATTCTTCTTTTTCTTTGCAATTTTATTTTCACTCTTGAGGTCCATTGCTCGATTGTATGCATCGATGTATGATGGTGGAGGTACTATCTTCATTTTTCTCCTGAGAGCCGGCTTGAGGCCCTCGATGAACCACCTTTTCTTCAATCCGTATGATGGTGGGCTTTCCATTTTTCCCACAAGTTCCTTGAGTCTCCATGCGTATCCACGGACTGTCTCTTCCTTTGTCTGCTTTGTGTTGTAGATTTCTGCTACTATTTCGTTGTCATCTCGGAGTAGTCGAAATTCCTCTTGAAATTCTTTCTTCAGATCTTTCCATACGGTTACCTTCGTTGGATCAATGTCCGAATACCAATCAATGGCCACGCCTCGGAGGGTAGTCGGGAATTGCTTCACCCAATCGTTTTGGTTTGTAACCCCGTTGGCTGTCCATATTGTCTCACACGTCTTGCAGTGTCATTCGGGGTCTTCTTTCCTGTCGCCCAAGAATTTGGGTAGCTTTTGTTTTTGTCTTGCCATGATTGCTGGCGCGGGTGCTAGTTGTGTTGGTGGTACGTTCGGCTGGTTAGGTACCACGGGTTGTATTACTACTACCGGTTGTGTCAGTACAGTGGATGGCGTTCCGTTACTCAAGGTGTTTTGTGTCTCTTCAATTGGTGTCTCCGACCCAGTAGGAGTGTCTGAGCCTAGCAGGTTGCCTTGATCCCTGTGCCCCTCAGTCACTTCAATACTCGTGGCGGCACTCGTATCCTCTGCTTCTCTGCCCTCGTCCTCTTCTCTCTCCTTTCTTCAAGCCTCCCTTGCCTCCGTACGTGGAGTTAAGGTTAAGTTTCTAGTCTCTTCGACGGAATTCTCCCAATTTCCCTCTCCGACGACGTCATCGTCAGCCTCCTCTGATCGTCCTTCGGCGATCCTTCAGAGTCTTTGCCTTCTCTCAGCCTGTTGCTGCAATAGCACGTTTCTTCTAACACTTTCCCCTTCTACTTCCTTCTTATTCCTATCTTTATTTAACTAATTACGCATCAATATTTGATTTATATCTCCACAAGAAATATCAACACATGATAAAATTAAAAGAACACTTTTTATTTATTTAGACTTTTTCCATGCTACATATGTTTATGACATATTCATGACAATGTGTTCTTTATTTATTCTCCTTTTCGAGTCTTATTTCATATTTCCCTTCCGGCGGGATTCATCGCGATCCTCTTCTTCTTCCAGCGGTAGTACTCGCTCAGGATTTCTTGCCGCCTGGCCTCTCGGGCACTTCCTCACGCCGATTTTGAAGGGCCAGGAATGTTTGCGCCAACAACTCTGGAAGGTGAGACAGTAGATGGTTCACTGCACGATTGACACGCAGGGCATCCCACACCACGCCTTCTAGTACTTCCTCTCGCTCCGCTTCCCTTAGGACGTGTGTCTCGACAGGCCTGCAGTAGTGCAGTGAAGTTGTTGGTTAATGCCCATTCTCCTTCGAAGAGTTCCTCGTTCTAGCTCTCCCCATCTTGATTGCTCTCTATTGGCTGACCCATTGTTTCCCTTCCGCCATTCACACTGTGTTACTCTCACCCGCGATTCTTTAAAGGCAACGACGCCAAATGTTTACCCGCTGGGGTAACTCAGTGTTGCAGAAACATAATACAAAATAACAAGCAACTCACAGAATGCCAGAGAACATAATTGCTTTATTCATTATTCAGATTCATAAGTACAAGCCTAGCACAACACAATACAATGTCTGTGTCCATCCCCCGAGAGGGTATACATTCTATCCGAAGGGACACGACCGAAATGTCGTGTCGTAACTGTCTAACCTCTCAGTTACTAACAACCGAGATTAACATAACACTTTATTACATGACAACCCATACATACAATTATCCCTACAACAGATCACTGATGGACCAGAAATGGTCTTCCCTGCTTTGTGTAATGAAGAATGGGTCATGCTCAACTATAAGCAAAGAGCATCAATTTCTTCCTCTTTCCTTCTCAAGGCATCTAAATAGATCTCAACTAAGTTGAGAAGGTGATCACGGTCTGAAAGAAGGTACAAATAATTTGACTTCATTGTTCCCATACCTTCTTTGATCTCCTGTACACTATGATGAGACGACTCCTCTCTAGTTCCCTTTTGTCTTCTCTCTAACTGAATCCTCCATAGCTAATTTGCAGTCAACTTATGCATCATATCATAATGAGATAAGGCTGCCAAAACCCATCCTCATTCACCATCAACTGGTTCCTCAAACAGAACGAACTGTAAGGTGCATGAACACATTCTGCTGCACAAGAAGCATCTAGCTGTGAGTGAAATTCTTCTTCATATAGAGAGAGTGAGTCAACGGTAGAACCATTCATATCAGGTGGTCTCCAACGAGGATGTCCGTTTGCCTCATAATGTGAACCAAGATCAATACCAAGCTGGAAATCACAATCCAACTTAGTTCCATGGTCCCATATACTATTTCCATCAAGTGAAATGCTACAACCAAGAGTAGTTCCAATGTCTAACTCAAAGAGTGGATTATCATTTGACTTCCCATCAGCCATCTCAAACAAAGGGTTATCAATGAGCACCTCAAATTGATTCTTCCAGGCATGTTTATGCGGACAGGGCCAACTGCTGCTATGATGGATGCCAAAATCAGAACTATGGTTCCTAATATTAGTGACTTCATAGGTATCCCAAATATGTTGTGCATCTCTATTATCATTTTTAGTAGTAAACTGTGGATTCAAATCATCAAAGTTTCTAAACTTCTGCTCAAAGTCAGCCCCAAGCAAAGATAAATCGGATCTTTCATTGGAACAATCAGTACTATCCTCCATACCCAAATCCCATGCAACAAAAAGCAGATTGCTTTGTTCAGAAATGAAGTGCTTGTGGTCCTCCTCATGAGTGGTTACCATTGTGAAAGAGTCACTTTCAAACTTACTAGGATTGATGTCTTCATAAACACTCCTCTCCAAAGGCTTTGTATGATCATCCAACCTGTATCCATCATCACAAGAAAAATCTGAACTCAAACCCAAGGCTATTGTTTTCTCTTCCTCTTCCTGCACAAACTCATCAATAGTAACTCTATGCATGTCCAAAGAGTTACTCTGAAAATCTGTCAAATGGTTTTTATCTACCAAGGCACTATCTTCATTCAAATGATCAGCTATGAACCTCTCTTCATTTTGTTCCTTCTCATTGTTTCTTTTGCTAAAAGAATCCTCTCCATTTACTTGTACTTTCTTTGTAAAACCAAATAGAGACTTTACCCATTCCGGATGTTCACGCACTTCCATATGCAATTGTTTTAAAGCCTTGCCATAATTTTGCCAACTTTCAGTATAGCTTTGATGACTTTGCTTCAATTCTATCAGCCCTTCTAGTAGTTGCTCCTCAAAAGTCTTCATCTTCTGATTGGCCCCTTACAGGATGGCAGGATCACTTTCTCTAATACCACTGTAATAGGCTGCCCTGTTGTGCTTCTAATTTTAGAATGTTTTCAGCTTATGGGAATTTTGTCGAACAATTTGCATGCAAGCTGTCCTTTCTCCTCTGAGTTTTTAAAATGACTTACAGAATTTTTAATTGTGCTTGAAAGTTGAAAGTTTAGAAAAGAATGACATATTGCAAACCCAAAAAAAAAGTCCTTTCACTAGTTGACACTAAGCAGCAACGTTACTTGTTCATACATTAACTGCCGGAAAATAATGATATTGCATTCCAAGACTAGAATGAATACAGTTCACACATTACAACATACATCTAACTTTTTCTTGACAGTAACAACAAGAAAGCCTACCAAAACTCGCTGCCAAATAG
The DNA here is from genome assembly GCA_027943335.1 of Chamaecyparis obtusa. Lineage (NCBI taxonomy): Eukaryota > Viridiplantae > Streptophyta > Pinopsida > Cupressales > Cupressaceae > Chamaecyparis > Chamaecyparis obtusa. Next base: position 284,514 of record BSBK01004810.1, read on the forward strand.
TTCTTAACAGACTGGATAGCTCTACAGATGTCACCAGCAACACTCACGCCCAGCTGCAGCTCCAGTACGTCCTTTATTTCTCACTTGTTTGGCACCACCTGTATTCCAACTCCGCACACTCTGTCCCAGTGCTTTCAGATTTGAGTAAGTGGCTTTTCTGAAGAATGCAATCCCAATATTGCGCAGCTAGAACCCCTCTCTGCCCTTCCCTTCGACAAACTACAGCAGCTCTGTCAGCGATAATAGAGGGACGGCCAGCATAATAGAACAGACTTTATGCACTCCAGCAGTGGTCTCAACCAGTATTGAACCTTCCACAATCCTTGTTTCTTGGAAATCAAACTTATCTTGCAACTGAGGTAAAAACGACTCAAGAGATCTCATACAATTGACAGATTTATCAATGACGTACCAGATCTTCCTGACTGTTTATCTCACAGTGAAGAAGATGTAAGCTTGGAGGGGTAACGTCCTCAAAGCCCTAAAAAAAAAAAACTTACAGCAATTTCCTGTGTTTCCCAAACAATCTCCAGCATTTGATAATCTTCAGCATACACCAATACTCTAGCGATTAACTATAGCGCGGGTACCGTAGCGCCACTGTAGCAACAAGAATAAACATCAGATCTCCATATACTTTGATTCAAATCTATTAATCTCTCAGGCCTGGTCTTTCACAGGTGTAAGAGATGTAACAAATGAGGGTTTCTGTCCTCAAAAGCCAGAAGAATTCTAGAATTACTTCCAGATAAACAAATTCCAAGATGTCCTTTTCAGCAATGAAAGCTTTTATTTATAACTCCAATTAGTCACGCTTTCCAAGGCACCATCAATGTGGGATAAAAGAAAGATATAATAAAATATTAATATCCCTTATGTCTCCTTCTTGAAAGGGACTTGTTTTTTTTTTAATATTTAATTTCCAACTATAGTCCCAACATTAAATAAATCACTAAAGTTAAATATTTACATTTAACTTAGGAACTTTTAATCTAATCACCCAGTTAATTAAAGTCTTATTAAAATAGGATCCTGATGATGAATTCTCCCAATTACTGTCATCATAAAATGCATTAAATATTCCTGTCACTAAGCCAATACTGACTTACTATAAATAGTAAGTATCTGGAAACCGTGTCAGAACACCTCCGATTGGCTTGAAACTGGAAATGCCTGGGCCAATTAACCTCAAGATCCCTTCAAAATCCTGGTTAGCCCTCGGGACCAAGACAAAATGGGCTAATGACACATCATCTGATGTCAGGCTAAAAATGGGGACATTACAAGAACTCTGAATTATTGGTAAACATCCTTGTAATCTGCTTATACCTGAGTTGTGCAGTCAAGGGAAAGATTCCATATTCAGTAACATATCTACAGATAGTGCTGAAGAGGATATTTATCTTCAGACTGAATATCCTAGCAGATTAAACAACTACAGTGGTTCTAAAAAATTATTTGCAGGTCCAGACTCTGATTTGGGAAGGTGCTGGGAAGTCATCAAATCTGCAGGAGTTGATGTTAATGCTTAATGATCCATGCTGCATATGTATGAGGTCAGGATTGTCATTATTTTCTTTGATATCTGATTGGTAATGTTTAGTAAAGAATGTAATTCTCATGCTCAGTTCTGATATGACAGTGAATAGCAACATTGAATTTCAGTTCAGTTATATGTGTGTTTGTTTTCTTTCATGTATGGTACTATATATATACATCTTGCATTGAAAATGAAAACCAGTAGTGTATTCGATCACATCTGCAACTGAAACTCGGAACTAACATTCACACAAACTGTTTGATAAAATTCCGAAGTGTAAAAGAGAAAATTTGGGTAAGATTCCTTTAGGGGATCTTACAATTGGACACATAGTGGATGCCCTGTTGTACCAGCATATTAGGATTTGTATCATATGGAGTTCTTGTCCAAAGAGAAGGTGTAAGCTTACACATGACCATTGCTTTCTCCTGTGCAGCTGGAATATTTTCAGTGTTCACATTAATGGATCAGTTTCTGATTCATTGCTAATATTTATAATACAATAAAATACAGATCCCACAATCACACCATAGAAATTAAGTCATGTGTGACCCCTTTTTCCTTCTCTTTTGAACTATGCTATACCATATTTCAAGAATGGAGAACGCATTACTGGGACAGCAGTCTTTGGGAGGGGAGTGGAGGGATTTGCCAGCAAGAAATGACAGGTCTTTACAAGTTTATCTTTTGCCTGGGGAAATTCCACAATGTAGATAGATTTTGTGTCGTCTTCAACAGTGGTCAACGGTTCTGCACACCCTCCTCTAGACAGTCACTTCCCACTATGACAGTGACTAAGGATTTGTTTGTTCATCACTTTAATGCATCTTGTGAGACCTATATTGTAATAGCTATGATCATGCATTCTACCTCCCTTTTCTATAATCTTTGTTGGTTAGACTTTCTAGTTCCGTTGACTCGTTTGATATCTCATGGAAAATATAAATAACTGCAATTAATTTCATCTCCGAAGATTTCCAGTCTGCAGGCTTAGCATTAAAAACTTGGGAGAGCCAGATACAAAAGGTCCAAGAATTTTCCTGGAGAAATTCCATAAATAGATGGATTTCCTGTCATCTTCAACAGTCATCAATAACTCTACACTCCTTTATATAAACTCACTTTTGGCTGTGGGCATACACTAAGAATTTGTTTTTGCATCTTGTGGGAACTATATTCTAAATTCTAATAGCTATTATTATGTGTTCTTGTAATTTCATTATCTTAATGCACTTACATTTTCAAGATAGACTGCTTTCTTTTTATTTATTGTTTCAGGCTTTCAGTAATAATTTGTGGAGGTTGATGCTTTAAGTGTCCCTTTCTTCTATAATCATTGTTGGTTACACTCTGATGCAGAACAAAACTCTCCTCTACCCTCAACCTCTCAAAAACACAGAACACAAAATAATCGCAGAGACTATGCTCCAAGCAATGCATCAACCTCTTTAGTCACTGCTACTAGTACAACTTCTTCAGTCGATGCAAACAACACACCATCCTCATCAGGCTCTCAATCAATCTCAGCGACAACCCTCACATTCTGAACTTCTTCCACTCCATTAATCGCATGCTCATCCACTACATCCACATCCTTCAAAAGACATTTATTCACCAACAGATGGTCTTCTGAGACCATTTCCTCCTCTCTTTTCTCGTCTTTGTTCATACGGGCTGCTTTCATTTCTTTACCTTTTCTCATCTCTTGCATTATCTCCTCCAAGACTTCTTGCCTTACCTTGGATGCTTCTCTCTCAAATGCAGCTATCCATCTCTTCTAGCTCTTTCTCTCCTTTTCCAACATAGGGATCGTCAACACCCATCCGATTACAAACTCTCGCTTCCTCTTTTTTTCTCCATCAGAGTCTTCGAGTCTTTCCAACTCTCACTGTTGCAAGACTTCTCCACACCTACACCGTCTCTCAAACTCCTCTCAGACTCCCGTTGCTTTTCTCTCGTTTCATGGCTTGTGCCCCTCAACTCTTGATTGCTCAGGACTTCCACACACCTGCAACAATCCTCTCGAACCCTTGAGACAACTCAACCACTTCGCATCCACCCACAGTGTTGATGTTAGTACGAGAGGATGACCCAAAAGTTATCGAGAAGGATTCCTCCCTAGCTAAGAGAGAGTGTTAATGTTATTGTAGCTATGGTCGGATTCCTTTAGGCCAACATAGATAACATTAAAGGTTGTGATAATATAATTATTGAGATATAATAATTATGTTGATAATAGTGATAATAAAATTATATTATCATATTATATTGATAAGATAATTATTAAATTATTATTGTGATAATATAATTATATTAAAATTGGTATATTATAAATTATATTATAATTATTATATTAATAATATAATTATTAAATTAATGGGGCCACGTGTGAAGTGTGGTGACCCTTGATAAAAAGTCACCTCTCACATATATAATGAGATGTGCTATCTCATTCAATAAGAACAATATAATAATGGAAAATAAACATAATCTGCCTTATTGAGAAAAAGCAGTGCTCAGGGGAGACAATCGTGGATTGTCTATGGCAGGGAGGGCAAGAGTGCCCGTGGTTAAACGAGCAGACCAGAAAAACAACATGGTATCAAAGTGGGTGACAATCCTGAAGGATATTTTGGCTTCATCTATGAATCATATAATTCTGAGGTTACTAAAGTTTGAGAATGAAATATTATTCCTGTATATCTAATTATTTCTGAAATTATTGCCGAAGATCATTGTTGATAGTATGGCTTGAAGATATTGAGCAAAACACTAGAGACAAAATGGTAGTTCTGAGCTTTTGTCAATTTGATAGAAGAATTATTGTGTCTGAAACATTATTGCTTTCAAAGTTTGGTGTCTTGTATTGCAAAATAAATATCTACAAATCGCAATTCAAAAGGGCACAAATCTGATACAAAATAATAATAATAATTGTTGAGGTTATCGACGCAAAAAAAAATGAATAATAATAATTGGCGAAAGATTATTGTTTGAGGTGGTCGATTATTTGCGGCTTGAGATTGTTGACAGGCAGCGCAGAAGCATAGAAATATATTAGCATACAAATAAGTCTGCGAAACCAATAAGATCGAAGCAAAGTATTAATTGGTGAAACAATATAGTTGTATCGCTGATATAATTGCATATTTCATTATATAGTTATTGGGTGCTTTCATCTCTGTTGTGGGTTTATTATTATGTCAAAGCTAGTGTCAATCTATTGTGCCCAACATTTGAGGGTTCTGAATTACATTTGAGCGATTTACTCTAAGTCCATCTAATATTGCAATGTTTCATAATAGGCTCAATTGGATGAAATTGAATTTAAAATTCTGAAGAACTATAATCGGCCCTCATGCACTTGGTCACAATTGGCAATTGCTATTCTTGTTGATGGCTGGATGCTAACTTATGAATGGTCTGGCAATACACATCGATATATTAATTAAAGCCGAACCTTTGAAGACTTGGGAAGTTATCAATATTGCTTGAGGCTGTCCTGTCTAGCGTGACTTCTCTGGAGTGAGTCACTGAGATTGAACCATTCCATGGAAGGTAGTCACAAGTGACACTTATAGAAGTAGTCCCACGTATCACCACACCAGTTTGAGAAATGAGATCAGGTTGATTGTATTTGAGACAATGTAAAGCAATGTTGTGTATTCATCAAGACGTCAGTCTGCTGAGACTCTATATAACAAGGTCTTTTGGTTACTGGTGTAGCATGAACCCTTCCATCAAGGCAGAAACCATTCCTTGCATTCGCAATGATTATGTCTTGTGGAGAACAACCCTGATATGGGAAGTGGCAAATGTCACACACTGGAAGAAGACAATGCTATCCATAAATGTTGCGTAATATATTGATTAGTTATTGCTAATGTTAATGGCGAGCTTAAGTTTAATTGGTTGCTATTATATTATGTTGGCTGGTCATTGGTTGAAGTAGCTAGTAATGTTAAAGGAAACATTTGTTGTGAACGGCAGTATCAAAGGATATGTGATTGCCAAAATCTTGGTAAGTGGGGCGATGCAATACATGTCTGAGTATTCATCTTTGCAGGAGTCTACATGAGAATCGATCGCTATGTTGAAAGCGTGCTGGAAATTATACACCCCTGTAAAGAAAAGCCCCGAGAAGAAAAGTACTAGAAAGATTTCTCAAGCAGATATAGATGCACTGAAGGAAACTCTGAAAGAGAGATTCAATAATGGCAGAAAGCTATTACAATACGAGTAGATCAAGATCACAGTGAGAAACATCCTATGCAAGATTCCTCTTCATTTCGTCACTCTTTGCGACAATATCGAGCTTTGCAAGATCCTCATCGATGATTGGAAGATGAGAGCGGATGAAACGGATATAAACAAGGAAGATGTACTGCACTTTGATATGAAAGAGTCAAAGCCTATATCAATCACAGCGATTACAAGAAAGATAACAAATATTAGAAAAGGAAAACATGCGACAATATCCCCAACCAGAATTTGAGCCTCTACATTCTACGATACGTATAAGTGACAGTGGCAAGTTGTGGTGTTGTATATGTGTCGTATATCTTTGTGTTGTGGATATATGTGACAGAGTTGCAATATGGTGTGATACGATGTACAAATCGGTCTCACTTAGCATGTACACAGATGCCTATTGACGAAATCATCAATATTGCAAGTATCAAATCTCAATTGTACCGATGAAATGCTAATGTCTAATGTATCGATGACTATTGTAGCTTGGAGCCTCGAATGTTGTGAAGATATCTCTAGATCCATTGTCAAGAATGGCATCAATGAGGGCAATGGAAGATTGCTATTGGAGATTTGATCTAATCGAGGCTCAAAGTCATCTGATGGTGGAACTGTGCGGTGACTCTTATTCCAGCAAATTCCAAGTTCGTGGATCTGTGGTTCTTGTTTGGCGCATATTTGGTTGCATGGGGCTCTTTGCTGACTAATTGTTCTCTTCAAGTAAAAGATAAGTGTTCCATGCTTGATTAATGCGCATGAATTTTTATAGTTATGCTATAACTTTGATAGTGAATCGTTATGCTTCATTTGCATTAAATAATCTCTTTAATGCTTTCAGGACAGACCAAGAAGCATAAGAGATTGCATTCAAGGAAGGAAGTGTTAGCATCAAATGATGGTAACTGGTAAAACTCTCTACCGGTCCAAGTATTGTCATTGATTGGCAAAAGAGATACAGATTTGTCATCTCTATATAGGCTGAAGCTCTAAGAAAATCTACATCAAGAGAGGTTGGTTTGGCAAGAAAAGAACAACTGTAATCCATTGTAACCGATCGCTACACTAAGCATCAGTAACTGGGCAATGCACTCAATTAGGAAAGAGAGTATTCCAGTATCAATCAAGGATTGAACTGCAACCGGTATAGACAATTGCCAACTAGTGTCTATAACACAACTGGGACAGTGCAACCAGTAATCCACGCAAAAGGAAGCACACCAAGGACGTGCAACCGGTAAGCCAAGAAAGAGACAGCAACAGGGCAAAGACTCTTATCTGTCCATAACATGAAGAACTCAACCAATATTTTATAGGACTCTAGTATGAACCGAGGAAGTCATAGTCAACTATCTGTTCCAACCAACTCCTTCTACCGGGATTTATTGCAGTGAATCCAGGTGATCTTGAGTCATCTTGGTGATCGGTTTGAGGCCCAGGTAAAGGATTTGAAGCTGGAATCAATGGTTTCTTGAGGCACGACTGAAGGATTTAAAGCCGGATTTAGTGACCTTAAATCAAAGTGTTATCTCCTATGAAGGAAGGTTGCCTAACACGCAACTGTTGTCTTCTTCATGAAACGGATAAAGCTAGAGCATGCATCGGATGTTTGCTCAGTGAACCAATACTCAACTGAGTGATGTATTCGTAAGAACTCAGGATTAGGTCATGCATTTGAGGAGCAGTTAGGGCAACAAATCAATATATAATCTTATGCCTGTTATGAAGAAAAGTTGCCTTCATTCTGCCAAGAAAAAAGAGTGAACCTATATGCTACAGAAGCAGAGGTAAAAGAAAGTAAAGAAAGAGAGATAATAGATTGTGCAAAACAGCACAACAGTAGATAAGAATACACCTACGGTAACCAGTGTTGATTCTCAGTTGAGTGCAAAGAGAGATCTTATCAGGCTAAGCAAAGCCATCTGTAAAGATCACACTTCTACTGTTTTCTAGCAAACTTCAATAGGCAAATCTCAGTATTTGGGTGGACTCTAACAAGTCCCTTGTATCGAAATCCCTTAACTGGGTGACATCTCTCAAGGTGTTTTAGAAGTCCTTTAACCAAGCAGGTCCTAACAGACCTTATTGTATCAAATCCCTTGACCGGGTCGCATCTAGCAAGTGCGTTTTTATTCTTTAAACGGGAAAGCTCTTAACAAGGTGTACTCCAGGAGAGTACAAAATTTGTGAGGTCTCCTCACACCGTGGTTTTTACCCTAACCGGGTTTCCATGTGATAAATCTAGTGTCATTTTGTGATTGTTTACTTATTGTTATTATTTGCTTAAATTTGTTTGCCTTTTGTGCTGTAAGTTTACTTCACTGGATTCAGCAAAAAAGTAAGAAGAGTTTTTACAAGTGCTGATTCACCCCTCCCCTCTCAGCAACGGTTGGGACTGTCAGGAAGAACTTGATAATTGCTTCCATGAGACTGAGTTGGTAGCTGGAGACGTTTCTTCGAAGAGGAAGAATTAACATTTAGAGGAAGTCTAATAATTCATCACATGCAACCTTGAACGAGGAGGTCAAAAGGTTGATATTAGATTTAGAGGGAGTCTGACATTTCAACAGAAGCAACCTTGGACGAGGAGGTCAGAAGGTTAATATATGTTTCAAAGTGAGTCGCATCATCATAAGGATTTATCAATGCATTCTTCTCTGTGACAGAAGTTTGAGGTGCAAGACCTTGTAGCATTTTTCTCTAAGACGGAAAAATTTGAGGCATCAGCCCTTATTAATGCATTCTTCTCTTTGAAAGAGGAGTTTAAGGTGAAAGCCCTTGTTCCAAACTCTGGGAGTAGATATGGTGGATCCACCCTCTGGGAGTAGCCATGGTGGATCCACCCTCTGGGAGTAGCCATGGTGGATCCACCCTCTGGGAGTAGCCATGGTGGATGTCATGAGAGAGAATCCATGACTTTGCACTTGTGTTTATTCACCCTCTGGGAGTAGCTATGGTGAACATCATGATGAGATGGCAACATCATGTTGAGTGATTCTGTGATGGGCACTTGTGCACTTGTTCTTTCCACCCTCTGGGAGTAGCTATGGCGGACGTCATGTGAGAAAGTCTGTGACTTAACACTTGTGTTGAGTCACCCTCTAGGAGTAGCTAAGGTGACCGTCATCGTGAGATGACGACATCATGTGAGTGATTCCGTAATGAACACTTGTGTTTGCTTGCATTTCCATTCATGGAAGTAGCCATGATGGACCCACCCTCTGGGATTAGCCATGGTGGAGGTCATGTGAGTGATTCCATGACTAACCTCTTGTGTTGAGTCACCCTCTAAGAGTAGCTACGGTGACCGTCATTGTGAGATGACGACATCATGTAAGTGATTCCGTGATGAACACTTGTGCTCATTTACATTTTTCATTCATGGGAGCAGCCATGATAGAGCCACCCTCTAGGAGTAGCCATGGTGGACATTACCCTATAACTCAAGATATCTGAGAAGATCCTCCCTAGCTAAGAGGGAGTGTTGATGTTAGTGCCAAGAGGACGAACCGGAATTTATCGAGAAGGATTCCTCCCTAGCTAAGAGGGAGTGTTAATGTTATTGTAGCTATGGTCGGATTCCTTCAGGCCAGCATAGATAACATTAAAGGTTGTGATAATATAATTACTGAGATATAATAATTATATTGATAATAGTGATAATATAATTATATTGATAATATAATTATAATATTATTGTTGTGATAATATAATTATATTATAATTGGTATATTATAAATTATATTATATTAATAATATAATTATTAAATTAATGGGGCCACATGTGAAGTGTGGTGACCCTTGGTAAAAAGTCACCTCTCACATATATAATGAGATGTGCTATCTCATTCAATAAGAACAATATAATAATGGAAAATAAACATAATCTGCCTTATTGAGAATACGCAGTGCTCGGGGAAAACAATCATGGATTGTCCATGGCTGGGAAGGCAAGAGTGTTTGTGGTTAAACGAGCACACCAGAAAAACAACACACAGGTCCTAGCACAAGTTGTCTCACGTTCAGCACTCTGCTTATGCACTCAGGAACCCTACTCTGATACTAATTGATACAAAACAAAACTCCCCTCTACCCTTCAACCTCTCAAAAACACAAAACACAAAGTAATAGCAGAGACTCTATACTCCAAGATAGTTAGATTGCAACAAGAAATATAGTTTTTATTCTCATTGAATTTAAAAATACACTTCTCAAAATTATGGCCTTGCCATTGGCCTCACATGCTCAAACTCACACATGGAAACTCACTCTGCTGCTCATTTGTAGCCTCACCCCTCTGCTTTTATGCAGCCCCACACCTTCCTGGGTCACCTCAACCCTTCCTCCTCTCTTCGATGCCCTTCTCCCATTCTTAATGGTTCAATTTACACTTGAATGGATGTCTGTTCAAATTTCTCTCTGCAATTTGCTGCCATTCATTTTCATTGATTCATTTTCTTTTTTGCCATCTGTATTAATTCTTACATTCTCTTTTTGTTTTGATCTGTAGATTAAAATAACTCTTCAATTCCTATGCATTTATCCTTAAGCTCAAATGCTTCAACTTCCCCTTGTCTACTTGTAGTAGCCTCCTATCTTCTACTGCATAACACCCTCTTCCTACTTTGTTTATTTTTCTCTTCAGTTCCTCCAACGTTTCAATCTGTCTTTACGGTTTTCTGCTTAGAGTTGAATTGATTGTTTGGTGGCATGCTCATTTGTTTGAAAGCTACTAAAAATGTCATTTTCATTATGCCTTGACAGATGCTCACACCTTGTTTCCAAGACTCTCGTAGCACTAGTAAAGGTTGCGAGTTTAGCGTTGCACCTGCCCTTCTCTTCCCCACAGAACCTCTCTTTTCCATTCTCCCTGTCCATTTCAAAGAATGAGAAATGCCTTTCTTGAAGGTAGGCAAATCTGAAATCAACATATTCTATGTGACGACATCTGTTCGAGGCATTCTATCAAACAATTCACGAGTAATGCCTATGCTGCTATGTTTTGCATACACCTCTACAAGGGCATTTTAAAAAAACATTTGATGGATGACCATATACTGTTCCAAAGCTCCCGTTTTACCACGGCAAGGAGGATGCTGGGTAAGCTTGTTGAATACGGCTATACACCTGCCAATTGCAGTTGCATAAATATTACATCAAACAGTCTTACGTTTCTACATTTTGCTTCAACATGGAATGTAACAATTTGTGTGACAAGATCCAAAATTTCGGCACACAGGCGAAGAGATGCTAGAGAAAGCCAACACAACCCCAAAACAAAGAAAACACGTATTTTTTGGTCAGTGCTGATTGCTCGTCGACCCGCATGTGCTCCTGCACCACACTCTCTTGTCTCATTGGCTCATTTTACTCCTGAACATTAATATAACCATAATTCACTTCATCTCTGAAAATTTTCTGGTTAGCATGTCTAGCAGGGAAAACCTAGGAAACTGAGATTCATATGGACCATGAATTTTCCTGGTAAAATCAATAAAGGTACACAGGGTTCCTGGCATATGAGGTTGCAGGCAAGGGATTTGAGATTTTAGGCAGGGGGCTTCACAGGTGCAAAGAATTCAGATTGAGAAAAATAATAAAAATAAGATATTTGAGATATTAATAGCAAGGGAAACAAATCAATGTTCTATGAGATTTTAATCCTTCGTTGTTAGAGACACAAATGCACATAATTAGCCAATTCCACACCAATTTAACCAAAATCACTCATTTGCTGCTATAAATTATTAATTTCATACAGTTATATATTCATTCTATTATCTACATCCAAAGCCAAGGAATATAACCATTTTTTATCTTTAATCACGAGTTAATAATAATGTAACAAGTCTTGCATATCCCAACTGATAGATATGTTCTTCAAATGAAGATGGGAACATCAAAATAGCATGGATCAAAAGCATTCACAATTAATCTTCCTGTGATTCTTAAGTAATAAAATAATATTGCTAAGGCAAGTCTAATCAAAAGCCACAGCTACATTGGCTAAAATCTAAAAGATCATATTTCACATTTCAATAGACTACATTTCCTGAACTCGTTTTCCTGAAAACACTAACTACTGATTGCAATAAGTGTGAGGCACATTTTTCAGGAAGTCATAACAAAAGCCCAATATTCAACAACAGAAAATGCAAGGGTTTGTATATACCTCTTCCAGACCAGAACATGTACGGTGCAAGCCCGGTCCTAAGATAGCCTTACAATCAGGGAATCTTTCAACTAGCTTGTTGTGAACATCCAGTGGCAATGTTGCAGTAACAAAAAGATACTGTGCAGCCAAGGGTGCAGAACTCATAAGCTTTTCCAATGCCAATGCAAAATCCTCATCATCAAATAAGATGTCGACTTCGTCCAAAACCATACTGGAAGATTGCAACAGATTAAATACGCCAAAAAATTAGTATACCCACTCCTCCATTCTAATAAAGGTTGCAACTTGCAGTACATATAATATTATATTCAGATGCATCATATTATATACAGAGACTTCTCATATGAACACACCCAACATTACCGTATTTATCAATGCAAAATTAAATCAGACTTTTTGAGTGGTTACTCAAGAATGACATCTGCCTAAAACAAAGGTTAGTTGCATAGTTTGGATATGCATGCTAAATATAACACAGATAATGTTAAAATAGTGGGATTAGAAATATTTTATTCTTTGTAGGTACTTACAAAAAATATCAGCATTGACAAGGCATCCCTCTGTCAAATGCAGAAAATCCAATTATTGATAGACCTCATATCCCACCAGAAATGTCATTCTTAGAAGTTGTGAGAAAATCTTTCATTTTGTAAATTATAAAAACTGTCTTAATTCATACATAGATAAATATACATGAAACAAGGTTTGCATGTAAGGGCTAATCGAATATCAAAAAAAAGTGAAAAATGAAGAGCATAATAATACAGGTTAACAAATAATCTTAAAGGAACATGCAATACATAACAATGTAAGGCATGACACAAATTGTTCCACTACTGTAGCAAGTGGTAGTATTTCTGAAAAGTCCCCACTGCCAATGAATTGAGATCAATCCAGTACAAAAATGAAAGCTGAATGAATTTGAAATTCATATCACAAAAGGTAAACAAATGAAATTAGCAAATGTTAGTTGCATCAGATATAGGAATATCGGCAACTTCTCGATAAGAACCAGCTGTAACTAGACAACCAACATCCCTGCATATAACTTAGATTTGATTGAGGAATGAAATATAATAAACATTTTTATTTCACAACACATTCCTGATACTTTTTTATTGAGATGTCATCCATGGGGGCCAAATATTTAATCAATCAAAGATTGCTATTGCTTTATTAACAAATGAGGCATTTAGACATGGATTCTTACCTCAAAAGGTTGCTTGGCTGCAATTCTCCTTCTTGCATAAGAAAACAAAAACGACCAGGAGTTGCTATAAGTATGTCAGTACCCTGCTCCAGATTTTCCCGCTGAGTTTTCCACTTAAATCCTCCTGTTGCAACCATGGATTTGAAAGGCATTCCTGCTCTGGATATAGCCCTGCAAACATTAAGGACCTACAATAATTTCCAGATTAGCTATCATCAGAAATAAGCAAGGACAGTGACCATTCCCATACACTTATTCCATGCTGGAAACCATAGTTGAAAAACTCAGACTCAGCAATAACTCGGCTCGCCCAAAAATTTTGGAAAACTTGGCGAAAAAAGCAGCAATAAATCAGCACTTTTATCAAACATTTGAAAATATATAATTTCTTAAAATATTCTTAAAAACACACATATACACCAAATTTGTACTTTGTAGAACATATACTAATTTAATTCTGCTCATATAAAGTTAAGAATATTTAAATATAAATATGCTTAATTTTTTTAATTTAAATATTATACATACTGAATATATTCAATTAAATTAAATATTTTAATAATAAATAATTAACATACTAATTACAATTTAATGGTTCTATTATTAATTTCACGTAGATATAAAAAACGTATTGTATAATTTTTTTAATAATAACCATATTTAGCAATTTATTCAAATACTAAATATATTCAAATTAATATAAATATTATTAATATTTTAATGTGTCAAAATAAATTAAAAAAACTAAAACAATAGTAAAAAGAAAAGAACAAACAATATAAACAAATGAAAAATAAAACGAAATGTAAACACCATCAAGGAAGGTTGCTAATTTGAAATGCATTTTTTATTGAAAAGCCCTAATCCGTTTACATACGAATTTCTGTGCAAATGAAACGAATTCCATTGGATGTTTAAAAATTTGCAGATTTTGAATTCCATCAAATTCGCCAACCTGAAATTTTTCCGTTTTCATACCATGCAGGAAAAACGAAATCTGCCATGGCGGCTTAATAGAGGGCAAAACACGTAAAAGAATTTGCATTTGCATTCTATCAGATCTTTACTGCCCAGTTTGACCATGTTCTGACCAGATTCTGGAACTTTTTTGCAAATTGTTGACCCGAAAATCGCAGCGATATTTTATAAAACTTGGCCACAATATTTCTGGCGATATACTTGGGGTGAATAACGATGCATGATATCTCATGATTTTAGTGATATTCCTGCAATTTATTCAACCATGCTGGAAACTATTCTCTTCCTTTCTGTTTATAAACTGGAATGTTCTTCAAAACTTAGGAGTAAAGTTTATATAGTTACTCTGAGGGCATTGGTAATGTTTTACAGTAAAAATGCTAAAAAGTAAAAAAGAGGAGGATTGTCATTGCAAATCCAAAAAATTGAATTTACTTTTTGGAAATATTGAACGCATTTAGTTTTTTGAAGTCATTTTAATTGCCATCTCCTGGCCATCCCCAGAATTTACGGAATTTCTTGCCATCCTTAGAACTGTGTCCCTGCATCTCCCAATCCTGGAAACTTGGAGAAACACCGGTAAATAGCTTCTGTAGGATGTAATAAGTCAACTTGTTCTTGTGGAAGAAATTTTCAAAAACTGTCAATCATTGAAAATTACAAATATCCAAAAAAATTAATATCATTTATTTTAGGGTCTTTGGACGTGTAGTGTCGTGGTTTAAACATTTTGTTGGTGAAGCAGTCATCAAGTTTCAAACCCCTGCTGGGCCACTGTGACCGCAGGCCTTGTGCCTTTGCTGAGCCATTGTGTGGGGATGAGGTCCCCGGTTTGTGGCCTCACCAGTTCATAGTTCTGGGTTAAAAGCGTTTCACGCAGACCAAGAGGCTGTGTCATGCCAGTGTCACTGATCACATTAAAATGTTTACCAAGCATTATTATATATATATATATATATATATATATATCGATTATTTTGGAAGACAGCCATATGGCTGAGCAAAAACCATAAACTTCGAAAGGGTGTGTGATGGGATGGTAAATCAATCTTAAGCCATGAATCACGTACTTTCTAGAATCTCAATAAACCAAGAACAAATATTGTTAAGAAATTGATAACCAGACGCAAGACTACAGATGATGAGAAAACAATGAGGGGAACTAGCACTGTATGGTCTATACTTGGTGCTTAAGGCTTCCTATGTGGCATCTCTTTGCGACGTTGCATAGGGTCTTCCCAATAAACCCAAAATTGCTAAAAGCAGATCTTCAAAGGATGGTCTTCCCAATAAACCCAAAAATTGCTAAAAGCGGATCTTCAAAGGCTTATGCATGCTGTGCCATAAACAAGAGATTAACATATACCAGTTGTGATTACAAGTTTCCGAGGCATTTTGGCAAAGCCATCGTCAATGGAACCACAATTTTCCTATGTATACCTACACACTGAGGGAAGCCATTTTTAGCAATCCTTGGATTTACTAGCAATGTGCATTGGTATGGTGCATTATTGACCAAACTGCTCTTCTTTAAATTCATTGGTGCAGTGTGACAAAAGCTCCACAAAAGAATTTTGTTGTGTGGATTTTAGGCAGTATTGAAATGAATTGGATGCTTGAGTCGGTACTGAGGAGCTGATTTATAATTTGATTGAGGAGATCAGAAATACTTTCTTCTTGTTGCCTGAGCAAGAAGGGTAGCCCCAATATCACCCAGTTGTTTTAAGTGTACTTTTTGTTCTGTATACTCCAATTTTCTATATAAACAATAAGAAATTTATCTAGAACCATAAATTAGACTTTAAACCCTTTTAATAGCCAATTCAACTACAGATGTACTGTTAATATCCCATGGACTAACTCTCCCCATCATGAAGCAATATTTTGAAAGTTAGGTTAAATGACACTGTGTAGTGTCCTAAATGCTGATTTACAATATTATAAATATAGATCCTCATAATAATTTGCTCTATGCCGCAAGCTAACCTAGTTCACCTCATATGGATTATATCAACTTCACTGCAAAATTGTGATATCCCCTATCCGACATATAATAAATAAATAAGATAATTATAATTACAAAGTAAATAATTAATTATATAGGTAATCGACAATAATAGCATATTATCTAACAGTGACCATTCAAATCTATAGTAATATAACAGTTATCAAATTGACTAATCCAATCATTAGTCACTGTGAGTGATTCGAGAGCAGTGGATAACCAATATGAGGAATCGAATTGTCTTGATGAGTTGGCTGGTGACTTCACCATTTGCCCACAGCAGGGAGACTGTGATTAATAAGTAGAAATAGTGTTCGAGAGATTTAATGCTTACATCGAGCGGAACGAGGCGGTGGTCATTGAATACACCATGGAACCTCCATTAGCAATAAGATTATAAGATACAAGACAATAGATTAACACATACTCAGCAATTAACAATAATATCGTTAATAGATTGCAGCCCCAAAATAATTGTCATATACAACAACGATTATAATCCCTAACAAAGATTTATTATAATTATCTTATGAGGAATAAAACGATAGTGGTTTATTAAAGGAAATTAATAAAAGTCTCCAAGGATTATATTAATCAGATAGTTAGATATATAAACAGAAACAACTGAAAGTAATGGCGTGGCAACGATTATGGAGTTGTTAATATAATCGATGAAAACATATAACTTACACTAGCATATTCCACATATTAATCACACGTGCCATTACATTAACATGTGTTTCCATACTAAGCCGATTTGTATAATCGGGCTGGCAGATTACACATGATTATCGGTGGTTCACCGCAGTAATCATATTGATTATTACGGTGAACAATAATGCCCTTTTATTTGTTAATTACGATGGGAGACAACCTTTCCATCGTGCTTCTTCACTTGGCTGATGATAGATATAAATATGAACATCATAACAATATATGAAGGGGGAGATATAAGGCAACAGAGAAAAACAAAGGAATGAATACGTGCCTACCCCTGAGTGGCATTGGAAGAGAAGAAAGTAATAGATAAAATACAAGTAATATCCAGCACTGATGAAAAACTACATTCAACGTTGATCTCAAGGCATAGACATCGTAATAAAGAAAGTATTTATATATGAGTAGTAAGAGAACAGGAATATATATGTATATAAAGTTTATTATATATATTTAAATATATACAAATAAGATTGAATCACTTATATATATATATGAGCCATATAGATCATAGATAATGTTGGATTATATAAAGATTATATAGATATCAAATATAAATATATCTGAAATTATATTTCTATTACAGTCAAATATTTGGTGACAGCAAATTAACATGCTGTAAATTATCAATGAAACAATACTGATTCACAAGATTATGGAAATAGGGGGATATAATAGATATATATATATATATTGATTATCAAGGAGATGGAAGGGGTCAGTCTATATTATGTAACTGGTATTGTAAGAAAGATATCAGAGGGAAAATATAAAGATTATATAGAATATGTTGAGACTCTTAAAGGGGACATAAGAAAGAATAAGCCTGTGACTATGGAAAATATTGTCTTACAGAATATTATATTCTGTAACTGAATCCTATATAGTATGATGACATAAGAATTATATATATATATATAGTATAAAGATATATATAATATAGTTGAATCATAAATGTATTAACATATATATATTAATATTATAATATATATATAGTATTTATATATGAATAACAGCAATATCATGAATATATATATACATATATGTGAACTTACATATATCTAACATTTATATATAGATTAATAATAATAAATCACAAGTACATATATATGAATATATTGAATTTACATATGTGCTAATATTAATGAATCAGAAATATATATAGATTAAGACATATACTGTTATATAAATAAATAATAATCAGAAACATAAGGTCTAACATATAGACCATTTGTATATGTATATTGTTAAGATTCTTATATATATGGTTAAATTAATACTACTAATATTATGGAGAGGTATTAATCTATATTATTTGGTAAGGAATTAAGATAATCAGAAATCCCAAACATAATATAAATTGATTTCGATTACTACTTCAGACACGAGAATGGAAGGCAGAGGCCACCAAAGAGGGGCAGTCTAAATCCAACAGGATAGCTTCCAAGATAGGGTGGGGACCAGCTAATCTTTAACCTTGAAAGCTTGAGCTCAAGACAGGTTAAAGGCTGAGTCTGTAAACTTTGAGGGAATCTATTAATGGTCTCTAAGCGCTTTGGTTTGCCTCCAATGTCTTCTCCCTTCTCAAGACAGGAAGTAATAATATGATCAGATTTGTAATATGGATTGGAAATAGCCAAAAATTCTTAATTCATTATTTGTTCTTTATTTTTACTCCAAATATTAATGTTAAATTATTTGGGGACATTACAAATGGCCTTCAGCAAAGGAAGATACTACGTAGTGTACAGTTTGCCGATACATACATTTCAAAGCTGTCTAAAAGGAGGTTCTGATGTCCCATTAAGTTTACATAAAAAAAGTGAATAACAATAACGAATGGATGTAGTAGGCAGGGAACAGCATACTATTATTTTATGACATTACTTGAAAATTCATCAACTTACAGCTACTTAAGCATTTTTATTAGATAGCGACCATAATATATTAGCATGTCAAAGACAAACTAAATTTTCTTATTTCTCTAGCTTGCCCCAAATGCAAATTACCAGATAAAATTTTGTTTTATAGATATTGTTTAGGAATCTAAACAAAACCAAATAAGAAATTAAAAGATGTTAAAAGTGTTGTTTTTATGATCAGATTAATAAAATGCAGATGAAAAGTAATTTATACAAAATTGCACAGCATATACCCTGGGAAAACATTCAGCCTTGAAGGTGAAAAACCCAGCAACAAAGGTCTCTAATTATATTTATTAAATAACAGAGATCAAATTACAAATTTACCAATATATATATATATTGATCTGCAATATATATGAGTATCAATCTCCCAATATGAATCAATCTGATCTGCCAATAAGAATCGATCTGATATGCCAATATAAATCACTACAATATGGATCGAATGGAATGTATAATAAATATATATCTGCTTGTATATATCAATTCGGTCTGTATATATCGATCTGCCTGAATGATGCTGAATATGTTTGACGTCCTGTTGTGTGTCTTTCTTTACAATGAGGTTCGCTTCATATATATCCATGAAGGGAGGCGACTTCTGGAAATTGCCGACTCTTCAATAATTCTTCATGTTGTTTCATTATTATTTGCGCCACTCCATATCAGGTTAATTACATTAATCAACGTACTCATTCATTATGAGTTATCGCTGAGGCTGGTTTATCTTCGTATCTTTTCATAACAACTTAATATTAAACATAGATTATCTTATTATTGATAAGGCAGTCATTATCATCTTTATCGATCACTGCTTATGATATCAGGTATGGTCGAGAATTTTCATTTGGGAGACATTCCTTCACTAGGGTGATTTTGCACCTGGAGCGCATTTTAGGCATAGCGGGGGATTCTTGTCTTTTAGAAATTCCTTCACCAAGTGGATTTCACGCTCGAGCACAGATGAGGAGGCATGTAATGTCCCCTTTATAAGATTAAATAATTAAATAATTAAAAATAATAATTATAATTATGGTTACACTGATTAAATTAAATAAATAATAATACATTAATCATTATAAAAATATATTAAATATATAATTATAATTATAATTACATTAATTAAATTAAATAAATAATAATATGTGATGATATATAATTATTATTGTAATAATGGAGGAATATAATATTAATAATATTATAATATTATTAATAAATATAACAATATTATAATATTATTAATAAATATAATAATATTACCACTTATCAAAAATCATTTACAATATATCAAAAACTCGAATTGATTAGTGGAGCGAAAATCAGAGATATTAGCAGGCAGTCTTTTCATCATTTTCGGCAGCAAATATCTTCGTCTTTGGCAGCGACTTGATACTTAAGGACCGCGATTTGGTTTAGGCAATCAAAACCCTGAGTTGAAGACAGTTTAGAGGGCAGTTTGGAGCATAATCAAGAGCCCCAAGGCAGCGTTTTGAATGAGAAGGGAGGTCGTGACTGGTTATAGACCAAGAAGGGCTTCATTCCACATGCCCTAGGCTCATAAATTTGGATTTTTGAGAGCAAAATAATAGCATTTTTCATCAGATCCGAAAATCACAAGAGAATATAAACTATAATGACTTGAGAACTAGCAGAATTTAGAGGAGCGAACTTGTATAAGGACAGGGAGCAGATCCGAAATTGGGTGTTTAGCAGCGATCTGATTGTAGGAGCAGTCTAAGAGAGCAATAAGGAAGGCCACCGAAAACTAGAGAAAGGGAGGCTGCGACTTCAAGTCTAGAGACCAGGCCCGAATTTGATAGAAGACCAGGCCCAGATCTGAATTTAGAGGGGCAGCGCCGCAGATATTTGAGGGGGGCCTGCTATTAATAGAGGCTACGAATTGGCAAAGGAAGCCCAGATCTGATATAAGGGCATCAAGGTTTGAAGAGGTCAGATTCGAATTGACATAGGGGGCAAATTTGCAACATAGAACAAGGGCAGATCTGGACAAAGGAGATACCACAATTTGACAAAGAAGAGAAGGCTACTGAATTTTTTTGCCCAGGCCTGCCATAGAAATGAACAAAATTTGCAAAACTTGATGCGATCAGAACAGCGATAATGCGAACTTACCATCGGCAAAGGAAAATTGTTCTCCACAACAGGCAGATAAACCTAGGTCTTTTTCATTCCAAACTGAGCCAGTCAAAGAACGGAGATAGGCATTACAATGAAAAAACTAGGGCAGAAATCTCCATAAAAAAGGATAAGGATCAAGGAAAGAAACAGGAATTTTCGAGTTACTGTCATAATTGTTGGCTCTATGGCCACAAAAGAAAAGACTGTCGAAAAGAAGAGCAAACGCATCCATCCTATGAACACTTAGACGAATTTATAACAAAACAAAAAGAAAAAGCGGAGCAAAATGTTGATGCAAATCTGCTCACCATTTTCACTCATGCAAAGCCCTCATGCAGCGACCCTGCCCAGACCAAATCCTCTAATAAATCTCCTAATAATCCTCCACTATCTAGGAAGATGGAGGAAAGATCACGGAAAGAAGAGCATAAGGTTTCGGCTAGGGTTTCGAATTTGGGCATAGAACCAAAGGAAAATCACATTATCCCTTCATGGAGCAGGGAATCAAGGCAAAAGGTATTTTCAGTCCAATCTTTGGACAGGCAGGTAAGAATTTTTGCAAAGACCAGGTATGCTAAACTGGTCTTAGGCTACGGGATCGCTAAGGCAGATAATACTGGGCATTTGTTACAATGCAAAACCGATGATCCCCTATCTGCTAAGGGGGAAGGCAGGACCTTATCTGCCCAAGCGCCTCCCGTGAGCACATTTAAGCAAGATCATACATGGCAAACGGTTAAAGGTAAGAATAAGGTATTAAGGCCCTCGCCAGTTCATAGCACTTTCAGTTTATCTTTGAAAAATTCTTTTGAATTGCTTAGTAAGGAAGGAAATAGCAGGTATATATACTCACCCCCACACAAAAGGAATGGGGTTTTGGGGGATAAGGGCTATAGGGCCCGGCAGCACAAGATGGAGGTGAATTACTCCAAAGCTGTAAAGCCCTACCCCTATCTCTCCAAAACCCCACCCTTTTGTGGGGGGAAATCTAAACAAATAGGCAGAGATTGCTGCACCGATGACTTAATGATTAGCAATACAAAATACTGCCCTCCTCACCTTAGAAAGATGGAAAGGAAATCATCATTTTTAGATAGCAATAACAAGATGAATAATGATTGTAACAATGATTTATTCCATAAAGTCTGCAGCTTATTCGCCTCCACATAGAATAAGTACTCAACAGAAAACAGGTAAGATCAATCATGTCCGGTACTTTGAAACTATCTTTTTGGATAATAATACCATTTTGCAGCAACAGAAGCACCTAGCAGAAACGGGTGTGATCTGTATCTAGAATGGCTCGGGAGTACATGTTAATGATTTGATGGCAGAACTATCACTACAATTATCGAAGGAGGTAAGTATATCACACCTTTTGGATTATTTCATGTATATAGATTGCAAAAAAAAGGAACTGAAGAATAGCATTATGGAAAAGAAGGATATAAAATTTAGAAACATTCATTTTTCTCTGTTTGACTGGAAGCCTTTGTTTAATCCAATGCACCTAAAGAATTTTAGAGTAGAAAAGGCAGTCTCTCTAAAAAATCTACCTTTGGAATTATCCAGTAAGGGAAACATAAGTACAATAGGCAATAAAATCGGGAAGTTCATCGGGATTGTTGAGTCAACACTTAATCAAGTTGACAAAATAATCATTGTGGAAATGGACTTCCATCAAAAATACATCTCACCCATACAATTAAATTTTGGCTCTAACTCTGTTATAATCAGTCCCACAATCTTAGAAAATTTTATCAAAATTAAAGCTAATTCCCAGAAATCACTCAAAAACATAAACCTCTTAACCCAACTTACTAAAGAAATGGAGATTGAGTTTTGCAAGGATAAAGGTGGATTTTCTATTATTCCTATAAGGAATCATGGATTAGATAGGCCCTTCCCATTAGCACTATCTGACACATGTAAAAACAACTCGGTATCCACTCATTCTCAGAATAATAAGGAGAATTCTACCTTTTTTATCTCTAAAACAGGTTTGGATAAGGACAAATTTTACTGATATCTATAAAGATAAAGGTAATTCTAAAAGCATAGTCCAAGTACTTGAAAGTACCCCTGCCCCCTCTCTGCCACCCAGCAATGCATTCAGCCCATCACAAAAAGTTGTATTTCCAGCAATACCTAATGAAAACCTAGATAATCCTCAAACAGATGATGCTTCATCCCCAATAACTAATAAGACATCAAGCATTATTAGGTATGAATCCAATACTAAGGGAATTGAACCAAAATGCACAGAGCTAGAAGATAATAATAAAATATGTATACAACACGAAAGTAATAGGACTGATTTACAAACAAAACAGTCTATAAAACCTGAATGTGCTAAGCTATTAGAACTAGTGGATCAGGTTAATAAAACTAAACAGGAGGTAAACCAAAAAATTAACTACTTAGGAGAATCATTAATGGATGAAGTAATGGACCTGTTTTTGGATGAGATTTGTGATTTTGATGAATTAAAACTTCAAAAGGAAATCCTAATAAAACAAATTCAAGAATGTATCATAGAAGAAAATAAGGATGATGACAATAGTCTAAACCTGCCTTCCTCACCCCCAGTAAAGGAAGTATATGAAAATAACCCTCTGGGTAATCCGGATCAATATTCGAACCAATCAGATAAAAAAACCAAAGGAAAAATTATAGATAGGCATAATATAAGAGAATGATATAATTACAAAGCATAAGGAAAATATAATAAAAAATGATCCAATCATCGATGAGGGGAAGGAACACGCTGTTTCAATTCCTCTAGAAATAGAATCTTTAAATCTGGATTTATCAGGGAAAGCTGAAGATGTAATGGAAATTTTTGGTGAGGAGATTATAGATAGAATTGAACCCTTAGCTCATACTATTAATGAGCAAATAAGCCCGGATAATCGGGCCAATTCGTTAATAGAATCTTCTGGTAATTCAACATTGGTTAAAGAAGCAATTGAAGGTCTCTTCGGAATAACTAATGAAAACAGAGAATTGGGCATAGCCTTGACCAGAGGTAGTCTAAGCACACCTAATATCAATAAACTCAAAAAGAAAAGAGGTAGGAAATCAGCCGTAGAACTGAGATCTTAGATGACAATGTAGGCAACCAAAAAAAGATAGCTGATATTCTGAACACAGGGAAGGGGAAGTTCCTTCCCCAGGTGCAATGAAAGTCACTACTTGGAACATTAGGGGTCTCAATGCCCCTAACAAACAAAGATTAATCAAAAGATACTTAAAAAATTTTGATTCCGAGATTATTTTATTACAGGAAACTAAGCTAAACAAAGAGGATAGCTGTAAATTTAATAAAAGATTAGGTATTTGGAAATCAGAATGTCCCTGGGCAGCAGGCCGTTTAGGCGGACTGGCAGTCCTATGGGACCCTCGTAAAGTGATGGCTTTACCCTCTCTTACTAAAGATAACTGGATGGTACTAACAATTAAGAGCCTAAAATCAGATTTAAAATTTAACCTGATCAATGTATATGGGCCAATTCCAAATGAAGAAAAAAGAAGAGTGTGGCAGGAGATACAAAACTTTTTATCAGATAATCAAGAACACCCCTTTGTCATTGGAGGGGATTTTAATGCTATTATAAATCTAGAAGAAAAGTATGGGGGTTCTCAATACATATCGCAAGCCCATAAAGATTTTAGCAAGTGGGCTGCGGATAATCATCTAATAAGCATCAATACAATTAATGGAGTTTATACATGGAATAACAGAAGAGCCGGTTTCAGCTACATAGCTGAAAAGCTAGATAGATTCTTTATTAGAACAAACCCTGATAACTTTAATCAGATAGTCAGTGCAGAGATCCTCCTAGAAGCAGGATCGGATCACTTCCCTGTCAGACTTACCATTACAGAGAATTCCAAACCATCGAGAAATCCGTTTAAGTTTGAATTTATGTGGTTCCAAAACCCTGAATTCATAAACCTCTTAGAGGACTGGTGGAAACAAATCTCGATTAAAGGGTCGAAAATGTTCTACTTAACAGCAAAGTTAAAAATCATTAAAAATAAAGCGTTAGATTGGAACAAGAACAATTTTAAAAATATATTCGAAGAGAAAACTCAATTAGAATAAGAAATAACTGACTTAAACAATATAGTAATAGAACAAGGTATGAACGATCTTAGTTACTACAAGGAAAAAGAGCTGATGGCTAAATACAATGATATCCTCCTCAAAGAAGAAATTTTCTGGAAACAGAAATCCAGGGAGTCATGGCTTAAGGAGGGCGACAATAACACTAAATTCTTTCATAATACAACTAACTATAAAAGGAGTATTAACAGAATAACCAAAATCAAGACTACCAAGGGACTTATCACTGAAGATCCGGTTCAAATCTCAAATGTTCTTACAGATTTTTATAAAACCCTTCTCAATAACACAGAGGCAATAGACATTAATGCCCAAAATGAAATGCTTAAAGCCATTCCTAAGTTGATTACTGAGTCGGACAACAAAATATTGAACAATAAGCTATCTCTAGAGGAGGTTAAAGCTGTTGTGTTTCAACTCCATCCGGATAAAGCCCCAGGACCAGATGGTTTCCAAGCCGGCTTCTTCCAAAAATGTTGGCATTTTGTCGAAGTAGAGGTTTGGCAAGCAGTAGAAGCAACTAGAAATTCGGGTTCTTTACTAAGTGAAATTAACAACACCTTTTTTACCTTAATTCCAAAAAAGAATGAAAGTATGGATCCAGGGGATTTTAAACCTATCTCCCTATGTAACACCATATATAAGATTCTTTCCAAATGCTTAGCAAATAGACTAAAAACTTTTCTTCCTACTATTATTTCGGAAGAATAGACGGGATTTGTAGCAAACAGATCTATTTTGGACGGAATTATTATAGCGCAAGAAATAGTTCATACTGCCCAATTAACTAAGGAACCTAGTATGCTAATGAAAGTTGATATTCAAAAAGCATATGATAAAGTAGACTGGAGATTCCTATGTAAATGCTTGGAAGCCTTTGGCTTCTCTAAACAATGGGTTAACCATATCTTTAACTGCATCTCGACTCCCAAAATTTCAATTCTTATCAATGGCTCCCCGGAAGGATTTTTTAGTATCTCCAGGAGCATCAGGCAAGGGGATCCGCTTTCCCCTTTTCTCTATGTCATTATGGCGGAAGCATTAGGTAGAACAATTACAAAGAAACAAGAGGAAGGGAGAATCCTGGGTTTGAAGGCTTCGGAAAACATACCTAATATCACTCACCAACAGTTCGCAGATGACACGATTCTACCAGGATATGCTAACAGACAAAAAGCGAGAGCCTTCAAAGAAGTTCTAAACCTCTACGCGAAAGCTTCAGGGCAATGTGTTAATCCTACCAAATCGGAAATTTTCTTTATTAATACGTGCCCGAAAATTGAAAAGGAAATTTGTAGCATGATGGGGTACAAAATTGGCAAATTCCCATGCAAATATTTAGGAATAGACCTCGATAAAGGTCTCCTATCATCCAAACTTTGGCAACAAGTCATAACCAAAGTTCAAAATAAGAAAAGCTCTTGGAAAGGTAAATGGTTAACTAAAGCGGGTAGGTCAACAATGATCAAATCTATCCTTTCTGCCATACCCACGTATCATCTGTCTATCCTACCCCTTCCGATTAACATTAAAAAGGAATTAGATAAAATGTTTCGAGAATTTTATTGGCAAGGTCCATCTGAAGACAAAAAACTTGCCTTGATTAAATGGGACACCCTATGCAAACCAATAGCAAAAGGGGGTCTAGGCATCAAAAACCTACTATGGCAAAATCAAGCACTCGCGGCTAAACTTATATGGAGAATGTACAAAGAATCAAGCAGTAAATGGGCTTCCATATTATTACACAAGTACATCCCTGACTCGGATGCCATCAATATCTTCAGGTCACACTCACATGTGAAAGGATCACGGATATGGAATTTTATTAAGGATTGCAGAGGGATTATTAGCAAATATCTCTCTTGGGATGTAGGTGCAGGTGATCAAGCTTTATTCTGGGATGATTTGTGGGCAGGCCTGACTCCCCTCAACAAACTAGGTTTCTCCAAGGAATTCATGGAAGAATGCAAGAGAGGCATAGGTTTACATCTTAAGGATTACCTATGTAAGAAGGAAGCTACTAATTCGAGTGATCTGAAAGAAATAAACAATGTATGGCATGAAAAGCAAATCCTTTTGGCATTATTGAAAGATAGAGAGATAACACTTAAAAACAGACCGGATACCTTAATATGGGCAGGATCAAATAACGGTAACTACTCTGTCAAGGAGGGTTACAATTCAATTATTAGGGATCAAAATATGGATAATATAGACATTCCTTTGAATCTGTGCTGGAATAAAGCCTGCCTCCCTAAAGCGGGCATGTTTCTCTGGGCAGCTCTGCAAAATAGAATTCTTACAGCAGACAGGCTCAATAGATTGGGATTTGAAGGGCCATCGAGATGCCCTTTATGTGAAAACCAGTCCGAGGACGTCAACCATCTCCTTCTTAATTGTCCTTTCTCACAAAAATGTTGGAATTGGTTACATCAAAGTTTAGGATGGAAATCTGCTCAACACTGTGATCTAATCAGCAACCTTAAAGCTTGGCCTTCTCCTTATAAAGATAACTTATTTAAAGATATATGGATAATAGAACCTTCAATAGTAGCATGGGAAATATGGAAAGAAAGAAACAGAAGGATTTTTACGAATCAAAAATTAACTTGGAATTCAGTTACAAACAAGATAGAAGCGTCGATCGTGGAAATTATTAACAGCAAACTCAGGGACAAACTGAGCTACGAGGATTCATTCAAGAGCTGGGATAACAAGATCAGGAGTAAATGGCCAAAATTAGCAATCCCTCCCCTTTATGGTAAGGGGGGTCCCAAAACTAAAACTGACAGAGCCTCTTGTAAATGGGTACCGCCGAAAGTATGATTGTACAAACTCAATTTTGATGGAGCGTCGCGAGGTAATCCAGGGGAAGCAGGTATTGGAGGGATCATTCGCAACTGGAAGTCAAAAGTTGTCGCTAGATTTTCTAAACCCATCAGTCCTACGACAAACAATATGGCTGAGTGTATAGCGGCACTAGAAGGGCTTAAATTATGTAAGAACTCAACATTACAAAAGTAATTATTGAAGGAGATTCTCAAATTATCGTCAATGCCATTCGCACTAAAAAAACTCCCATCTGGATGTTGAACGCTAAAATAGAAGAGATTAATTTATTAATGGAAAGTATTACAAAGTATGAAATCAGACATACTTTCAAAGAAGGCAACTCAGAGGCGGACAAATTAGCTAATCTAGGGGCTAACGGAGTGGTAACAATGGATCAGTATATCTAAAGAGTTTTTAAAGGATAAGCCAATGTAAGAATAGGACTAAGAACATCTCTTTTTGCACGGTCTTTGGTTTATTCCATTTAGAAATTCTATGAAACTGAGGCAAGTCTTAAATTGAAAATCTAAATACTTAGGAATAGATTGCAACCTTGTGTTATTTGACCACACATATTGCTGGTCACAATCTAAACATGGAAGGTGCCCATCACTTTCTAGGAAATCCTTGGGGAAGGTAGCAAGACAAATTATTATATCTTCTAATAGCAACAACACTTTTAATTATCAACAGCCAAGTAGACCCAATTTCAATCCCATGATCTTATTCTAGGAGTTTAATCCCCATGGTTTTCCATGGTTGTAAACACTCATTATCATTTGCATTATATATGTATTGGAGGTAAATTATATGAATGAGTGAAATATTTTATTAACATTCATGAGATAAAGATTTTATGGCAATAGTGTTCTTATAACAGCATAATTGGTTCTGTACTTTTTAAGATCTTCAATTGCATTAAGGTGTCTCTTTTGATATGGTAATACCCTGTTCTTGAGAAAAGTATGGATTTGAACTTTCAAGATAATTTGCAGTACCAACGGGGACCTCTAAATGAAGGTAATCGCTGGTTTTTGTTATGAGAACTCTCTATGTATATAGGTATATAGATTTATATATACAATTTTTTAGTATATATATATATCTATGTATTGATGTACATTTCGAAAATATATAAGACAAGCAAAGATCATAAACAGGGAAGTATATATAGTTCGATTTGCTGATGTACATTTCGAAATTGTATAGACAGGCAAGTTCTTAATCAGGGAATATTGAACCTGTTCTCTTCAGATTAATATATATAAATACAGATATGTCGATTATATTAGACCTGTATTTATATATATTAGACTGATTTATTTATGTAATATTGCAATCCTGAAACATCTGTGAATGGCATTGAGAAAAGTTTGAGCATTTGGCCAATTGCAAACACCCCGGTGTATTAATAAATGGTACTATGGTGAACCAGTCTTAATAGACCTACAATTGGTCCAAACCCAACGGTTCTTACTGACAATATGCTAGGCCTAAAGTGTAAATAAGACAGAGCATTTTAAGAACTAGGGAGAGCAGGCTCTCACCAATGGCAATTTTTCTCAAATAATGTCCCGGGTATGATTTGACTAATCTATTAGTATATATATATATATATATATATATATATATATATAATAGTCCTCAGTTTGGTTTATGGGCATGAATATAGGTTTATATCCTTCTTATTATGATATTAATGGATAGAGGTAAATCAAGATAGCAGTAGAATTAATGTTCTGAATATTTAGTGATAATTGTGATTGAATGGACTAATTTATAGTTTACACACGGATATAAAGGTTGAGAATACAAATAGAATTAGTTATGTATTTTGATTGGGTTCAAACTACTTTTCAAAAATACTCATTATCATAACATAAAAATCCAAAATATAAATGCTCAATTGGAGGATATATCTATATAAGTGGATGTAAGATAACCATTATAGATGGAAGTGGTGTTTATTTTATGATACAGGTACTAAAATTCGTAAGGAGAAAGGGATTCCAGCTAATTAAAGATTTAAAGAACAGAGTGAGGAAATCAAAGAGGCTTAATATCTATAGAGCAACTGATGCATCCGGCCATTGTAGATTCGAGAACAATATTTACAAAATCATTGTATAAAGGGTAGAGACAGCTCAGTAAAACCAGCATTTGTAAGATTTTAACAAAAGGTGGGTATGCCCACTAAAAGAGTGTAATTGTAATAATTCATAGGAAATCATTAAGCAGTGGGATTGCCCATGAAATTTATGTATCTATCATTTCCATAAATCTCGACAAATGTCGAGACGTGGGTATGCCCACGGTATTTATGTATCCAACAAATCTTGGCTACTGTCGAGTCGTGGGTATGCCCACGTAATTATGTATAAGTACAGGACCACTGGTCCCGGGCAAGGCTGGAGGTTTTTTCAACCCTGCTCTTTCCTACCAGCGCCTGCAGCAAGCGGGGTCACACTATAAAATTTATTTATATTAATAAAAAACTTTCATGGCTTCGGCCTTTTACCGATCAAAAAAATAATAAATATAATAATTATATTATAAATAAATAATATTAATTTTCAAATAAATATATTATATTTTCAATCCCTTATCTAAATATACTAGTCAATAGTATTAATCAAATATTATAAATAAATGTAAGATTATTAATCAATGATCATCTTAAACTCCGGCTCGACTAAGACACTAAACAATAAACTCATAAACACCTAATATTGCATATATTTTTATAAAAGTTTACCATGGTTGACCGGCAATATAAAAGACGTGACAAAGGGTTGGGTATGTGACAACACAGTGCTCAGTCCCTTTGTTATTAAAACTAATCACCGATAGAGGAATAGACGCCGTGAAGAATCGCAACGGTTGTGCCTCAAGAGCGACTAAGGAAGTGCGAGACCAACCTATAAATATATATGTATAGAGACAAAGTCACGCTGGAAATACAAAAAACAATTACATAAGGACTGTACGTGATTCAACAGTAACATCCGCATATGTGCAGGGAAGCGTATAAGGGTGCATACTAATACATCGCGCATCCATCTCATCTTGTACGAATACACTACTTCAACATTTGTATAAAAGAAATCAACTCATCTCTATTCTATATCAGGTATTGGACATGACAGATTAAACAGTATTCGTAATATTCAAGGAAGAGAATTGAATGGATCGAGAACCATTACTTTACATAAGGAATTAAGTTACAGAAGGATGAGAACGCGTTCTTTGGGAAGTTGACTACAAGAGACTATCAGTATAGAAATATAAGACAACCAAGTCTGTCATTATATTGATTTCAAGATAATCTGTACATATTGTACATGTTCAAGGTCAATAAATATTAAACCAACTCATCTCGAAGGCCAGAGATCTCATATAGTTTCATTATATTGGAGAAGCATTTTATATAACATTAATTCATTATAATCACAATCTATATACATATAAGTCCTATAAGTGAAAGTTTATACAAGTATTGTAGAGTAATTTATTATGCAAGATAATTATTGAAAGGAGAGGTCTCTTGCAAATCAAAGTGACAAAACCATTGATCCGACATTACGGAAGGAGTCGACAAGATTGTCACACTTTGTCAATAATCATGATCATATACATATAACAATATTAGTATCTTCAATATTTATTGGGTTTGGAACATATTAATCTGTTATTTTTGAGACTTCGTCTATATGAAAAGGATATATAGACCAAGGGACATTACAGTGGTATCAGAGCATAATCCTGCCATTCTGTGGAAGACAATTCATGCAAACATATAAAAGGAAGAAAGGAAAGAAAGCTATGGCTGAACAATTATCAAATGAATTGAGGAGTTTTATGGAGCAAACTAATCAAACCAGCCAAGCAGTCTTACAAGCATTGCAGAATATGGGGAACTCAATCAACACCCTCAAGAACAACCATACCCAAGGAAAAGATGCAAGTACTCACCACTCTGCAAACAACGAGTCATCTTCATCCAAAGTACCCAAACCTACCTTCTTACCTAGGGAAGAATTACCTAGGGAGGAAGAAGGAATAGAGCAACCCATCAACCGAGCCGTGGAAAATGCTAGAGCTTACGCAAGTCTCAAACCTGAAATTAGAGAACTTGTAACATTTGGAGAATTTTGTGACAGTCAAAAAAATGATGCTCCTAGGAGAAATGGAAGCCATCAAAACAAGGAACTCAAATACAAGGTGAATAAAATAATGATCCCAAATTTTGATGGGCAGGGGAAAACTACGGCCCATGCATGGTTACAAAAACTAAACACTTACTTCAACCTTAGTCCTATGACAGAAGAGGATGCATTACAATTTTCCATACTCCACTTAGAAGGGTCAGCACATGAATGGTGGCACAACGGATTTATCTCCTTAGGTCACCAAAATATAACCTCCTACCAAGAATTCTCAAAAAAACTTATTAATCGATTCGACCAAAAAGACCCAGAGTGGTACTTCCAAGA
The DNA here is from genome assembly GCA_027943335.1 of Chamaecyparis obtusa. NCBI lineage: Eukaryota > Viridiplantae > Streptophyta > Pinopsida > Cupressales > Cupressaceae > Chamaecyparis > Chamaecyparis obtusa. The sequence continues at coordinate 316,908 of BSBK01004810.1, forward strand.
ACTAACTCATCTCAAACAAACAGGAACCATTGAAGAATTTGCAAGCCACTTTCAAAGACTATCCGTCATGGTCCCCGACTTAACCGAAAGAAGGCTAGTATACATGTTCATCGAGGGACTTAAAGATCACATCAAAACTATGGTTAAACCTTTTGAGCCACAAACCTTGGATGAAGCTATCAACAAGGCGAAGAAGTCCGAACCTAACACGTCTAAAGATAGGTCCAAGGGTCCCACATACAGAACTTTCCATAAGAATGAAGAACCTAAGAAGGACAATCAAGGGAAACCCTGCTACTTTTGCAAAGAACCATGGAGTAAAGAACACCAATGCCAAGGCAAGGACACCCTCATGAAGCAAAAAGAGGACATAATGAAGAAAGGCTTATGCTTCAGGTGCAAAGAACCATGGGCATCAAGACATAAATGTAGGAAAAGGAATCAAGTCCATAGAATAAAGAACCAAAAGAAGGACCACATAAGAGAGCAAGACATGATCTCAATAGCATCCAATCACTGAATGAAGGGGAAAAGCAATGGAGTTTTGAGGAAATTCAACCATCGCTATGACAGTAACACACAAATGCACAGTTGAAGCAGCAAATAAAGAGAGGCAATAACAAGAACCGGAGATCAGAAACTCTCAATATCAATTTTGTGATCAAGGCTAAAAGAGAATAAAGAGTTAACTATCAAATCAAGGAATAAGAGTTTGTAATAAATCAAAGAACCCCAAAAATATTAATGCAAATATTCATTTGTACTTAGAATATTCTCAATTCTTTTATGTGAAATTAAGGAAAGATCTTACACCCCAAGGCCTGGAAAGAGATAAAGTCTCTACCAGGAATTATAAAGATGGATAGTCTTAAAGAGATATCCATAGAGGCCTAGGACAAGATAAAGTCTCTCCTAAGGATTATAAAGATGGATAATCTTAAAGAGATATCCATAGAGGCCTGGGGACGAGATAAAGTCTCTCCTAAGGATTATAAAGATGGATAATCTTAAAGAGATATCCATAGAGGCCTGGGGACGAGATAAAGTCTCTCCTAAGGATTATAGAGATGGATAGAGGCCTGGGACGAGATAAAGTCTCTCCTAAGGATTATAGAGATGGATAGTCTTAAAGAGATCCATAGAGGCCTAGGCCGAGATAAAGTCTCTCCTAAGGATTATAAAGATGGATAGTCTTAAAGAGATATCCATAAAGGCCTAGGACGAGATAAAGTCTCTCCTAAGAATTATAGAGGTGGATAGTCCTAAAGGGATATCCATAGAGGCCTAGGGTGAGATAAGTCTCCCTTAAGGATTATTGATGTGTCCAAAAGGGGTATCCTTAATGTTTGTGAAGAGATAAAGTCTCCCCTAAAGATTAAAGGATTATTCAGAACTCATCATGGAACAAGACTACTTAAAATGGAAATACTACACCAAATCAAGATAAGTTTGTTTTTTTTCAATTGTTTCTTAAGAATTCAAATTACATATTATGACATATCTTTAGATTATTTAAGTGTATATTCATAATAATATTATTGCAGTTCTCCCCTCAAGTTGAAATTGTGTTTCAGGGTCATTCAATCCAAATGAGGGCAAGATGATATCAAAGGAGCACAAAAGAAACCACTCAAATTGAAGTGGTAATTGCTTGGGGACAAGCAAATTTGGGAAGGGCGGACTATAATGTCCCCTTTCCAGAGCGGAATTAAATGATAATAAGAATTAAAACATAAGATTAAATAATTAAAAATAATAACTATAATTATAATTATAATTATTATTATGGTTACACTGATTAAATTAAATAAATAATAATACATTAATCATTATAAAAATATATTAAATATATAATTATAATTACATTAATTAAATTAAATAAATAATAATATGTGATGATATATAATTATTATTGTAATAACGGAGGAATATATTATTAATAATATTATAATATTATTAATAAATATAATAATATTATAAATAAATATAATAATTATATTATAAATAAATATAATAATTATATTATAAATAAATACTATTAATTTTCAAATAAATATATTATATATTCAATCCCTTATCTAAATATACTAGTCAATAGTATTAATCAAATATTATAAATAAATGTAAGATTATTAATCAATGATTATCTTAAACTCAGGCTCGACTAAGACACTAAACAATAAACTCATAAACACCTAATATTGCATATATTTTTGTAAAAGTTTACCATGGTTGACCGGCAATATAAAAGACGTGACAGAGGGTTGGGTATGCGACAACACAGTGCTCAGTCCCTTTGTTATTAAAACTAATCACCGATAGAGGAATAGACGCCGTGAAGAATCGCAACGGTTGTGCCTCAAGAGCGACTAAGGAAGTGCGAGACCAACCTATAAATATATATGTATAGAGACAAAGTCACGCTGGAAATACAAAAAACAATTACATAAGGACTGTACGTGATTCAACAGTAACATTCGCATATGTGCAGGGAAGCGTATAAGGGTGCATACTAATACATCGCGTATCCATCTCATCTTGTACGAATACACTACTTCAACATTTGTATAAAAGAAATCAACTCATCTCTATTCTATATCAGGTATTGGACATGACAGATTAAACAATATTCGTAATATTCAAGGAAGAGAATTGAATGGATCGAGAACCATTACTTTACATAAGGAATTAAGTTACAGAAGGATGAGAACGCGTTCTTTTGGAAGTCGAGTACAAGCGACTATCAGTATAGAAATATAAAACAACCAAGTCTATCATTATATTGATTTCAAGATAATCTGTACATATTGTACATGTTCAAGGTCAATAAATATTAAACCAACTCATCTTGAAGGCCAGAGATCTCATATAGTTTCATTATATTGGGGAAGCATTTTATATAACATTAATTCATTATAATCACAATCTATATACATATAAGTCCTATAAGTGAAAGTTTATACAAGTATTGTAGAGTAATTTATTATGCAAGATAATTATTGAAAGGAGAGGTCTCTTGCAAATCAAAGTGACAAAACCATTGATCCGACATTACGGAAGGAGTCGACAAGATCATCACACTATGTCAATAATCATGATCATATAAAAGTATTAGTATCTTCAATATTTATTGGGTTTGGAACATATTAATCTGTTATTTTTGAGACTTCGTCTATATGAAAAGGATATATAGACCAAGGCACATTACAAGGCATTCTAGATTTTCCAAGACTTGCAATATTTTCTTGACCAAGCCAAATATGCGCCTGAACGCATTCTGGCAGGTATCATAGACCTTTCATTTTTAAAGGTTTCCATGTCATGGTGAAAATCATGTTGGGCTCATCGACAGGAATTTCCTTGATTTTCTTTATTCATTTTGCTTCATGATGCAAAATATTCCTTCATTTTGTGATTTTCTCGCTGTGAGCACGAATGAATCTAGAGCGTAGGCGGATTATTTCGTTGGAGTTGCGTTCTAGACGAGTTGTAGAGTCTCAAACGAACATTTTCCTCTATAGTGATTCCTTGACTCAGCACCAAGATGGATTAGGGCGCGTATAGACGAACTTTACTTGCTTCAGACATTCCCCATTTCCACCGTTCACCATTCTTTGATATTATTAATGATGATGAATGCTGAGCATGTAAGCTGGATCACTCTCCAGAGCGGGGCCTTTTATGGTTGCTGCACTTCCCTTAGGTATGTCTCTGCCGCTATGAAGAACATCAAACCTTCAATCTAATGATTTCTTATCTTTGCGTGACTATCTTGATCATTATCTGCATTCAAAGAGTTGCAGCAGAAGTGCACCGGGCGCAATTTTACATCACTGCGGACAAACTTCTCGTGGAGTTCCTTCATTGATCACCTCCGCATTTTTAAATGTGCATTCACAGAAATTCACTTATATTTAAATCCTCAATCACCGCACATGCATGTCATTAGGCGTGATGTATTCCTTTAAGTATCCCCTGTGCTCAGAATGTGTTTGAGTGCCAAGAGCACCTATGATGCACCATGATTTTGTGTGCACAAATGCTTTGTACTCATGAAGACATATGCAGACTTTGGGGCTCAAACAATCTCCCTTGTGTGCGTAGGCTATATGCTCATAATGCCTCTCACCTTGCTTGTCGTGAACTCCATATTCTTAATTTTCTTGGATGTGTGTTGATCATGCTTGAAGCGCATATGAAGAATAGTTGCAGACAAATTCTCCTTTGTTTACATTGTTCGAGAAGAGGGATTTCCTTTTCAATTTTATTTCCCTTTCATATCTTTGATAAGTATGTGCCTACACACGAGGATAGGCGAACCCCACTTTTAAAACATTCCTCCACACTTTACATTATGTGCCTTGGCGCATTTTTTATATGGTTGCGGACTTCATTTTTAATCTTTTCGTGACCTAGGTGAAAACCCGCCCAAGTGCAATTTGGAAGGTGTTCCGGAATTTTGTGTTTTGGAGAATTGTCGTGACAGGGGCTAATATGCGCTCAGGCGCAAAATTGGTGCAGTTGCGAATTTTTAAAATTTTCTCCCACCCACCCGAAAATGCACCCCGGCGCATATTGGGAGGGGTCCCAGACTTCTATGTTTTGGAACTTTGCCTGACTAGCTAACATATGCGCTAGGCTTGATTTAAGCATCTCAGTGGACTATTTCCTTTTTAGCAACATTCCTTGATCTTGTCAGAATCGTGCCTAGTGGAGTTGAATCCTCATTTTGTCTTAATCATCATTCTATGCTCAAACTATGTTGGAGTCTCCATCATTAACGTTGGGCATTCCCAGATTGTTTCTTTCTTCAAAACCACTCTTTGACTACTAAGGAGAGCGCTCGACCCCTTTGGGAATTATTTATTCATTGACTTCATTTCCACATTGGGTCAATTGGGAGAGTCCCGTGGTGTTTCAAATTTGGAATTTCGTGGACTGTTCTGCTTGCAATAGTGCCCATGAAGTTCTTCTCATTTCACTACGAAAATTGAAGCTCCTATCTTATAAGTTCTTGGATTAATTTGCAATCCTTACTATTAAAATTTATAAAGGTATCTTTTCATTATTTTAGAAGCTCTATATTTGAATGCATTTTCCAACTACCAACAACTTGCTTTTTCACCATATTGAGGGTTTGTGCTTTTGTTTCACGAGAGAAACTTTGGAAAGAAAAGGTCAGGAATGACTTTGATTTCAAGAAGTTTTAACCTCAAAACATTTTAAACCGGGCAACACCTCAAAATTGAAATCTCGAAAGTCGAGAAACTAGAGTTAAATGAGGGGTTGGTCAAAACTCAAAATTTCTCAAATGGATCACAGGAAACTTGAACACAAAACTCAGAGCTATCGAGACAACACAAAACGAAAGGGCCAAGCGAGTGAGAAGATAGGGGGTCCCACCTTTGATGGGCGATATGTGATTAGGTCACAACACAACCCACAGCAAAATGGGGTTGCAGAAAGAATAAACAAATCCATTATTGAAGCTACAAAAGTCATGATCCATAATCAAGACCTTCAAACCTTCTTATGGGCAGAAGCCTCCATAACTGCAATTTATGTTTAGAATAGATGCCCTCATCGAATATTGCAGAATATGACTCCAAAAGAAGCTTTTTCAGGAGTTGAGCCTGACGATAGTTATTTGAGAATCTTTGGTTGTCTAGTGTATGTCCATGTACCTAAAGACAAAAGAACCAAGTTGGAAACTTCTAGCAAGAAAGGGATATTTGTCGGTTACAATGAAAACTCTAAAGCCTACAAGATTTACATTCTTGATAAGAAACAGATAGAGGTAAGCAGAGATGTTACATTTGAGGAAGATATTGCTTTCAAAAAATGTAAAGGTTCATGCATGGAAATTGATGAAGACCAAGAGTCTCCTCAAGACATGTACATTGATAACACTACTGAGATTCAGAGGGAGTCCACTTAACCTGAAGAGACAAATGATCCAATTGAGCCTTTGGATCCTACTAATGGGCCTAGAGATAATAGTGAATAAAAAGAGACCTCTTTGGGCAAGGAAAACTATGCAAGAAGCAAAATAGTTCGCAACTCCTAGAGGCAATTTTAGAGAAAGTAAAAGACCACATAGATTCTGTTATTACCAACCGGTTACTAAGAGGGGAGGTTGAATAAGTAAGAACTATTTTCTACTATAATTCCAATCTTGTTTAATACTTCTTATAATCTAAGCAAAGTGTAAAGCAAACATTCATAATTGTAAAAGAAGTACACAAATCAACACAAAATATATACGTGGAAACCCTTGGTTAGAAGGAAAAAACCACGGTGAGACAGAGCTCGCAACTTCACTACTGTAGAATGAAGGCGCCCTGTTAAGAGCTTACAAAGCACTGGTTGAGGTGCTACCCGGTTAAGGGATTTTATAAAAGATCGGTCAAGATCTTAACCCTGTTAATAGTTGCCTGGTTAAAGGACTTTTAACACCTACAATGATGTTACCCTATTAGGGGATTTTACAAAGAACCGATTAGGTCCACCCTGATAGAGGGATTTAAATTTTCTTTCACACATTATAAAAGCAATGATCTTCTCTGACACTGACTGTCTAATCAGATCATACCTGTTGATCTCTTCCCTGGTTTGCCTGGCTGTTGAATCTTTTCTGCCTCTTTGCCTTTCACCTCTAGTGACTGTGATCTGTACACAGATGTCTCTTCACTGCTCTGTTTACTCAACAATTCTCAACAACCTTACTTCTTGCGTCCTATGACCTGTATTTATACAAGAGTTCACCGTAATAAAACCCTTAACTCATAGAACCGCCAGACTGTAAACTCAACAATAAATCATGCAACTAGCAAAAAGCTATTCTAGAGTTTACCTTGAGAACATCCGAAGAAATAAAGCTAACTCCTGTTAAAAAGCTAACTCCACTTCAGAGCGGTGGATATCCCGTGTAATCCGGTTTTAACTCAAACTGCTCCGCAGAATCCGGTGCGGATCTTTAGACAATTAGACCGGTATATCTTATACTCGATTTAACTCTGTATGCGCTCTGAGACCAGTACTATGTACTTAGATCAGTCTACTAGTGTATTCCATTTTCTTTATCTACCAGTGCATACACTTTGTTTCTAGTCTACCAGTGTCTTCTAAGTAACGTGAGTGACCGGTGAGCTTTTACCGGTGCATGGTGTTTGTGAATTTACACTAATGACAACTTAAATTGCTAACAGATTCTCTAGCTATGTTGCATTAATGCGTAATATCATTGAGACTAAACCTTCCAATGTTGAGGAAGCCTCAAATCAGCAAGTATGGAAAGATGCTATGGATGAAGAATATCAATCAACAATTAAGAATGATGTTTGGAATATTGTACCTAGACCTAAAGGGAAATCAGTTGCATCTTCCAAATGGCTCTTCAAGATTAAGCATGCAGCTAATGGAAGCATTGAGAAATACAAAGCTAGATTTGTTGCATGTGGTTTCTCCCAGAAAGAAGGAATAGACTATGAAGAAACTTTTGCGCCAATTGCTCAATATACTTCCATCAGGATTATCATTGCCATTGCAGTAGCTAAGGAATGGAAGCTACATCAGATGGATGTGAAGACAACTTTTCTCAATGGTGTTATTAAAGAAGTGGTCTACATTGAGAACCCTGAAGGCTTTGTGATTCATGAGAAATAGTCTAATGTATGTAAGTTAAAGAAAGCCATATAACACCATTGAGAAAGTTAAAGAGGAGTTGATTTAGAAAGGACACATTCGTCCAAGTGCTTCACCTTGTGGAAGTCCAATTGTCCTTGCTAAAAAGAAAGATGGGACATGGAGGCTTTGTATTGATTATAGAGCATTAAACAAAATCTCTGTTAAAAATAGATACCCAATCCCTCGAATTGATGATTTGTTGGACCAACTTAGGGGGGCTAATTTCTTTACAAAAATTGACATGAAGTCTGGATACCACCAAGTACCAATTGATCCACCAATTGATCCAGCAGATGTGTGGAAGACTGCATTTAAATCTAAGGAAGGTTTGTTTGAATGGTTGGTCATGCCTTTTGGCCTAACAAATGCCCCAGCCACATTTATGAGATTGATGAATGATGTGCTGAGACCATTCATTGATTCTTTTGTAGTTGTTTATTTGGATGACATACTCATCTTTAGCAAAACTTGGTCTGAGCATTTGCAGCATGTTGAACAAGTTCTTTCAACTCTGCAAAAACACAAACTTTATGCCAACATTGAGAAGTGTTCTTTTGGTATGCAGAGTATTCAATACTTAGGGTATATCATTGACACTAAGGGTGTTCATGTTGATTCAGCAAAGATTCAAATAATCTGAGATTGGCCATCCCCTAAAAATTTCACAGAACTTCGCAACTTCTTGGGCTTAGCCAACTTCTATCGCAGATTTGTGTTTGGTTTCTCACACATATCATGGCCTCTTAATCAATCACTAAGGGGTGGAGCACAAGCAAAATTTCAGTGGACAGAGGCAAAGCAACAAGCATTTGAGGAGTTAAAGAAAAGACTATGTTCAGCACCAGTATTGGTCCTTCCAGATCTACACCAAGCATTTGAGATAGAAACAGATGCATCCGATTATGCTCTTGGTGCGGTACTCACACAACATGGGCATCTTGTTGCCTATCACAGTGAAACTTTTTCTGATACAGTACATAGGTATCCCACCTATGATAAGGAGTTGTATGTCATTGTTCAGGCCTGCAAACAATGGAAACACTATATACTGGGAAAGGAAACTGTTATACACACAGACCATAAACCACTTCAATTCTTGCAAACACAAGGGAAGCTGCAGAATAATAGACATCAACGGTGGTCAGCATATCTACAACAATTTCACCTCAACATTCGTCATAAAAAAGGAAGCAGTAACAAGGTGGCAGATTGTTTGAGTAGGCCTCCAATTGCAGGTTTGACAACAGTGTTGGATTCATGTGGTCATCAATCATCAACTTGGGAACAACTATATGGTACTGACCCTGATTTTGCTAACATCTACGGTAATTTGGTAGAAGGAAAGTTTGTCCCTGATTTTCACTTGCAGGATGGGTTGCTTTGCCATAACGGTCACATGTGTACCCACCGAGGAACGAAAGAAAATGATATGGGAAGCTCACTACAGTCGTGTTGCAGGACATTTTGGTATTGGTAAGACTACTGCTATCCTTCAAAAGTATTTCTATTGGCCAAAAATGAAGCAGGATATCATTTCACATATACAAGCTTGTGCAGCCTGTGCAATTGCAAAGCCAGCAAACCGTAAGTTGGGTCTATACTTACCATTACCTATTCCTGATAAGCCATGGCAGTCTGTTTCAATGGATTTTATGTCTGGACTTCTAACTACCAGGCGAGGGCATGATTGTGTATATGTTGTGGTAGATAGGTTTTCTAAAATGGCTATCATGGTGGCATGTAAAAAGATGATTTCTGCAGAAGATATTGCCAAGCTATTTTTTGAACATGTTTGGGTTCATTTTGGTTTGCCAAAAACCATTATTTCTGATAGGGATAGCAGGTTCATCAGCAAATTTTGGTCTGCACTATGGGCTAAAATGGACACCAAGTTGACAAAGTCCACAGCATTCCATCCCCAAATAGATGGGCAGACAAAAGTGGTGAATCGAATGATTATTCATATTTTACGGATGTATCATTCCAAATATCCTCGCACATGGGATGAAAGCTTACCCTATGTGCAACACAGCTACAACCGTGCACTCCATAGTACTACAGGGCACAGTCCATTTGAGGTTTCTCTTGGGTACCAACCATTGGCACCTATGGATGTAGCAATACCATCTCTACAATCTAATAGTCCATTGAATGGTGACAAGGAGGTAGATAAAGCAGAAAAATTCATTGATAACATTAGACACCTCCAACAGCAAGTTCATGAGATCTTGGAGAAGAGTAATCAGAAGTATAAGGAAAGGCATGATAAACATAGGACTCCTCACAAGTTTCAAATCGGTGACAAGGTATGGTTACACCTTCAGAAAGAGCGCCTGCACGAACCAAATAGGAAGCTTCGTCCTCTTCGTTATGGTCCATATACTATTGTGAAACAAGTTGGTGAGAATGCTTTTGAACTTAATTTCCCATCATTTTTGGGACTGCATCCAGTTTTCAATGTAGAATTATTGAGACCCTATTTTCCTCCTTTGTTGGATATTTCCCAAGCTACTGAACACATTCAAGCTGCAGAGTTAAATCCATCTACTACTATTCCAGTCCAGTGTGACCATGTTACTGAAGTCATTTTAAAGACTTTGAGAAATCAGAACATTCCTCTGTATCGGGTGGTTCGAGCTGGCCAACATTCTCATCAAGGCAAGTGGTTTACTAAGGAACAAATTGAAGAACAATTTCCTCATTTGTTGCAGCAGATTAGTGCAATGGGGCCCATTGCCTCTCAAGGGGAGAGGAATGCTCAGGATTAAATTTGGAAAAAAACTAAAATCTAATTTTTCAAATTTTACTATGTTTTAGTAAACTGCATTTTTGAGGGTGTTCGGTGCATTTCTGGGCTTGGGGGCTGCGTGGAAGTAGTAACGGAACCTACTTCCGAAATGTGGTTCTAGATAATTTGAATACCTTTCCAACGCATCAAACGGTTCACAAATCGGAGCTACGAGTAGAAAGTTATGCCTTCTCCAAGTGGACCTAATTTTTATATATAATTTTTTGATAATTTTTGATAGTTTGAATAGTTTATTTGTAAAAAATATTATGATGGCTCTTCATTTCATTTCCAAGGGATTTTGATGACCCTTGGGATCCATCAAACTTGTATAAACGCAAATATTCAAATAGAATGGATCAGTTTTTGGTTTGCAATTCTGTTGTTCTCCATTTTCGTGTTGAATTCTACAATATTGCAGGTATCACACCAGGTATTGTAATCTGGTTTTCATAAATCAGATCATATGGTCTTAAACAAGCTCCTCGAGCATGGTATGAATGAATAGACCAATACCTAATGAGTTTGAGATTCTACAAGAATGATGTTGATCTGAATATTTACTTCAAGGTAGTCAATGGTGAAGCCTTAATATTGGTGATATATGTTGATGACTTATTTCTTACAGGGGAAGAACATCTCATCTTTAGATGCAAGGAGTTGACTTCAAAATTTGAGATGGAGGACCTAGGACCAATACATTTCTTTCTAGGACTAGAAGTATGGTAGAGGCCTGATGGTGTCATCCTAAGTCAAGGAAAATATACCATTGACATCTTAAAGAGATTTGGGATGTTAGATTGCAAATCTATGTGTACACCAATGGAAACCAACTTGAAGAAGTCGAGTGAATCAGCAACTAGTTCAGGCATTGCAGATCCTACTATGTACAGTCAGTTGATCAGGTCCTTGATGTATCTAGTTAATACTAGATCATTTATTTGCTATGTAGTGAGAGCACTTAGTCAATTTATGTGTACCCAGACAAATACATCTAGTTGCAGCCAAGCATATCTTGAGATACTTGCGTGGCACAATTGGATATGACTTGAAGTATTCTTCCAGCGTGGACATAGACTTGCAAGGCTATAAGGATTCTAAATGGGCAAGAAGTGTTACTAATCGAAAGAGCACCTCTGGTTGTTGTTTCAGTTTGGGATTTGCTATGATTTCCTGGTGCAGCAGGAAACAATCATGTGTTGCCCAAAGTACAGCAAAAGATGAATATGTTGCAGCCAGTGTAGCAGCACGAGAAGTAGTGTGGCTTCGGAAGCTCCTTGCAGGATTGTTTGGACAATGGTTGGATCCTACAATTATTCATTGTGATAACTAGATTTGTGCGAAGCTTTCTATCAATCATGTGTTTCATGACAGAACAAAGCATGTAGAGATCAAATATCACTATATTAGAGATATGGTGCAAAGGAATGCTATCCAGTTGAAGTACATTAGCATTGATGACTAGACAGCTGATAATCTCACCAAGCCACTTGCCAGAGTGAAGTTTGTGCATTTTCGGCACAAGCTTGGAGTTGTAGAGAATGAAGCCCTTGCAGAGAGGGAGTCTCAGCATCAATGATTCCTTGAGATGTACTATAATGCATTCTTCTCTATGAAAGAGGAGTTTGAGGTGAAATCCCTTGTTCCACCCTCTGGGAGTAGCTATGGTGGATGTCATGTGAGATAATCCATGACTTAGCACTTGTGTTTATGCACCCTCTAGGAGTAGCTATGGTGACCGTCATGATGAGATGACAACATCGCGTTGAGTGATTCCATGATGGGCACTTGTGCTCATTTATATTTCCATTCATGGGAGTAATCATGATAGACCCACCCTCTGGTAGCAGCCATGGTGGAGGTCATGTGAGTGACTCCATGACTAAACCACTTGTGTTGAGTCACCCTCTGGGAGTAGCTATGGTGACCGTCATCGTGAGATGATGACATCACGTGAGTGATTCCGTGATGAACACTTGTGTTTGTTTGCATTTCCATTCATGGTTGAATCCATGATGGAGCCACCCTCTTGGAGTAGCCATGATGGATATTAACTCTATATCTCAAATATCTGAGTAGATCCTCCCTAGCTAAGAGGGAGTGTTGAAGTTAGCGTCAAGAGGATGATATCTAATCGTCTCAAGTGATATGAGAACCGATCACTAACAATCAAATATGCATCGACTAAACAAATAGTGATTAACAATTACTAAAGATGTAATCTGATTATGATTAATGACTGCGATTATAATGAACAAAAGGGGTGTCGGTAATGTTACAAGTAGTGGTTGACATTGTACCAAAAGATCGACCTGTTAATGCCCGATACAACCACAAGACTTATAGAAGACACAGGAGGCGGTTAAGCCATGTCACGAATCCTGAGGGGAGCGCTGACCATTTTGCCAACAATGTCCCCCTCAGCGTTACCCGAGGGGATTCGAACCTGTGACCAAGCTCTGATACCACTTGTTACAAGTAGTGGTTGCCGCAATACCAAAAGATCGACCTGTTAATGCCCGATACAACCACTAGACTTATAGAAGACACAGGAAGTGGTTAAGCCATGTCATGAATCCCGAGGGGACTGCTGACCATTTTGCCAACAGGTAATAGGCACGATAACTTCCTGTTATGAATGGTTGTGAACCATTCATTCTCTCAGTTATAAGAAGACAGTCATATATCCTCCAAAGATAATAAAAAAAAAATATACAACAGTAGCATCGATAGCAAGAAGATATGATCGAAGATAATAAACATACTAAGATCGCAATATATTGCAGAGGATATACATCGTAGAAGTCACAGGATATTCATACGAAGTCAAAGTATATATCAAAGAACATATCTATTATATATCGCAAAATATAGTGTTATATATATCAAAGAGTATATATTGAGATTGGTCACAGATTATCATTTATATTTGCAGTTGACAAATATATATATATATATATATATATATATACACAGTGATAGAATTAAGGATCGATCTATTGATGCCTGAGTTACCAGGTCCGCACTCTAAACCCTCAAACCAGGTCCGAGTGCGCACCAGGTCCGGGTCCGCATAATGGTGCATGTTGGGTCCGGACAAGGTCCTTACTTGGACCTGTGGTTCCGTCCGGATCCGAACCACCATGGACCCTTACAGACCCACAAGTCCAAGTAGGGACCCTGCCCGGACCCGACGTGGACCTAGGGGTAGCCAGCGCGGACCTTTGAGGACCCCGCGAGGATTGCCAAGGACCCACGGCAATTAAGTTAAAGGGTGGGGCCAAAACACATTAAAATGGCATTTTTTTAATTATTTTTTTGTCCAAACCCTAAAACAACCCTAATAAGGAGCCTCCAAACACATTTCATTTCACATTTGCTTTCTCATTTGGCTCTCTCATTTTGCTCTCTCCATCTTGCAAGTTTGAAGTGAGGTGATTGTATTCGAAGGAGATCGATTGTGGAGTTGCAAATACCTTCCAAAGAGCAGATTTGAGTGTTTAAGGTATGCATTTCAACCATATTCTTTAGTTTTTTGATAGATTGTTTCAAGTTTTTCAAAACTTATAAATTATTTTCAAGTATTTGTAGAAGTTTTATAGTTTTTTTTTTCCATTTTTGTTATAGATTGCAACAATGAGTAGTCAAAGCTTAGTGGGTGGGTCTCAAAATTTTAAAATTGACAAAGGGTCTCCTCTATGGAAATACATTACAAGAATTACTCAATGTCCTGGAGGTGGGGGGTTTGTATGGAAATGCAATTTTTGCAACTCAGAATATAGAAGCTCCTACTACCGAGTAAAACTTCATTTTATTGGGCCCTAAGGATAAAGGGATTAATATGTGTGAGGGTCCACCAGGGGGAGATAAGAAGGGGCTGCCACCTGAAAAAATAGAAGCATTCATTAAAGAACAAGAAGATGCAGATAAATTAGTTGCAAAGGGAAAATGAAGTGATTATACATCCGGGAAAGAAAACCAATACCACAACCACCCACTCAAACAACCTCTAGACATCCTTTCTTGCCTATCCCTTCTAGAGAGGATGAAGATGTAGATGAACCACAAGTCACCACCCACAAGAGAGGCCCACTAGATCAAGCATTTCAAAATGCGGCAAGAGATTAAGCTGATGAAAAAATTGCGCGTTGCCTCTATGCGAATGGTCTTCCATTTAATTTAGTGTGGTCACCCTATTGGAGGGAGATGGTGACAGCAATAAATAATGCACCTTTTGGTTACCAAGGTCCTCGATTTGAAAAGGTGTGCACCACCTTATTGCATAAAGAGAAGAAAAATGTAGAGGCCCAATTAAAACCAATTAGAGATTCTTGGGTTCAAACAAGTGTGTCTATTGTCTATGGTGGATGGAAAGATTGCAAAAACTGTCTCTTGATCAATGTTATTGTTGTGTCCCCCAAGGGGGCAATGTTTTTTAAGGCGGTTGATTGTGAGGGGGAAGTAAAAGATGCAGAGTTTATTATGGGATTCTCATTGATTCCATAGATTCAGTGGGTCCTGATAATGTTGTCCAAGTAATCACGGACAATGCAAAAGTTTGCATGGCTTTAGGTGTTTTGGTAGAGGCTAGATATGAGCACATCTTTTGGACACCATGCACTGTACATTCACTTAATTTGGTGATGCAAAAAATTGGCACCCAAGTAGAATGGGTGAAACAAATTTATGAGGGTGAGGAGATTCAAATGTTTGTGACAAACCATCATATGTCACAAGCAACTTTCAGAAATTTCTCCAAATTGGAATTATTGAAGGTAAATTTTAAAATTTAATTTATTTAGTTTCATTTATCATTTTATCATTATGTCATGTTTTGCATAATTGAATTAAATATTTTGTGTTGTTTACATATTTTAAATGTGTTACTAACTTACTATTAACATTTTCATAGGTGGCTAAAACTCGTTTTGCCTCTCACACAATTGTCTTGAGACGACTTGTGAAGGTAAAGGAGGCATTGTCACGGATGGTTATTAGCAACCGATGGGGCATTTGGAAGCAGTCCAATACAACAAGGGCCCAAAAAGTGAAGGCAATGATACTAGATGATGATTGGTGGGCTCGTGTGGAGTATGTTTTGGAACTCACCGAGCCAATCATGTCAATGCTTCACTTTGCTAACACCGATGAACCATGCCTCGGGGATGTCTATGATTCCATGGATACAATGTTGGAGAAGATAAAAGTGGTAAGTTATAAATTTATAAATTTATAATATATTCCTCTATCATTGTTTATTGAGAGATATCTAAATTTTTAATTGACATAACTTAAATTAAGATAACTTACATGAACATCATTTGATATCCCAAGTGATACAAAGAAACGAGAATGATCTTAAGGACACCTTTTATAAAAAAGTTTTATAAAAAGGTGGAAGCAATTGTTCTCCAACGCTGGAACAAAATGACCACACCTCCTCGCCTATGCTCTCTCTCCCAGATACTATAGTGCACCAATACTCGCTATTCCTGGTAGAGTACCACCATATAGAGATGTTGGGTTGCTAACGGGTACAAGGTGGCACTTACCAGACTCTTTCGTGATCTAGAGGTGGGGGCAGCTGTTAGGAGAGAATTTGGATTGTTCATCTCAGGGAAATATTTTCTCCCTGCTGCTATCAATGACCAAAGCAAAATGGATGCGATTACATGGTGGTACATGCATGGTCAGGATTTTATGTACCTCCAACCTCTTGCCATTAAGATCCTCACGCAAGTAAGTTTTTAATTTTTCTTTCCTTTTTTTTGGACATTTGCATTGTAGAATTTAACACTTAACATTCTTGAATTTGTCTTTTTTTTTTAATTTTTTTTTTTGTTTGTTTTCTCTCCAGGTTGCAAGCTCTTCTGCCGTTGAGAAGAATTGGAGTACATACTCCTTTATCCACTAAGTGAAGCGTAACCGGTTGTCTGCCAAAAAAGATGAAGACTTGGTGTTTATTCACACCAATTTGCGCCTCGTGTCACGCAAGGATCCAAAATACAAAAAGGGGGCAGAGAAGCTGTGGGATGTAGCACCCGAGTCCACTGACATGTATTTGACCATTCAGGATCTTGCTAGAGCCACTATGCTTGATGTGGATGAAGATGATGACATGGCACTTGGTGCAACTATTGCTAGCGGAACCGGTTTGGGTGATAATGAGGATCTACTTGCAGCTGTGAAAAATCCTATAGACGATGATTTTTTTGATTATCCATTTTGTGATTGATGAAAACTTTGATTATTGATGAACATTATGTCATTAAACATTGAATCATGTTACAACTTTCAAACTTTCATGAACTATATTTTAATTCAGTAATTCAATGTAATGATTTTCATTAGAATCGTGTTTTAATATTTATCTTTGGCATTTGACATTGATCAATGATCAAGCATCATACTATGAAATGATTTAGTTTTACACTTTTGTATATTTCTCTTATTAATGCACATATATATATATATATATATATATATATATATATTTATATATATATATATATATATATATTTATATATATATATATATATATATATTTATATATATATATATATATATATATTTATATATATATATATATATATATATTTATATATATACACGAACCCCTACGAACCATAATGAAAAAAAAAATTCCTCGAACCCACGAATTGGGTTCCCGTACCCGAACCCAAACCAGTAACTTAGATTATTGCAGATCAATATACATATCGATCTTGACAAATTGTAGTCTAACATTGAACATTTTGATATTTATATTCAGAGATTCCTTGTTGGGTTTTTCACCTTCAAGGTTGAAGGTTTTTCCAGGGTACCTTGGTGTATTTTGTGTTAATTAGTTTAGAATTTTGCTTTCTTTATTAAATCTGATCGAAAAACAACATACTTTCTGCAATATATTCTGCCTCTGCAGTGCTCATTGCCACTAAAGACTACTTCCTGCTACACCAAGAAATCATAGCAAATCCCAAACTGAAGCAACAACCAGAGGTGTTTTTCTGATTAGTAACACTTCCTACCAAGTCAGAATTAGAATAGCCTTGCAAATTCAAGTCCACGCTGGAAGAATATTTCAAGCCATATCCAACTGTGCCACACAAGTATCTCAAGATATGTTTGGCTGCAACTAGATGTATCTGCCTTGGTTCACACTTGAACTGACTAAGTGCACTCACTACATAGCAAATATCTGCTCTAGTGTTAGCTAGATACATTAAGGATCCAATCAACTATTTGTACATAGTAGGATCGGCAAGATCTGAACTAGCTGCAAATTCACTCAACTTCTTCAAGTTAGTTTCCATCGGTGTAGACATAGACTTGCATTCTAACATCCCAAATCTCTTTAAGATGTCAATGGTGTATTTTCCTTGACTCATAATGATCTCATTAGGTCTCTGTCACACTTAAAAACCTAGAAAGAAATGCATGAATCCTAGGTCCTTAATCTCAAATTCTGAAGTCAGCTCCTTGCATCTAGAGATGAGATGTTCTTCCCCAGTAAGAAATAAGTCATCAATATATAGAACCAAGATTAAAGCTTCACCATTGACTATCTTGAAGTAAAGATTCGGATCAGCATCATTCCTGCAGAAACCCACTCACCAGGTATCAGTCAATTCTTTCATACCATGCATGAGGAGCCTGCTTAAGGCCATATAAGGTTTTATTTAATTTGCATACTTGAGACTCTTTCTCATGAATCACGAAGTCTTCAAGTTGCTCAATGTAGACCTCTTCTTCAATAACACCATTGAGAAAAGTTGTCTTCATATCCATCTGGTGTAGCTCCATCCCTTAGTTGTTGCAATAGCAATGATAGTTTTGATGGAAGTATACCAAGCAACTGGAGCAAATGTTTCTTCATAGACTATTCCTTCTTTCTAAGAAAAACCACATGCCACAAATCTAGCCATGTACTTCTCAATACTTCCATCAGTTGCATGCTTAATCTTGAATAGACACTTGGAAGATACAAGTGACTTTCCTTTAGGTCTAGGTACAATATCCCAAACATCATTCTTAATAATGGATTGATATTCTTCATTCATAGCATCTTTCCATACTTGTTGATTTGAGGCTTCCTCAACACTGGAAGGTTCAATCTCAATAATATTACACATTAATGCAACATAGCTAAAGAATCTATGCGGTCTTTTACTTTCTCTAAATGTGCCTCTAGGAGCCGTGAATTTTTCTACCTCTTGTATGGTGTTTCTTGCTCAAAGAGGTCTCTTTTGGTTCACACCAATATCTCTAGACCCATTGGTAGGATTCAAAGGCTCAATTGGATCATTATTTTCTTCAGGTTCTGAGGACTCCCTCTGAATCTCAAGAGTATGATCAATGTTCGTGTCTTGAGGAGTCTCTTGATCTTCATCTATCTCCATGCATGAACCTTTAGATTTTTTGAAAGCAATATCTTCCTCAAATGTAACATCTTTGCTCACCTCTATCTGTTTCTGACCAGGAATGTAAATCCTATAGGCTTTAGAGTTTTCACTGTAGCCCACAAATATTCCTTTCTTGCTAGAAGGTTCCAACTTGGTTCTTTTGTCTTTAGGTACATGGACATATATTGGACAACCAAAGATTCTCAAATGACTGATATCAGGCTTGACTCCTGAAAAGGCTTCTTTTGGGGTCATGTTCTACAATATCCGATAAGGACATCTACTTCGGACATATATTGTTGTCCTGGAAGCTTCTACCCAAAAAAAGGTTTGAAGGTCTTGATCATGAATCGTGGCTTTTGCAACTTCAATAATGGATCTGTTCTTTCTTTCTGCAACCCCATTTTGTTGTGGGTTGTAAGGGACACAAAACTCCCTCTTAATTCCTGCCTCAATATAGAAATCACGAAAACTACCAGAAGTGTATTCACCTCCATTATCAGACCTTAAATCTTTAATTCTCTTTTGAGACAAGTTTTCTACTTGAGCCTTAAACTCTTTAAATCTACATAGGACTTCATCAAACTCTTTAGACCTTAAGAAATAAATCCAAGTCTTCCTAGACTAATCATCTGTGAAAGTTACATAATACAAAAATCCACTTAGGGATGCCATTGACATTGGACCACATAAATTAGAATGTACAAGTTTTAATATTTCTTTTGACCTACTTTCACTGATATGAAATGAACTAAGTATTTTTACCCATAACACAACCTTTACAAGTACCATCATGTACATGACTAAGTTTAGGAATTCCTTTAACCATCTTCTCCCATGATGGAAGAGCCCTGTAATGTAATGCCCAAGTCTTCTATGCCATAGTTCATTGTAACTGGAAGAGTCGTGTAGAAAAGCTTGAACTAAATGAATGGAAAGCTTACACAAACTCTCATGCCTATTCTCGATTACATGTGCAATCTTGATGCTAGAGTTCTTTGGCCATGCAAGAACTCTACCTTTTGAAAATGCTACTTGATAACTATTGTCTTCCAAAGCTGAAATAGATACAAGATTCCTCTTCATTCCTAGCACGAATAAGACATTAAGATGAAGGGAAATCTCGAATTCTAGGTTGAGCGATGTAGCACCAAATCCTTTCATTAAATAGTGCGCATCATCTCCAATGATCACTTGAAGGTTAGACTCCCTATCCACCAAATCCGAAAGATTTTCTCGATAGCTTGTGATGTGTCGAGAAGCTCCACTATGAATAAGCCAGGTGTCACTATCCATGGGAACACTACTTGATAAGGCAAATATGAAGAGGAATCCACTAGAGTTGTCTTATGCTTCCTTTTGAGTTGAGACTTCATTAATGTTTGCCACTTGTTGCTTAGGCCTTGACAAGCATTCTCTTGCATAGTGACCAAACTTGTCACATCTAAAGCACTGAATGTGGGAGAGATCTTTCTTCATCTTCTTATAATTAGGTGCAGAATCTGATCTTTGATCTCTATTCTTCTTGTAGTTGCCTTTTCTCCAATTTCTTCCTTTCTTCTTAGCAAATTGAGTGGCAAGAACACGAGTGTCTTCATTTTGAGAACCTTTGACAATTCCCCTTGAAGCCAACCTAGATTCTTCTTGAATGCAATCAGCCCTGGATGATCAAACTTAGGTAGTTTAGATCTTGCACTAATACCTTGGATAAAAGGCTCCCAAGTTTGAGGAAGACCGTTAAGTGCTAGCATGGCAAGATCTTTATTCATAACTTGATCTCCAATGGCGCTTAGTTGATCCCTCAGCTCTGAGTTCTTCATGAAGAAAGATATGACTGATTCTCCTTTCGCCATTTTGACTTGGTGAAGTTGTTGCCTTAATGCAAGAGCCCTACTTGAGTTGTTGATATCATATAGACTTTCCAAAGTTTTGAGCATGTCTCTTGCATTTGTCATTTTCAAAATGAGAGGCACTAAGTGATCCTTTACATAGTCAATCAAGATCTTCTTTGCTTTAATGGCATTCTTCTTGAATTGAAGTTTCTCTGCTTGATCATCTGGCTCAAATAAATATTTTTCCTCCACAAACTAAAGAAGATCATTTTCCTCAAGTGCAATAAGAACTCTGAACTTCCACGAAGTGAAGTTTGAGGCACCTTCAAGTCTATCTTCGACCTTGAGACCATACACCATTTTCGAGGCTTGATATTGCACCTTGAAGTTGAGAGATGAAAGGGAACTTCACTGCTATAAGGAAATCTGATCACGATCTTCTCAAACCCACTCTGATACCATGTTGTTTTTATGATCAGATTAATAAAATACAAATGCAAGGTAATTTATACAATATTGCACAGCATATACCCTAGGAAAACCTTCAACTTTCAAGGTGAAAAACCTAGCAACAAAGGTCTCTAATTATATTTATTAAATAACAAAGATCAAATTACAAATTTGCCAATATATGTATCGATCTATAATCAATCTGCAATATATATGAGTATCGATCTGCCAATAAGAGGCGATCTGATCTGCCAATAAGAATTGATCTGATATGCCAATATAAATCGCTAGAATATGGATTGACTGGAATGTATAATAAATATATATCTGCCTGTATATATCAATTGTGTTTGTATTTATCGATCTGCCTGAATGATGCTGAATATGTTCAATGTTCTGTTATGTGTCTTTCTTTACAATGAGATCCGCTTCATATATATCCATGAAGGGAGGCAACTTCTGGAAATTGCCGACCCTTCAATAATTCTTCATGTCGTTTCATTACTAGTCGCACCACTACATATCGGGTATATTACATTAATCAACGTCCTCATTCATTATGATTAATCGCTGAGGCTGATTTATCTTTGTATCTTTTCATAACAACTTAATATTAAACATAGATTATCTTATTATTGATAAGGCAGTCATTATCATCTTTATCAATCACTGTTTATGATATCGATTGTGGATGTTAATTGATCACCATTAGTCTTCCCTTACAAATCAGTTCATATAAATGTCTAAGGCCGATAGGCCAGTTAGACATTTAGTTTATCCAGGTCGGCCCGAAGGAATCTGACCATAGCTACAATATCATTAACAAAAAGAAAACTCAGGGCAAACCATTTTGTGAATTGAAGAAAATTACATCACGAAAAGCCAAAGAAGATGGATAAAAGAGCCAACACACATTACAGAAGTAATTTAGGCAAATTCAAGAAAATAATTATCAATGAAAAGCATTAAAATAATGTGCACTTAATAATATTCCTATTTGTAACAAACAAATACAATACACATCCAAATATTCTCACAACATTTTAGCACCAAAATTGCTGATTCATATTAGAATTAGCAAAATGAATGTAAGCATAAACAGAACAAGGAACAAAACTATTTGAAGCCAACAGAAACAATGTGAACAAGAAAGTGCAAAATAACTAACCTGAGCAGCCAACTCAGCAGTCGGTACCAAGATCAGTGCACGTGGGCTCTTGGAAAAAGATTTGCTTTTCCCTTGAAGTTCTTCCTCTCTTAGACGCTGTATCAGTGGTGCAAGATATGCTAGTGTCTTTCCTGAACCACTTTGTTCAGCAATTATGCAACTCAGTCCATCAAGGACATGTTTGTATGCCAATGCCTGAGAGAGCCAAGAAGAAGATAAGTGTTCTTAAAAATATATGCCTGCATGACTCAAAGGTTGTAACATACATATTATAAAAATGTAAAGCTAAAATAATCAATATTGATATCAGCAAATTAGTCACAATTTGAAACACAAAACTCAGCTCAAGACTCATTACAGTGTAAATGACGAAGACTTTATAAGGATAAAAAAGCTCTTGGAAATTCTTGACCCTCTTTCATCTACTTGACTGTGATTGAATAGCAAGATAAGTCTCCCTGAGATAACACTAAGAATAGTGTTGCTGCTCTTGCAAGATCCCCCTCTAATTTCTACATCAAAACCCTGGATTTTATGTTTGTTGTGCCCTGATTGCCCTATTTTCTATTTCCATATCTTTTACCATTCATGTCCTTGTTTTGAACAATGTGTATCTTGGCCTCTTGGAAACTCTGCATAGTTTTCATGTATTGTTGTATGGTTTCATTATGTTTCTATATTTTCTCCAGGCTATGCTTTCATGGTGCCCTATATCCTCTTGTGGCTGTATCATTTTTGCTCTCTTGGGCTTCTTAAATCAATTCTGTTTGGCATCATATTTGTGTATACATGTCTCCTTGCTACACTTTTGTCCACGTGTTGCACCCAAGTTTACCTATAATCCATTGACTTGTACACAGTAATAACCCCATCCGATTTCTGAAATGAAAAAAAAATATCAAGAACATTGTATGGTCTAGGCGTGACAGGCCTAGGACATCTTTAGTTTAATTAGCTAATAGTGGATCACTATTAAGAAAGGAATCAAGCCGGTCAAGTCGAGGTAAGGATTATCCCACAAAAAAGATCACACAACTTCTACATGATCAATGTTAAAGTAAGTATAATCATCCAATGGCATGGAAGCAAAGGACACTTCATAATGGTTAGAATAGTATTATGTGGAACAAGGAGGAAGAAGATAAGAGATTATCGCTGCCTAAGAGTCTATTGCTAATACATTTCATTATTGCCACCCAAGGAGAAGTTATTTAACCAAATTAATAATGTCATTAATTGCATGGAAGAGTTGCAATTTGGTATATTGCTAATTCATTGTTTGCATGGGTCATGATTGCTGAGATGCAACTTCTCACATCATGCCTCCTTATTACATATTAAGGGAGGATCATTTACTCATTCAAAGATATTCAGAATTGTTCTTATACACACTCCATACCTGAAGCCCTCAAAGAGCCTTAACACAGCCAAGAAAGGGTGGTACTAATCCACCATTGGCAAGCTCAGGAACGCATAACCACCAAGAGACTGACTGATCAGAGAAGGCATTATTAAACCGCATGCTTAGAAATTATGAAAGAGAGATCAAGCCACAAGGAACACCCCCCCCCCCCCCCAAATTCTTCACACACGCTCAGATCCATTCCATCCGCTTGAATATAGGGAGGTAGTTTCAGAAAAAGGAAACAAATTATCCCAAGGATCGGGTTCTCAATTTCTGCATATAGTTGCACACTATCAGCCATCTCATTTGGATTAGAACAATATAAATCAGTGGTCAAATCAGATCAATATCCATCCAAAGACAGCAATTATACCAACCTCATATCAGCAGTCAAGGTAGAGTAATGTTGTAGATCAGAATGATATCAACCAAGACAGCATTTGTATCAAACTCTTATACATTTCAATATCGTCAACAAAGAAGACTTGGGTCATCATTTTCAAATCAGAAATTATATACGGATTCTTGCATGGAAATAGAATCTCAGCAATTGAAGTATATGTGGTTCTCATTAAAATCAAGATATTTGGCAGTTATTGATTTCTTCATTCTCTTACAGGCCATCAAAATTTATACATATATAGTAATTTGTACAAACCTATATAACAATAAGCGATGTATTGTAGTATTAATCATAGAAATAAGACAAACTTAAAGTAATTGCATAAGGGGACATTACAAGTCGTATCAAAGCAAGCTATCCTGCCAGCCTTTGAAGGTTTATAAGAGAGAGAGAGAGATAAGGTACTACTCCAGAGGGTTAAGGAAAAATTGGCAGCCTGCCCTAACTCCAAAGGATAAGATAACATCCCAATCCTCATCAAAGAACAGAAAACAAGGAGACACAAGTGTTGTCGGTATATTTTGTATGTACGGGTGTTGTGTAATAAACTTATGTTAATCTCGGCAGTTAGTACCGAGAGTGTGAACCGTTACGACGTGACGTTTCGGTGGTGTCTCTTCGGAGGTTATATGTTCACATTGCTTTGAGTGTGAATGACATGATTTGGTTTTCTGA
This sequence comes from Chamaecyparis obtusa, assembly GCA_027943335.1. NCBI lineage: Eukaryota > Viridiplantae > Streptophyta > Pinopsida > Cupressales > Cupressaceae > Chamaecyparis > Chamaecyparis obtusa. The sequence goes on from BSBK01004810.1 coordinate 341,718, forward strand.
GTACTTTATGTTTACCGAATTGCAATACTTTCCTGTGTTCATGTTTATCAGTTAATGTGTGTTTATGCAACTATTCTTGTTGACCCGAGAGGGAAAACATCTGGCGCCGTTGCCTAGACATACTCGGATGGCGAGTAGGCATAATGGGCTTACCCGTTAGTGCGATAAACCCAGAAGCCGAGGAAGCCCGTACCGAGTTGTACGACGGAGAGGATAATCTAGCACGTGACTTCCGAATTTTGTTTCAAGTAGCTCTTGAAACTCACGTTCGAAGGGAGGCAACGAACGGAGACGTCCCTGCAGGCGTAGTGTGGGACGCGATTGGGGCGAACCCTGCAGCGAATCGGTTGTTGAACCAACTTCCACGGTTGTTGGCACAAGCAGCACTCGCACGACGTATTCGGCAAGAGGAAATTGACCGTGAGGACCGCCGCCAGGAGATCCTCCGTGCATTCCACGCCCGAGAGCATCTTCGTCGCCGTCGGGAGGAAGGAAATGACAAACAGTAAAGTTGTTGAAGTTTGAAACAAAGGGGAACGGAACACAAAAATTCCATTGTAGTTCAATTGAGAATGTTGTAAAGCAACATGAATTAATAAAAAATAAGTGTTCTTTTTGATTGAGCAATGTGTATAGTTTGTCTTGATGCCCAATAATTTAAATAAAGATCGAAATAAGAAAGTGATAGATGACGAAGGGGAAGCCGCACAGAAGGCTTTGATATCCGCGCAGCAACGTGAACGTCGGTGTAGGCTCAGGCAACTTGCCAAAGACCAGCTTGCCAGAGGGTTGCCCGAAGGGGACCTCGGAAGTGGTACGGAGGGTGCAGAAGCCGAAGAAGAGTTCACTTCTCCGGAACGGAGAGTGCGGAGTCGGGAAGAGTTACTTGAGGAGACACGGGCGAGAAGAGCCTTTCTCCAAGAGGAGAGAGTACGGTTTGAGGTGGGTCTCCGTACACCAAGCGCGGAGAACCAAACCGGCGGAGAGGGTGATACTGCAGAGGGTGGCACGAGCACACCAGCAGACCCTCCGTTGGAACCGAGAACCCCACACGGTACGGTGCCAGGAGAAGGGCAAGTACCACCAGCCCAGCAACTACCGCAAGGACAAGTACCACAAGTCCAGACTACCCACAGCACTCAGGGAGGTGTGGGCACGAGTGGTATCGGTGCACCGCCTCCACCGCGGCCAACCATGGCAGTGAATAAGCAGAAGTTACCGAAATTTACGGGGCAATCCAAGGAGGATCCAGTTCGGCACTGTCGAACGTGTGAAACGATATGGACTGCACACGGGGTAACTGACGAGAACGAATGGATCCGTCAGTTCCCTGCAACACTGCGAGAGGGTGCCATTGATTGGTACTCGGACGTTGACAAGACAAGGCTCACGACATGGGATGATGTCAAAAAGGCCTTCCAGACAGAGTTCCAATTGTTACGGGATGATAATGAAATATTGGCGGAGATCTACAACACGAAGCAAGCCAAGAATGAGTCCGTCCGTGCGTACGGCCGACGACTCAAAGAACTCATTGGAAAAATGGAGTCGGCCCCAGCGGATGAATTGAAAAAGAGATGGTTCGTGGAGGGACTCAAAACATCCCTCCGAAAGAAAATGAAGATAGTACCGCCTACTTCGTATAGTAATGCATATAACCGAGCAATGGATCTCGAGAGCGAATGTAAGACCTCGAAGAAGACAAGGTCATCTTCTGATGATGATTCAGAGACGGAAAGTAGTGAGGACGGGTCGAGCAAGAAAGTGCTCGCATTGCAAAAAGACCTTGAGAGGATGATGCGAGAACTTAAAGCCGCCAAAGGAAGTGCTAGCAAAGCCGAAGAAGATACAGTGTGGTGTACGGACTGCAAGGAGGCAGGCCACACAAAAGGGTCTTGTCCGAAAAAAGCTTTTTGTGATATCTGCCAAATCGCAGGACATCCCCTTAAAGAATGTCCCTATAACTTGAGGGCAAGAGGCCAACAAGTACTCTATGCACAGGAGCAACCTTCCACGTCTGGTACGGGTGGACAACAGAATGCTGCATCATCTGGCGGATATAAAAATAACCGCCGGGGAGGCCGAGGCAACAATGAGAATAAGCCCCGGATCCAATATGATGCTAAGGGAAGACCCATGATACAATGTCGGAGTTGTAATCAGTGGGGTCACTATGCTCGTGATTGTCAGACGGAGCCCGCGACTCCGCAGAAGTTGCGTCGGTGGTGCGGACCGGGCGACCATGAGGACGCTAATTGTCCGAAGCCCGGCTGTAACATCCTGGAGTTGGAATGTAGAGGTACTGAGAAGGTCCTGACAGTCACCCGTGCCCAAGCCAAAAAGGCCACGTACCCACACCCTCCGACGGAGAAACAGAGGGTACTGCAAGCGAGGGCCGAGATCGAAAAAGAGATACAGGACCGGAAGGAACCTGCCGACGCCGGCACTTCTCACCGAGAATTGGCGGAGCAAAGTATACTACGGCAGATACTGCAAATGGAAATACCCGTGAAGGTCAAGGACCTGTTGGAGACCATGCCACACCTAAAAACAGCTCTATTCCTAGGGCCTAACACGCCACCTACGACGGTGGAACGAACGGAGATCCCAGGGGGCTGTGCAGCCGACCCGATGACGTTATCAATAAACCATGGACGGAACCCGGCAGTAGTAGAAATGGGTATCCTGGGTAAAATCCTCACGAACACCATCGTTGACGGAGGGTCGGGCGTTAATGTCCTTCCGGAGGAAACTTGGAAGAGTTTGGGGAAACCGACGCTGTGGCCACCAACCTTCAATCTGTTAGGGGCCGACCAGCACGGTATTAAACCACTCGGTATGCTGATGGCACAGCAAGTGACTATCGGAACCCAGCCTTTCACCTTAGACTTCGTCGTAATCCCTCTCAAGCAAAAGGGGTATGACGCTATATTGGGTAGAGGGTGGTTGGTGACAGCCCGAGCCAATCACAACTGGAAGAAGAACACCCTCGCATTCGAGAAAGGGGGGAGGAAATTTGTGGTAGACCTCGCCACACAAATGGTTGGAGAGGAAATGGCGTCCGACTCAGACTCCGATGGTGGCGGGATGGACGGAGAGGAAGAAACTATGGAACCGAACGATGAAGGGGTACTTGAGATAGAAGGAGATACGGATTCACTAGATGGTCTCTTTCACTGGCAAATGCGTGACTACGAGGTATTTCAGCCATCGTGCAATATACTGGAGATCGGGAATGAGTTCCCTACGGAAGAAAACACGAACGAGTTCCCTCCGGAGTACACAGAATATACAGAGGGGGAAGCCCAGATGAGAGTAAGTCCGGCCCACATGTTCTCGGAGGGAGAACCTATCCAATACAAAGAGGCAAAACTGGAAACAATAAATCTCGGGGACGAGCAGAATCCCAAGACTATCCTGGTGGGAGATGACTGGGATCCCGTGTTAAAAACGGCAGCCTTCAAAATATTCACAGAGTATAAGGACGTGTTTGCCTGGAATTATAAAGACCTGAAGGGCGTACCTCCGGAGCTCTGCGTGCACCGCATCCCTTTGGTTCCTGGAGCCCAACCTGTGCGGAAGAGGCCGTACAGGATGAACAAAAACTATGCTGCAAGGGTGCAGACCGAGATTGCGCGGATGCTGGACGCGGGGATAATTTTCCGAGTAGACACAAGTGAGTGGGTGTCACCAATCGTGATATCTCAGAAGAAAGAGGCTAACCAAATCCGCATTTGCGTAGACTTTAGGTGTCTCAATGCGGTGACCATTAAGGATCCCTTCCCGATACCCTTCACAGACAGCATACTCGAGGAGGTGGCAGGCCATGAGATCTATTCCTTCATGGACGGGTTTTCAGGATATAACCAGATATACATTGCAGAGGAGGACAAGCCAAAAACCACCTTTGTAGTGGAAGATGGTGTGTACGCCTACAACCGGATGCCCTTCGGCCTGTGTAATGCACCTGCAACTTTTCAGAGAATCATCTTGCACATCTTTGACAAGATGTCGAGAGGGAATTTTAAAGCATTTCTGGATGACTGGTCCATTTTCAGTAGCCAAGACAAACACGTTGTAGCACTCGGAGAGTGCATGGAGCGGTGCCGGAAGGCACGTCTGGCACTCAACCCGAAGAAGTGTCGTTTCATGGTACCGCAGGGGAAGCTGCTCGGACACATCGTTTGTAAGGAAGGGTTGAAGACGGACCCCGACAAGGTCCGGGTGATAATTGAAATGGAAGCTCCCAGTGACGTAACCGGTGTCAAGTCATTCTTGGGCCATATCGGGTACTACCGACGGTTCATAAAGAATTTTTCCCGGATTTCATACCCGATGGATAAACTTATGAAGAAAGGGGAGCCGTTCCTCTGGGCGAAGGAGCAAGGGGAGGCATTCGAGGACTTAAAAATGAGACTGTTGGCAGCCCCCATCTTGGCATTTCCGAACTGGGACAGAGAGTTCCATGTTCATGTGGATGCGTCAAACTACGCCATCGGGGCCACCCTGGCACAAGAAGGCGAACATGGGCTGGATCACCCAATCTATTTTGCAAGTCGGTTACTCTCGAGGGCGGAGAGGAACTACAGCACTACAGAGCGAGAGGCTCTCGGAATGGTCTACTCGGTTCAGAAGTTTCGGCACTACCTATTGGCGACGCCGTTTACTTTCTTCGTGGACCACCAGGCTTTGATGTACCTGGTTAACAAGCCCATCATTCAGGGAAGGGTGAGCAGGTGGTTGCTGCTCCTTCAAGAATTCACCTTTAGAATTGTTGTACGGCCAGGACGTAGTCATGTGATTGCGGACCAATTGTCCAAAATTAAGTCCGGCGAGCCTCCAGTAGGAATAAACGATGACTTTCCAGATACTCACCTGTTTCACATCGCCGTACTACCGAAGTGGTACACAAGTATCGGTGAGTACCTGTCCACGGCTCGATTTCCAGAAGGAATGCTCCCCGGAGAGCGTAGAAAATTGGTTCTGAGGAGCAGAACCTTCCAGCTTATCAATGGACTGCTGTACAAAATGGGTCCAGATCAAATATTGAGGCGTTGCGTAATGGAGGAAGAGGTTCCGAGAGTGTTGAAGGAAGCTCATGAGGGACCTGCCGGAGGGCATATGGGCCCCGACACCACCGCCAGAAAAGTCTTGTTGGCAGGCTTATGGTGGCCGACGGTGTAAAACGATGCCAGGGAGTGGGTCGTCGGCTGTGACACATGCCAGCGGGCAGGGAGACCTCTCAAACGAGACTACATGCCACTTAACCCCTCTCATGCACAGGAATTGTTTGAACGGTGGGGACTGGATTTTGTGGGGCCTTTGAAGCCCAGTCGCGCTCGACGCTGTCGGTACATTGTTGTGGCAACAGAGTATCTGACCAAGTGGGTGGAAGCACGAGCACTAACGGATAACTCTGCTCTAAGTACAGCGAAGTTTATTTATGAGCAGATAATAACGCGGTACGGCATTCCACTGCAGTTGACGAGTGATAGAGGTGGACATTTTGTCAACCATGTGATCAAGCTACTGACGACAGAGTTCAAAATTTTTCACACACTCTCGAGCCCGTACTACCCTCGAGCGAATGGTCAGGTAGAGGCGACTAATAAGATCCTGATTGGAGTCATTTACAAATCCTGCGGCGTTGAGGGCGAGGATTGGGAAGAAAGGCTACCCTCGGTACTATGGGCCTATCGAACATCTTACAAGGTGACCACTGGGCAGACACCGTTCCAACTCATGTATGGACAGGAGGCCGTGGTACCGGTAGAATCATGGTTCCTAGCCTGCGGATTGCAATTGAGAATAAATTGGGAGATATGGAGAGTCTGAGGGAACGACTCTATCTCTTAAATAAGTTGGACGAAAAACGGGCTTTGGCACAATGGGCCACTGAAGCGACGCAACAACGGAGGAAGGTCTGGCACGATAAGCATATCCGACGAATGCAATTTACACCAAGCCAATTGGTTCTAAAATACAACGGCCGAAATGAAATCAAGCCTGGAAAGTTCAAAGTGAAATGGATAGGCCCTTACAAGGTTCGGGAGGTGGCCGCAAACGGGTCCGTAAAGTTGTGGACCCTCGACGGACGGGAAATTCCGGACGCGGTGAACGGCTCGAAATTGAAGGTGTATCACGAACGGCCGATGACATCACTGCGAGGACCAAGTACTTATATAAAATTAAAAAAAAAATTAAAAAAAAAAAAGAAAAAAAGAAAAAGGAAAAAAATAAAAATAAAAAAAAATAAAAGAAAAAGAGAAATAAAAAAAAAGAGAAAAAAGAAAAAAAAAAAAAAGGGCAATATCGTACGGCACCGTACGGATCTATAAAGCCCCGTACGGCACCGTACGGATCTATAAAGCATCGTACGACGCCGTACGATAAAAAAAAAAGACACGGCGACAGGGAAGTATGGTACCGTACTGAAGCATTATTGTGGTCGATACATTTACAAGTATTGTACGACACCGTACGGAAAAGTGACGACATACAAGCTGAAACAAAAGAAATAAAGGTGTTGTACGGAACCGTACAAGGCGAGGACTGCAAGCAAAGCACCGAACAGTGGATCAGTGTACGGATTGTACTGACCGTACCGCATCCAAACGCAGCACGGGAAGGAGGCATAGTGTACAGTCATCAGATTGCAAAGTATGAGTACCAAGTCATATGGTAGCTGACGCATAACATAAGGGCATTTGTACGGCACGGTTGGAGGAGGTCTGAGGATTCAGTACAGCATTGGGATGTGTTAAGGGAAAGCATGAAGGAAGAAATTCATATGGTATAATAAAAAAAAAAAAAAAAAAAAAACGACGACAAAACAAAGCAGCTCATATTGAAGAACGAATGGTACCGAAGGGAAGGGCATGAGCAGGAAGTAAGGGAAACATAAGCGGTTTGCGGAAAAGAGCATGGGAGCAGACGAAATTCACAAAAATAGGGTGTTTCATAGACTTTGAAGGTTCTAAATTGGCCTTGGCGGCGGGGGCGCTGCCCCTCGACCCCGCTGGGGGCGCTGCCCCCTAGACCCCCAGTCGGTTTAGTTATCAACCCTTGGAGAGTGTGACCAGTTGATGAGACCCGGAGCTGCTACATATTTGCATTGGCTGAAGGAAGTTGATTTGTACTGTAAGAGGAGGAATTTTTTTTTTTTTAAAAAAAAAACAAAACGGTTAAGACCGTTATTGTTGGACACTGCACAGTAGTATGGGATCACGACAGCATAGTACTTGGAGACAGAAATTACAGGTTTCAAAACCAGCCAGTAGCAGCAGAGGACCGAGGGTTTCACAGTCTAGAGTCCGCATTGCTGGTAGCATGGATACTGCCAGAAAGCACCGTCCACACGTACAGCAGCCACAAGCACAAAAGGAAGAGATTACTTGGAAGACTGTGACATTCGAGGGTTTGAGTGGAGTGGAGTGCCGAACATGGTGGGATAACACTCCAGACGCACATTTTTTGAAGGGACAGCTTCGAAGAGCAGGAGTACACTGGGCAATTCAGATGCCTTTGCCCTCCATTAGAGAGTACGAGGGACCTCTCCGAGGCATGATTGATACATTCGATCGGGATAGCCGGCGTAGCACTCTGAAGTATTGTGGCACTGAGATACAGATTTCATTTTCTACCCAGGAGATATCGAGGGTTTTTGGCATACCTGGCATGCACGGGAAGAAAATAGATTTAAAGCCCAGGAAACTGTCCCGCGAAGAAAAGGAAAAGTACATTAAGCTGGTTTCCAGAAACCTGTCGCAGAGTGAGTTGGAGTCATTGGCTGGCGCTTCTTCAAAGAATCGGGGAATCAAGAAATCATTTGTGGCTCCCGGAGAGTGGCGATGTTTGATGGACATCGTGAAGAGCAGGTTGACCGGGGCTAGTAGGGCCTCCGACATTGCCCTTACACATCTCATTTTCATGAACGGGATCCGTAATGGTATGGTGTACGATTGGGCTTCAGTTATGGCGGAGAGGCTGTATGAGTTCATGACTCTACAGCATCGGACATTTTACATGCCCCATATTGCCATCGGGTTGTTCTTGAATGCTGCCCGAGAGCAGATTCTAGCAGAGAAGCTGAGGCCACAGCCAGTTGATATTGCTACGGGAGAGCCTCTTATCTTTCATTGGCGTCACTTGGATGCTGGCGGAGTACAGACAGGGTCAAAGAGGAAGCGCCAAGTCCTCTCAGAGTCGGAAGGGGAGAATGTGGACAGTGGCCAAGAGGAGTCGAGTGAAGACTTGGAGGAGGAGGAAGGCAGCGAGAGTGTTGCAGTGGGAGACTCTGACACTCTCGATACAGAGGTACCATCTGAAAGTGCATTTGCTCCAACTCCACCGTCTGAGAGTGCACCACCTCTTGTACTATTCACGCCACCAGTACCCTCGGCGACTGTTGCAGCGGGGAGCTCTGTACCGTTCGGTACCACATTGGAGGCTGTACCCATGCCACGGTTTGGAGAGCTCCGGCCCCCTGTTGTGCTACACCCGGCGGGTCAGGCTTCCGAGCCACCTACAGCTCAGCCAACCGACCCAGGACAGACTAGCAAAGATGGTGTTGGAGGTTTAGAGCAGGAGTAGACACAGCCGCGAGAGCAGGTTACATTGGATGTTGTTGGTACTGAGGCCATTGTGCGAGTTGGGCCAGGGGTATTGGAGGAGCCGGCTCGAGCGTTGCCGACGGGGGATGAGGACTCTTCAGTGCTGTCATGGTTGGAGCAGTTCACATTACCCCCGATAGCAGTGGTAGCTCCCATTTCACTTTCCCCTGCCAGAGTAGTGTTAGAGAGGCCTTCAGAAGTTATTGACCTGGATGCAGTGATGTCGCCACCAAGAGAAGAGCCAGTAGCCCAGGAGAGAGAGATATCCGAGAGACCAGTTCCTATGGAGGGACAGAGACCGCAAGCTGAGGCTAGTGAGGAGCCACCAGCCCTGCCAGGGTCACGGAGGGCGGTGCCAGCGAGGGAGTCCGCGCAGAAATTGTTGGAGCAGTACTTGGCGGATGTAGCCGCAGTAGCTGCTGGAGCCCAGCGGGTCATAGCCTCAGCAGAGCTTCAGGCTCAGGAGGGGGTTGCTGAGGAGTTGGAGCGCCTCTTGACCTTTGTGCGGGTTGGCTGTCCACAAGCATTTGCAGAGTGCTTTGAGGCTAGGGGATGGCCTACTCAGGAGTCTCTTACGATGTTGGAGGATTGGGCTCTTAGTGCGACGGTGGGCGAGAGCCGGATTCACGGTCTTATCCGAGAGTTAGAACAGGCCTTTCGAGAGGAGTATTTCACTCTCAGGCGGTTAGAGCATGCTTCCTCAATACATCAGGCTACGGGATTGGCAGCAGAGGCAGCTCGGGAGGAGGCAGCTTCCCGTCTTACAGCTTTGGAGACTGCAGTGGTTCAGGAGAGGGAGTCTTGGGTGGCTGAGCGGAGTACCATGGTGTCGGAGTTGGACACTTTACGGGCTGCATTGGAGACTGAGCGTGCCGAGCGGGCTCTTCTTGAGACTCGCCTTGGTTCTGCTTTGGAGACTGTGGATGAGAAGGAGAAGGCAGTGCTCGAGGCAGCTAGCATGGTTCGGACGGCTATGGAGCTTAAGATGAGGGCAGAACAGGCTTTACAGCTTCGGACAACTCAAGTGTACGAGTTGCGGGCTAAAGTCACTTCCGGCACAGCCACAGCCGCGCCATCATCATCAGGGACACTTCTTACGCCCCCTCCTGAGTAGTTTGTAGTAGGCTCATTTTTGTCTATGTTATATTTTGTAAAAGTCGTCGGAGCCGACTTGTTTTTTGGGGGGGATGATGTTGTCGGTATATTTTGTATGTACGGGTGTTGTGTAATAAACTTATGTTAATCTCGGCAGTTAGTACCGAGAGTGTGAACCGTTACGACGTGACGTTTCGGTGGTGTCTCTTCGGAGGTTATATGTTCACATTGCTTTGAGTGTGAATGACATGATTTGGTTTTCTGAGTACTTTATGTTTACCGAATTGCAATACTTTCCTGTGTTCATGTTTATCAGTTAATGTGTGTTTATGCAACTATTCTTGTTGACCCGAGAGGGAAAACAACAAGCATGGCGGAAAAGGGAGAATTCAATGGACACTTGTAATATCCCAGACGGATATTTTTTCCCAAATACCTCACAAATATATCTCAGAAATATAAACAACACATGCATGCAATATAATATTGGTTCAACATAAATAACCAGCAATATATTCTCATAAAATCTCTCAGAAATGTTATCGTATTATACAACAGCAATACAATAGCTATGAAACTACAAGAATAACCCAATCTGAAATACAGATTGCTACAGCAAGATTGGATAATCAAGAACCTCTAAATACAACGGTGAACTCTGCTATGAATCCACCCCGGAGATGAACTGGGTTTCCGTCCAATCCACTGTGAAAGCTTGAAGGTTTCCGTCCTCAGGTTTCAAAATCAAAAGCTGAAGCTTCCTGGATTCTCCAAGAGAAACAAATTCATAAAACTAAGCATATCCAAATGAGACTCCAATCCTTCTTTTAAAGCTGCAGTTGTGACTCTTCAATTTCCCTTCTCTGTCTCTTCATATTCCCACTTTAAGTCCCTTTTAAATAAATATAACTGTTAAGTCATAAAGTGACATAATAATAAAGTAAGGAATCTTCTAGCATTAAAATGGAGGACCAAACGAACTCAAAAGATGACGTGTGATAGCTTGCTGGAAAGCTCTCATCGAGACGCTCCAAGTCCTATACTGAAATGCCAAGAAAACTGAACTCTGTCGACTTACTATAAATAGTAAGTACCCTAGAAGCCCTGCAAAAATTGCTCTGATTGGCCTGAAGCTGGAAATACCTAGGCCAAATACCACACTAATCCCTATAAAGCCTCGGTTAGCCCACCAGATCATGATGAGATGGTCAATGACGCAGCACGAAATAATGTGCCCGAAAAGGGGACATTACAAATCATCCCTTCCCAAAGATTGCTCGCCCTCAAGCAATTGGTATCTGCATGTTGTGACCAAAATACCTGGATCCCATACCAACCTCAAGGAAGTTGCTCCATCAATCTGTAACAACTGAAACAAACAATATGTCCTGACTTGTGAAGCCAATCACACAACAACAATGCATTAATCAATCTAATGTTGGGATCCTAAATCACCCCATGTGCCTGATCAGCCAAATCAATCTGCCATGTGCTGCCATCATCTGTGAGAAAACCCTCAATCCAACTGAGAACCTCACTCCAACTGAAACCATAAGCACCACCAAGGTCAAACGAAGGGGGAACCTAACCTTATACCAATCAGCTCCATGAATCAGTACCAATCGAGAGAATGTCCCTCCTGGATCCCACAAACAAAAGGACCATCCATCTCCCCAGCTGAATGAAATATCCTGTCGTTCCATGCCCATAATGAGTGAATTGTCCAAAATGTCCAACTACCATAACACTGCGCCTCTAATTTGTAGCCCAAACCGGAAACTGTACTGAAGAGGCAAACTATCAAGACTGCAAGGCAAGGCTTCCTCCTGCAAGAAGGGAAGCGTACCAAACCAATCTCCCATCCCACACCTAGGCAAAAATCAGAAAAGAAAGTCCTCCATAGGTGGGCTGAATGGAAAACAAAATGCATCCCATACAATGTGGCCATAATGTGATGCACTAACCAACTCCATTGGAAATCCTGAATCAGCATTAGGATTCCATAACTGTCTCTCTATACCCGGAATCATACAATGCCCATCATTGTGTGAAATTCACACAATCAAGCATAATCATCATACCAAGCTCAACGATCCCGTACTGAATAAACTCTACCCAATCGTCAGCATCATGCCCAAAATCTGTGGAGATAGAGTTACCATAGGCACTGGATGAATTGGTACGGTAATGTAGTGGAGTCCCAGCTGTGTGAAGAGGGGAATGAATCAAGGGATACTCGCCAACACTAGACATCTCTCCATCAATGAGAGATAGTGCAAGGAAAGGCATATCACCCATCCTGCAATAAAACATAACTACCCATCCTGAACTGCTGATGAAGAAACCAAACTGCTCAACAATTGAACTCACCTCGTTACTCCGATCTGATGACCGAGACTCATCTCTAGTAACTGAACCTGGGTCCCAAATCCTGCAACCAATCTCATCCTCATCATGGAAGTAGGAAATATCTTCCTCATCTAGCTCAAAAAGGGGATTATCAAATGTCAAATCAGCACCCATCTCAAACAAGGAATTGTCAACCGCCTGAAAGTGGTCTAACTCACAAAGAAACTCTGGGTGACCCAAAGATCTTTTGGGACAACTATCCAAGTCATAAGTCTGTTGTATGCTAAGTCATAAGTCTGTTGTATGCTATCAAGCTCCTAAATCACCTCCTGAAAGAATTCAGACCTTTCCTTGTCGTCTTGTTCCCTATACTGGCTAGAGGCAACAATCTGATTTCTTGCTTCCTGAAGAGCAATACATGTCTGTTCCAAAGTACCCTAAGTAACACTGAGCTCTCTATTGAGTTTATTAATCTCATCCTCCTTTTCCCTCAACTGCTCAACATATTTTCTAGCAACCTATAATAGGTAGTCGCGATCTGAAAGTAAACACAGATATTCTGATTTCCAATCCTCAAATGTTGTTTTGACCCCCTGTAAATCTCCAACATAGGATCCAATCCTTATACCATCTTGTCCTTTATCCTTCTGAGCTTTCCTGTATAGATCATCAATAACCTAGTGAGTGCTATCATGGCGTACAAGAGCTGCAATAATGGCATCGTCATTGACTTTCAGCTAACTCTTCAAGGCATGCTTCTCATCATTGTTATTTGGGATGTACTCCCAAAAGGGTCATCCATATCAGCATTATGCATAAGTGAGGTGCTATGAAAGAAATCACATGATTCCTCATTACATGAATCGCTAAAGGCTTCCAACTGCTTATCACAGCCTTTAACAGTGAATTTGTCAAACTCAACCACTAAGTCACCAAAGTAGAGCTTTGAACACTCTTCACCATGTCCTGAAAGAGATGCATTCAAAGTTATATTTTCACTGTCACTTGGTTGCAATTTATCGTCTCCCTGATCCATGCCGCAAACATGTTCCTGTGACCTCTTGGCATATAAAACAACTCTACCCTGCTCTCATTCGGTCCTTGCCCATTTCCAGAGATCCTGCAACCTATATGCCTAAAATTCTTGAATCTTTCAGCTAGAAGCATAATCAATTCAGCTAAGAGCTCACATGCCACGGTTGAGGACTTTAGTTCTCCTCTCCAGATTGCCAACAATTCTGATTGCAATTGATTACATATATCGTTATCCTCATCTAAGATCAAGGATATGATAGTTTTAATGCAAGTCTTCACCTTATCTAGATGACATTTCCGAAAATTACTTAGGAGGCACTGAAATAATTGTTGAACCATCTTATCACAACCGAGATTCAACATGTGACTGAAAATTCTAGCACTCGCCATTAATTCCAAGATTTTTACTTGCTTACCAAAGGTAGGATTTCTGTCATTTTTCAGTCCACCTAAACTGTCCACAATCAGCTGTAATACCTGTCTCCAAATGCAATCGGTATAAGGTGTAATAAGGGTTGTAATCCGAGTGATCTCACTGAGACATGAGGCGACTACAAGCCTAACGTCTTTATGTGGGTGATTCATAAACCTGTGTTGGACCAACGCAACCATTGAGGGGTGCATAGCCCAATTGAAGAGTCTGCAATCAAATTGATCTATCCTAGAAAGATACGAATTTATTTTATCTAATTTGGCAATCATACTCCCCATAAATTTTTGATCCTCCAATTGCCATCCAAGGTAACATAACTCGTTTCCGATTTCAATTTCCTTCTAAATGTCCCTTAGCTGCTCACCGTAAAATGTTACATTGAATTCTTTTGAGAATACTAGGCTTTCCAAGGTCTTTATCATTCAATTTCCTCCAAGTTTCACGCAAGGGACTGAATCAAATCCTGTAACTGAGAATGGATGTTATCATAATAATAATTCTGATTTTTTCCAATGCTTTCTGAGCAATCCCTGGTTTACTTGTTATCACAGCACTCACGTAGTTTTCCTTGATACATAATGGTATCATATTTGACTTCTCATAAAAAATTTATCTCAGAATTACCGTTGTCAATTGTATGTTTGCTATGACTGAAATGTGTGTACTCTCAATACGGACCAGGGTCGATAAGTATGATGAGTCTATGAGCTCGCTGTAACCTGGCCCATATACTGTATATCATGTGTTGACTGTTAGTCTTAAGAGGATTGAAGATGGTGGTCTTTAAATCCAACACCCCACTACACCAATATCACGTCCTCCCGATAGAGCAACATCTCCAGCAGACGGCACCTGAGAGTATCCACACTTCTCGCAATAACTTGTATCCACCTTGGTGCGCGCCAAGAAAATAAATTGCGCGGTTGCCAACTGTTCTTGTCACAAACTACCACCCGCGTTCAAACACAACGCTAGGAATGAGCGCTTGGTCATTGTTGTGAGAAGCATAAGGCTCTGAATACTTCACACCGCACGCACTTTGCACAATGCTACTGCTACAAGAGCAGAGTGACCTCCCTCACGTGCACACCCACCGGCAGCAGGTCCCAACCCTATGTGCACTACACACGCGCTCCTTAAGCAATCACCAGACTCCTCTTCCCAAACGCACTCGGGACTATGCATACCATCTTCAACCTGTCATGACTGCTATGGACTCACAGTGAGCAACCGGAAGTCTTCTGCAGTATGCTGAAACGCAATCAAGTCTCTATTCATCAGGCGTGGATTGTAGAGACTTTTACTAAGAATGCATGTTAAACTCGATACCAAGAGGGGAGTCTTGTTATTCGATATTAGTTCCTGCTGTTGTATATCCAAGGTTGAGTATGTTGAATCCGGTACTGATATGATATTTCTGATAATTGCTAGCTCCCTGTCACTGACCCGAACTCTTCCCAAAACACCGTTCCATCTTGTCGATGCCAGTCTGTTTTCCCCCTAGGGTAAACTTAGTATTGCACAAACATAGTACAGGAAATGTAATGAACACAGAATATATCAGAGAATAATAAATACTTCCATTAATCATTCCGGACTGACAAGTACATTTACATTATAATATCTCCCTTGTCCAACCTCCGAGAGGGTATATAAAGTGCCCAAAGGGCCACGATCGAAACGTCGTGACGTAACTGTCTAACCTCTCGGTCACTAACGACCGAGAGTAACATAATACTTTACTAACATAATAACCCGTACATACAATTATCCCGACAACATCATCCCCCCCCAAAAACAGAGTCGTCTCCAGCGACTCACAACAAAAAGGGAGATGAAATACACTACATAGAATAAGAAAATCACTGAGAAGGAGCGGAGGGGCATCCCTGAAAAAGCTGAAGTGTTGCCCTCCCCAGCAATGTTGCGTCGTAGTTCTTTTTCCATTACATCACATTCCTCCCGTGCCTGCACCAAACTTGTCTCCAAAACATACTTTTCAGCTATAGCCTCTGCTAACTCTTGTTCAAACAACACTGTCTTCCGAGCCAATCTAACCTTCATAGGCACCTGTACCGCCTTCACTCCTGGGTACGCTGAGCTAAGTGTTGCTCTACTGTCTCCAACCGAGTGGTCAGCTCCTCCCGAGCTCTCTATGCATCCACCAAGACAGTCTCACGTCCAGCCAACACCTACTCCTCTGAGTGCCTCAAAGCGTAGTGCCCTTCTCGAAATGCTTCCTCTAAGTGCTCTCTCCACCTCTGGCCAACAAGATTTCATTTCATTGTACGGCAAGAGCAAGTGTACGGCAAGAGCAAGTACGGCGATCAAGGGTGCATCATTGTGCCGTACGGCAACAGGAGGCCGGATAGCACACCGTACGACGAGTAAGGTTCCGTGGTGTCATTATCATTGCACCGTACGCCAAGGAGGAACGTCATTTCGTGCAACAACAAGGACAGGCATGTGTCGTACGGTCGTACGGAGGGCAGCGTAAGGAAGGGAATTATAAACCGTACGGCATGAGGAGCAAAAACGACTGTACGCCATGCATAAGGAGTAAACAGCTGTATGACTTAATAACGAAGGCAATAAAGGACACATCCGTGCAGCCACGCTAAGGGAAGAACCGTATACCGTACGGCAAGTGCAGGAGTCAGCACGGGTGGAAAGCTGTCGTATAGCAGCAGAAAGGCGAAGGTCGTACCTCAATCATAGCACGGGAGCAGAGTGTCGTACGTCAACACATCACTTAGAGGCAACCGTACGGAACTGAAGGCATCACGAGATAAAATTGCTGAATGTGGTTGTGAATTTTATAATCTTATAAACAGTTTGGGCAAGCATCCATACACATCCGTACAGTACGGCGGGAGAGTAGACAAGACCAGAATCCATACAGCAGTTGAGAAACGGTTATATATCTCAACAAAAACAAGAAGAGAAAGATGCAATTTGCAGGCAAACGTAGTTGGAGGAAGAAATTGGAAGAAGACCGTGGAGGCATGAGCAGAAGTACACTAAGAGTTGCAAGTGCAGGCACAGGGAAAAAGCTGAAAATTCATAGGCCTCAAATGGCAACCACAGGATCCCAGAGAGAAGAGACTACTGCACAGAATATTGCATTCGAGGGTTTGAATGGTTTGGACTATTGTAGATGGTGGAAGGAGAATGATAACGATCCAAACACTCGTATGGTGAAGGATAACTTGTCATGGGCTCAGGTACGATGGGTAATTGAAATGCCCATATTTTGCATTCGGGATTTTCAAGGCGCGCTGCGGGCATTGATTGAAGCATTTGATAGTTTTTCCAAGACCAGCACCATTCCATACTTGGGACATTCAGTGACGGTCTCATTTACAGCAGTGGAGTTTCACAGAGTCTTCGAGCTACCGGAAAAGGGAGTACGGGTGGATTTGAAGCCACAGAAGATGGTCATGGAGAATAAAGATTTTTATATTAGACTGGTTTGCAGGGATGACCTCACACCTGCAGAGAAGGAGTCTCTCCGGAAGGCGTCTCATAACCATGGCATCAAGAAAACATTCATTCAGAAGGTGCACTGGC
This sequence comes from Chamaecyparis obtusa, assembly GCA_027943335.1. Classification (NCBI taxonomy): domain Eukaryota; kingdom Viridiplantae; phylum Streptophyta; class Pinopsida; order Cupressales; family Cupressaceae; genus Chamaecyparis; species Chamaecyparis obtusa. The sequence continues at coordinate 358,812 of BSBK01004810.1, forward strand.
GCGCACTCATGGATTTGGTAAAGAGTAGGCTTACGGGAGCCAGCCATGCCTCCGACATTTCATTTCAACAGGTTGCTTTGATGAACTATCTTCTAGGGGGTAGGATGTATGATTGGGCGACGGTATTGGCAGAACGGATGTACACGTTCATGACTTTGCAGCACCATACGTTCTACATGACTCATTACACGATTGGCCTACTCTTGGATGCTACGGAGCATTAGATTCCAGCAGACATTTTAGCATCCGAGCTCAAGCCGGGACCCTTGTTGCCAGGTGAACCTCCGATTATGCGGTGGCGTCACCTAGATACCCCCGGAGGCTAGAAGGCGGGTACGGGGAAACGCAGCAAACCGGAGGTAGAAGCAAGTGGGGATACGGATAGTGGTCGGGAGGCGACCTCCGAAGAGGGCAGCAATGAGGACGATGATGAGGACGTGCAGGTGGTGTCAGCAGTTCCGTTATTATTCCCACGTCCGGGGCCCTCCGGGATGACACAGGTTACTTTGGCAGCTGGTTCTACAGCCATCCCGGCATTTGGCCAGATGAGGGCCCCAGTTCAGTTGACTCCACCGACGGGCACAGCTGCTCAGGTTTCCAGAACAGAGACACCCACAGAACCTGAGATGGTTACCCTCATGGACACGCTTCCAGATTTGGCGACAGGAGATAGTGAGGGTCTTCCTTTGGGTAGAGACATGGTGGAGATGATGCAGCAGTTTGCTGAGCAGGGTAGGATTGAGTCGGGTCAGGTACAGTTGGAGCCGGAGGCGACTGGTGGGGACTCCGTGTTGATCGAGTCCGACGACAGTAGGGATGTAGGAGTTCCCAGGGAGGAAGAAGTGCGGGTTGAGGAGATCGTGACACCCCTGAGTCAGACTGGACCTCACATGGTAGGGCGTGCGAGTGCCTTCTTGGCACAAAGATCACTCACACCGGTGGCACGGGGATCGGCTATTCTGTCCCCTCAGCGGGATTACCATTCCTTGGAGGATGCAGTAGTGGGTGAGGTTGGAGGCGACGGACAGAGGGTAGAGCCAGAGGCGGCTGAGGAGCTGGCACGGAAAGGGAAACCGGTTGAAGTGTTGATGGAAGAGGATCTGAGAAAGTACATGAACACTCTCGAGTTGGTGATTGATAAGGGTCGGCGGTTGGTGCAGACGGTGATCACGGCACAGGAAATTGAAGGGGCTCGGGAGGCAACAAAGAGATCTCGGTAGGAGATAGCCGCCCAGTTAGCAGCGGAGCGACGTGCCTGGCAGGAGGAACGTGCACAACTGTTGGCACAACTGGAGGCAGCCAACACCGCCAGGAGTCTTGCAGACAGCCGGTTTGCCCAGAAGGATACGGAGTTCTAGGAGGCTACCCTTATGCTTAAGGAGGTTGTTGAGATTAATTCGCAGCTTCAGACAGACCTGAACATCCAGACGCAACAAGTCTACCAGCTGAGGCAGAGGGCTTCTTCATCAGCATCCCAACTGTCGGTTCCAAGGATGCCCCCTTCTACTTAGCTGTTTTTTGTGTTTTTTCTATACTAGACATTATCTCTGTTTGTTGTAAGTTGCCGGAGACGACTTGTTTTTTTTGGGGGGGATGATGTTGTCGGCATAATTGTTATGTACGGGTGTTGTTAATAAAGTCATGTTATGTTAATCTGGGCAGTTAGTACCGAAAGGGTAAACCGTTACGACGCGACGGTTCGGTCGTCTCCCTTCGGAAACTATATGTATACACTTGTTCTGTGTTGTACACACGATTGAATGTACAAGCTCTTATGATTATGAATGGAATAGCTTATTGTCTTCTATGTTGTGTACTTGAATATCTGATTGTGTTTATGTATCTGTCTATTACCCCACGAGGGTAAACACAGTCCAAACAATCTCGTGCTGCACTCGACTTAGTTCTGCAGTGTCTTCTGGAGATTAATACTGTCCCCGAAATCCCAAACGCTATGACCACAAATGCTTACCATGTTCCTCCCAGTCAAACCACCCTGCGAACATGCCCGCAAATCTCATACTCAGTGAGGGATTGAGGGGACTACGACTGTAGTGAGCTTGGAGCGCGAAGACCAGACTGGATTAAACCAGTTCGAGCGACCAAATGCAATGGTGACCACCGCGTCAGAAACACACTAACTTGCAGTGACGTTAGTTCCCTACCATGACCACTCGACAATCTTCTACAGTCGCGTAAGTGTCACTCAAGTCGTCTTCCATACGTAGCTCGTAGTATACATAGTCTCGCATCTGTATACTACGTGAGGATGAAGGCCAAACAAGAGTCTTCACAAGGCATCTCGCCCTCTCGATGCCAGTATATACGCCCAATCCCCGACAACACTTGCAACGATCCTACAGCACCCGCGTGACAGTTTACTTCATCGCAATGAGATGCCAACAGAGCTCGTATTCAATCGAGACCCCTTTACGCCAAACCTGATATCTGTTGCAATAAATGGTTTTATCAAGGATAACCAGTCTATATTTCAGATGCCACAGCAGTTATGAAGACTTCACTTAGGGCCCGTTTGGTAGCGGACCATTTCCAGCATTTGCCTGGAATTGGCATTTGTTATTGCTCATTTCGTCGAATCCTCAGTTTGGGAGTGCAATATGAAACAGGAATAGGAATGTGTTAATGCTCATTTTGGCCCAAAATGAGCATTAACATCTTCCGCTTGAAAAGGTGGAATTGGAATTTGAGGGCCAAATTCCACTTTTTTGAACCCCAGTTTTGGTAAACTCGTCGGGTCCACGGGCAAATTAAATTTTTTTTTGGTGTCCGCGTTGTTTTTTAATGCACTTCACCTGACAGCGAAGGCATTTCACAGCGAAGGACAGCGAAGGCGTTTCATCAGCCATTCTTCACACTGCAAAGCGGACAGCGAAGGCGTTCCTCTAATCTGGTATGCAGAAGTATTTTTTAGTTTAGGGTTTTCAGTTTTCAACTAGAAAGTGTCATGGTCGCTGTATTTTTTGGTTTAGGGTTTCAGTCCGATGTGTTTGTGGGGAGTGCTCTTGTGACTATGTATGCTAAATGCGGGTGAGTAGAAGATGCCTGCATTTTGTTTGACAGAATGCCTGAACGGAATACCTTATTATTTTTTGACCCACTGTATTTGTTTAAACATTTCCTACACTGAAACAACCCCAATCTGTCGCAGCTTGTTATATAAGATATTATATTTCCTTTTCATCTCCTCTACACTGTATCTGCATTGAACCGCAAAATCCAAGAAAATCCCAAACCCTTTGAACCCTTTTCCAAGAAAATCCCAAAATGTTTCAACAAACATAACAATGTGAGAAAATACATTTTTTTTTTGCACATGTCGTGATCTGGTACTGGAATATTTTGATCATAAGTTCTTTTCCACTGCTTTTTATGTGACTGTGGCTATGATTTTCCATTAACAATAGTAAATGAAAGAGTTTCAAGGGATTTATTGAATCTAGCTTTTCTCTTGAGCTTAATATTACAATGGAAATGAAGTTGCTACTGGTTGTATTCCACACACTTCTTTGATGTGATTTTATGGGTATATATTAGAAAAATCAATGAAGCCCTGTGCACTCACATACTTGTATTCTATACATAAAACCTTGTGAATTTGATGCTATTTGTTTTGAATGGAACTCAGATTTTTCCCAATAAAATCCTCTTTAGAACCATGGTTCTTTATTATAATATGAAGAAATCCTAATAGTGCATTCCCCTTCTATGTGTTTCCCCTACCTAGAATGAGGATTTCCATCAACTGACTGTCGCCCTTCCCTGTATATATATATTTCTAATGCACATGTACACGAATACATATTCTGGAAAAGCTTCTACAAAATAGGTTTCAAACCCTCTTGTCCTTTCTCTACCTTGTATCTGCCACCTTCATGTGATCTTTATGTATAGTCTGCATCATCGTTGTATAGTATAATACAATTACATGGAATTCTAAGTATTTTGACCTTAATCACATTCAGGAACTCTCTGTATTTTATGAGGCCACAAACTGTTCACTGGGTTTTTATTTCATTAAAGAAATATTAGGAACTTCAATTCTTTTATGTTTATATTTCTGCTTCTCTTCCCTCTTATCTATTGACTGTACCATATCTACTTCATTTGTACTCATATTGACTTGTAATAGCAACTACTTTGCATTGAGTGTCAACTGTTCTTCCATCATCAAATCCTTCTACTATTATTTGTCCGATATTCTATTGTTATGAAAAGAGAAACTTCATGGTTGTACCTGGGCAATTCTTTTATGAATCATACTCTTCTTATAATAATGTTTCTCCTTCATAATACTTTTGACATGATGTGATAGAAAATATTTCTTAAATGTGATTTCTATTCTTGTCACTTTTAATCTTTTCAAATTAATGATTTGTGCTTGACTGAAACTGTTCACCAATGTTGAACAGTCATGTCCAATGGGCTCAACCATCTTGAGGTTAAGTAAAATTATATCTTTCCTCCCCATGAGCGTCCCCACCTATCTGAAGTTTGTCATTCTTTCTCAATTCCAGTGATAGAAGTTCTTAGGTCTTTCTTTATGCCCCTGAATTTAAATTTTTTATTACGAGTCATTTTCTTCACTTCAAAAGTTTTGAAAAACAAAATGGATTGAGAAGACAAATGAAATAATTTCTTCTATTTTGTGACATATGCCAGTTTAAGGAATGAAGTTGCATCATTTTAGAAATTAATGGTATTATAAAACCAGCTACACACACTGAAAGACACAAAACACAAGGAATAATTGTATTATCAAATAAGTCCAAGCCTATTCAAGATCAAGGGGAATATGACAGCATTATTTGCTCGCTCATCATTGTGTAAATCAGAGATGGTGCATATAGAGCTTGATATATGGCTTATACAGAACTCCCATGCATCCACTTCTTTAATGATCAGTATCATATAGTTATAGGTCATATTTGTAGTTGCCTTCAGCTCAACTGTACATGGGGATACATCATATACGGTTCCCCCTCATAAGTAAATAAGTGACAAACTTGATTTGTACTTTGGACCTTAGAGCCCATGCTTTGAGTGTGGCTTCAACAGCATCTGTCCTAGTTTATAGTGATGCTACTAATTAGATATAATGTTTTATGAATGAATTGAACATCAATCATGAATAGTTTATAGGTTTATAGTGATGCTACTAATTAGATATAATGTTTTATGAATGAATTGAACATCGATCATGAATAGTTTAATGACTTGTGATATTCATATTATAATGGCCATCCTTTCAACCTGTGATCTTTTTGCATCAAGATTTTCCTTTGCTTGACTGGACCATTTTGGACTGTGCCTCACCAAAGAATATCAAACATGTGGGTGACCTAAATGATAACGATGTTTCAATTCTTAAACTGCCTTTTAAAGTCAACGTATAGACTACTTATATACCCTTACAAAGTTCGGTATACATTAAATGTTATTAAATAGTATGAAATAATTATATTTTACATACAATATGTGATAGATGATCTTAATAATTAGCAAGGTGGGAGAGAGAGTTTTAATTTAATAATTTAAAGTTTCTTTTAAAATAACCTACATCAATTTCAAAGCCCATGAAGATGGTTTGAAACTATAAAATAATGATCTTCAGGAAAGGGGAGTCACAACCAGCAGAACAGAGTGACACCTTAGTTAGGCAATAAGATATAGATGCTCTTCAGAACATGCCAAGGAGATTTTTTGTGGGAAAGACTTAGTTCTATACAAAGAATCATAAAATGGAAACCATCTTTTTCGAAACAAATTTAAGGATATTTGTAGATGCATTGTGTCCCACACCATTAGATCCTAATGTACTCTTCATATAGGATCAGATAGTTTGAAAATCCCTTATCACCATTGTGTCACATCTAAGGGGTATTCAGGTGCTTGTAAGTGATGCAATTGAAGATCTCTAACATAGCATAGGAAAAGGCGAAGGGATAGAATACCTCCAATTGATTTTTGAAGAGACAAAAGGAAAGTATTAATTCCCATATAAACTAATTAGATCCCAAATGATAAAGTTAGCAGATGTTGGGGGTGGTATATCAGCTAAAGTCTTAAAGATAGTATGTCGACCATATTGGCTAATCTATCAAATTCATTTAACACTTCAGGGGTTGATTTGGCTAACTGGGGTAATAGTATTGAATAACAATTTGATTCAATGACTTCCACATTTGTTAAGGAAGAAACAAGGAGGAAGCATAAAGTAGTTAATACATACAATTAAAACCTGACCAACTAGCACAACCTGACCAAATACATACAACTAAAACAACACCCATATCATCAATACACCTCATTTGACCATGTATCAGTACAAAGTGGAAATGGTCATGTTTACCATGGCATCCATTTTCCATTGTCATTGCTTTATCATGGCACTCAGTATCCACTGTCATAGTTTCTATTGTTGTGAAGGATAAATACCTTGTTAGGTACTCTGCCACTTTCTTTGCACAAGGGCAGTTGACTGTATATAAGGACGTGCATGCCCAAAAATGTCTATTGTTCCCTTAACACATGATTGTAATTGGTAGTGCTGCACTGTATTGGTTGATCAGCCTGGCATTTTCTGTATTAGAACCTACTTCATCATTAATACTACTGTTATGCATTAGCACAGAACACATAAAACATGCTTGCAAGATAAAGGAATGGCATAACAGGACATCTACATTTTAATTAGCTAGGAATACATTTACAAACAGTTGTGTCAATAAGTACATACATTTCTTGGCTTGTCCTCTTGCTGCCTGTGACTGTCGATTTTGTATCTCAAACCTTCTTCGCCATGTACTTTTCAGGGATGGATCTTATCAACAATATAAACATTCAAGGAGTCATTTGTAGGAAGGTCAGAAAAGCTCGTATTCACACACTTATTCTTGCTATCCTTGGAGTAGCGAAAGCAGTGTCTATGCTTGAAGGTAGGCAAACAAAGCATAACGAAAGAAGTGATGGAAGTGGTTTTTATAAACGCATTATTCATTCGAGTGAGGTGCATTGTCACGACCAAATTCGCATGAGTGCAGCAACCTTCTTTCGGCTAGCCAATCTTGTAAGGTAAAAAGGAAGCCTATTAGATATGATGAGCACAACGTTAGAAGAACAATTAGTCATGTTCCTCCACACCCTTGGCCACAATCTGAGGAATCGTAAGATTGCCCACAACTTTGGTCACTCCGGAGAGACAGTAAGCCAATACTTCCACAAGGCCTTGACAGTTGTCTTAGCACTCCATGCGGATTATCTCACACCACCTGAGCCAAACACTCCTCCTGAAATTAGTGGGAAGGACCGTTTCGATCCTTACTTCAAGGTAAACCCCCTAGCGCTACAAATTTCTTTGCTTAGTGATAATCTTATTACTACGTATTTCTTGACTACAATTTTTCCTTCTATAGGATTGTGTTGGAGCAATTGATGGAACCCATATACCAGTCATTGTCGATGTCGACTTACAGGGTAAATATCGGGATAGAAAAGGGAACTTGTCACAAAATGTTATGGCTGTCTCTTCTTTTGATTCTAAGTTTCAATACGTTCTTGCTGGTTGGGAAGGGTTTGTTGCAGATAGCCGTGTTCTAGCTTCAGCTCTCAGTAGAGCCGATCCACTTGTAGTTCCCCCTGGTATGCCATTTCACACCGTATTTTTACTGAAGAAAATGATAAATGTTTGATGGTGTCAATGTTTCACGGTTTAACAATATATGTTATTTTGTAGGAAAATATTATTTAGTCGATGCTGGATATCCAAATGTACCAGGATTTCTTGCACCTTACCAATGTACACGTTACCACCTGAAGGAGTTTTCAAGAGCAAACCCTATAAACAGCCCACAAGAGTTGTTTAACCATCGACACTCCTCTCTTAGAAATGCAATAGAGCGTACATTTGGCATTTTGAAGCAGCGTTTTCCTATCCTGAGGCATGCAACGTCTTATCCAATCACGACACAAGCACGTATTGTTTTGGCATGTTGCATACTGCACAACTTCATTACTATAGAGGACGGTGTTCCATCCGAAGTGGTTATTGAAGAGGACGACGATCGTGATGGGATAAATGTACCAATACTTGAGACATGGGTTGAGTCAACGTGATAGGGATGATTGGGGGAACTTTAGAGATGATATAGCAAGTAGGATGTGGGAAGACTACAAACGTAGAGATTAGTTGTAGTTTTACAAGACCTTTCTTTGTTCTTTAATGTGCTTTCATTCCTAACTAGTTATTGTCTATGCCTCTTGAATTTGTAAGCCTTGTTGCATTACGAAATATAAATCATACTGTTGTAATGTTAATGATCAAAACATGTGTTCTCATAGTTTACATTTACAATATTCTTTGAAAGAAATGAAGCCTGTGTATGATTTCTAACTCTGATTTCTCTTTGATTAACATTCATGTCTGTATCTTGTTTGACACTTTTTCTTCTAAATGGGGATTGAGAGAACGGTAATTTGGCCCTAAAATTCCAATTGCACCTTTTGATGTGGAAGATGTACTAGAGCATATATAGTACAACTGTATGAACATAGTAGACCATATATAATTACAATACTGATTCAGTGTGCAACAGAATGAACACTGAATCAGTGTTCATTTTGTTGCACACTGATTCAGTAGACCATAGTAGACCATAGTATGTTTACACAGTCTACTATGGTCTACTATGTTCATACAGTATGCTTGAATGGTCAATATAAAACACTTAATCCATCTACTCGTATGGTCAATGTAAAACACTTAATCCATCTTATAAGTTTTTCCTTTTTTTTTGTTGTATCTGTTTGTCAAACCTCAATTCATGTTTGGCCAGTGTAAATTTTAATATGTTAGAATCAATTTACAAATGCATTGAATAAAAAAACCTGGATAAGAATCCCCACAGCTTACATATGAATCCCTCTGCTTTCTATACCTGATATTTTCAGCCTCTATAAAGAAAACATATAAAGGTCATAAGAGAATGAATTCAAAAGTCTCTGTCTTCATGCTATCAGTTTCAAACTTTAGATAAGTGGAGTAAAACTTAAACTTGTGGCTCTGGAATGCCTAGCTTTTTTTTCTCTCATTTGTTCTTGTGCTTGACCTGTACTAATTTTGCCTTGTAGATTCTTATTTCTACTTGTTATAATGTGTCCCGTTTACCTATTTAGGTTGTTTTTAGACATTAATATTTTTTCATTTCTAGGTTGCCATAATAAAATTACATTAATATTCATATAAAATAGTCAATCGTTTATGAGCCCCTTTTTCAGAATGGATAGCCTGGTGCATAAAATTTTAACAGGTAACATTTTAAGGAAAAAATTGTTAAGAACTTCCCAAAAAGCTTAAGACTTCTATCAGCACTAGCTGATCCGGTAAGCTGTTGAAGTTGAGAAAACTGTAAATCAGATTGGCGCTGGTTATATAAATAACAAAATCATGTAACGACAGTATTTAATCTCAACTTTAGGGAAGGCATTTGTGGTTTAAGATTTCATTACAATGCCCTCGTGTGGTTGGGATTCGCTTCGGTACATGATGTGTACAGTTCCAAGGGCTTTGTTTCATTCTGAAGTATTTTGAACAACAACAAATGGAAGTCAATGGGCTATAATGAAATATTCATGAGAACAGAAAGTCCAAATAGAAATCTGGTTCCTCTGCAAATCTGTAGAGTTGGTTATTATAGTATAATGGTGTTGGATACATAAATAATGATATGCGTAATGAAGTTCCATTTCTAAATGGAAAAGGTGGCCAATTCTTAACTAATGATGGCAGCAATTGATTGTTAATCGCGTTACTATTTCCAATTTTCCATATTAAATGTCTTTTTAATGTTCTTAACTATTCTTTTGAAATCTCGTATAGAGCCTGTTTCATATTTTGACTATGATGCCCTCTTTGATGGCGGTGCATAAGAATCAAACAAGATATGATTTGACAAACAGATACAACAAATATTAAGTATACAAGTAGATGGATTAAGTGTTTTATATTGACCATTCAAGCATACTATATGAACATAGTAGACCATAGTAGACCATAGTAGACTGTGTGAACATAGTAGACCATATATACATGCATACTTAGCTACATGCAAATGAGAATGGATAATAAAGAAATATATTACATATTGTTGGATATCATGCATAAATGCAATATTTTGGATTATATGCCACTGTTGTATGACTATTTCTTTAATATCCATTCTCATTTGCATGTAGCTAATGATTGCATACAACAAGTGGTGTAGGTGATGTCCTTCACAGATCTGATGATGAGCATGGACGATGAGGTTCCAGTAAGCCAGTCAACTTCTTCCTCCAAGAAGGTTGTGTGGACAAGAGAGATGGAACGAAAGTTCCTAAACTTGCTCCACGATCAAGTTCACCTAGGAAGGAAAGGCGAAAGGGGCTTCAAAAAAGAAGCTTGGACAGCCATTGAGAGGAAGTTCAATGCTGAGATGAACCTTAATTTGTCGAAGGAAAATTTCAAAAATAAGCTTAAAAGATGGAAGCAAGGTTTTAGAGTCATGAGAGAGTTGAAGAATATGAGTGGGTTTGCATGGAATGAAGCTACTCAATGTGTGGATGCTGATGACATGGTGTGGGAGGAGCTTCTAAAGGTGACATGTTGTTTTGAATATGTTGGTCTTAGCAATATTTCCTTCTTATTAAGTTAGATAGAAGACAAAGATCTAATTCATTCATCATGACAACATGCAGAGAAAAGAATTCAAAAGTGCCAAAGTGTACAAGAGACAACCCTTCCAGTACTACAATGACCTAGCCATCATTGTAGGTAATGACATAGCTGAAGGTACCACTGCTACTACTACACAAGAGACAGAAGAAGGGCTCAATATGGATGGGCCCGCCTACGTGGATTGTGATGAGGATGTCCCTATGAGTACACCTCTTAACACTACAACTGATTTGGATGATGAATTATATCATTCCAATCAATCGAGTGCAAGTGCTCATCCAAATCCTTCAACATCATCACCAAGGAGGGCAAAGAGGAAGAAGGCAACCATGACTAGTTCGATGGATGTGCTTTGTGAAACTATGAAAAGAATAGAAGAGGACTTCCGTGCGCCTTTTGTACTCAAAGTGGACAATTCTGAATCAGATTCTGTCTTGCATAGTGTCTATGAGGCTCTCAAAAGCATCCCTGATTTGAGTCAACAAACTATGCTAAAAGCATATGACACCTTCATGGCTGAAAAAGATAGAGCCAAAGGGTTCTTGCAAATGAATGAAGATGAGAGGGTGCAGTATATTGCCATGAAGTTTGCAGACCTCTAGCTACCTTTTTTTTTTCATTTTAAAGTATTGTTACTTAAACATTGACAGACCTCTAGATACTTGTCTTATCAACACCATGATGATATTGTTTTTACTGTTATTTCATGCTATTTCAGCCATGATGATATTGTTTTTATTGGTACTTCATGATTATAAATGGAATACACCAAGGAGTAACACATGATGAAGATCAATTATAGCAATAATGCTATTTCAGCCATGATGATATTGTTTTTATTGTTATTTCATGCATTATGATATTTTTCTGCTATTTCAGCCATGATGATATTGTTTTTACTGTTATTTCATGCATTATGATATTTTTCTGCTATTTCAGCCATGATATTGTTTTTACTGTTATTTCATGCATTATGATATTTTGATGATATTTCAGCCATGATGATACTGTTTTTACTGTTATTTCATGGATGATGATATTTTTCTGCTATTTCAGCCATGATGATATTGTTTTTACTAGTACTTCATGATTATAAATGGAATACACCAAGGAGTAACACATGATGAAGATCAATTATAGCAATAATGTTATTTCAACCATGATGATATTGTTTTTACTGTTATTTCATGCATTATGATATTTTTCTGCTATTTCCGGCATGATGATATTGTTTTTACCTTTTCACTGTTTAACTTACAATATATAGTACAACTGTATGAACATAGTAGACCATATATAATTACAATACTGATTCAGTGTGCAACAAAATGAACACTGATTCAGTGTTCATTCTGTTGCACACTGATTCAGTATATAGTACAACTGTATGAACATAGTAGACCATATATAATTACAATATTGATTCAATGTGCAACAGAATGAACACTGATTCAGTGTTCATTCTGTTGCACACTGATTCAGTATATAGTACAACTGTATGAACATAGTAGACCATATATAATTACAATACTGATTCAGTGTGCAACAGAATGAACACTGATTCAGTGTTCATTCTGTTGCACACTGATTCAATATATAATACAACTATATGAACATAGTAGACCATATATAATTACAATACTGATTTAGCGTCCTGTAGTGTTCATTCTGTCTTGAGCAACTGAATCAGTGTCTTGTAGTGTTCATTCTGTTGCACACTAAATCAGTGCTCATTCTGTTGCACACTGAATCAGTATTGTAATTATATATGGTCTACTATGTTCATACAGTTGTATTATATACTGATTCAGTGTGCAACAAAATGAACAATACAAGACACTGATTTAGTTTATGACACTGGTAGCTCGGAGAATCTGGTGAGATTAGAATACATGGTTTGTTGTTGTAGCAATTCACAAAAACTACAAGCTGGAGTAGTTTTTTAAAATAGTACTCCAACTTGTACAAATTTTGTACATTGCTCCAAAACCTACTTATGGTTGCCATCTTATATACATGTTGACAGTTCTTCGAGTACACATATGTTGTTCATGATTTCAACTTACAATCTATATTTCTGATGACTACACATATTTTTGATGTTACTCCTTGGTGTATTACATTTATTATTACGAGTATAGATGTGTTATTAGATCCTTTCAGTTTCAAATAGAAAGTCTCTTTAATCAACCATGGATTGTTAGAGTAGATTTGATTATGTGGAGTTTCTAAAATGTTATGAACTGTATTTGAATGAACTCTCATTATTTCTTCACTGCTCATATGTTGTTCATGATTTCAACTTACAATCTATATTTCTGATGACTACACATATTTCTGATGTTACTCCTTGGTGTATTACATTTATTATGGGAACTTTGCACGGTGTGTCTTCACACCACCATTTCGTTGTTGAATTTTGTTCTTCCCCATCTTCTATGTACGAGTATAGATGTGTTATTAGATCCTTTCAGTTTCAAATAGGTCTCTTTAATCAACCATGGATTGTTAGAGTAGATTTGATTATGTGAAAATTCTAAAATTTTATGAAGTGTATTTAATCAACCATAGATTGTTATAGCGTCGATGACTTCGGTCAATGCGCCTATGTGTCAATGTGGTGCTGGGCGATGCATATTAAGGACGTCACAGACACCAAGATATCCTGGGCGTCAATTTTGGGCTTTCCCAAAAAATAAAAAGGTCTGGATATGTAATTATAGTTTTATGTTTAAAAAGAATGTGACAACTAATCATTTTAGGAAGAACTGATGTAGATTTGGTATTGCAGGGAAATAGTAAATGCGAATTCTTCCGATGGGTCAATGAACCCAAATGTACGTCTACTCCATCTACAGCTATACCCAACTTTATGTCAACCCCATCTACATCCCTACCTGACGTAGGGAATGAGTGCAAGGAGTGCAAGGCTAGAGAGGCAGCTAGTGCCGCAAAATTATTTTCAATGGCGAAAGCAGAAATCATATTTCTGCGACACATTCTTTGTGTAGTATGCGCACTACTTTTTTGGGAACATATGCGTAAATGTAGTTAACAAACGGATATTGTAGATACATGAAATTTTTTATAATTTAAAGTAGATACGTTGGACATATTTTGATAAACTCAAGAACTTTTTTGTTGTTTATGACTCAGTTATGATTTTGAATATAAAATTAAACAAAATTAAATATTAACCTTATTAAAAAAAAATTGAAATTTTTTTATGATTTTCTATATAAAATTTAATAAAATAAAATAAAAAATATTTATGGTTTTCTCTATAAAATTAAATAAAATAACAAAATAAATCATAAAATGAACTAATGAAAATAAAATATAATATAAAAAAATATTAAAATAGTTCAAAAAATAAAATAATAATCATAGTCAAATTCCAATTCTAGTTTTAAAAAGTGGAACCAAACGTAGGATATACATCTTCTCACTCATATTCCAGGTCAACCAAACGGTCCTAACTATAATCCAGAAATGAAAAACTGGATTATCAAATCCATGATTTGATCATTTCCAGCATTTGATAGAGATTTTGAATGATCAACTGCTTATTCCAAACTTCAAATGCAACTGTTACTCAATCTCAAGGAATGCAACTGAAAATGTCTTTCTCTATCACTGTCATATCAACCAAACGTAAAGTTCGAACTACTTGTAAATGATGTTGCAACTGGAAAATAACTGTCCTTTTTCAAGATGTAAAGCCACTACTCGAAATGATAATCACTTCATTAAACCCTTCTGTAAATCTATCTCGGCAAATTTGTTTCTAAAGAAAAACCTCATAGGCTGGCAAGAGGTTTAGCTCTGATACCACTTCCTGAATACCTCACAAATATATCTCAGAAATATAAACAACACATGCATGCAAGATAATATTGGTTCAACATAAATAACCAACAATATATTCTCATAAAATCTCTCAGAAATGTAATCGTATTATACAACAGCAATACAATAACAATGACACTACAAGAATAACCCAATCTGAAATACAGAATGCTACAACAAGATTGGATAATCAAGAACCTCTAAATACAATGGTGAACTCTGTTGTGAATCCACCCCGGAAATGAACAGGGTTTCCGTCCAATCCACCGAGAAAGCCTGAAGGTTTCCGTCCTCAGGTTTCAGAATCGAAAGCTGAAGCTTTCTGGATTCTCCAAGAGAAATAAATTCATAAAACTAAGCATATCCAAATGAGACTCCAATCCTTCTTTTAAAGCTGCAGCTGTGACTCTTCAGTTTCCCTTCTCTGTCTCTTCATATTCCCACTTTAAGTCACTTTTAAATAAATATAACTGTTAAGTCATAAAGTGATATAATAATAAAGTAAGGAATCTTCTGGCATTAAAACGGAGGACCAAACGAACTCAGAAGATGACGTGTGATAGCTTGCCAGAAAGCTCTCATCGAGACACTCCTAGTCCTATACTGAAATGCCAAGAAAATTGAACTCTGTCGACTTACTATAAATAGTAAGTACCCTGGAAGCCCAGAGGAAACTGCTCTGATTGGCCTAAAACTGGAGATACCTAGGCCAAATACCACACCGATCCCTATAAAGCCTCAGTTAGCCCACCGGATCATGATGAGATGGCTAACGACGCAGCACGAAATAATGTGCCCGAAAAAGGGGACATTACAACACTTGGATCAAATCATGGCAGAGCAGTGCAATACACAACAGCAAATGACACAGCTATAGAGATGTTGATTCAAACAATGATTAACACTAATAACAATCATAACAACCATGATGGCAATAATGAAGGCAACGGTGGAAATGAAGGACATTCAGTCAAAAATAGAACTCCAAATCGTTGTATCCCTACAACAAGCTCTAGACCAATGATACCTACCTTTCCACCAAGAGTGGAACAGTGAGAAGACAATGAACCTACCTTGATGGAGTTACAAGATCCATTCTGTCAAGATTAGATAGATGGAGGGTTAGAGACAAAGATGTCCCTCAAAGAATACATGGATCTAAGAATGAGGCACTTGCCTAAGAGAAGTAATAAAGACAATCATTTTGATTTAAGAAGGAAGATTAGTAAACTCAATTTGCTATGCTTTGATGGTTCATGGAAGACTACAGCGCATGCATGGGTTCAAAAAGTGGATACATACTTCCAACTCAATTCCAATGCCAAAAGAGGAAGCAATCAAGTATGCTGCCCTACATCTCAATAGGGTGGCTCACACATGGTAGTACCATGGCATGATCACCAAGGGCTATGCACAAATTACGTCATATGTGGAGTTTGTGGAAAGACTAATAGAAAGATATGACAAGGATACTGAGCTTCATTTCAAGGAATTAGCACAATTAAAGAAATAAGGATCAGTTAATGAATACATTGCAAACTTCTAAAGACTTTCCATATTGGTCACCAAGATTTCCAAAAGAAGGTTGGTTGTTCTATTTATGGATGGTTTAAGGGGCCATCTTAGGGGTTGGATCAAGGCTCTCAACCCTAGCACACTTCAAGAACTTGTTAAGAAGGCTCAAGTGTTAGTTATATGAGTTGTCATTAGTGTATTTCACAACCTCACACCGATAAAGGGGCATCAGTCACTCACATTACTTAGACACCACCGGTAGAAGAAGAACAGAATGTATGCACCGGTTTACTATCTCGATAGATTCACCGGTAGACCAAATCAAGAACACAGAACCGGTCTTATGAAGCGTACAGGGACAAACCGGATATCCCGGTCTAACTACAAGATAGATCTGATCCAGATTTTATGGATCAATTTGAGTTACAGTTTAAGTCAAAAGCCGGATTATGCGGGACATCCACCGCTGAGAAGTAGAGTTAGCTTTTTAACAGGAGTTAGCTTTATTCCTGCGGATGCTTTTGGCAGGTAAACTCCAGATCAAAGCGCATAGCTCTTTGCTGATTGCATGATTTAATGTGGAGTTTGCAGCCTGGCGGTTCTACGAGTTAAGGGTTTCATTACGATGAAGTCTAATATAAATATAGGTCATAGGACACAAAGAAAAGTTGTTGTTGATAATTGATGATTGCACAGAGCAGAAGAGAGATATCTTCTGAGAGGTGCTGCAGGCACAGAAGTGAAGAAAGAAAGAGAGATCAACAACCAGGCAAACCGAAGAAGATCAACAGGTATGATCTAATCTAACAGACAGTGTCAAAATAAGATCATTACTTATATAAGGAATTAAGGCATATTGAAATCCCTTTATTAGGGTGAACCTAATTGGTTCTTTGTAAAATCCCCTAACAGGGTAACAACTTTGTAGATGTTCAAAGTCCTGTAACTAGGCAACTCCTAACAAAGTTCAAATCTTAACAGATCTTATGTAAAATCCCTTAACCGAGTAGCACTTCAATCAGTGCTTTTGTAAGCTCCTAATAGGGCGCCTTCATTCTGCGATAGTGAAGTTGTGAGCTCTGTCTCACCGTGGTTTTTTCCTTCTAACCGAGGGTTTCCACGTATAAATACCTGAGTTGATCTGTGTGATCTGTTTATGCTTGTGAATGATTGACTATATTTTGTTTTACATTTAATGATTCGTTTACAAGTTTTAAATATCAGAAAGATAATATTTACTGATTCACCCCCCCCCCCTCTCAGTAACTGGTTTAGTACTAACATCAAGTACACCAAAGAAAAAGGTATCATCAAAGGGATCATCAATTCAAGAGGATAAAGCTCAACATCCCTACCAAAGGGAATTGCCAAAGGGAAACAAAATGGATGAAGACAATAGACAAGAACTAAGAAGGAAGAAACTTTGAATTACGTGCAAAGAACCCTGGGAACTAGGGCATAGATGCATGGGAAGGAGAAAGATTCAATAAATAGAAGTGAGACCCGATAGTGATGGTAAAGATAAAGATAAATTTATTAATGTCCACCAAAAAACCACAAAGAGGGTCCAAGGGACTGCCGAAACAAAGTAGAAGACCAGCCCACAACAGGAATAGCAAACGGTGTCCGAGGAGAGAAAACGAAACAAAAGAAGAAAGAAACAACAACAACAACCCATAAGCTTCCCTAAGCAACTAGGAAAAAAGTCAGAACTAAAGGATAGGCACTAGGGCGAGAAGGGGCCCCACACCGTCTCTGGGGACCTCTAGAAGACGAAGAAGACCATTACTGAATGTAGTTCTTGTGCAGCCTCACAGATTTGGTATGGTCAAATTGGGGGGGGGGGGGGGGGGGACCGAGCTGTCGCTTGGTACCACGCACAAGGGAAACCATCATGAAGAAAGATGTGATGAGCAGGTCAAGTTGCGGTCTCCTAGATAACTGAATAAGATAAATATGATCAAAGTAGCGAACAAGATGAATCAGACAAAGAAACCTTAAAAACAAAAGAGCCTCCACCTCAAGAAAGGAAGAGTGGTACAAGTGCCACAATGACTGGAACTTTGGAGTATAACCCTTTTAAATTTCAAGGTGTGTTGCGAGGACACAAAATAACAATGCTAATTGATAGCAGAGATGCAAATGTCTTGATTAATTCAACTTTAGACACCACAGAGGGGCTGCAAACAAATGGACAAGAAAGTTTTAGTGTGAAGAGAGCGGATGACACCCAAATGTCATGTTCATCAATGGTACCAAATTTGAATATTACCATTGGGGACCATATAGTTAATGAAGATTTCTATGTTGTGGAGCTAGGTGATACTAATGCTATATTTGGCATTTAATGGATGATGTCCATTGTAAGTACTCACAAAATTTTCAAACAAAGGAATTCCAATTTAAAGTAGATGGTAGGAAGGTGGTATTTAGGGGGCTATGTGATGAAATTCCTCGAGTTGTAACAGCCAAACTTATGAAGAGCATGTGTAAGCTTAAAAGTGTTGTTTGGACCAAAGAACATCATGTCTCCTCAAATTCTTTAACCAAAAAGCCAAAGGGTTATCATGATGACTAACAAACAAGCTTGGATAAGCATAGTCTAGTTGTTGACACATCCCCCGAAAAGCCACCATGCAGAGAACATGAGACACCATCAAATTAAAAGCAAGTGCAACTCTTATCATTACTATACTATACAAGCACATCAAGAAGTTTATGAATAACATTAAGAAATCTATCAAGAAGGTACTTGACATAGTACTTAGAAGGCCCAGCTCAAGACCATAAACATCCTTCATGGTGTTAATGAAGAAAAAGAACAAAACTCTCCAAATGTGCATTGACTATCAAGCCTTAAAACGCAAAAGAGACTATCAAAGGTTGCTTGTGGAAAGCAATTTAAAGGAGGGAAGACTATAATAACCCCATCTAATTTCTAAAGCGAAAATAATATCAAAAACATGTATGGTCGAGACATGGCAGGCCAAGGACATTTTAAGTTTAATTAGCTATTAGTGGATCACTAACAAGAATGGAATTAAGCCGGTCAAGTCAAGGCAAGGATTATCTCACTGAAAGGAATGCGCAACTTCTACATGATCGATGTTAGAGAAAGTATTATCATACAATGGCAAGGCACCAAAGGATGCTTGATAATGGTTAGATTAGTATTACATCGAACAAGAAGGAAGAAGATAAGAGATTATCGCTGCCTAAGAGTCTATTACTGAACATTTCATTATCGCTACCCAAGGATAAGTTAGTTAACTAAATTAATAATGTCATTAGCAACATGGAAGAGGCGCAATTTGGTATATTACTAATTCATTGTTTGCATGGGTCATGATTGTTGAGACGCAACTTCTCACATTACGCCTCCTCATTACATATTAAGGGAGAAGCATTCACTCATCCAAAGATGTTCAGAATTGTTCTTATATAAACTCCATACCTGAAGCACTCAAAGAGACTGAACACAGCCAAGAAAGGGTGGTATTGATCCACCATTGGCAAGGTCAAAAACGCATAAGAACCAAGAGACTGATCAGGGAAGGCGTTATTGAATCACATGCTTAGAAGTTAGAAATTCTGAAAGTGCAATCAAGCCACAAGACCTCTCCCATTCTTCGTACATGATAAAATCCATTTCATCCACTTGAATATAAGTAGGCAATTTCACAAAAAGTGAACAAACTATCGCAAGGATCGGGTCCTCAATTTCTGCATATAGTTGCACACGATCGACCATCTCATTTGGATTACAAAAATATATTTCAGTGGTCAAATCAGAACATTATCATGGATCAGAACAATATCCATCGGAAGACAGCAATTGTATCAAACTCATATCAGCGGTAAAGGTAGAGTACTATTCTAGATCAGAACAATATAAGCCAAGAAAACGTTTGTATCAAACTCTTATACATTTCAATTTCGTCAACAAAGAGACTCGAGTCATCATTTTCAAACCAGAAATTATATCCAAATTCTTGCTTGGAAATAGAATCTCAGGGACTGAAGTAAAACGTAATTCTCATTAACATCAAGATATTAAGCAATTATTGATTTCTTCTTTCTCTTACAAGCCATCAATATATCAGATATACATGTGTGCGTGTGTGTGTGTGTAGTTATATATATAGTTATTTGTACAAATCTATATTAGAATAATCAATGTATTGTAGTATTGAACATAGAAATAAGACAAACTTAAAGTAATTGGATAAGGGGACATTACATATGCACATGCATGATATGAAGCAAGTCCATTTGTTCTTCACAAGCTCTATGTTTCATATCTTGAGGCTAATGGGTTTCATTGACTAGTTTTGGATTTTCAAAATTCTAGCGAACTACGCTAAATTGAGCCTCTCACATCCAGAATTGTGTTAAGTGGCACAAATCTCCCCACAAACAAACCACAGCATATCATTTAAGCCCTGTCGATCAGAGGTTTTGAGTCTGAAACTCTTGACTTTATTATTCTGAGGTATTGTGTTTTATGTCACCACTCCCACTGCCGCATCTGTGTGACCATTACCAATCCTTCAGATGTCCCTTAAACCCGATAAACTTGATGGCTTATCCATAGGCCAATCCCAAGCTTTGGCTGATTTAATGCATTTAAGCACAGTAATTACTTATGTTTAGTTGTCATTTCACCCACCATTGTGTCTCTTCTCATGGGTTACCACACAATATGGAAATCAGTCAAACTTAACCACCCTTTTTTACTTTTATAGTTCCATGCCTACACACTATTTAGAGCTCTTGCAAATTAAATGTAAAACTTAAATAAGCTGCAATTTAAGATTTAAAATTCCTATTTGTATAAAAAAAATTAAACTACTTAGAAATAACTTTTGATTTGGTTGCATATGCAGATTATACAAGTGGAGATGGGGATAATTTGGAAATCAGTCAAACTTAACCACCCTTTTTTACTTTTATAGTTCCATGCCTACACACTATTTAGAGCTCTTGCAAATTAAATGTAAAACTTAAATAAGCTGCAATTTAAGATTTAAAATTCCTATTTGTATAAAAAAATTAAACTACTTAGAAATAACTTTTGAGTTGGTTCAATATGCAGATTATACAAGTGGAGATGGGGATAATTTGGAGCTCATGGAAAATGACATGCAGTCCGTGCTTGGGTAGATGCAACTTAAATACAAAATGCCCAAAGCAGCCCAAATTCTCCAGCACGTGGCTCAATGCACTAGCTTGTCTCAAATCTTATGGATGCAGTTTTAATAAGAAGATATTATGTAAAATGGATTGATTGTAATAATTTGATTTTTGACCTGCTCTTCACAAAGGATGTGAGCCTTTTCTCAGAAGCCAGCATATTTATTAAACAGAAAAGATAATCTTATTTAATGGGTATAACTAGGTACATGCATAGGGAAGCGCCTTACAAGATATGTAGGTGAATTAAATGTAAAGTGCCCAACTGATCTCTCCAGTATTTTGTCAAATATTTGAAATGGCAAGTACCGATAGCTACAATATTCCAATAGTTATGTGCATTTTGCAGAGTGTTTAAGAGAATGTCCACAATGGAAATACTGGAAATGATGGTATTAATTTCACCAAACATAAAGCTTGCTATTGATTTTCCTTCAAATAGATGCTCTTTTCAATTACAAACATATTAAGCCATATGCAAGATATTCAACTCACATATAAACATACATAAAGAACTGAAACAATAATAAAATCTGACCTTCCAGTCACAGAATATGTGCTGGTAGAATCCAGAAGTATATATTATGCAAAATAATGACCTTCAAACTGTATGGTTCTTAGCAATCATACTATTGTTGCAGATGTACTTCTTCCTATCTCCTCAAAACAGCCCAGTCACGTCCTCTAACTGCTGAAACTTATTGATTTCTGATGTGAGTCATGAAGAAGATATGGCATCGCCTCACTTCCAAACTCCCACCCCACCTTATATGATCTGCAGAGTATATCTGACAGCAGAAATATGAGTCGACCAGCCTTTGTTTTCCCACAAATCACTTACAACCTTTCACAACTCCAATCATCCCTTCTAAAACTTGGTATGGCTGCCTTAGTATCTAAAAAATGGTATGGCCAGGCCGCAAAATGGTATGAACAGCAACAATAATGAAAAAATAAACTAAATTCTTATCAAGGTCTCCATGCTCCAACACTATGCTAGTACATTGTGGATTACAGGCAAATGAAACTCAAGAAGCTCTAATCCTTCAATCAACTGAAAATGATATGACTCTCCTTATTTCTTCAAATTAATAAGAAAAACCTGTGAGTACTGAATGAATCGACCACAAATTAGCTAGGAGGGTTTCCGTCTTTGAAACCAATCTTTGCCATAGGGTTTTCATCCTAGAGCAGAAAATTGAACAATAGCTCAATTTCCACAACTAGGTTTTACAAATGAAATGCCAAGAATGAATTTTCTCATCTCCTCTTTTTAGACACATTTTGGAAATAAATAAATATTATTTCCCATTAATTTTTATTTTCCCTCTAAAAGTGACTATAATTTAACTATATTTTCAGCCCCATAATTAAGTCACTTTTTAATTGAACTGTCCACTTAACAACAATAACTAATAAAATATATGTCGTCTGAATATAATGACTTTATTTAGACAACTTTATTTAATTATCCCTTTTTCACAATTTAAATAGCCTACAAGAATTAAAATAGGCCAAGGGTCTCTGTGTAATGTCCCCATCTAGGTTTAGGCCTGTTATAACCAGAATTAACCCATTTTAATATTCTTATGGCCTAAACTGAATGGACTAAGTTACAATAATTCCATTTCTATATTATTACATAGAGAATATTGTTCATTTATTACACATATTAAGTAATTGGATTCCTTAACTATTTATAATTTATAATATTAAGACTGACCTTACTATTACTTCAGTTTTGAGAAGGAAGAAGACATTGGAAGCAAACCAAAGTGCTTAGAGACCATTTGATAGGCTCCCTCAAAGTTTACAGATCCAAGCCCTTATCCTGTCCTGTCCCGGGACCAAGCCCTCAAGGCTTAAAGGGACACTAATCCCTACCTTATCTTGGGAACTATCCTAATGGATTTAGACTGCCCCTCTTTGGTTTCTTCAGCCTTTTCCTCCTTATTACTGAAGTAGTAATAAGATCTGCATATATATATATATATATCCTTTGTACTATGATTATATGTATGTATGTATGTATATAAATAATTCTGATGTCATCATTATATATAATGTATACATAGACTATATAGAATTTAGATATAATATTCTGTAAGTTAATACTTTCCATGGCTACGTCACAGCCTTACTTGCTATCACACTATGCTTGCAGCATAGTTTACTGATCTATCAATTAACTGATACTTATTGTTAAGAGACTTAGTCCTAGTAATTGCTGTCCCTGATATAGATCTGCAAATCTGATAGTTCCGTCATTGACTTGACTGTGCACATATCGATTAACTGTTCTCTATACCCTATTGATTCATTAATATTCTAAATAATGACCATGATATTATGCTATTCATCGGCTAGAACATTAATCGACTTCTTATATGCTGACGTATGTCCTGTTTATTGGTCATGTGACTTCATACCTTCGAAACTTCTCCTAGTCGCTTATATAATCATCATTGTGCCTTTTGGCATATAACACACTTTTCGTCTTGTATCCCAAACGCTCATGGTTTTAGGATTAACAAGACAGAATAACAGTTACATGCAAATATAACCAATATCAGAAAAAAGAATAAACCACACAGAAGAGAACACAAGACACAAAGATTTAACATGGTTCACCCAATCCCTGGGCTACGTCCACCAACAACGAGTCCAATATAATTATTATCCAGTGATTACAACCTGATTACAATCTGCAATCCCTTACAACTCAATACCGCCACAAGAAGCTACTAAAACATACATCATAATGAAATCCCTAACCCTACGAAATTATATACAAGCTTATTTTGCCGCTTTAGGGTTACAACATGTCGTCCCAAAAATAGCCAACAAATGTTCCCTCCAAAAAAATGAACCCCAGGGAGGGCGGGGGGAAAAGTGTACAGTACTTCCTTGATCAATCACCACAATATAACAATCTCCCATTTGGGGATTGATCAAACTCCACAAAAAAAAACAACAATCTCCCACTTGGAGACTGATCCTGTAGCAGAACTGCTACCCTGTGAAGCTCCCACTGGATCCAACCACCCTGGACTCTGTTGTTCCTTTATTCTATTCAGTCTAATAGACCAACCGAAGTTGAACAAGGGTTCAACTTCTCCCATGTCACTACCTTTGTAAACATATTTGTTGGATTATCATTAGTATGAATCTTTTCCAACTTTAACTGCCCATCATCCAAAACTGACCCAAATGAGTATCGTAACTGTATGTGTTTTGTCTTTGAGTGCAAAGTAGAATTCTTTGCAAGATGAATGGCACTATGGCTATCTGTAAACAAATAATTATCCATTTGTGGATGTCCCAATTCTTCCATGAAGAATTGAAGCCATATCATCTCCTTGGACGCCTTTGTAGTAGCAACATACTCTGCCTCGGTAGTGGATAAAGCATTCACCTTTTGTAACCGAGAAATCCAACTCACTGTTGTCCCACCAACAGTAAACACATAGCCTGTAGTACTCCGCCTGCTATCTATATCTCCTGCCAAATCTGAGTCAACATAGCCTTGTACAATAGTAGTAGATCCCCCAAAGTGTAAACACTTACTGGATGTACCTATCAAATATTTGAGAATCCATTTGACTGCATTCCAATGCTCAATCCTAGGGTGACTCATATACCTGCTAACGACTCCCATTGCATGTGCAATATCTGGCCTAGTACATACCATAGCATACATTAAGCTCCCTACAGCTAAAGCATAAGGTACCTACATTTTAGCCTCCTCTTCTGGTATACTAGGACACATCTCCTTAGTCAATTTCAAATGACCAGGTAAAGGTGTGCTGACAGCTTTGGCATTCTCCGTAGAGAAACGTTGCAACGCCTTCTCAATATAATCAACCTGAGATAAATTCAATTTCCAATTTTTCCTATCTCTGCAAATTTTCATACCAAGGATTTGTTTTGCTGCCCCCAAATCCTTCATAGCAAATGAATGTGTTAATTGTTGTTTCAACCCCTTAATGTGATCCATGTTAGACCCAGCTACAAGTATATCATCAACATACAAACATAAAATAATGTAGCTATCATCATCCATCCTCTTAAAATAAACACAATGGTCAGAATGACACTGAGTGTATCCATGCTCATTCATAAAAGTGTCAAATTTAATATATGAATAGAAGTCATTTTAACAATTGGAGAAAATATCACATCAAAATCAATACCCTTTTTCTGTGCAAATCCTTTTACAACTAATCTGGCTTTAAATCTTTTCTTACCTCCATCCTCTTATTTTATCTTGTAAACCCATTTATTTTGTAAAGCCCTTTTACCTGCAGGTAACTTACATAAATCTCATGTTTGATTTTTCAGCAAGGAGTCCATTTCATCTATAATTGCAGACTCCCATTGGAGCTTTGTATCCACCTGCACAACTTCATTATAACATTCAGGTTCACCAGCATCTGTTAATAAAATAGAATACAAAGAGGGAGAAAATCTTTCCGGAGGTCTACATAGCCTTGTTGACCGTCTAACATTCACTGGGGTTTGTAGTATTTGTTGTTGTTGTTGTTGCGGAGCATAAGGAACTACTAGATCATCATTTTTTGGATTATCATCCAGTACTACATAATCATTTTCTTTCTTCTCATGCTGCTGCAACAGATCTTTGTACAAAACTTTCTCATTGAATATGACATCCCTGCTTCTTACAATTTTATGATTTTCAAAATCCCAAAGCCTATAACCAAATTCATCAATGTCATATCCAACAAATACACATTTCTTTAACTTAACTTCCAGCTTGGTTCTATTTTCAGAATCTATATGTGCAAATGCTTCACAACCAAAGGTTTTGAGAAAAGAATAACTCACCTTCTTACCAGTCCATGCTTCCTCTGGAATACCACAATCCAAAGGAGTAGAGGGACCTCTATTGATTAAATAAACAGTTGTATTAACAGCCTCCGCCCACATGTTTAAGGGTAGCCTAGCATGCAACCTCATACTCCTTGCACGCTCCATTATTGTCCTGTTCATGCGTTCAGCCACTCCATTTTCTTGTGGAGTCCTTGGTACAGTTTTTTGCCTACGAATACCATTAGAGGAACAATAATCTTCAAATTTTGTGCTGCAATACTCATCACCATTATCAGATCTAAGACATTTTAGCCTTTTACCAGTCTCATTCTCAACCAAGCATTTCCATTTCTTAAAAGTTTGAAATACATCAGATTTCTGTCTAAGGATAACATCTTAATTGGTGTTGAAAGTCCTTTTGCAAGGCGACTCCTAACAGAGTCAAGATCCTAACAGGTCTTCTACCAAATCCCTTTACCGAGTAGCACTCTTACAAGTGCTTTGTAAGCTCTTAACAGGGCACCTTTATTACTGCAATAGTAAAGTTTTGAGTTCTATCCCACCGTGGTTTTCCCCTTCTAACCGAGGGTTTCCACATATATATGTTGTGTTGACCTGTGTATTTCTATTTTTGTTTATGAGTGATTGATTATATTCTGTTAATATTGCAAGACTATTCAATATATATATAAGGTTTAATTGGAATAGAAATTGTATTTGCTAATTCACCCCCCCCCCCCCCCCCCTCTCAGTAACCAGTTAGGACTAACAATTGGTATCAAAGCTTCTTGGTTCTCAAAGATATAAAGCTTAACTGCTTGAGTAAAAGATCATGGAGGGTTACAGGTATCAGAAGCAGCTTGAAGAAGCCAATGACATCATTGTCTCTCTTGAGAATAGACTGAGAAGGTCCCTAGCAAAAAGAAAAGAGCTAACTCTGCAACTGAGTGAGAGCAATGAAACAATTGAAGAGCTCTTTGGACAAAGTGGATCTGATGAAGCAGAGGAGGGGATCTATGAGCTCATGAAGAAGAATCAAATTCTTACCAATCAAATCTCCAACCTCAAAAGAGAGCAAGAAGGCAATGCTCGAAGAATGACTGAAATCGTTGAGGAAAAGAGGAAAGTTGAAGATGAAAGGAATAGTGTCGTGAAATCATTGGCAGCCTCTGAAAGAGCAAGAAATCTAGCAGAAGACGCAATTAGGGAAAGTGATCTTGTTGTTCTACAACTCCAAGAAGACATGTAGATAATTACACAAGAAAATGCAAACATGCAAAAGAATTGGCATGATAAATATGATGCATGCAAAAGGCTGGCTATTGAGTTGTATCAACTAAAGTAACAGATGAAAGCTCTCAAAGAAAGAAATGAGACACTTAGAAGATACAATGAGAGCTCAGAAAAGTTTGATGAGCAACTAAGGGCTCAAAGAAAGCACAAGGATCCCACAGGACTTGGGTTCACCGGTCAAAGTAGCAAGGAAACCGGTGAGTCATCTGGAGTCAAGAAAGGCAAGAAGGAAAAGAAGAAACCGCTGGAACAAAAAGGTAAAAACTTCTTCAAAACTTCTTGCAATCACTGTGGTAAACTGGGTCACAAAACAAAGGACTGCAGGAATGAACCGATAAAACCAATTACTACTAACAATTACTGCAGAAACTGTTACAAGTATGGCCACAAGACTTCTGAGTGTAGGTCTTGTCCCAATAGTGTGTCTAGTGGAAGCAGGAGTTGCTTCAAAGGTTACTGCTATGCATGCAACAAGTTCGGACACAAGGCTGATGAATGCAGATCTAAAACTATGGCATTCAGATCCCCACCGAGACCTATATTCCCTAAGAGGAATAAGAACCGGAGCACAACAAACTGTGCTAACTATGGCATTCATAACCATAATGACTCCTGGTGTCATTCACCTAAGAATAGAAGGATAAATCCATGGAAGGCAACCAGGATAGTCTGTTACACCTGCAACAAAGTTGGACATCTGGCCAAAGATTGTAGGAACCGGCCAGTGAACAAAAGAAGAGGATCGGTCAAACCGGTGAATAAGACCTTGTCTCCCAATCAAAAGGACAAGGGAAAAGAGACCGAGAAAGAAGTCAAGAAGATTTGGTTCAAGAAGGAATCAAAGAGCTCCACTGAGGAGAAGATAGAGGGAAGATCATCATCTGCTGATGGTGATATCTCTTCAGCAAACTGAGCCCAAAAGGCTTAGAGAGAACCGGTACTCCGTCTACTGTTCCCGATAGGACTAGTGAGCAATAAACTCACTCAATCCGTAAGTAAAACCGGAAGAGGTTACCGGTCTATCATATGAACCAGACAAGTAAGTGTCATCATCTCAACCAATGTTTGATCAATAGGTAAATATTTGAAAACCGGTTGTCGAAGGAAAGATTAGGTAAGGTAATTAATGCTATAGCCGTTAACAAATAGTTACCGTTTGGTAATTACCGTTACACCGTAATTCTATATAAAGGAAGGAGGATTACTCATTTCAATTTACTTTGTGAATTGTGATTTATGATTTCTTATGTTTGAGCAATATTCTCATGCTTTGATTCACGGTCATTGATAAGATATTCTTGAAAGACCGATCAAGTTATTATCTTTGTAAACCGGTCAATAGCGATGGCATCATCATCTTCTGTCGTCAAGTTGATCCAAGGAAATCAATTCGACCGACCCGTTTACAACATCATGGCAGTACAAAACAAGGAAAATGACATGTCAAGTGAACTTTCATCAGTGCCTAATAGAGTTCTGATGACCAAAGAGGTTACAGCATTTATTCACGCTAAGCAAGAAGAGCTGGGTGAAACCTTCATCCAGAGCAAGTACCTCTCGCTGTGCCAAGACGGAAAGCTTCAAGACATATATGCGAAGCTAGTATCTTCAGGGTTAATCAATGGAGTGTGTTATCCAACCGTGTTTCGACCGGATTGGATAAGATTGGTTCTAAGTCGGGTGCACGAACCAGGTTTCTGGCTAGCAAAAGGCGCATGCACACCAATCACCGAGGAGGATCTGCGAAGTGTGACTGGGTATAGCGACAAAGGGGAAGCTCTTACCCTCAAAACCATTGCGAATGCTGCTGTCACAAGGTCAAAAAAATCAAAGTCCAACAATCGGCTGATGACTGTAAATGATATTAAAGATGAGAGTTCGGATTGCGTCTGCGGTGATAGGGTATAAAATTTATCAATCAAGCAATCTCAACAATGTGTCAGGAGGAGCCATTCACGCCGCACTGGATCATGCATGACAACGCGCAGTATGACATTTGCGCCATGCTTCGACGGCAGATTTTTGAAAATTTAAAGAAGCTCGCTCTTGTGAAGTTCCTGAAATATGGAACCCTATTGGTATGTCTATTCTTTTATTATCAAAATTTCTTTCTGGGAATAAGCAAAGTAACATGGGAAACCAATAGACCAGTAATGATTCAGATTAGTGATATGGCCAACAAACTGGGAAACCAATTTAGTAAAGTCATGAACGATTATTTTGAGGCCTTCCAGTTGAAGATGCACGCCAAGGAAAGGATTCCCTCAACTATTGTTGATTCTTAAAAGATGAGGTGTGTTTTCTTGTCACCACTGATCACTGCATTATTCAAGCTGTGGAGCCTAGAACTGAGTACACACCAGAGCTCGGTTATGAAATCTCCACTAAGACAGCCAAGGCATATGCAGATGCCTTACAAGAGAGTGATCTAGATCTCTCCTCATACCGATTTGGGACATATGAGGAAATTCTGGAAAATCTGAAGAAGTCTTCAGTAAAAGAACCTAAAAAGGCATATGTAAAGAGGTCTCCCACACCGAAGAAGAAACCGGCAACAGATGAACCCAAAGTTCAAAGGAGAAGATTACAACCGGTGTCCAGTAAACAAGGGGAAGAACAGGGAGAAACAGAGACTGAAGACACAACTCCTCTTCTCGGAAAGAGGAAATCTGCGAAACCGGTGAAGGAGGATGCACCGAGAGGAAGGAAACCTACAACTGATGAATTTGTAGAAGGTGTTAAGGAACGAGGTGGATTGGCAACAATTGGAAGGAGATATGGTCTCAGCAACGAAGAGGACAAAAGAAAGCTAGAAGTTGTAGTTCACTGTATCCACAAGTTCAACTACACACCAACTGAGCTTCACAAAATAATACCGGATGATTTGCTAGAGATCATAGAAGGAAGATGGAAGTCTTCAATTAATAAGGAGAAAGAGCTAAGGATAAAAGCTCTACTTGAAGTACATAATCATCTAACTCTGGACGAGGCAACACAACAAGCAGACTTGCACAAGGAAAGTTTCCTGATACAGAAAAGGATAAGTCAAGTACTTGTTGGAGATGTGGACAAGGTGCATGGAGAAGGTGTCGTTATTTGGACAAAACTTCTTCAACATCAACACCAGGCAAAAGAAGAATGCCAGAAAACCACAGAGCCACCGGGAAAGGCAAGGGTATATTGGGTGCTGAGCCTTCTGTCAAGGATAGACCGGCAAAAGCATCGGTGATTGTTAACATAACTGATGATAAAGTTGATGATCCGACTCCACAAACTCTACAGTCATCCCCAATAAAAGGTAAGGCTTGAACACTAACTGTAGATAACATTGCTAATGAAGTCATGGATTTTGGCGAAGTATCAAATGCAGCCAAATGGTTCAATGTGTTAGTAGAAGAGGATAAGCAGAAAATAAAGGTTGCCCTGTTGGAAACTTTCTTTTAGATTTCAACAGAAGTCCTAGAGATTATAGGGCCAAATTTCCTCCAGAGCTGAACCAAAGAATTATAGCAAAATGGCGAACCGGTCTGGCAGCCAACAATAAAATAACAAAGGAAACGTTGACACAGGTACAACCAGGTCTCAGTGATCAGACAACTAAACTTCTAATGGAGGAAGTATCAATCAATTTGGATACAAAGAATAGAGTCGCCAAGATAGTCAACGGATATGAAAACGAAGTCTATCAAGAGACACTTGAGTTCTAGCAACAATATGACTTGAGTACTCTGAAGGCAACAGGTACACAGGCAGAACCTGAGACAGTACGGGAACCACCGGTTCAATTGACAGCTCATGAACAAACCGGTGAGCAACAAGTTCCAATAGAAACATTCACAACCAATGAACATCTGAATCTGGGAGAACAAGTTCTACCAAAAGTACAAGTACTAGGAGAGTCATCGGTCAAGATGACTACTGAAAAAGAGACAAATGAGGAAGAGATCACTGTGGATAAACAACAGGCAGCTGAGGAGCAGCACATAGAGGAAGCTCCACCGGAAGAACAAGTACAACAGCAAGAGGAAGTTCATTTGGAAGAAGAAGCTCATCCTAAAGATGAAGCACGACCTGAAGAAGAGGTCCATATGGAGGAAGGGGTGCTACCGGAAGGGGAAGTACAACAAGAAGAAGCGCCACAACAAGAATTCCCTCAACAACAAGAGATGCAACATGATGACATACCTCAACAACAAGAAGTACCTGTCAACACTGAACAGGAAAAGCCTGTGGAAGAGCAACCGGATCAGGAAAAGAGTCGAAAGGAACTGGTCGATGTTTTAAGATCATCCTCATCTAAGAGGAAACTAACTTTTGCAATAGAAACTGAAGCCAAAAAGGGCAAAGTTAGTGAAACTATGGTTGACATAAGCAAGATGTCAACTAGACAACTTAAGGAGCTCACTAAGAGGAAACAGGGCACGGTCCTCTCGAGTGTAAGGAAATTCTTGTACAACTTTGTACCGGATGCAGATATTGATGAAGAACCTATTATTGATCAATTAGAAATATTGGCACATGCAATTGGCAAAGATGTCACCAATCTAGAGACTATAGCCATTGATCATTATGAGAAAAAGAGAATAGAAATTCTACATAAACAGGTTGAAGAGCTAAAGAAAATTGTATCTACAAACACAAGAGTACTCCAGCAGCAGATACAAGAAGCAGGTGGTCTATTCACAAGGACTTCAAACTTTGAAGTTTTTGTTCAAGATATCACTGAAAAGACATCCAAAACTTCAGAGGAAATGAGAGTTCTTTCATCCAAGTTCGATGTAAAGAACACATCTGCAATTGAATACAGCCCAGAAATGACAAGTCTTGCTCTAACCATTAGAAAAGCATCAGAAGAGAAGACTAAGAGAATCCAAGATCTCATTGGATTCCAATTATTTTTTGCCCCACATTTGATCTCATGCAGAAGACTGCAACCGAGGCAAACAACCTGATCAAGGAACCGGACTACAAAACTGTAGAAGACATGGAGAACATAATTATATCGCTGCAAGCAGCACAGAAAAACTTGGAGCATGTCACCGGTCTATGGAATCCCTTTCTTCAATCAGCGAAGAAAGTTTACAAGGATATCTTCACAAAGTTATAGATATATACCGAAATAATTACCTTTTGTCCTCTAGAGGCAAAAAGGGGAAGAAGATGATGAGAACTGGAAGAAGATCATCAGGACGGACAGGGAGAAGATCAGGAAGGGAAGCTCAAAATACAGGATGGAAGGAGATCAGGATACTGGTAAGTAGATTCAACTACAGAAGAAAGAAGAAGAAATTAACAAACAGCACAGGGGAAGTCTACATGATAGGGAATGTAAAGTAATGTTTTGCCTGTTTTGCCACCAATGCCAAAGGGGAAGATTGTTGACATATTTAAGTTGTCATTGGTTAAGTTTGAGGCAAACATCAATCCCATCGGTAGATAAATCTATCACCAGTACTCTTTAGTTTGAACCGGTAGACCAAACAGAGTGTCAACAACCGGTCTTATAAGACATACAGGGGATGTCTGAACAACTGGGTATAACATTGATACCGGTCGACTGCATGATAATCCAAACCGGAGTATGCAAAACTATTTCAGTTAAAATTGGATTATACGGAGCATTCACAGTTGGAACTGGAGTTAGCTTTATTTCTACATGGATGTTTCAAGGTAAACTCAAGATCATTTTGCAAGATTTTGCATGCATGATTTATGGGTGAGTTTACAGCTTGGTGAAACTATGAGAAAGTATTTTAATAAGAGTAATGTCTTATAAATACAAGAAACAGCATACACAAGATGTGTTGTTGAATATTCAAAGCAGGAGAGAGATATCTTCTGAGAGAAGCTACGGTCACAAGAAGTGAAAGACAAAAAGGTTCAACAGCCAAGAAGAGCGGAAAGGGTATTAGGTATGATCTAATTAGACAGAAAGTATCAATACAGATCAGTGCTTTTATATTGTTAAGCATATTCAAATTCCTCTATCAAGGTGAACCCTAACAAGTTCGTTGTATAAATCCCTTAACCGGGTAACATCTTAATTGGTGTTGAAAGTCCTTTTGCAAGGCAACTCCTAATAGAGTCAAGATCTTAACAGGTCTTCTACCAAATCCCTTTACCGGGTAGCACTCTCACAAGTGCTTTGTAAGCTCTTAACAAGGCACCTTTATTATTGCAGTAGTAAAGTTGTGGGTTTTGTCCTGTTGATGTCAGTTTTATACCACTACATAACATATAGCAATTGAATACTTGATATAGAATACCAAACACTCAACCCTCTCTTGAAAAGTAAATACTCATGAAGAACATGAGATAACTCCAAGGTTCCTTACACTTATGGATACTAACACAGTTATATTAATGTGATTTGCTGGTTAATCACGTAGGCGGGCTTAAGTTGTTCATTCAAAGATAACTTGGTGGTACTTCGCTTGCTTGACTTGTTCTTATCTCCTTGATCACTTTCACTTTCAACTACTCCTTCCACTAACTGCTTATTGCTCTACTACTACTCCTATGAATGAATAAATCAGCAAATGGACGAGGATCCAACCAAATGAAAGCTTGTCTGCGGCGCTACCTCCATTGGTGCAATGATTCAAAGGGATACTCTTAGAATTTTCACACTAACACCTATCTTCCAACCCAACTTGAAGTACAAGTGGAAAAATGAAATTCAAGTAGAACTTGGGAACGATTGGACTAGATTACCACACAAGGCTTCCTAACAAGCCGCTAGGATGCTAGTGGCCTAGTATATAGATCCCTATCAAACATTCACTAACATCACCATACAACTAGCCATCTACTTCTACTCTAACAACATGAAATGAAATCCTACTTTAATTTGAGAGATGGGAAGAACCATGCAATACACCAAAATGATCATGTATATCCACCATGCAAACCACAACAATGAATAGAGAACAATTCTGATAGTATTTTGGCAACAATTCTCCAACATAACTCTCTTTACAAATGAGAACAAATGGCCTTATATAGAGGCTCAAAATTACAACGAGTGGCCAAGATTAAGGGGCAAAATCAAGGGCCCAGATTAAACCTTACAAACCCTAATTAGGGTTACCATCTTTCAACCAATTACATGAGGCACCAACTTTGTGGGCCAATGAGAAAATTACAATAATCTATCAACCAATGAGAACATAGGATGCTTGGCATGATTTGATTGCATGCACATGAAATTGCCACCTCATCAACCTTATCTTATAAATTTATTTAATCCTTGAGATGAGGTGAAGCCTTGGATGCTTGAGCTCGTCCTTAGAAACTTTCTCATCACCACTTGAACTTGCTTGTACCTGATGTCCTGACCTTGAAAGCGTTAGGTCTCCATGCACTTGGGGTAATCTTGCCTTGGCCCCGGTGGCTTGCCTGGATGTGAACCTTCTTGTAATTTGAGAGCCTTACTCTTGGCCACTGCCTTGAAATCGAACTTGACCTCTTTCAACCCTTCATCTCGCTTTCCTCCCTCATTATCCTTGCCTTCCTTAACCTTCCTTCCTACTCGAATTTGGTTTGCATGCATCCCCCTCGGCTTCAATACTCTTGGGTTCCCGAGGCACCTGCCTTGGCCATACCTCCCCCTCAAATCTAACCAAACTAGCTTGCACGAATAGCCAAGCCTTGCCTAGCCTCAAATATCTTCAAATCTCTTCCAATCTGCAATGAAACATGCCTCCTCACTAATGTTTTCCTCTTTGGCTAACCCTTGAATGCCTTCAACTGTTCGAACTGCCACAACCTCGCCCCTTGGCATAAGCATCTGCCTCAACCATAGTGGTGCAGTGCATCTCCCCAAATTTAGATTTGGTTCGACTAGCAAAGCATCACCAACAGCCTTGCAATCAAATAGAAGAGGTAGGACCCCATGTAGAATTGCTTCTGATTTTGCACTATCCTAAGTTGCAACTCTAAATTCTCGCTAATGATCCTAGCCCAAACAAACTTTCTTTTTCCATTCTCAATTCCTTCAAAAAAAAATACATCCAAGGATCAAACTGTGTACCTTGAGCGGAGCCCATGACTCGGTTGAGAAGCGCAATAAGGTCGCCATACTTTAATTTGAAATTTGACCTGGTGAGCCTTGACGACTTAGTAACTCCTTTCTTGCCTTCTTGCAACCAACTCTCAACTGTACCATGCTCACTGTGCCAATGTTGGTGTCACCCACTCGCTTCAATTTTGAGAAGGAGGTCTTAGGCATCATGTCTTCCTTGTCTTTCTTGGTATACATTCCCCTTGGGTTCTTGCTTGCACTAGCATCCGCCATCCTAACCCTTATTTCTGCCTCTTCTTTCTACAATGAGATGGGACCACTTATCTCTGCCCCTCCAATCCTAGGGATGGAACTACCACTTATTTCTACCTCTTCAATTCCTATCACACTACACTTATCTCTGGCTCTTCGCCTAGGGATGTGACTACCACTTATTTCTGCCTCTTCGAAAACTTATGAGATGGACTACACTTATATCTCCCAACTTCATTCCTAGGAGTGGGACTACCACTTATATCTCCTTTCTCCAAATCCTAGATGAAAACTACACTTATATCTCCCAACTTCAAGCCCTAGTGTAATGACCCTTACTATAAAGGCCACCAAAACCCCCAAATCTGAACTGTGGCAATTCGTCAAACACTTGGTATGCACTGAATGGTTTTGCTTGCAATGATGAGTTTCAATGTGTTTATTGTTTGGGCATCCAATTGCAATTGAGATAACAATACCAATAAAGGAAAGTAGCAAAATAAACAACAATGCAATTCTAAATATCACTCTATGCTATCATATCCTGAACCTTTCCAATTCTGATTGCAATATATGATTGTTACATCTATTACATGAGAGCACTATTTTTATGGACTGTTTACAAAATACGAACTAGGACATGAACATATGAGCCATAAACTAAGTCCTATCAATGCACTTTCTGCTGTACTGAACGAATAGCAATGTCTGATAACTATAACTGTTTTCTGAATATCTATATGGACTGTTTCATAGTAAGAGACTTGATAAAGACCAGGTCTAACAATGCATCTTTCAATACAATGACTCCAAGACTATGACTGATTACAATAGCAAAATGATGTAAGAACAGTACTGTTTCAGACCCGTGTATCAATGACTGTTATATACAACCCTTATGCATATTTTTGGCATTTAACACATCAACAAATAATTCATGAAGTGCACCTGGAAACCGCTCCTAATACCCTGCTTAAATTGTTGATGTAGATTGTTGCAAAGAAGACCCCAAACTGCCTCACCAAAATCTGCAGTTGTCCCAACTATGACTGTCGTACCAGGCCGTACATGTACAGCACCTGTAGAAAAATCAGGAAAGGGTTTTGACACCCCAAATTGCTATGAATGTCACCGCCAAGGATATATTATTGCCCTCCCAAAAGCATAAAAATTATCTCCAAGTAGATTAGGAGATATGAGCAAAATTCTGATTCCAGGCCCTGATATGGAAAGTCTGAAAATGTGCCAAAATGATCTTCAACTATCATCAAAATGCTTCACCAATGCAATAGGTGAATTCAAACCCTTACAACAAATTCTCAATGAAGTACCAATGAGATGGCTGAGTACCAACTCCAAACTTGCAACCCTTCAGTAGATATTTCACTACCTAAATTATGCCAATCTAGGGGAGTGATCGTTCCCAAAGATCGAATAGTATTTGCAGACCACAAGGCTACAAATTGCTTCACAATGAAAAAGTAGAAGAAATCCCAAATCCAAGCATGTAGAAATGATAGCCCAAGCCCTCTATTTTTTTTTTTTCTTGAGAAGTTACTAGAACTTCTAGAAACATCTAATTATAATGTACTTTATAATAAGATAACATTATAATAATAAAGTACATTTCTCAACTCAAAAATATAACAATGTAGGCCAAGATGTCTCATAACCGAATGTAGGCCCAACTAGACTGAATGTAGGCTCGAACTGGATGTAGGCTCACTTCTAGACGTAGGCTCCACTACAACTGCATGTAGGCCTCAAACTGGATGTAGGCTCTGCCGAATGTAGGCTCTGTCAGCAATAAGCAATCAAATGATCCACATAATGACTCTCTCTCCAAACTATTTGCCTACGAGAGTCGATGATAGGCAAACCCATCATGAAAGAACATGTCTCTAGAAAGGGGACATGACACCTAGATGAAATGATGAAGAGATAGATGGATGATGCAAGCAAGAAATGGGAAAAGAACCAAGTAAGGACAAGGGAAGAAATTTGCCTTACTAACCAGCCTTCACCAACAAACTTGAAGCTCCTCTTCTACACCAAACAATCACTTTTCCACCAAAAAAGAAGAAGATCAAGAAAATTTGCAATCCCCTTACCAAAATTTCGCAAATCTGCCTTCCAATAATTTTCGTAAGTCTGCCCCAAGACAAATTCGCAGGTCTGCTGCCTCCTTTACAAATTGCAACCTTGCTGCTCTTGAAATTTCGCTCCCCTACCCAAACTTTGCTGCCTCCTTTGCCTAGATTTTCGCAGCACCTCTTGGAATTTTCACTGCCTTCTTCCTTCAAATTGGCTGGCCCCTTCTTGAACAATTTTGCAGGCCTCCACTTCTAAATTGCAGCCTGCCCTAGCTCCAGATTTTCGCTGCCTTAAAGAATTCGCTGGCCTGCTTCTATAGATTTTCGCAGCTTTGCCAAGATCATAGCTAGGGCACAATCATAACTCCTCCAGATTTTCGCTGCCTTAAGACAATTTCGCAGCTCTTCCTTTAGCAAATTTGCTGCCTCCTGAAGATTTTCGCTCCTCCTCCTTGGCTGCCAAGAGACAAGTGAGAAATGAATGAGAAAATGAGGAGACAAACCCTCTCTTTATACCAATTTTTGCCTCCAAAAAAGCAGGGCCGACTTTCTAGGAGGGAAAAAAAATTAAATTAAAATTGTCATTTAAAACCCCAATTAAATGTAATTAAAATCACATAGCCTTGGGTATTTAATTTTAATTTAAAATTGGGCCAGCCTAGTGCAAAAATTATGGGTTTAAATTAGCCAAATCCGAAATTATCATAGGCCCTAAAATTGAAATTTTGAAAAAAGGTCATGTAGGCCTCTAATATAGCTTTAAACCCTCCCCATTGTGGACCCAATAACTTACCTTGAATTTCAAACCTCTTAAGCCTTAAAATACATTGAATTTAACACACAAAGGGGCCCAAATTAAATTTCTAAATTACAAACACTCAACCCAAAATCGAAATCTGCCAGCCAATTAAAATTCAAATAAATTCAATTTAATTTCCAACTTTCATTTACTCTTTTTTTCCATTTAAAAATTCGAAAATCCCACTTGACAGTTTAAATTTTTATTATTTTGCAATCCAAAAATCATTTAGCAATTTAATTTCCATTTGGCAATTTTTATTTTTTTTGCAATTTATTAAATTTGGCAATTTAATTTTCATTAAAAAAAAACATTTTCACCACCAAAAATTTACAAGATTTTCCCAAAATATCCAGATACACAATTATATTTTGAAAAATGTTAAAAATCATTCAATTATATCAATTTTCCAAAATTCATCCAAGTCTAAAAAAATATTGCAAATTTATCCTGTCAGTCATCGAATTTCATTTGGCCTGGAGACAAAATCGACTATTTAAGAAAATCAACGTTTCGCACAAGGTGTAAAACAAGCAATACCCTCCTAGGCGCTCGAAACATCCAAGGTGTAAAATTTTCATTTCAAAACCTCTGGATCACTCCAAAACTCGCTAAGGCATCCAAATACTCCCGAATCTAGGAAAATGCCAAGGCCCACTCGAAAAAAAGGAGGTCCCCAAATTTTTTGGGGTGATGTTGTGAAAACCTCACAACATGTCCCACCGTGGTTTTCTCCTTCTAACCGAGGCTTTCCACGTATATATGTTGTGTTGACCTGTGTATTTCTATTTCTGTTTATGAGTGATTGATTATATTCTGTTAATACTGCAAGAATATATATATATATATATATATAAGGTTTAATTGGAATAGAAATTGTATTTACTGATTCACCCCCCCTCTCAGTAACCGGTTAGGACTAACATCACGTATTTATTTACTGTAGAGTAAGCATCAGTTTATAATAGTAACATCAGAATATAGAAGTCAATATAGATATATCTCTTTACTAATACTAATGGAATCAGAATTATCTTGTGTGTATATATATATTTGAACTATATAGAATATCTATTTAATATGAATTATGGTTTTGAAATATAAGAATTGTATAGATATCAAATATATAAATATCTAAAATTATATATATATATATATATAGAGAGAGAGAGAGAGAGAATATATGTGAATGTTAGAGATTATATATATATATATGAATGTATATTATTATATTACAAGAGATATTAATATATTTGTAGCCTATTTCTTAATCTCTTGCTACAGCCCCGAGAGGTGATAGTTGGTGTTGTGTGGGGAAAGGAAGAGTAAATCCAGAGTATGTACCGGTGTCAAGCGCCCTATGACAAGTAAATCCACACTCTCCTTAGGGTAGAGTTCAGGAGAGACGTAAGAAATCTAGGCTTAAATATGTTAACTACCAAATGTTTATGAACTACTCATTAATTGCTTGGATGCTTAACCTCATTGTCAAGAGCACAACAACTATATGTGATACAACTATATGTGATAGTAATATGTACTAAGTCAATTCTTTAATCACTCACTAAATATGACCCAGCGGGTAGGGAGTTTGTTAAGGGAAAGGAGTAATTCGGTCACGTCGAGGCAAAGATTCCCAAAACAGGTTGTGTTCATGAGGGAGCCTCAAGTAGACTATTTCCATACTTGAGAACAGTAATTCTACCATCCGCCTTAGGGTTAGTGATTAGGAGAGGATTAAGGAATTGAAGCTTAAGTATGTTCATTTCTAAATATGATGACATATAATAATTATTGGGGATTGGTATTCTCCTATGAAACATTACAAGTCGCCATCCCCAAGTATAATCTAAACCCTAATGAGGATTTTTTCGAGCAAATCAAGTAAGGTCCCAAAAGGGATCATTACAATATGATTTTGAATATATATATATATACAATACAATATAAATAATTCCGATGTCATCATTATATATAATGTATACATAGACTATATAGAATTCAGATATAATATTTTGTAAGTTAATACTTTCCCTGGCTACGTCACAGCCTTATTTGCTATCACACTATGCTTGCAACATAGTTACTAACTTATTAAGAGTACCTATTACTTTTATACCATTTGTTGGCATTAATCGGTAAGGATGTAACCGGTACATAGCAAAGAGGTATTGTCATTGATTGGCAAACAAGGGTGCCTACAATGTTCAGTCATAAACCAAGGAGAGGTACTGCTGGCGCAAGGGGAGAGACTAGTTTGGAGACCAGTGACATGTAGTAAGTAAGAAGAGGCACTGTCTCGGTTACTGTTAAAGCTCTAATTGATCATCAGAGCAACTGGTAACCAAGGAAGGCGCAACCAGTAATCAAGGTTTCAGAACTATAACCGATAAAGTGTATAACCACCGGGACCTAGGATTCAACCGGTACAAAACAGAAAAAGGAATGGTGACAGGTGAAGGTTTTTACCTGTGCACAACCTAAGGATATAAACCAAGCAGTGAAGATATCATCAAGACTGATGAACCAGGGAAAGTCTCAGTTGACAAACACTTGTGTAACTCGTTAACCGGGATTTGTTGCACAAAATCCGGATGAATGTGTGTTATCAAAAGGATCGGTGCAAGGCGCAATTCAAGGTTTCAATGCCGAAAATTGTGGTATTAAAACATGTAGAAATCTCTAGTGAAGGAATGCTTTCGACACGCATCAATCGTTTCCTTCATAAAGCAGAAAAAGCACATGGCATGCATCGGATGTTTCTTCAGTGAACTGAGACTCCACTGGGTGATGGATCTGAAGGAGATCTTTAAACAAGTCGTGCATGTAAAAAGCAGAAAGGTAAAGAAGACAATATATTCTTCAGCCTGTGAAGAATATTGTTTGCCATCATTCTACCAAAGAAAAAGAGTAAACCTATAAGCTGAAAGAAGATACGAATAAATGAAGAGAAGTAGAAAAGAAGAGTGTTCAAGGAAGCACAACAGCCAAGGAGAACATACCTGCGGTGACTGGTGATGATTCTCAATTGAGAAGCACAGCGATCTTATCAGGCTCACCAAAGTCATTTCTAAAAGATCAAACCCTCTATTACACTCTGACAATTGCAATAGCAAAATCCCAGTATTTTGGGTGGACATTAACATGTCTCTTGTATTAAATCCCTTAACCGGGTGACATCTATGTAGATGTTTTAAGTCCTCTAACCAGGCAAGTTCTAACAAGCCCTATTTCTTAAATCCCTTAACCGGGTCGCATCTAACAGTGCGTTTGTAATCTTTTAACAAGGAAGGCTCCTTACAGGGCGCACTTCAGAAGAGTGCGAAATTTGTGAGGTTTTCTCGCACCGTGGTTTTCTCCTAATTTGGGTTTCCACATGATAAATCTGTTGTTGTTTACTGTTTGATTATGTGATTGCTATTTCTCTGATAGAATCAATGATGCTTACAGTTTTTGGTTAGATTATATCATATTTGATTCTAAAGTTTTAGTGGGTGCTGATTCACCCCTCCCCTCTCAGCACCGGTTGGGACCATCGCCATTATCTTATCCTTTCTTATATCTTCCTTGTGAAGAGTAGCCATTATATTTTATAATCCTTATTCCTTTATGATCTTCCAAATCAATTCTAATTCTCATATATATCTTTCACTACTAAATGGTTACAACTTTTGAATGTCAAAAGTCATGTTTGTTTCCTTACAAGAGATCGTGTCTTTTTAAGGATAACTGATGACTAATTAACCTTCAATTAATTCTCCTCGTAATCGCCAGTAATGGTGAAGCCTCGATGAATCGTTCATTAATTAATCTTAATCTTGAGTTATATTTTCCTCAACTATCTTTAATTGGTCTTTTTGTCTGCATAACTAATTGATCTATGATCTATCAATTAACCGATACTTATTGTCATAGTCACCTAGAGACAGGGAGACTTGGAGGTCTCGAAGACTGGTACCGGTACTAGTACAGCTATTTTTCAAAAAAAGGAGACCGGGGTACTTGGAGACGGCAATTTTTTTAAATATAATTTAATAATTTCCAAGAAATATCATAACATAAAGCTTTAAAAACAAGAACAATGGAGAGTTTTAAGTATGAACATTAAAACCATTCAATCAAAATATCAAATCTCAAATTCAAATTACTAATAGTAGTGTCATTTACTCATTTAATATTGTGTCATATAGAGTCAAATAGTTCAAAACTCACACTTCAAACAAATAAAAAATAAAATGGTTTGTTTTTATTACTTTTTCATATGCTTTTTCCTTTGCAGACGCACGGGAGACATCAAAATTCATAGTGGGAGACTTTAACACGATGTCTCCAACCAAATTTGAAGACTATGGGTGCGTGCAAGGTCCCAGGGATGCGTCTCCATCTCCGAGATGAAGTCTCCCAATGATTATGCTTATTGTCTTAGTTACCCTGGTTCGCCCCTAGACCCCTCCGGACCAACCTAGGTTTGAACTGGTACTTGGTTCTGGTCCATTTCGCCTGTGGGTTCGCCCAGGGTTTGAACCCAGCCAGGTTGGTTCATCCGGGGCTAACCCAGGTCAAACCAAGTACATTTCCACTGAGAAACATTTTATAATTTAATGCGGAAAACAATTATTACAGAATTTGAATAAGATCTTTAACATTACAAAACAAAATCTACTGAAGTTCAGATATTTATTACATCAAATTAAACTAGCCCTCGCGATTTCTTCCAGTGAAATTTGTATATCCAATAGTTAATAATGACCCCTGTCCGATTAATTGGAAGCTCTCTATAGTGATAAATCATATTTTAAACATTAAACAATATCTTCAATAGGTGAAGGGAGTTGCCAGCTACTTTTTTAACATTTATGATTTTTCAAGTAGGATGTTAATTAATAATTACAAACAAACAAGCTCTTTGTATAGTGAAAAAGTAATAAGCATTTGAGGACGTGGAAAGCGAGAATGTTATTGATGCAATTGATCCCATTGGCATTGGCATTGTTTCTAAATCTACTAATGCTTTTGATGATGAAGAAAAAGAAGAATAGATAATCCATTAGATGATTGAAACTTAGTATAAAGTTCCAATTGTTGAAAGTCAAAAATATGATAATTGAACTCAATATTATTATTTTAATATTTTGATGTTGATATGATGCTATGATTACAAGTTTATGGTGTTTTTTTGTTGTTTTTATGATACTATGTGACATTCTAATTTTAACTCATGCTTCTAGGCTTCATATATATATATATATATATATATATATATATATTTTAAAATTTTACACGTTTCTTCGAACCCGAACCCGAACCCCTTTTCAAAATTTTGTCGAACTTGCGAACCAGTTCTTCGTACCCAAACTTAGAACCAAACTCAAACCGGTAACTTAGCTTATTGTTAAGAGACTTAGTCTTAGTAATTGCTGACCCTGATATAGATCTGCAAATCTGATAGTTCCGGCATTGACTTGACTGTGGGCATATCGATTATCTGTTCTCTATACCTTATTAATTCATTAATATTCTAACTTAATGACCATGATATTATCCTATTCATCGGCTAGACCATTAATCGACTTCTTATATGCTGAAGTATGTCCTGTTTACTGGTCATGTGACTTCATACCTTCGAAACTTCTCCTAGTCACTGATATAATCATCATTGTGCCTTTTACACTCTTTTCGTCCTGTATCCCAAATGCTCATGGTCAGATTTTATCCCCCTGTCCGATGATGTGCATCCATCTGTTATGCTAATCCATTGGTCTGCTTGCCTAATTGCTAAGTCTGTGAATATACTGTATATGTCTTTGACCTATCGATGGCTGTTTGATTGTTTTCTCCCTGTAGTCGACGATATATTAGTCTAACATTTCATTAGTCGGAATGTTATATTGTTTGTTTTATTTCTATATAACAATATAGTATTATATATGTTTAATAATAACACAACATTTATTAATATTGATTGTTTACATCATCGTAATGACATAACATTATTTATTTATATAATTTATTTAATAACAAATATTAATATATGAATTCATATCAAGAATTAAGCAAG
This sequence comes from Chamaecyparis obtusa, assembly GCA_027943335.1. Classification (NCBI taxonomy): domain Eukaryota; kingdom Viridiplantae; phylum Streptophyta; class Pinopsida; order Cupressales; family Cupressaceae; genus Chamaecyparis; species Chamaecyparis obtusa. Next base: position 403,449 of record BSBK01004810.1, read on the forward strand.
AATTTAGTTATATATTCTAAGCAATGTATAATTTGGAACAATTCATATATGTATTAAAAATACTTTTTGTATTATATATATGTCAATCATGGCTCATGACACTCTGTCAGTCCCTTATGCCTGCAAAGTACATTAAATTAAAAGACATATAGAGAGGCATGTAGATGATGTTTTCTGATATAGACATAGATAAAGATAGACGCATTTAATAAGTAGATTTGCATATGGTTCGGGCACAGCATATCAAGAAGGATACAATCTCATTTAACAAAAATGGGTGGGTTAATAAAGCAGATAGATATAGATATAGATGCCTAAATAGAAACAGAGAGAAATAACCACCTACATGATATATAGATGCATTTAAAAGATATAGTTGCATATTATATTAAGGAAACCTTCTTATTTAATAGATAGATATGCCTAGACATGGGTACTTTAAATGAGATAGATATGAATAGATTTGCATATGAAAAAGAGAGAACATACTTAGATATGTGCATTAATGGGATACACATGGGTATGGGCATTAATAGATAGATGGATTGCTTGATAGATATGGATGACACATAGAGGGAAGAGAAAACATTGTTATTATCCCTTCTATGATATAGCCACAACTTTGTAATTTTTATATAATTTTACATGGAATCTGAATTTTAGCTTGTGTTCTTGGAAGTTACTTGTAGCTGTGGAATACTACAAACTGTTTTTACTGCATATAGAGCTGAATTTCACGAATATCTCCATAATTGTTAAAGCTTTAAAATTCATTCTGCACCTGTATACGATGGGTGATTGCTAGAGCTCTTGTAATTGACCAATACCTCTTAGATTACACCTTCCTATCCGTCAATTATGCAACACCAGATTGAGCAGAGACCGGTTTTCAAGTTGTTTGTTTTATCCTACAGCACCAGTTCTCCTTCTGGAATAGCACAGGGCTTTCTTTCCTCTTCCCCTTTTTGATAATTGGTTTTATCTTCACAATCAGTTGGAATAGATTTTAATCTTTTGTAGTCCAGATTTATCTTTTAAATAAAATGAATAAATTGCTTGTGAATGTAAAGAGAAGATTTGTCCTGGCAAGTTTATATCTTGCTTCATGAAGATGAGAAAACAAATTAAATCTAGTTACTATGAATCTTTTCCTTGATTTAATGAAGGCATATCAAATGGATTAAATCGTATTTGTACTCTTTCTTTCTTGTTTTTCTAGAGATAAACCCATAAATATTAGCTTGAAACTTGGTCACTTAATCTTTTAATTAGGAATCTAAATAGGCCCCTTGATTAAAACAGAACACATCTTGTCACTGAGATATCTAATTATACCAATACAAAGTGATCCTAACATCTTTGGGAGGCTTTCAGCCTTCTTTCAAAAGAGGAGATACTTCCTAACTCCTAAAGTTGGTGTATGCAGTTTTGTAGGTCAACACATAGCCCAAGAATGATAGCTGGGAAAATATCAAGGCAGGCCTGTAAAAATAAAACTTACAATATTTCCAACATGTACATGATAGAGATCATTTGACATAAGGATATATGCAACGTCAAACATCTACAAATAATATGACAGATTTTTATATAGCTTTTTCCTTATGTTCTGGGGTTGAGAAATTTCTGAGGCTAGCAAAAAGAATATGGACTATAGCAATCACAGAAGAAATTAACCTTACAGGCACAGGGATGGAGAACAAAATGACACAAAGACCCAAAGGCCATATACAATCCAAAATAATTATGTAAATGGGGTAAAATAAAAAATCCTTTACAAACTAAATTCCCAAACATTCAAAGATGTGAGGAAATAACTGACGATGCCCTATTCTACATCTCTTAGATCAGCATATTTTCTATAAACAAAATTAAACTCAGACATCATCAATTTGAAGTTCAAACACAGTTCAAAAAAGAGGTCTCTGCAACCATGGTGGCAGAAAATTTGAGTCAAATTTGCTTGTGCTTGGTCAAAAAAAGGAATCTACCTTGAAGAACATTCTTTGAGGGAAAGGCTTGTTTTTAGAGGTGCCATGTTACAGATACCTAGTAGACACTCATGTTCTTGGTATCAATGCAATTTCTAGTTTCCAGGATACTTATGTGATCATGTACCATTCGTAAGATAGTGTTTATGAAGGGTCAAAATTTTTGGCCTATCTTATGTTGTTAAATTGGGTTTTATATGTATATCAATATGTATATGTAAATAAGAGCAGTGTATTGAGGATTGCCATGTTCTGTCACTATGTATTGCTCATTGGAGATTCACTTTCTCAAAGAAGTTGCAAAAAATGGTCATCTCAAACAACTCAGGGTATTGATTTAGTAATCAAATCGTCTTTGGGAATATTTGTTCTTGTGCACTCACACATTTACTTTTTGACTTTTGGAGGTCAAAATGAGATCATATCACATTCTCAACCAATATTATTAAAAAACTCAAAATAGAAAAATCCTTATACGTAGAATTCATGAACAAACCTATAGTGCTAAGACTAGAACTCTTTTCAAATGTATAATTTCTAGATGAAATAATAAATTCCAAGACCAAAACTTGACTTATAAATGTACACTAATAACCAGAAACAAAAACATCACTCACAATGCATGCTCCTAATAGGTAGGTGCCAATAACATCAAGAAAATAAGCAAATGAATACAAACCTGAATGTGTGAAGGACGTGAAATGCCTTGGGTCTTCAGGGCTTGAAGCATATCCTCACTAGCGCCAAGATCTTTGAAGGTTCTCAAGCTGAAAAAATCGCCAGAAGAACCAAACTTGGACTCTTCTTTTGATGCATTCAATGTTTTGGCTTTACCCTGTGGTGAATACTCAACCAATTTCCCCCACCTCCCACGGTTATTTTTGGTTTCTGAAATATCTTTATGAGTGGCACCAATGTTCGTACCTTCTCTCCTTAACAAGGGTTTTATTTTATTACTTGTGCTCTCCTCGAATTTCTTTCCCCCTCTGTGAATAGTTTGAGTTTCCACGCCACTTTTACTCGATCTGTGCATTTCATGCTTAGGTTCTGTAGCATAAATATCACCTGTAACCTTAGGCAAAGACACAAGAAGACATCAGGATGCTATGGAAGTCGCTGAGGCAAGTCCAAGATCTGAAAACTTTACCAAAGAAACTGGAACCCCTTTGACCAGTTTACACGTATATTCATTCTTTTCTTTATAAACACCAAATTGATACTTAATAAGTAAGGATATGTTTCATTATATAGCCATCAACATGAAATATGAAAACTGAATTAAATTAAAGATAAAATACAAAGTGTTTTAACTAGGTATAAAGCTTATTTGCAGTTATAGTTATGGAGCAGTTGAAATTTAGCATGCTTCACACAATATTGTGATATTTTCAAACCTATTTCAAACCTATTTAAGTGAGATAAGACTTAATAATTGTAGACACCTAAAATTGTCCCTTACCTAGCCACACCTAATTTTAGCCTACCATAACCCATTAATTAGATAAATATTTTTATTTATGTAGTCAATCCCAAATTTATTTCTATCCTACCCTAATACCCTTAATTAAATAAATATTTACTATTTATTCAATTATTTATCCTATCCTCCAAGTTGGGAACCCAACTGATAATTTGTAATGTTTGCAATGGGAGCTGCCCACTGGGCAATTTATCAAAAACAATATTCATCCTATCCCATTAATTATATAAATATATATTATTTATATAACTAATTCCACAAATTTCTAATTTGTCTTTATCCTTATCCATTCAATCCTTCAGCTTATTTACGTGGATCATAATCTAAAAATACCATCATGTGACAAATGTCACCTTCATATGTCTGGCTAAGCCTTGTCTAGATTCATTGAACCTAGACACTTGTCAAAAGTCAACCCAACGTTTCATCACATCCATTCATTTCAAATTAAATCTCTTAGTCGTAGCCATTTACATAAAGACGTTGCTCTATCCTAAGCCCTAAATCTTGGCTATCATACACCTGTCACATGATTACAACTTTGAACCTAACCCTAATCCCTGATCAATCTTAGCCTTCCATTTAACCTCTTAACCATAGCCCCTTGATTTTGCCTAAGGAGTCTATATCTTGACGTCTTTTTTTATCAAACCCTAATCAATAGCTTATGCTATATACAGAATCCTTAAAGCTTATGCCATCATTTTGTCATTATCATTGCTATCATACTAAGATTATGCTGGTTTAACTATAGAGCAATCCAAATCATTATTAAGAGCGCATCAAGTAGAAGTAGAGTACATTCTATTTCAAGCTTGTCTAGGAGAATAGAGATTGCTGAGGTATACATTTGAATTCTTTGTATTTCTTATGTTGTTTTTTATCAATCTATTTTCAACATCTATGGTCAACATATTAGATTGAAGCTATATATATTATATATCACATGTTATTTTCTGATAAAGACAGAATTTGTATTCAGTTAACTTGTCAGCTACTAAATTCCTCAAACAAGCATGAAGCTTTATGAAGATGATTACAAAGCACAAATACAAAAGTGCAGAGTAAATATTTACGAAAAAACAATGATTTAAAGCAAAAGAGCAGTGATTTAAGCAAAATAAACTCTACAGATTTCTTTATTCAGCTTGCTGTTACCAAAAAAAATATATTGTTTAACATAGATAGCAACTAGAAAGACCAAAACGAGAACCCTTAGCTTCACCCATTATTTCTATGAATTTGTGATGGCATTTTCTCATGTGAGGTTGAAGTGGGAAACACCTATAGCCCCTTGCTTGATTGTTTCTATTGATCTGTGATGGCACTTTCTCGTGCAAGGTTGAAGTGGGAGACACCTATAGCCCATTGCTTTTAACCCCTAGTTGTGCATACCACGGTTTCACAAGGATATCAACTTCATAGAAGATAAAAACATTGTCTTTTGGCCTTTCGTAGAGGTTTCTTTCTTGGTGGCTGCTCCATTATTTTTATGTGCCTAGCCAAGCTAAAGGCATTGATTTTCCTTTTCATCTCTTGCCTTAATGTAACAACCTTTTATCTTCTCTATTGCCCTCTTTGGTGCTTGCAGATCTGGTCCATTCCATTCTTGGTGTTAGTCTCTTGATGTTGTTTCTTCATCACCTCTTCCCGGTTTATGGCAACTTGATTCCCCTTGATTTTTGGTTGTTCCTAACTTGTGGTTGGCATTCTTTTTTGATCCTCTACACTTTTTCCTTTCCATGCTCTTGTTTCCCATCATTGTTTCCTTTTTAGTCATTGATGGGAAGGCGCACATCTCATCTGTATGGCTCCCTTTGATGTTGTTAACCTCTATCTTTCACTTCTCTTTGCTGCAGTCATGTAAGACTCTTTTTCGCAATGGACTTCCCATGGATCATTTTGTCCTTCATTACTTATTGTTTGCTTTCTTTTTGAATGTTTGGCAAAAGATTTTAGAATCTTTCAAGGCTCCTAGTTTCTCCTATGGGTCTGTTCTGCCTAGTACATGGTACTTTAATCCTTGCAAACTCTGTAATCTCCCTGTCTTGAAGTCTTTATGAAGGCATTGAAATTCAAGAGATTGTCAAGCAATTGGGCAATTTCCCTCACCTCTCAACTACATTCCAACTTAATAGGAATAGCTATATTCCTTCTTATTCCAATGCAGATGAGTTGGAGCAAGATACTAAGAAGAATAACGGTTCGAATCAACAGATGCACCCAAGGCTCTCTACTTTTAGGTACAAGAAAATGTATGATAGCAATTTAGCGGAAAAAACTGCAAGCGGGCATATGTATTCATCCTCAAAGGGAAGATGACAGACTATGGATGATGAGGCCACTCTACTCAAAAAATATAACCTCTCAAGTGGGTTGACTGGCAATTCAAATTTGAGTCCTATTGTTTTTTTAAGTAGTTCATTTTTTATGCTCAATCCATTGGATATGATTCAGCACTCAAATCATAAAGTGCCATTTTTCATTCCAATTGGACTTGCCTACACACTAAAATTATGAAAAGCCATAAATGTTGGGTGGGGTGGGGAGTCTCTACTATTAAATCAAAGGGGGTGTAGTTTGTGTTGTGTCTTGTATACTTCTGCACTTCTTTCTACATTTTCAGTTTTGGGAGAGTAATTGAGAAAAAATTGGGGGATTATTCAAGTATCCTGTAGTCATGAACTCAGATAAAGTTCCATTTTTGGAGGCTCGTCATTTCATTACAGTTGTGTTTCCATCCTTTTGTTGTCAAGCTAACTTCAAAGAATTGTCTGTCTTGGTAACAAGGGATAAAGAATCACTGCATTCAGCAAGATCCATTGCCCTATCTCCTTGGGCTCATTCCTGAGCCAAATGACTATAATCAAAAAAAGCATGGTTTAACAAAAATGACAAGGTCTATGGACTAATATGTCTTACTATTTGTGAGGGATTTCTACATCAAATAGAGCACACCAAATGCTCTTTCACTGATTAGACCATTATCCAACAACTGTATGAAGACCTTGGATCTTAATATGATGCTCATGTCTCCTTGAGTGATACTAAGACTTATGTTGCCCCATCTTGTGTGGACACGTCCTCATGGGATGATGCATTTATTTGGTTGACATACTGATAATCCATCTCCTCCATCTATTGTCACATCTACAGATCTTAGCATCGCTTCTTCAAGAGCTTCCAGTGGTTTGGTGCAATAGGGGATTCATCATCTTCTGGATAGAACTAACTAGGATGAGTATTTGACAAGTATTGTAGGTTTGATCTATGAGCCTTATCTTGTAGACTTGGAGGACAATTTAGAGGATGTTCATATTTTGTTTAATGATAGCTCCTATGGAATTGCATCTGTAATGTCCCTTGTTAGTTTGTAACCTTGGACCTCACTAGTCTACTCATCATGCTTGTAATTCATATAGATCTATTCAGTAATTCAATTTAAATAGAATTTATATTTCCTCTTATGACTATATTGATGGTCCCATGTCCAAATTATTACCCTGTCAAATTGGATAGGAAAACTTTAGAATGTGATTGAGACGCTTAGAGACCATTCCCAATAGGCTCCCTCAAGGTTTATAGGTCCAAGCTCAAACTATTGGGACGCTGACCCCCACCCTATTTTGGGACAGAAGCTATTGGCGGGATTTACACAAGCTCTTGAAGACATCCTTATATTCCTTCCTTCCAGTCCAACAGGTGACAAATCGGGTTAGGGATATATATATATATATATACACTACAGATGTAAATATTAGATCATTTAGAGATATTTTATAGAACATTTAGATATATACATTATATATAGATGTCCTTGATTTCATTCTTATTAACATACAGTATATATGATAGACTATATATAGATTCCTTATCCCTTGTAGAATATACATATATAAATATTCTATGTATTATGTATATATAAAATATATATATTTCTAATTTCATTATTATTATCATATATGAATAATATACATATGATAATTCTTATATTCCAAAAAAATTGAACCAGTCAGTCAGTCAGATATATATATATATATATAATTTCATTATTATTAATATATAAGTATTGTATAATTATATATCAGGCTATATATATTTTGATATTAATACCAAGTTTATATATAAACTAGACTTATATATTGGTTCCTGGATTACTAATAATATCCTGATACAATAATCCGTAGACCAATATTTATTTATAGATATTTATATCATACCAATGTGCTGTCAGACAATACCTTATATATTTCCAAATCTGTTTATCCCATCCATATTCAAACTGCATATTATATTTATTTTTCCATTATTCATTTATTTCCTACACTGGGTTTGATCTGGACCTGCTGGTTTGCAGCGATCATTATTCCACTGTTTTAACTGTTTATTCCTTCCACGTAGATATCTTATTCCCTTATGTCTATTCTATCAAAACTCCCTTCCTTATATAAAGTGTTCGATAGAATCGGTGCCTTAGAAAAGACATATCGTTTGATTTTTATTGGCATCGATGTCTCTTATGATTAAGATTAGTCAGCATAAGTGATTTATATTCCCTTAATACTGATCGTTGCCTTTATGTTGTTTAGTATTTGTTTGATTTAAGATATATTTTTTTCCTTGCTGACTCAGCACATGAGATTGTTGCATAGACTATTGACTAACAGCATTCATTTAAGAATTGATATTAATATTAACAATATTAATATAATAATAATTAATATGAATATTAAGAATTGATATTAATATCGAGAATTTATATTGATATAATATTAAAGAGTGATATAATAATAAATATTGAATTATTAATATTAAAAGTTGATTATTAATTAGTATTAGTTAATATAGTATTAAAATATTATTTTGAGACAAATTAATTATATATAATATATATTGTATTGTAATTTATTATTTATTTATTTTATATTTTGATTTATTATTAAGTTGTATCTTATGTGAGGGTCATCACAGCATCATCTTCTTTAGATAGTATGAAGGGATCTTCAAATCCTCTTGTCCCTTCTCTACATCATTCATTTTGTCACAGTTTCACATTGGTGTGGTGACATTTAAACAGCATTTGGAAAAAACATTGTCTTTGAATTATGTTTTGCATTCATTTTCGCTAGATTTTGGATTGTCGTCTTCATCAATGTAGCCTGGAACACTTGATTTGATTGTGGTACCTTTCAACGTCAAGATGGGGACACTTGAGCAAAGTTTAGAGACTTCATTCATGTTGAGTTTTGTTCCCTCATATTTTTTTCAAGATTCGGAAGACAACTTATATAATTATGTGGTTTTGTTTCTTTCTAAGGGGAAGAATGTTGTTCGATGGGCTTGGATCATCTCCAACATTCATTGTCAGGCATCTATCATCACTATAAGAGATTCTACATTGAGGGGACATAGCATGGTCTCTCTTCTTCTTCTCTTATGGGAAGGATTTTTTCCTCGCATGGGAATTTGTAGTTCTCATCTTTATAGGAGCATATTTGTTTACCCTTGGTTGGGGGGGTGGGGGGGGCGGGATTTTTGTAAGAACCCTGCTGGTTCTAACTGCTGAAAAACTCAAATCTAGAGGTTTGACATTACGTCAAATAGTTGTCATGCAATGCCTAAGTTCTGATTTCTGAATGTAATTGATCTTCTTGTTTGAATTAAATTAATTTTGCAATTTTTAGACATATACAATGCATGAAACTCGAATTGCAAAACAGCATTGCACATCTAAGTTTTATTTACTTCAATTTTCACATGCAAATTATTACAATGCAATTACAACTTCATTCATTTAACCAAATATGTCAGCTTTTACAAATATTGAAATGAACACCCCAATATGGAAAACATGAGAAGCTAATAACCTAGAGTTGCTTGCCTTGGCGTTGACCCAGCCAATTGCATTTGCAGCAACTTGGGATTTGCAAATTTCTCACGTGGAATGCTGCAATCAGAAGTGCTGTCACCTTTAGAACAAATTCAGCCCTCTACACTCAACGCTGGCCCACTATTTGAAAATGTAGTCCGCAGATGAACTTCTATGATGTTAGGGCCTGAAATGGTAATATGTACACAGCCTCAAATTAGAACTGTGATCTGCAATTATAATTATCTTATTTCCCTGCAATAATTGACTGAAACCCTACGCTGAAATACTTCTCACAATCTGATCACCAAAGAAGCACAATGATGGCTCTAAATTAAACCATCCTTAAGCACAATTCACTAGATAGTTTCACTAGATCAGAGTGCAAAACACTTAGAAGAATTCACAATTCTTCCACCTCTCGATATCTGAAACCCTTCCCCAAACTTCTCAACCAAAATCACCAAATATCAAAAAGCATAATCAACATTTGCAAGAATGAAGGCAGCTCCATTGTTATGATAATTCGCAGCTGCAAAGGTCAAAAACACAGGCCAAAGAAATTATTGCAGCTCCTCCACAAACCCGTCACAATCTGTATATCACATACGCTGCTTCCAGAATACATCTGCAGCCCTCTATATAATTCACGCAGCCCCTCTAGGAGTTGTCGATGCCTTTGAGAATGTAACTGCAGCCTCCTTGGATGATAACGCAGCCTCTATGATTGTTATCGCAGCCCAAATATATGAAACGTGGCTTATTATAAACCAATATAGCCACCCAAAGAATTATTGTGGCCTCCTTGCAATGTTCACAGCCACCAAATGATTATTGTAGCCACTTAAACTCCCATGTGAGCCTCAAGGAAGAACGCAGCAGCATTTGGAGCCAAGTACTAGACTGAAAATGCATAAATATGAACAAATTCGGTTTACAACAGCACCAAATTTGCAACCAGTGGGATCAGAATTACTTCTCAGAATTTCAGAGCACAATTCACCACTAAATCCAATGATTCAAAGTGCAAAAATGGGGAAGAATCAGTCCTCAAACCCTAATTGAAAGAACTTTTCAACCAATTCTCCAAAATGATAAAATAACAAGTCAAGAATGAATTATTTTTTCCACAAAGCATTGCTTTTATAATAAAAAATATCTTCTTCAAGACACCAAAAGCAATAGCTTCTCTCACACACTTTTCACTTAAAAGCCTTCATTAACGCACCTTTCAATTGTAAGTCTTTATTTAATAACTTTGAATTAATAATAAATAACTCCCAAGCTAATAGCTTCATGAAGACACTTTTCACTTAAAAGGCTTCTTCAACACACCTTTCACTTAAAAGCATGGCTTTTAAAACTTACGATTATATTCCATGTGAATTACTAATTAATACCCCCAATAGGCGCCCAAAAGCAAATTATAATCGTAATTCAATATATACCATTGAAAATGCCAATACCATCACCGTACTGAATATAGCGCCTAGTTGCCTGCCATAAATGGAAACTACCATCACTAACTTACTATAAATAGCAAGTCAAACTACATGAACCCTCTAAACAACCTGCCAGACCACGAGGATCACAATGATGGACTTGCCTCAATGACCACCTGCCAACTGCTAAAAATAGGTGACATTACAATTTTTTTCCCACAAGGTTTTTTCCACTTCATTTTGAGGTACATTGTACTTGGGTACCTTATCAGGCCTTGTTGTCAAGATCCAATCTCTGTATATATATATATATATATATATTAATACAATTAGTATATTATTATACTATTAAAAATTAACATATAATTCTTAAGAGTTAAATATAAAAACACAGTGGGAAATCAAATGAAAAATAGATTGTAAACAGTGAGTAAAGCACACAAAGGGTTTAAAGTTAAACTTTATTCTTTTCATTGATCAAATATCTCAGAGTTGCAGCCCTAAAGCACGCACCATGGAACAGCGTCCCTGCAGTCGTGCACAATGGAGCTGCATCCCTACAGTCATGTGCAGTGGAGCCGCATCCTTGCAGTCACGTGCAGTGACAAAAATGGTGTTTGAAATACACAAATAACAGTTCAGATAATGGATTTCAGCAATGTTAGATTTTATAGAAAAGTTTCGGCAAGATTCTCCCCATTTTTTACTTCAAAATTGCAAATTTTTGGCAGCTTTATAAGGAACAAACCACCGCATTTTTTTCATAAACACAGAACCAAGTTTAATGGCAAGTGACTCGGCTAGAATTTTGACCCGTGAGTACTTGTGAGTCAGCCAAGGTTTTGGAGATTAACAACATTTGAAGCATCTGAAATGGACACCCCTGAATGCCCCAAAAAACTAAACCCACTGCTGAAAGGAATTATGTCAAACAATTTGCATTCAACTTCTTATTTCTCCATTTAATGTTTTAAACCCCTTATAACACTGGAAATCAAACATTTATTTGTTTGTTGTGTTTTGTGCATGGAATAGGAATCATACAACATAAACAAGAAATAAACTACAATAATATGCAAAGTGGACAATGAACTGCTGCCGATAAAATGTTATTTTCAGAATTAATAAAACCAAATACATGGCAAATTTATCAACTCACTAATTACTCCAGCATTAATGAAATAATACTCCAGCCCATGCTTTCGAACTTGCTGCTACAATGACGTAAATAGTACCACGTGAATAGTGCCATGTGAATAGTGCCGCGTGAATAGTGCCACGTGAATAGTGCCGCATGAACAGTGCCGCTACAGTACTTTGTCCTTCAATCATTCCACTACCTTCATAAAATCATTCCCTCAAAGCGGCATAAGCATTGGACAAGTAGTGAAGAAGATATGAGCAAAATACCAAATCTGCCTGTAGCTGGAAATGCAACTAAACTGCCTGATAATGAAACTGATAACAATGGATTCCAAAGGCCAAACCCCAAGGGAATGACGTCTAGAATGTCACAAGAGAGGATAAACGTCCTCAAATGCCAAGAACGGATCTGCAACTCACACACCAATTTCTTCTCATATTCAACCTGTCTAATGAAGCCACAAACGCTTCCTTTTATTCTATTTCCAAGGGTCGGTTCAACTCTCATGGGCAATGTGGGATAAAAGATGAGCAATATAAACATATATTAAAATATCCCCTTATGTCTCCCTTGGATACACATCCCCATAAAATAAATATTAAAGTAACACTTTAATACTTTACAATTAAATTAAATGTTACTTTAATAAAACTTCAGGCATTAAAATGTATTAGCAATCGGACTCCAAATAATGCAAGTGATAGCTCGTCGGAAAGCTCTCACCGAAGAGTATCAAATCCAATCACCAAAACTGGCCTCCACTGTGTCCTATTGACTTACTAAAAATAGTAAATATGCCTGAAACTAAGTAAATCAACTTCATTTTGGCCCAAACTGGAAATGACTAGGCCAAAACACTCCAGGATCCCCTTAAACCCTTCGTTAGCCCTCGGGACCATGTAGAACAAGGCTAACGCACACACGCTTGGTCAACTGCTAAAGTGGGGACATTACAGTCCGCCCCCCTTGAAATTGCTTGTCCTCAAGCAATCTCAGTCCAGCCTGTTGAATAACCTGCTCACTCTCCCATGTAGAATCCTCCTCCGGCAGATCTCTCCATCTGACCAAATACTCCTTCACTGCCCTATTTCTAAGCTTCCTCTCTCTGGTGTCCAAAATAGCCTCGGGTACTAACACAAGCTTCCCCTCCTCATCCAAAGGGGGTAAATCTGCAGAAGGCACTACACTCTGACCAATGGCTTTCTTAAGCTTAGACACGTGAAACACATTGTGCACCCGACTACCCTCTGGAAGCTCAAGCTCATAGGCCACTTCGCCCACTTTGCGTATTACCCTGTAGGGACCATAAAATCTAGGTTTCAACTTTTCAGCTCCGCTCTTCTTGAGCGATGACTGTCTATATGGTTGTAGCCTCAAGTAAACCATATCCCCTACCTCGAAACTGCGCTCTATTCGGTGTTGATCAGCGTACAATTTCTGTTGATTCTGGGCCTGTTGTATATTCTCCTTGAGCACTTTCAGGATGTCCTAACTATCCTGCAATAAATTTTTGGCTTTGGGCACTCTGCTGTCCCCCAAAACTAAATCCATGAAGCTAGGTGCTTCATAACCATAGAGTGCCATGAAAGGAGTCATCCTGATGGACATATGATAAGTGGTGTTATAACAATACTCTCCCATATGCAACCATCTGATCCAAGCCTTTTGTTGTGCAGTTACATAGTTCCTCAAATATCCCTCCACCCATTTATTCACAATCTCTGTTTGCCCATCTGTCTGTGGATGATAACTAGTGCTAGGTGTAAGATCTGTACCACACAACCTAAACAACTCTTGCCAAAAAACACTCATAAACTTACTATCCCGGTCACTAACAATGAATCTGGGCAGCCCATGTAACCTGAATATCTCTCTAAAGAAAAGATCTGCCACCTGTGCTGCTGTGTAAGTGGACGGAATAGCAAAGAAGTGAGCGAACTTCGTCAAGCGGTCCACCACCACATAGATGCAATCCCTTCCCTGCACTCGTGGTAAACCAGTGATGAAGTCCATCGAAATACTTTCCCATTTCCTATCAGGAATGGGCAAGGGCTATAATAACCCTGCAGGAAATGTGTGCTCTCCCTTATTCTGTTGACAAACTGCACACTCCCTGACATACCTCTGAACATCATCCTTGAGCCCTCTCCATGAGAACCGCTCTCGGATCTGCCTGTAGGTCTTGAAGACCCCTGGATGCCCAGCTGTGGGTGCATCATGAAATGCCTTCAGTATCACCTCTCTCAAGTGTGACGACGGAATCAAATAAACCCTGTCCTGAACTCTGATCAATCCATCTATCACCTCATAGCGATCATCCTGTATGGTACCTGAAATCAATCCATAAGCCCAAGCATCTCTGACATACTCTGCTATAATCCGATCTCTCCAATCTCCTAAAATCTCTGTCAGAGCACATAAGTGAGGTCTCCGAGATAAGGCATCAGCCACCACATTTTTCTTACCTTTGACAAACTCTATGTCAAAGTCATAAGCCTACAATTTAGTAACCCATTTCTGTTGCCGGTCATTAAGATCACGCTGGCTCATGAAGTATTTAATATTGTTGTGATCAGTCTTGATCACAAAACGCCCACCTACCAAATATGATCGGAATTTGGCCAATGCATGCATTATGGCCAACATCTCTCGGTCATAGATAGAATAACTCTTCTCAACTCCCCGGAGCTTCCTACTCTCGAATGCAATGGGATGCTTCTCCTGCATCAATACTGCTCCAATCCCATCACCCGATGCATCACAATGAAGCTCAAAAGGCTTCGTGAAATCCGGCAGAGCTAGAACTGGACATGAAGACATTACCTGCTTGAAATGCTCAAAACACCTCTGTGCTGCCCCTGTCCACACGAAGGCCCCTTTCCTGGTAAGATCTGTCAAGGGTGCAGCAGTCTGTGAGAATCCCTTAACAAACCTCCTATAAAAACCACATAAACCAAAGAACCCCTTAAGCTGTGTAAGGTTTGTGGGAGGAGGCCAATCTACAATAGCTCTAATCTTTTCGGGATCAACCCGAACACCATCTGCACTAATGATATGCCCAAGGTAAAGGAGCTCGGTCATGCCAAACTCGCATTTAGATTCCTTGGCATACAATGACTCTCTCTCCAGAATAGATAACACCTCCTCCAAATGATGTAAGTGCTCCTCCCAGGTCTTACTGAAGACCAAGATGTCATCAAAGAAGATCAAGACAAACCTCCTCAACTGCTTCCTGAATACCTGGTTCATACAACTCTGAAATGTAGCGGGTGCGTTGGTTAGTCCAAATGGCATCACCATAAACTCAAAGTGGCCATAGTGACATCGGAAGGCTGTTTTCTCAATGTCCTCTGCTCTCATCTTGATTTGATGGTATCCGGACCGCAAATCAATTTTGGTGAAGAAGCATGCCCCATGCAACTCATCAATCAGCTCATCAATCCTAGGAATGGGATACCTGTTTTTAATTGTTTTCTTATTCAGTGCCATGTAATCGATGCACATGTGCATTGTCCCATCCTTCTTCTTTACCAAAACTACTGCTGAAGCAAAGGGGCTCTTACTAGGCCTGAAATGCCCCATCTCCAACAAATCCTTAATCGCCTTCTCTATCTCATCCTTGTGTTTCTTAGGATGACGATATGGAGTAATCATAACTGGTTTGGCTCCCTCCTCGAGCTCGATAACATGCTCTATCCCTCTGTCAGGAGGAACCCCATGAGGAATATCGCCAAATACTTTAGCGTGTCTATCAAGTATCTTCTGCATATCTGGTGGATGACTCTTTTCCTGTGGCTTTGGTGAAGCTGACATAATGTAGCACTCTGTCGCCCACTCTATGTCATCATGACGAAAAAGTCTCTGCATTCTCCTCAAGGACACTAGTCTGCAACCTCCATCCGAAAGTCCTCTAAGTACCACAGTTCTGCCCTCATGCTGGAATCTCATCTCCAATTTTGCTAGGTTGAGTGTGAACTCAACTAGCGAAGCCATCCATGTCATGCCGAGGATGACATCATAATCTCCCATGTCCACAACATAGAACTCATCCTCCAACTCATAGCCATCTCCAAACCTAATGTGAAGATTAGATATCTTCCGAGTGCACAATAATTTGTCACCGTTAGCCACCATGACTCTAAACCCATCATGCTCCTCGGTCTGTAACCCTCTCCTAGCTACCAATTGTGCATCTATGAAGTTATGTGTAGCCCCAGTGTCATTGAGAGATATCACTTTCTGCCCCTGGATAGTACCCCTAACCTTAAATGTGATTGCCCTTTGGGCCCCTGTCAAGCGTGCCAACGATCTATCATCCTTAGGAATGCTGCTCTCCTCTATAGTGTTACCTTCATCTGAATCGGAGTGCAGATCCTCCCCCTCTAACTCTAACTCTTCTGCTGAAAAATACTCCATTTGATTTGCCTTAGCCTTGAGAGGGCATTTATGAGATAAGTCCCCAGGCTCTCTACAGTGGAAGCACAGCTTCTTCTTTCGAAGTTCATTCATGGTTTCATTATCTAGTCCTTTTGATCCTTCTTTGGGTTTGTTATACTCTTTTTGAAATGGTTTTTTGTCTTTGTCCTTGCGGTAGGAAGAATCTGTTGAATGGTATTTTCCTTTGTATACCGAAGGGGCTAAATCTCGTGCCTTTTTAGTTGCTTCAGCTAAGGTGAGTGGATCATGTCCCTTCACCCAACCTCGTAATGGATCAGCAAGCCCATCACAAAATAACACCACCAATCTCCTAGGAGAGATATCAGTAACAAGTACAGACAAGCGCTAAAACTCGGCGATGTAAGCATCCACAGAACTTGACTGTTTTAACTGTGCTAACTCCTTGAAATGTAACTCGGGATCCCTAGTGTCAAATCTCTCAATCAATCTGTCGGTGAATTCCTCATAGGATGTAATCTGATTATGCCCCAGAGTCACCATGCCATGATGCCACCATTCATGTGCAACGCCATCCAAGTGCATAGCCGCATACTTGATAGCCTCCTCCTCAGGCATAGGATTTAGCTACAAGTATGTATCTACCTTCTGCACCCAAGCTCGTGCAGTCATCTTCCCTGAAGCATCATAATAAGGTAAAGAAAGTTTTCCAACTTTCTTTCTCAGCTCAAAGTTTTGATTCCTCCCTCCTGCTCTAGGCATGTGTCTCATCCTCAAGTCCATATAATCTCTAAGGGAAATATCCGCCTGAAACTCCGGTCCACTAGCCTCCCAGTCCCTCCGGAACTGATCTTGTAACTCGGTAATCTGCGGTTCATTTACTGGTTGAACCGGATCTCTGGGTGGGAAGGTGGGTAGAAGAGGTCTCGAGCTCGCTGTCCGAGCTGGGCATGCAACGTGTCTAAAGTTATCAGCCTCATTCCCATTGTTGCCGTGTCCATTATTACCATTAATGTTATTCTCAGGACCATTGTTGTTACCTTGGCCTCCATTATTATCATTGCCCCCATTGTTATTGTTTCCCCCATTGTTATTGTTTTTGTTGTTGGCATCACCTGGATTAATATTGACACCCATCTGTCTAGCCATGAGCTGCAACATCATGTCCATTCGCCTATTCTGCTCCTGCTGCATACGCTGCCCCTGCTCTAATGTATCCAATAACTGTCTGAACATTACATCCCCCTGATCTGGACCAATGTTCCTGCCTCCACCTAATCCTGTATTCATATCATCTCGGTCACCCATATTGCTGTCTTGATCAAAGAATATCTCCTCTGTGTCTGTATGACTGGATTCTATTTCCACCTACACGGATGAGCTAGACTATTCGCTCTGCAAGTCTAAAATCCTGTTTTGTCTTGCTCTAGTATTGCGAAAATTATAAGGCCCCTGTCACATGCTCAAACATAAATGCTTAGCCTGTTTTTTTGGTTTTTTTTTTGTTTTGTTTTTTTTTTAAATTCTGATTTTAGTGTTTTGACATTTCGTCAAACACTTTTCCCTCTATCCAGCTGTTCCAAATTCCCTATAAGACCTCCACAGGATGGCAGGACTTATTGCTCTGATACCACTGAAATGGACACCCCTAAATGCCCCAAAAAACTAAACCCACTGCTGAAAGGAATTATGTCAAACAGTTTGCATTCAACTTCTTATTTCTCCATTTAATGTTTTAAACCCCTTATAACACTAGAAATCAAACATTTATTTGTTCGTTGTGTTTTGTGCATGGAATAAGAATTATACAACATAAACAAGAAATAAACTACAATAATATGCAAAGTGGACAATGAACTGCTGCCGATAAAATGTTATTTTCAGAATTAATAAAACCAAATACATGGCAGATTTATCAACTCACTAATTACTCCAGCATTAATGAAATAATACTCCAGCCCATGCTTTCGAACTTGCTGCTACAGTGACGTGAATAGTACCACGTGAATAGTGTCGCGTGAATAGTGCCGTATGAATAGTGCCACGTGAATAGTGCCGCATGAACAATGCCGCTACAGTACTTTGTCCTTCAATCATTCCACTACCTTCATAAAATCATTCCCTCAAAGCGGCATAAGCATTGGACAAGTAGTGAAGAAGATATGAGTAAAATACCAAATCTGCCTGTAGCTGGAAATGCAACTAAACTGCCTGATAATGAAACTGATAACAATGGATTCCAAAGGCCAAACCCCAAGGGAATGACGTCTAGAATGTCACAAGAGAGGATAAACGTCCTCAAATGCCAAGAACGGATCTGCAACTCACACACCAATTTCTTCTCATATTCAACTTGTCTAATGAAGCCACAAACGCTTCCTTTTATTCTATTTCCAAGGGTCGGTTCAACTCTCATGGGCAATGTGGGATAAAAGATGAGCAATATAAAACATATATTAAAATATCCTCTTATGTCTCCCTTGGGTACACATCCCCATAAAATAAATATTAAAGTAACACTTTAATACTTTACAATTAAATTAAATGTTACTTTAATAAAACTTCAGGCATTAAAATGTATTAGCCATCGGACTCCGAATAATGCAAGTGATAGCTCGTCGGAAAGCTCTCACCGAAGAGTATCAAATCCAATCACCAAAACTGGCCTCCACTGTGTCCTGTTGACTTACTAAAAATAGTAAGTATGCCTGAAACTGAGTAAATCAACTTCATTTTGGCCCAAACTGGAAATGACTAGGCCAAAACACTCCAGGATCCCCTTAAACCCTTCATTAGCCCTCGAGACCATGTAGAACAAGGCTAACGCACACACGCTTGGTCAACTGCTAAAGTGGGGACATTACAGCATCACAGAAAGATCAAATGAACACTGGTTAAGATTATCATTAAATACAAGAGACATTGAATATATCAAGCATTATCTTTGGAATCTAGCTCTAGGAACTAGAGCTCTGGTGCAAGTTACAAATACATGCTTGGCTTCGTCTTACTAACCAAGACCCAACAACAAGAATGCATAATCCAGCTATCATGAGCTTCATGTCTCTTTGTATTTAGCCTTTGGCCTTCTAGCTTTATGACTATAACTTTCAAACTTACCCAGACAAAAAACTTATCTAGTCCAAATTTTTGTCACATTAAACTTCGAAGCATTTTTCCGATTTCCATAAGTATGGGAAAAGTTGCAAACTATTTCCCATTTTCCAAATGTTAGCCATAAGATTCTATACGGTCTAGATACTTAAAAATTTTGAAACTAATTTTCCATTTTAAAAATTTACACCATCGAATGTAAATACTTAAAATACGAGTACAAATTATATAAAGAAGGTTCTGATGTCCATCACAAACATAACCTAAGATACTTCCCAAATCTTATGAATGTGATCCACAGCATAATTTTATGTGATTATAAATTTGAAGTAAAATAAATTACAACGGATAACTACAGATAGTAACGAGAATAATTCTCCGCCTACTTAAAAGTTTTACTGTGATTTTTACAGAGCAGTTAGAGTTTCACGAACTTACCTTTTTTTGCTCTCAAAACGTCCGCGCTAGATTCTGAATCCGTTGAGCCATTATTTCTCGTAGCAATTATTTGTCTGGACGCTAAGGAAATTTTCCAGGTTAATCTGGCGTCCTTCCGAACAATTGTGGAGGCATTTTGCGGGACGGGTGGGAAAAAATTTTGAACATTCGCTAAAACTACGCTCTGCATTGTCAAACTAGTCAGAAAGGTATGGCAACGATGTTAAATTAGGAGGTTTTTTGCTTATAGGTGGATGATCTTTGTTGGTATAGTTGGATGGTCTTTGTGGGTACATAGGGGTTTTAGAGAGGGTTTTCGTGCCGGTCTGTAAATTTGTGGATAAGGAGAGCGGTGGATGTCTCAGCACATAGCCCCAGGGTCCCATGATGTGCAATTTTAACATGAATATTATACAGCGCAATGAAATAAATGGTTTCAAACTATTTAGATTATAAGGAGATATTTATGAGAATGGATGGAACATTGGGTACTTATTGCACTATTTACATTCATTCTCATGAGAGATGGGTTCTTGTGAACCACTACTCATAAAACATGGGTCAATGAGTTTAATTCAAAAACTACACACTTAAATCTTATAGTAATATCATTATTCCAATTATATCACACCAACTTTACTTGTTGAGATGGAATCTTATAGTAATATCACTATTTCAATTATATCACACCAAATTTACTTGTTGAGGTGGGTCGGGTTATATTCTTAATAGAAGGAGGTTTGTATTTGATGAGGGTTGTGATTGTTTAATATATTAAAAAAAGTAGTTTAGATGTATGCTTATTCAAATTATTGTATTCGATATATATATATATATATATATATTGGTGTGTGAGAGAGAGAGAGAGTGTGTATTGTAATTTTTTGAAGAATTTGCATTATTTTATTTTAAGAATTATGATAAAAGAAATTGTCAATAATTTTTTTGTTTAGATATAATTTTTTAGAGCATTATTTTTATCTTTTTTAATAAAAAAAATTGCATAATTATGTACTACAATGAGTATAAATCTCTCTCTCTCTCTCTCTCTCTCTCTCTCTCTCTCTCTCTCTCTCACACACACACACACACACACACGACTGTAAATTCTCCTTTAATCATTAGATTTTGGAGATGCATTTCAAATAGTGGTAGTAAGATGATCATATTTACTACCATTAGGATCTATGGTTTGTCTACACCTAGTGCTTTTATTAACTAAGGGAGCTTCATGGAGTTGAACATGGTTTGAGTTTCATAAACAAATCACAAAATATTGAGTAATTTGAACAGTTGCAGGGCTCATTTGAGGCATTTGACAAATAATAGTACTCTTTAAAATTTGACAAAGTAAAAATCTAATTTTTTTTTTAAATAAGAGGCATAAATAGTTAAACAATAGCACAATTAACACCAACCATCTTCAAATACCAAAATAAGCTACTATATGCAATAAAATTGTTGTAAAGTTTAGGAATCTGAGCACATTGCACTTGCCTATCTCTAGTAGGATTGGTCCTACAAGATGTTATACATTAAATCCAAGAACACCATGAATTGTGAATTGAACAAATCAAGCTTAATGATGCAAGAGCACACATAAGTGCATGGTAATCTTGGATCGCCCAAAAAAAATTAGTTTCATTAAATTTGTTTTGTTAGTTTTCTTTGATTTTGTTGGTTGTAGGTAAGTCTCTAGTTCTTGAACTTCAACACTCATGGGGCAATTTAATCCTAAAAGAAAATTTAATTTTGATTGGCGCAATTTAATGTTCAAAAATGTGGAGAAATAAGAGGTTGGGCTTGTGCATTGTTGTTTTAATTTTTGTATAGCTCTCAAATCATGATATTGTTGATTTTTAAAGTTGTATCATTAATATGCACACAAAACAATTATTCTAATCTTCAAAATTCAATTCCTAACCTTTGGTTACAGACATTTCATAAAAATTAAATGCTCATGAATAGTTGTACCTCATTCTTGGGTGCAAAATTGAGGAGGTTTTGGAATATGTGGACCTATTACATATTTGAATTTTGAGAGGAATTACATTTCTAGATTGCGGACAAGTATTCTTGCATGAAACCTACATCCCTATTTTGGGTGCTGGGTAATTTATCTCAAAGGTATAAAGGAAAAGAAGAGAAAGTTTAGATGTAGGAGAAGGGGGTGTGGAGAAAATGGTGAGGAGTTGAAGTTGCTCAAGTTCTTTTTGGGTATTCCCATTGTCCATAAAAAATGAAGTTCCTTGGAGACTTTGGCATGAAATAATGTATCTAGTTATTGGTTTATAAAAAATGAGAGTGTTTTCCTATAGATGAATATTGAAACTTTGTTTGTGCAAATTTTTAGAGGAATGTGTTATGTTTTGGTTGCTCAAAATTATTTTCAAAAAGCTTTGTAAGCTTCAAAAATAAAGTTGTTTCCTTTTGATAAATATTTGGTTGCCTACAAGTGTTTGATATTGTGAAGATATGGAGAGTTATTTTGTGGCCTAAAAAATTAAGAACTCTATATGACTTTGAAAGATTATTATAATAAAATTATTTTCAGCAAATTAATTTTGGGTTTGCTTGGAGGTTGAGAAATGCAGGTGTGTGAATGATTGTAGTTGTTTGGATGTGTAGTTTGGCAAAACGTTTATTCCATGTTTTGCATCAAATGGTATTAGAGTAAGGTTGGTCTTGTTGGGTGTGATATTTGTTGAGCATGTGTTTGTTGAAAGAGTCTTGTAACTAAGAGGTTAAGTTGGCTATTCTATAATAGAAATAAGGTTGTAGAGTTCCTCCACTAAGAGAGGGTAGATAGAGGAAGCATCTTCCAGAGTTTCTATTAAGGATAGTTAAATTGTATAATGAGAGTGTGTGACAAATATTTGAAAAAATGTCAAAGAGGAAAGGCATTAGGTTTGTAATATGATGGATTTTAGAAACTTTTGTGCTTGAGAGGAGAAGGGAAAGGATTATGGCTATGATTTAAAAAAATCACAAAAGAGTACAAGAGAGAATAAAAAATATGGATAAGAAAAATATTATAGGAAAGGGAAATGGGTAAAGATAGAATCGTATTCTTCCTTTCATGAAAATTTATTTGCAAAAGTGGAAGAGAGTTCTTTTGAGGACAAGTGGGTATTGGGAAGTGCGGGTAATAGTGAAGAAGTTGATCTACTTATGCAAATTGAAGCAATTGAGACTTGGAATGGAAAGAATTGACACAAGGTGGAGTGCAAGTTGCAATAATAAATGATGAGGTAAAATCTGATTTTTGTGAATTTTTTAATGAATTTGATTTACATGTGAAAGATAAGGAATATAAGAATATTGAGAAGGATGTTGTAGTAGTAGAGAAAGAGGAGAATGTAAAGGTAAATTTTGATTTTTTAAATATTGTAAAGGTTATTTTTTGTATAAACAAAATGGTTAAAAAATGTGAAGAAAGAAAAGTGGAAGAGTGTAGCAATAAGAAGCTACAAGAAGTTGTTATTAACTTTGTTGGAATATAAGAAGGTAAGAAAGGGGAGTAGATTGAATTCATTGATTTCTCTAAGATTGCTAGTATCGATTTGAATGTAGGCGATAAGATAGAGTGGGAAGATGAATCATGGTATAGTTAGGTAAATTTTATGAGAGGGAGAAAGAAAGGAAGGATGAAAGAGAGTAGAGGTCATGAAGATATAAAGTAAGGTGAAGAAGAAAAACCCAAAAGACAAGGAAGTAAGGTGGATCTAGAATATAAGCAAGTTTTCAAATTATCATGAGCTAAACTCGTGTAGAATTTTCACTTGCACTCATTCTTTGGCACAGGAGAATCTATGGGTGTATGATAATCTTGTATCACCCAAAAAAGTTGACTTTGTTTAATTTTGTTTTGATGGTTTTCTTTGATTTTTCTAGTTGTGGGAAAGTTTCTCATTCTTGAACTTCAACACTCATAAGGTGATTTAATCCAAAAAGAAAAACTCATGAACAATTCAATGTTCCAAGGGTCAATTAATGTGGAGAAATAAGGTGTTCAACTTATGCATTGTTGTTTTATTTTTTATGGCTCTCAAATCATGATATTGTTGATTTATAAAGTGCATCATAATATGAACATTAAAAAATTATTCTAAGCTTAAAATTCAGTTCTTAACCTTTGATTGTGGACATTTCATATGATTTAAATGCTCTTGAATAGTTATACCATGTTTTTGAGTGCCAAATTGAGATGTTTTTTATTATGGAAGAAATAGGTTTTGAAGGGACCTTAAACCCTTTTTACAAAATATTCTGACATCTAATTAAATATAACATATAAGCTCCAAACACTAAACCAAAAAAAAATAGGCTACAATAGAGAACGCAGTGAAAACGGTAGCCAAAAACCAACAAAAAACACAAAAGACAATAGAAAAAACCATAAACCAAAGAAGAGGAACACCAGCTAAGCTAGGTTTTTAAGGGTCTTGGCAACCTCTGCTTCTAGTTGGCTCATGTTCAAAGCCACTTTCTTTAGGTATTATAGGTCAAATGAGGGATTCAAGGCTTTTTTCTTTAAATTTACCCTAATTCTCTTACCAGGCCCTAATTCCTCTTGGCCTTTGTCATTTTTAGCATCCAAGACCACAATCGCCTTCTCCTACTGCTCTTTATCCAAGTTATCCACTATAATCTTCATCATTTCAATTGTGTTCTTTATGATTTTGTGGCTATGAGCCATTATTGTCTGGAGAGAAGCTTGGATGCCCTTGGCATCATCTTCAACCTTAAAAATCCTATCCTCGTAATTTTTCTTTAGTTTCTCAATGGCCTCTAAGGTCTTATTGAGGTAGTCCACAACTGAGTTCTTTTCAACCTTTGTCCACTAGACAAAACTAGCTTCCTAACTAGTAGTTGTAGGATCCTCCCCAAAAGTCTTTCTCAACCCAGAGGACTCCATAACCTCCATCTTACTACCAATGGCTCTCCATTTCACTTTTAGCTCCTTCAACTCATGAAAAACCCACTTGAGCATACTAAAAGAATCAACTACATTATCTTTGGCTATACCAAGAGCATTAGGTAGTTGTTCACGATCCGTACCAAAGAGATCAACATTAGGATTTCAGGGAGACTTAACACCAATCTCACCCACATCCCCTAAAAGATGCTTGCTTGAAGCAGGGGATGAGGAAGGATTATGATAACCAAGGTTAGGAGGGGGATGCATTGCCACTTCAAGACCCTTCTAAACAGTTTTTCCTTTATTATTATTTTTCCTAAGAATCTAGAGGGGGAAAGTAGATTTACCCATTTCCTCGTTATTAGAAGATGTGGAACTAGAGGAGACCACAATTTTCCTCTTACCCTTCCCTTTGGCCATGAGCCCTTTGATAAAAAACTAAGGCTTAACCTCCCTCTTAGATTTTTTGGAGTGAGTGAACTCTTCCTCCTCTGTATTAGACTACTCTTCTCCCTCCGAGTCTCCACTAGACTTAACCATGCTAGTATCATCACCCTCTAAAATATGAATGAGATTAGAAGGGGTAGGGAGAGCCCTAAAATGATCACCGATTAGAAAAAGAAAATCATCATGCACCACCAAATACTTATGTGGGTTCTTCCTATGGTCATTGATATTTGCAGTAAGAGAAGACAACAAATAGTAGGGGGAAAAAAACTTGGTGTGATGCCTAAAATGAATCATCAAAACAAAATAGTGGACAAAAGCCCTATTAAAATGACCATCATGGGTATCATATTCCATGATTACCATTAAAACCTACCTCTAAATGGGCTTGATGACCCCAATGTCATAGCAACTCTTAGATTTATGCTCTAATTTTTCTTGCTCTTCCTCAGATGTTACAAAGGACGAGTTGTTGGAATATTTGAAAGAGTTACAAATTTAAATTTAAAAGGAGTTACATTTCCAGATTGCAATAAGTGTTCTTGGATGAAACCCACACCCCTATTTTGTGTGTTGGGTAATTTATTAAAAGGTATGAATAAAAAAGAGAGAATGCTTGGTTATAGGAGAAGGGGATGTGGAGAAAATGGTGAGGAGTTAAAGATTCTTAGGATTTTTATGGGCATTCCCAATCTCCACAAAAAAAGAGGTTTCTTGGATATTTTGGCATGAAATAATGTGCATGTAGTTATTTGTTTTAAAAATTTCTTGAGAGTGTTTCCCAATAGAGTATATTGAAACTTTTTTTGTGTAAATTTTGAGAGGGCAATGTTATGTTTTTCTTGCTCAAACTAATTTTCAAAATCCTGTCACTGTAACTTTTAAGCTTCAAAAGTAAAGTTATTTCCTTTTGATAAATCTTTGGTTGCCTACAAGTGTTTGATATTGTCAAGATACTAAGAGTTATTTTTTGGCATAAAGAATCAAGACTCCATATGACTTCAAGATTATTGTAATAAAATTATTTATAATAAATTAATTTTAGGTTTGTCTAGAAGTTGATAAATGAGGGTGTATGAATGGTTATGGTTGTCTGGATGGGTGGTTTGGCACTTTCCATCATTTTTCTACATCACCTAATGACTCCACCCATCAAATTATTATAAATATTGCATGTAAAAATCTCTAGGAAAATGGTGCCCACATCTCTACAAATAAATAGAAACTTGCTAGTTGAATTCAAAGTCATTATCTATGTTATGTGTTATGCATTTTGTAGTCATTATCATTATTTTGTGTTCTACATTTTAGTCTTGTCTAAATTGTTCACTATGTGTTATAAAGGTACAACTATAAAGTAATGCCTCTCAAAATAATTATCTTGTGTGCCATAGTTTCAAATTAAACTATTATATCTCACTAATTATAATATAAAATCCATTAGCAATTTTTATGGTATTTTTAAACACCTTGAGAGAAATTTATTGTATCACTAGGATCAAGTTATCTTAGGTCGAACCCTTGACTCAACTAACTTTATGAATCAGACTAAGAAAAGCATGTGTGTTGAATCCTTGATTGAAAACAATATTATGTTCTACCTATATCTGATCATTCTTTGGTTGAAGGAAGTTAGGCATCACATCTACCTTATTAATTGCAAGAGCACTATCTCTACTTATTGAGTTAGCTCATCTCTTCACGAAAGTTCGCATTTCCTCTTGGATAATTATCATTTTTTATATGGTAATCCTGCTTAGGTGGCTACTTAGATGGTTTTCCTATGTAGCATGGAAGATAGGTATATGTACCTCCCTCCTATACACTCATTTATCTCACTAATACATAATATTTTAATTTATTTTTGCTTTTATTTATCATTTATTATTTCCACTTGCCTAGAGTGTTCCTCGCTAAGTTTGAGATGGTATCAAAGCCTTTGTTAGTGTGATGGAGATGCAAATGATTTTACAAACAAATTTGAAGTGAGAGAATTTGGCTTGGTCGTACAAATTCTACTAGATCGGCAAAGCTTTGCTAAACTTTGTTCATTAATTGTAATTTATCTTTTTTATTTCTAGCAAATATATGCAAATAGTGTTGAAAATTGTGAGAATGTATTATTCTCATAAATATTTACAAATGTTTGATGGTATTTTACTCAAAATATTAAGGCTATTAGGAGTTATTTGACCAAATTAGAATTATCTTTGTAAATCAAGGTGATATTGGAATAATATTTGTAGATTTATTATATTTAGATTGATATTTGCGCAATCTAGAACATATTTGCACTAATTCAATTAGTATTTGAAAATATTATTAAATTATGTTGAATATTTACAAATAATGTTCAATGTTTACAAAATTTGTCACAATTTGGACATAATTTGTTGTTAAAGATGAATATCTATATATTCAGGAAGATTTGTTACATCTAGCATAAAAATCTGCACATAATCTGCATTGATATATATATCTTTGCACTTTATTTATGCTATTTGAGGGGGTATCAAATTGTAAATTCAATCATTTTGGCTTCAAATAAGCATCGACCTACAAATTTATCAATAATTTTCTCCAAACTATAATAATTTTGTGTCAAATTTGCTTATTTGGCATTGATCTACTAAATTAACCTTCATCTACCTATTGATTGAGGGCTTAAACTTGGTGCCAATACTCTAACATTGGTTCAATGTGATATGAAGCTAGTTTAGTAGTAGAAAATTGAGTTGATGTTGTTTCTTGCAAATTTCTTTCTACCTACAAAGGGAAGTTCTAGCAATGTTTGGAGTCTAAGTCACATCCTGCAATTGGGGGAAAACCTAGATTTGCAATTTTAAATCATCCCGCTCTTTTGGCATTACAACTCACTCTAAAATTTGATTTATTTTTTTGTCAATGGGTCCTTGGTCTACTAGTGAAGTTGAAAGGTTCTTAATGATCCCACCAGGGATCAATTCTTTCTAAGTGTAAGGCTTCAACATTGAAATAAGGGATGAGGTTGGGATCATGCCCCAAGAGAACTTGGCGGAATGGATACCCCTTAATCCTTGGCTCTTAGCCAAAAATGTTCAACCAAAGGCTCGTTCTCCCGTATCAAGTAGCTAAAATGGTTTCATGGATCACCTCCATTAAAAAAATGTTTTTTTATCACTAGTATTAAAAATATGAATTGCAATTTGGGCAACTTTATTTGGTCGCATGAACTTCTATGAGTTTGGTGTAGACTATAATAAAAATTAGCTAGTATATCAGCTCATATTAATTTCCTTTGGAGGGAAATCACCGATCTATTCCTCTAACCTACAATATATTAAAATGTCAACCTTTCATGAGTGGCAATATTGGCATTTGTAAATATGCAAAAATTTCCCCAATTTGGGTGTCAAAATCACATGTGGAAATTTGAAATCTTCTCAACATTTCCATTCATGATTTTTATTTGGGTTTTCATTTCTTATAGCTTATCTCAACCTTCTCCCTTCCCCCCCTTAAATTCTCTCAAAACTTAAATTTTTGCAAGGTATTTTATAATTTTGTAATGCACTACATTATAAAATGTCAAATTATGGGGGTTACTACTATGAATAAATGAGGAGTCTCTTATTGTTGACTTTTTGTTGGTTCTAATGATGTTTCAAAGTTCATTGAAAATTAAATTATATTATTATGGTAATAATAAGTGTACCATCTAAGTGATTCTTTCAAGGACAACTTCATGATGATCTGAACCTTATTAATTAACTTCATCAATTACAACAATGTTGTGTTGCATATGGCATCAACATAACTAATCCTTTTAAACCATTATCATCAAAATCACCTATTGAGGACACTCCTACATATTCTTTGGTAGTTTCTAGTGGTTAGGTGCAATAATATATTCATCTTCTTCTAGAGATAGCTCATTGGGACACATTCATATAAGACTTCACACCTTTTTTTGTAGACTCCCAATTGCCAACTTGGAAGACACCATTAATGATGTTCATCTCATCTTTCTTGATAGCTTCTATGGAGTTGCATCATATTATTTTGTTATTATGGGCTCATCTCTATCCCCTCTTGTCCTATCTCTATGTCTTTTCTTGTCAACATTTGACATTGTATAGGAGACATTTAAGCAACATTTATAAGTATTATAATTATCTTTAGACTATGATATGCATTGGCATTCATTAGATTCTATATTTTTATCTTCATTGTGGTGGCCTAGAATACTTGATTTATTTGTTGTACCTTTTGACATTGACATGGACATACTTAAGCATAGTTCAGAGGCTTCATTCATGATGAGTTGTCTTTCCTCATATGAACCTTCCAATAATGAGAAAATTGTTTACATTCTTCTTTGGATTTATTTTTATATAGTCCTAAATTGTAAGCACTCCAGGATCATTTTGTGCCTATTTTAGTGTATTTTATATGGTAGGACCTCCTATAGCATTTAAAGGATCACCTAAATTCAAATATGGGTCCTCCAATCCTTTTAATATTGCTTTAACTCAAGGTGGCCCTTATTTCTAGGTGTTTTCCTCTCTCTTTCATCCAACCCCATAATTTATTTCCTCACTTAGGCCCTATATACTTATTTTTGGCCTTTGTGATCTACTTTGACCCTAAAATGAGTTGTTATCAAAAATCTCACTCTCACCTTACATCCTTGGCACCTAGATCAAATTTGAGCTATGTCCTAGGACAATGGGGCCCAAATTTAGCTCGAAGGTCAATTCCAAGATTTAGGGGGGAGATCTAGTCCCATGGTAAGCCTACTTAATTTTAACTCCCCAAAATGATGTGAGATGTATATAAATTCCCAATCTCTGCTTATTTTGGTGTCCTTTATCCATTGTTAGCATTCATGATCAAGATTTCACAAGTGCATCCATTATTATCAAGTGAAAGAAAGAAAATCAAGCATTGAAGATCCATCGAGTTCAAGAATTCAAGAAATCATTCCTCTCAAACAATCAAGGTATTTTCTTCCATAGATCTATATTATTTCCCCCATTGGAGGCTAAGCAAAGGATTTTTATATCAAGGAAGGAGAACCACATCTATCCATCATCATTAAAATATTCTCTTTCTTCTCTCGAATCCAATATTGGATTGCAACATCTATTCCATAGGGTTTTTTCTTTTCACAATTTATTTTTGGGTTTGTGTTTAGTCAAAGCTATTGCATCAACATACTCGATCACATCTAAAGAAATATTTTCATCTACAAGGTATTATATTCTTCATTTTTCTAGATCTAGGCTCTGTTGCATGACAACTTAATCTCCTTTATTTAATTTCATCTCAAGGTTGATTCCTAAACAGGGGTTTGACTGAGGAAAACCCTCGTTTCAACCTTCTTCCCCATTTTTCTATGTACAAAATGGGTTACAAATTTGTCAGATCAAATCTGGGAAGAACCATAATAGTCACAAGATCTATGAAAGTTTTAGCCAAAAACACAGAGAACACGTCACTATTCTCAAAATGTCTCAAGGACATGTCATTGTTCTTACCATGTCGCTACCATTTTGAGTTCAAATTTCTATCATAGGTAAAAATTGTTCTAGATTTTGTTTCCATAAATTTTTGCTCATTATCAGTTTGTACCAATCTATTTTTATCAGTTTCTCAATTTCTTTCTTAATAGGTCAACTATATCTTATTGTATTGTTCTAAATTGTAAGAACCTATGTGCTCTGCAATTTAATGATTGTTTAGCACCTACCTTAATGTATTTACACTATAGATTGTATTCTAAGACTTCATAATTGCACTTAATGCATACCTAATTCAAATATGGGTCCTCTAATCTCTCCAAAATTGTGCAAAAATTAAGGTAGGACCTTATTTCTAAGTGTCCTCTATTTTTCCTCCAATCAAAAAAAATCTCATCTCATAGTCCCTATTTCACCTTTTATGGCCTCGAAATTCAATCCTGACATCGTAATCAAATGTCTATTCAAATCTCACATCTATGGACTAACTGGGGCCTACAAACCAAATCTCAGATATTTTAGGCGGGACAAGTCAACTTGTCCCTGGGATTTTTAGCCAAATTTGGGGCAAGGCCCCATCTCGAGACATTTGCAAGATTTCCAAATTTACAATCAGCTTATTTAATTCTATCTCCCAATTTCTCTATAAAAGAAACCCTCACACCTCAATTTGAGAACATGAAATCAATTGCAAGGAGAAAGCACCAATTTGATGACAACAAGAAATTGCAAGGTGGAAGCCCCATTTTTATGACATCCTATGAAGTGAGGTTTTTTTAATTGAAAGCTACATCTACCTACATCAAGTATCTACATTCTTATTCAAGCATTCAAAATATCCAAGACATCATTTTCAACACCGTCATGAAGCTTCAAACAGATCATGAGGATGACTAGGAGTACTCTTTCTATCTAGGGTGGGGTATGATTCCTTTTATTTTTAGATCTATGCATTGGTGCTTCATATTTTCAAGTCTACATTTCAGATCTATGGTTATTTGGATGCATTCAATCATGGATTGATTGCATTTACATGTTGGGGTTTCATTCTATCACACATAGGGTTAGATCTATGCATTTTTCTATGCATTTAAGCTCATTAGCAATTGAGGAATACACTAGATTCGCGAGCACTATACATTATCTCTATCATAATGACTATCCATGGAGGTTGGAATTGCTAAAATGGGGGGTTGAACAAGGCAAACCCCTTTATAGCCACACATACAATTTCTCAAATCTATAGGTTCAAGCAATCATATATCCAACTATAAATCTAGAGAACCCTTCCAAACATAGAGATAAAGCATCCCTAAGTTTGGAGTAGAAAAAACTAGGTACAAGTCAAATTTCTAGGGACAAGCCAACTTTTTGGGGACAAGTCAACTAGTTGAATCATCCCTTCCCACTTTCTATGAAATTTTAGGTACAAATAGTTTTAGGTCTTAGTTTTCCAGATCTAGAGTTACAACAGGTTCTCAGACTCTGACAGTTGGAAAATTTGGATCCAAAGTACAATTTCCTCTATTCTATTTCCAGGTGCACTTGTTCTTACCTCTTTTTTTGCATCTTCACTTCTATAGATTGATTATGTCATTTACATTTCATTTCCTTGTCATTTCTATTAGGAATAAAAAAAACCTACATTGTGTAGATTCCACATTGGCACCCTTACTCCCTTGGTTGTGCTAATTGGATTCACTTTGTAGTAGATTTGTATTCCAATGTATGATAGACTTTGGGATATAATACTCCTATAATATTACATCCTATTTTCTATTATACATTTTGGTGAACTCGTCCCTTTCATGCATTATACCTTTTGTTGTGGATAGTTAGATTTTGTATGTCTTTGTTTTCAATTCTAAAAAGAGCAAAAAAAAAATGTAATTTGGTGCTCAAATATACTTTTTTGCATTGTTTTAGTCTAGCTATCTAGGATCTACATTTTATGCATTCATCCTTTTAGTGTTTAGCTAGATCTTTTATTTCTAGGTATTTTAAATCATAAAAAAGAACACAAAAATTGTTGTCTTTTACTTTTTGCATTGCTTTCATATTTTGAAAAAAAAATCATTCATTTGTCTTTAGTCATATCTTTTTTCCAACATGTGTGATTTCTTTATTCATGGGTTTTTTGATGACTCATTTAGTATTCGTGATGTTGAGGACCTTTATGAGTCTTATAGTAGTCAAGATTATGTTATGTTAGGTGAAGCCCTCAATGACTTCATCTCTACTAAATCTTCCTCTACAACTCCTAAAATCTCCTTTTGGCAAAAGTTAATTAATGTGATACAAGTATTTAGGGTTTATAATAATCCCCTTTATGACCCAATCAATGATTTCTCTCCCAAAGATTCTCTCCCTCATGAGGACATATTGATGCAAGAACTTACTTTCAAGCATTCTCAATGATATTCCTCTTTGGGATGAACCTATTGGCAAGTGATGTTTGGGAACACTAGGGATCACTTAAGGGTTTTCATTTATGGCAACACTTATGCTGGAGTGATTGCATGTAGAGAGTTTTGGTACTGGAGTCACAATCATGAAAATGACGAAGTATAGAATTAGGATAAAATTATACTATGTTACATTTTTGGTTAGCAATGATAATGTATGATGTATTACAGCTTGAAAAGTTAGTAGAAGGCATTTTGGGATATGTATGTCCTTTAGTTAAGGTCACATGTGTTTTGGTGATCAAATCAATGAGATACAGTGTTGTGAAGGTATGCAAAGATAGAGAATCAGTGTAACAGGGCATATGAGCAGTCGCGAAGAGTAAGGCAAGGTTAGTTGGTATGGAAACGTGCTAAGTCAGATAAATGTTGTTGTTGATGTTTTGTAGCTTTAGTCGAATAAACACTATGAGTTGATACTAGTGAAGATATGTATATATATATTTAGTATATATGAGATGTGTGTGTGTGTATATATATATATATATATATATATATATATATATATATATATATATATATATATATATATATATATATATATATATATATATATATATATATATATATATATATATATATATATATATATATATATATATATATATATAATCTAAATATTAGAGAAATTAATATAATACTCAAGATATATATAATAATGATAATAATAATTGTCATTATATTAATTACACATTAATGAATATACATGTCTCATGAAGGGACATGTCTCTTCTTGGCTCATTCTCAATATAAATGCAAGAGTTTGTTGCATTTGGAAAACACATACAATCAGATAGTGCTATTACATTTGCAATGATCCTAAAAACCTTAACATGGTATCAAAGCCAAGTTACAAATGTAAGAGAGTAGTTTATTGATGGTGAATGTGTGATTGTCTCAGAAAATACAGTCTCGATACAAGGACCATATCTCACAAATGCACCATTGGATTTTTCTTTTTTTTTTGGATATGTTGGTGATAAAATAATTTACAAGAATCTCACCGGAGAGATTGAAGATAAAATGTCATGTGCAAAAGTTATGACCAACTATGTATGGGTCTATAAAACAAATCTGAAAAAAAAAGAGCGAGGTTCTTTAAAAGCCTAACCACATGAAGGGAGATCTAATAAGATTGAAGGAAATAAGTACAAGATAATTGAATTCAAGGGAGAAAGAACTTGATTCTTGCAAATGAATTGATGATTGAGACTAGATGCAAAGGGAGTCTGACATTTCAAAAGAGGTCAAGAAATTGATAAACTTGAGCTTTAGAGGGAGCAGATGGTTCAGTCAACTTGTGACAATCTTGATCATATTGATTGAGAGGGAGTTCACTATTGAAGGTGAAACACTTCTAAGGTAAACTTGATATAATTGATTATTATACTAATGAATCATGAATGTTTTTAATGGGCCTTCCCCTTGTGTAAATCATGAGGAAGTGACGACTTCCAAATGATTATCACTTGTATTTGCAGATGTTATTGGAAGATGACGATCTTACAATAACTTAAATCATGATATACATTATTTATAATGTTGAAACAGATCATGATGAATTAATGCAACAACTAAGTGTTAGATGTCATTAAGTTGACAGTCTATGAGTTGTTTGCATAAATATATCTTGCGAAGCAACAACTAAGTGTTAGATGTCATTACATTGACGATCTATAAGTTGCTTGTATAGATACATCTTATAAAGCAAAAACTAAGTGTTAGATGTCTTTAAATTGATGGTCTATAAGTTGTTTTCATAGATATATCTTGTAAATCAACAACTAAGTGTTAGATGTCATTGATGGTCTATGAGTTGTTTGTATAGATATATGATAGGTATTTGGCGAATATCATGTGTTGATATTATGTAGGCTAGTACCTTATTGAGTGCTTGGTGAATATCATATGTTGATGTTATGATAGGCCAATACTCAGAGTATTTGGTGAATGTCATGTGTTGACATTATGATAGGCCAATACTCAAGAGCTTGTGAATAGAATCATTGATGGAGGTAATCCACCTGAGAACTTGTAGACAAAATCATCGATGGAGGCAATCCTAATATTGAGACTATGTTTCTATTAATTACATCTTGATGATGATGCCTTTATTTCTTACATCATATGATTGATGTTGTCAAGTTATTAAGTGTTGACATTGGATTGATTTGTCCTCCCTAGCTAAGAGGGAGTGTTGATGTTTTGTAGCTTTAGTTGAATAAACACTATGAGTCAATACTAGTGAAGATATTTATATATATATTTAGTATATATGAGATGTATATATATACTTATATATATATATATATATATATATATATATATATATATATACATACATACATACATACATACATACATACATACATACATACATAACTATTAGAGAAATTAATATAATATATATATTATTATTATGTAAATATTAGAGAAATTAATATAATACTCAAGAGATATATTATATATATATATATATATATATATATATATATATAATAATTGTCATTATATTAATTACATATTAATGAATAGACATGTCTCATGAAGGGACATGTCTCTTCTTGGCTCATTCTCAATATACATGCAAGATTTTTTTGCATTTGGAAAACACATACAATCAGATAGTGCTATTACATTCACAATGATCCTAAAAATTAACATAAAAATTGTATATGTTAATATTATTTAGAACAATAGAGAGGGGGGGTGAATCAATTGTTCTTAGGTCCAGATGTACCAATTGAACTTTTAAACACTTCAACAATCTCATATCTAATCACCAACACAACTTAGTCTCTAAAGTACATATATCAGAAACATATAACATACAATCCACTGTCCAAAAATAATTAACTTGCAAAATATAGAAACATTCACATCAAAACATTCACACAAGTATAACACCATGATTTATAGTGGAAACCTAGCTTGGGAAAAACCACTTTGTAACATGTTACTGATATTTTCACTCTTCTAAAGTGAGCTCTGTGAAAAGCCAACCTTGTAAAAGGTTTACAAACATACTACTAGGTGTGACCCTATTAAAGGATTTAAACACTCTATCAAAAGTGACCTGGTTAAAGGATTTGAGTACATTCCATTAGAATTCCACCTTGATTAAAGGATTTAAACAATGACTGTTAGGTCAACCTTGATTAAAGGATTTTGACTGATACAATGGTTAGAAAGTAACAATAGTTTATGATCTGAAAAACATACAACTCACTTTGCAAATAATAGATCCAATTTGCACATATATGGTGATTTACTGACTGAGCTCCATTTTCATCTCCATCACTGATCTGCTCATAATTCGCTTCAAGCAATCACAACTATGATCAACTCCTTCTCAATTTTTCCTCCAGCCTTCTGCTTAGACTTGTCAGTCAATAACATCAACAACTTTAGCACATGTAACCTCACAATTAGGTTTTCCTTTATACCTCTTCAATTAGGTAGATCCATCTTTTATCGCTTAATTTCCTCTGTAGATCTTAGGTTTAGGTCAGATTCATCAAATCCTTCCAACATTTAAGTTCTTCATCCTTCCTTCTAGATACATCTTCAAACTTCTCATTGAATCCATAATAAAATGATTTACCATGCATTAAATTCTTCATACAATTAATTAATAAAGTAAACATGATTTACATAACCCAATAATTCAACTATGTCGGCTCAGAATCTCAATTCTTTTTCCAAATGTAAATTACTGACACTTGGTCAATACTGTGTTCATCTCCTCGGTCATCACTGTTTAACTCGGTCATCTCTACAAACTGTCTTCCTCAGCTAACACGGTCTTGCTTGATAATTTCCTGTCGCTCGACTTAAGCTAATGTTCGGTCAACACTAAATTTACTAGGCATATACTAGCACTCGGTCGACACTAACATCACTCGGCTTAAACTAGATTTCTTCACTTTTTTTTGGGTAAGCCTACTTATTTAGCCTTTCTTCTTACTTAGATAAACAATACTATTAGAATAACTAAGAGGGGGTGAATCAGTTATCCAGTGTCCCAAACCAAAATGTATAATTCAAAACTATTTCTTCAATTTTTTCTCATCAGTAAACAATAATAACTTTCACTATTTGTGCTTTTACCGATTACCAGTCAAATGCTATAACAATTACCGATCAAATCTAGCATGTAACATGTAAAGAATGATAACAAAAAAATATCACAATCAACACATAACACAAGAGATTTAATGTGGAAACCTTGTAAAGGAAAAAACCACCTGGGACCGCCAACCCAAAATTGTTCACTCTTCTGAAGTGAGGTCTGTTAAGACCCAACCCTGTTAAAGGTTTACAAACACACTGTCAGGTGTGGCCTTGTTAGAGGATTTTAGACTAGAAGTTATCATCCAAATAGCATTCACTATGGGGTTGACAGGATAACAATGTTCATTCTATGAATGATACATCATAAGACTTTCAGAGTCCACTCGGTTAAGAGATTTTGACTGTATACAATGGTTAAATATGTAACAATAAATGATCTGCCTTAATACAACTTCAATTGCAGATTACAGATCAATATTTAGTCCATTCAAATCCTTCTAATCAATATTTCACTTTAGATTCAATACTGTATCAACTTACTGTCCGTTGGTAATTGCTCTCTATAGCTTGGTAATTGTTCTGCAGCTCGGTTCTTACTAACCAGTATGATCAGAATGCATGAAAACCTTGTTCACATGATATTCCTATAGCTTTTACTTCTTCCGGCATCTTTCATAAAGAAATTATGTTCTCTTATATAGATGAGTAAATCATTTTCTTCTCCTCCATCAGATTTTTTCGCTTAACCACATTCATAGATTTTGTCACTTCAAACTTTCTTGGCACTTGTGTCAATAATACATTTGATTCTCATCCTTTAGATCTTTCCTAAATTTCATCAGTCGATCTGTGTAACAAACTTTATCCATTACCTTGATGTTATACTCTTGCCAGCTCATCAATCTTATCGGCTAAACTAATCATTTAATTCATTCTGTTCCACTCGGTTAACAAAGAAATGCGTTGGTGAACACTACTTGGTTAATACTATGATCGGTATACACTACACTTCGTTGGTGTATACTAGAAATGCTTCATTTACTGACAACACTACTTTGTGTCTTTCAGCTCTATACTTCATCATAGATGAATGCAACATAATAAAGTCAATATCATCAAGTCATAGACTCATCAATAAGTTACTCAATGTGTTCCTTATCCTCATTTGTCATGTACATCTTTCTCCATGTAGATTTCTCTATTCTTCATCTCTTTCACCTTTCCTCAGATGTCTCAGTATAGTAACTTACAAGATAAGTACTGTCAAGCTAGTTGACATCAATGACAACATAATACTGATTTAATCATATTACATATCTAATCAACAACTCCTTAGTGATCTTGCAATCACAAATCCTTCAATCAAATTCCAAATCACTTGTAGTCCAACAATCTCTCCCTTTGGCATTGATGGCAACTCAAGTAATATGAAATGTACCATACACATAGCAAACATATATTCTACAACTTTGTGAACAAAAATGTTGTAAGTCGAATAGAATTAATATGTTTAATCACTCTGTTACTAAACCAACATTAGATAATACAACTTTACCATCCTGTAGTTGTGTTCTTTTCAGTTCTGTCTCATTCAGATTGTCTCTCCCTTTGATAGTTCTTGTCGGTGCTTGTTCCTTTTCCTTTTCATATTATTTATCTCTCCCTTTGATAGCAATGCCAAAGAAACAAATAAACAAATAATTATGTCATCCTCTATATCTCAATATACTAATATCCCAATCGGTACAAGTTCTCAAACTTAATCACAACCTTGAACATGATTCAAAGTGTGAACTATATTGCATCAACATGAATAATATTCTGATAAAAATAGGCTAATGCAACAACCAGATCACCTTAGTGACCGATAGATAGGGGACGGACCCCAAGTCTAGTCCTCAAGTATTCAAATGTGTCCTTTGGTAGAGGCTTTGTAAAAATATCAGCAAGTTGTTCTTTAGATGTGACAAATTCTAACTTCACTTGCTTCTCTTACACTTGTTCTCTTAAGTAATGATACTTAATAGATATATGCTTTGTCTTAGAGTGCATCACAGTATTCTTTGAGATATTAATAGCACTAGTGTTGTCACAATATATAATCACTGGGTCAGTGATTACCTCATTCATTCCTTCCAACACTTATTTGATATATGCAATGTTTGAATAGTTAGTAGCAGTAACAACATACTCTGCTTCAGCTGTAGACTGAGAAATACAAGCCTGCTTTTTACTTGTCCATGTTACAAGTCTTTCACCAAAGAAAAATGCTCCTCTGGTGGTTCTTTTTCTATCATCCACATTTCTAGCCCAATCAGCATCGGTGTAAACTTTCAGTTCAAACTTCCCTTCCTTAGGATACCATAATCCACAATTCTCTATTTTCTTTAGGTATCTTAAGATCCTTTTTATAGCTATCATGTGTGATTCTCTAGGATTAGCAGAAAATCTTGCAACAATACCCACAACATGTGCTATATCTGGTCTACTGTGAACTACGTACATTAACTTACCAATCATGGATCGGTAAAGTGTCTAGTTTACCTCTATAGTTTCATCCTCCTTTGTCAATTTGCATCTAGTAGCCATCGATGTTCCCATAGGTTTAGCATCTTCCATGCCAAATGTATTTAGTACTTCCTTTATGTATTTAGATTGTGTGATGAATATTCCATCACTCTGTTGAATCACTTGTAGTCCAAGAAAGAACTTAATCTGTCCGAACATAGACATTTCAAATTCCTTTTGCATTTCATCAGCAAATGTCTTCTCGATAAGATCTGAACCTCCAAAAATAATGTCATCAACAAATATTTTAGCAATGATAATAGTATTATCAGTATCACCTTTCACATATAGATTGATGTTTTCACTTGTTCTAACAAATCCAATACTTAACAAATAAGTATGCAGTCTTTCATACCATGCTCTCAATGCTTGCTTCAATCCATATAAAGCTCTATGTAATCTACATACCATGCCTTTATTGTCGGGATCAACAAATCCTTCAGGTTGTTCAATGTAGACCTCTTCTTCAAGTATACCATTTAAAAATGCTGACTTTACGTCCATTTGATAGACTTTGAATTTCTTGTGTGCAACATATGCAAGTAGCATTCTAACTCCTTCTAATCTAGCAACATGTGCAAATGTTTCACCATAGTCAATGCCTTCTTCCTGTGCATATCCCTTGCATACCAATCTAGCTTTATTTCTTGTGACTTCACCATTTTCATTCAATTTATTCCTGTATATCCACTTAGTACCGATAACATTCTTATCTTTTGGGTAGGGTACTAAGGACCAGGTTTTGTTCTTTTCTATTTGTTCTATTTCCTCCTTCATTGCATTAACCCATTCTTCATTCTCTAATGCAACTTTCACAATTTTAGGTTCAAATTCACAAATTAAACATGTACCTTGTTTTGTTTTGCTTCTAGTTTGCATTCCAGCATGTCTGTCTCCAATGATTTGTGTTTCAGGAGTCTTCTGACAAAAATAGCCAGAACTTGATTTCTTCTTTCTTGTTCATCCTGTTTAGGGTCATTTTCTTGCTCAGTAGCT
The DNA here is from genome assembly GCA_027943335.1 of Chamaecyparis obtusa. Classification (NCBI taxonomy): domain Eukaryota; kingdom Viridiplantae; phylum Streptophyta; class Pinopsida; order Cupressales; family Cupressaceae; genus Chamaecyparis; species Chamaecyparis obtusa. The sequence goes on from BSBK01004810.1 coordinate 444,294, forward strand.
CCATTTGGTTCCTCGGTTTGTGTTGCATGTTGTCCTACATTGTTTCCCTACTGACCGGTTGTCACAGCTTGCGGCGTCGGTAGATACTCTGGATGTTCAATGTAAGTAAATCTACCATAGTCTTCTGGTTCTTTTGTACTTTCCTCTATGTACTTGTCATCAAACTCATCAACATGAACATTAGTAATTTCAACTATCTTATTTGTAACCTTATTTAAACATTTATATGCTTTACTTGTAGTGGAATATCCTAGAAATATCCCCTCATCTCCTTTAGAATCAAATTTGTCATTTCTCTCATCTTTCAAAATAAAGCATTTACTTCCAAAAATTATAAAATAACTTACAGTAGGTTTGTGTCCAAACCATAGCTCATAAGGTGTTCAGTTGGAGTCCTTCTTCAGTTGTACTTGGTTAAGAACATACACAACTGTATTGACAACTTCCCTCCAATATGTCTGAGCAACATTCTTATGTATCATCAATGTTCTAGCACAGTCAATTATAGACCTATTCCTCCTTTCAGCAATGCCATTTTGCTGAGGTGTCTTCGGTGCAGATACCTATCTTTTGATTCCATGCTCATTACAAAAATTAGTAAATTCATTAGAGATAAATTCACCTCCTCTATCAGATCTTAAACATTTTATTTCCTTGCTAGTTTCTTTCTCTACCTTAGCTTTATACCACTTAAACATTTTGAAAGCTTCAGATTTCTCTTTTAGGAACATAATAGTCATCAGTCTAGTATAGTCATCAACAAAAAGAATAAAATATCTATCACTAGAACAACTCTGAGTTCTCATAGGACCACATAGGTCGGTATGAACCAACTCAAGTATCTTCTTTGTTGAATAGTCTTTGCTTTTAAAACTAGATTTAGTCATCTTACCTTTATGACATTCATGGCATATGGCATGATCAGGTTTTTTCAAGTTAGGCAATCCTCTAACTCTTTTCTTTTTACTAATCTTGATCATGTTGTCAAAGTTTACATGGCATAACCTTCTATGCCACAACCAAGCATCTTCATCCTTTATTAACAAACAAGAAGACTGATCCATATCAAGATAGAATAGATTACCTTTGGATTGTGTACCAGTTCTGACAAATCTTCCTCCATCATCATAGATCTTCACCTTTTTGCTCTCAAAAGCCAATCGGTGGCCTGAATTGTTTAGCTGAGCCACACTTAATAGATTATAGTTTAGTCCATCTACCTAGTATGCATTTTCACATTGTAATATGTCATTGATCATCAGAGAACCTTTACCTCTTACCATACAAGGTGCATCATTTCCCATTCTCATAGATCCTCCATTATATTCAACAAGATGATCAAACTTCTCTACATCACCGGTCATATGATGTGTACAACCACTGTCTATGATCCATGTATCATTTTTGCTTACTTTAGAGATCAGTGTTGTCTCTTCATGTTTTTCTTCTTCCTCTGAGTCATCTTTCATAGCAACAAATACAACTTCTATATCATCTTCAGAATCAGATTCAGTTTCAATATCTTCGGCTATGTAACATACCTTTTTGCCTTTTTCATCTCGATTGTCTTTGTTGTAGTGTCGGTAGCCTCTGTTGACTCTTCTCCCATAGCTTCCTTCAGATCGGTCTTTGGATCTATCATCATCTTTCTTCTGAGGACATCTAGCAGTGATGTGACCAACTTCTTTACAATTAAAGCATGCCAAAGGTAGCTTACCTCTATACCTTCCTTTTCCCTTGGGCAATCTTCTAGCCATGAGTGCTTCAAGCTCATCAAGTTCATCATCGGTATTGTCATCACTATCACTGTTCCTGCTAGACTTTCCAATCTTCAAAGAAGACATGAAAGCAGATTCAACAGAAGGAACAACACTGTTATCAAAGTTGTTTAATTCAAAAGTTGTAAGTTTACCAATCAGAGTGTCAAGAGCAAGGTTGGATGTAGCTCTTATTTCATGAATTACAGAAATCCTGATTGCATAAACTGGTAGCAAAGTTTTGAGAATCTTTCTTATCACTATTTCATCATCAATTACTCCATCAAATGCTCTAATAGCATGTACCACCTCTTTGAGTCTATTTGAATATTGTACAATGTTCTCACCTTTCATTCTCATATCATCAAATCTACCTCTCAGACTTTCAGCTCGGGCTCTTTTGACATTTAGATCTCCATTGTATATTTGTGTTAACTTATCCCACATTGCTTTGGAAGTCATGCATGTCTTGATATCTTCAAATTCAACATCAGTATAGGCAGCAACAAGTTCCATCATAGTAACATTATGTTCATGCTTGTCCTTTAGTTGATCAAGAGTTAAGGGACCAGTGGGCAGTTGTATGTAGTCATTGTCCATTAGATCTAGTGCAGAGTTCCCAATTCCAGATATGTGTAGCTTTATTCTGCTTTGCCATACTACAAAGTTCTCCTTGTTCAGTTTCGGTACTTCCCTCTTATACATCTTGAGACCTTTTATGCTTAAGTCCTTAAAACTTCATTCCAAGCAACCAGAGCTCTGATACCAATTGTTAGAATAACTAAGAGGGGGGTGAATCAGTTATCTAGTGTCCCAAACCAAAATGTATAATTCAAAACTATTTCTTCAATTTCCGCTTGTCAGTAAATAATAATAACTTTCATTGTCTATGCTTTTACCAATTACCAGTCAAATGCTATAACAGTTACCGATCAAATCTAGCATGTAACATGTAAAGAATGATAACAAACAAATATCATAATCAACACATAACACAAGAGATTTAACGTGGAAACCCTATAAAGGGAAAAACCACCTAGGACCGACAACCCAAAATTGTTCACTCTTCTGAAGTGAGGTCGGTTAAGACCCAACCCTGTTAAAGGTTTACAAACACACTGTTAGGTGTGACCTTGTTAGAGGATTTTAGACTCGAAGTTATTGTCCAACCAACATTCACTATGGGGTTGACAGGGTAATAATATTCATTCTATGAATGATACATCATAAGACTTTTAGAGTCCACTCAGTTAAGAGATTTTGACTGTATACAATGGTTAAATATGTAATAGTAAATGATCTACCTTAATACAACTTCAATTGTGGATTACAGATCAATATTTAGTCCATTCAAATCCTTTTGATCAATATTTCACTTCAGATTCAATATTGTATCAACTTACTGTCCATCGGTAATTGCTCTCCATAGCTCGGTAATTGTTTTGCAGCTCGATTCTTACTAACCAGTATGATCAAAATGCATGAAAACCTTGTTCACGCGATATTCCTATAGCTTTTACTTCTTCCAACATCTTTCATAAAGAAATTATGTTCTCTTATATATATGAGTAAATCATTTTCTTCTCCACCATCAGATTTTGCCGCTTAACCACATTCATAGATTTTGTAGCTTCAAACTTTCTCAGCACTTGTGTCAATAATACGTTTGATTCTCATCCTTTAGATCTTTCCTAAATTTTGTCAATCGTCGATCTATGTAACAAACTTTATCTGTTACCTCGATGTTATACTCTTGCCAGCTCATCAATCTTATTGGCTAAACTAATCATTTAATTCATTCTGTTCCACTCAGTTAACAAAGAAATGCGTTAGTGAACACTGCTCGATTAATACTATGATCGGTATACACTACACTCCATTGGTGTATACTAGAAATGCTTCATTTACCGACAACATTGCTTTGTGTCTTTCAGCTCTATACTTCATCATAGATGAATGCAACATAATAAAGTCAATATCATCAAGTCATAGACTCATCAGTAAGTTACTCAATGTGTTCCTTATCCTCATCTATCATGTACATCTTTCTCCATGTAGATTTCTCTATTCTTCATCTCTTTCACCTTTCCTCAGATGTCTCAGTATAGTAACTTACAAGATAAGTACTGTCAAGCTAGTTGACATCAATGACAACATAATACTGATTTAATCATATTACATATCTAATCAATAAATCCTCAGTGATCTTGCAATCACAGATCCTTCAATTAGATTCCAAATTAGTTGTAGTCCAACACAATACATTATCTTATCAATGTGCCAAATAATCAAGTACCCATTGAAGTATCAAACAACTCAACCTTTCCTTAGGTTCTCTTGTTATCTCCCTTGCCCTAATCCTTTTCATCAATCAATAGATATGGTACTTTCTTAGATAGCAACTGTCTTACCAGTTAAGGTTTAACATCAATGACAATACAACAATTGTTTCAATTGCAGTTTCCAACAATCTCCCTCTTTGGCATTGATGGCAACACCACATGAATAACACATGATTTATCAACCAATCCAAAAAAATTTGTCAGTGCATCAAAAAGATTTATAATATCCTTAGCTTCTTCTGATTCACAACTTAGCCTTGTTTGACCATTCACAGAGTTACTCCCTCTGAATCTTTTCTATGTCTTTCTCTCCCTCTGATTCTCTGAATCTCTGAATCTTGGAACATATACCTCAGTGCTCTTTATTCCTGTGTTTTCATCTGAATCTCTCCCTCTTTGACAATAATACCAAATAAGCATCTAGCACTTACATCTTCCATATGTAAATGTCATCTTGTCAGTTTAGTATCAATATTTCTCCCTCTATCATCTTGGTTATGACTGATTATCAGCTTTGTTGTACTTTTCACAACTCTAGGAAACTCCTAAAGTGTGACCTTTCCTACATCAATTTGTCAGATATTCTATGTAGCACATTTGATGCAGTGCTCCTAGTTGACTAGGTAGCCTCAGTTAGGGGAAGCACCCCTAATTTACCTCTAAGATATTTATGAGCATCCTTAGGTAAAGATTTTGTGAATATGTCTGCTAGTTGTTCCTTTTTATTCACATATTCCATTCTCACTTCTTTATCTTGTACTAGTTCTCTCAAGTAATGATACTTGATAGCAATATGTTTAGTCTTTGTGTGCATCAGTGGATTCTTTGATATGTTGGTAGCACTTGTGTTATCATAGAAAATAACAATCGGCTCCATGATTTCCTCTTTCATTCCTTTCAACAATTGCTTGATCCATGCCAAATTTGAACAATTCACTACAACTGCTACATACTCAGCTTCTGCTGTAGATTGGGAAATACAGTTCTATTTCTTGCTTGTCCAGGAGACTAATCTCTTTCCTAGAAATAATTCTCCACCACTTGTACTTTTCCTATCATCAACATTTCCTACCCAATCTGCATCAGTGTAGACTCTTAGTTCAAATTTCTCATTCTTCTTGTAGTACAATCCATAATCTTTTGTCCCTTTTAGATATCTCAGTATTCTCTTCACTGTCATCATATGATTTTCCTTAGGATTGGCAGAGAATCTTTCCACAATCCCAATTGCTAAGGCTATATTTGGTCTATTGTAGACAACATATTATGGCTTTCAAATCATGGATCTATATAGGGTTTGATTCACTTCAACAATATCATTAGTTTTAGATAGTTTTTGTCTAATAGCCATAGGAGTACTTACTGGTCTAGAATCCTCCATACCAAAAGTTTTCAGTATCTCTTTATATTTAGATTGTATGATAAAAATACCTTTCTCCATCTTATAGACTTGCAAACCAAAAAAGAATTTTATCTCACCAAACATAGACATCTCAAACTTAGTTTGCATTTCATTTGAAAATTTTTGACATAGGGCATCTTGGCCTCCAAATATGATATCATCCAAAAAAATTTCAGCTAACAAAATCTCTTTACCTTCTTCAACTTTCATGTACAGATTGTTGTTGTCATTTTCCCTTGTAAATCCAATCTTTATCAAATAATTGTGTATCCTCTCATACCATGCTCTGGGGGCTTGTTTCAATCCATACAATGCCTTGTTCAATTTGCAAACCATATTTTTCTTGTTTGGGTCAACAAATCCTTCAGGTTGTTTAATGTATACTTCTTCTTCTAATATACCATTCAGAAATGTAGATTTGACATCCATTTGATATACTTTAAAATCTCTGTATGAAGCATATGCAAGTACAGTTCTCACTCCTAATCTTGCTACAGGGGAAAATGTTTCCCCATAGTCTATTCCTTCTTCCTGTGCACAACCCTTGCATACCAATCTTGCCTTGTTCCTTGTGACTTGTCCATGCTCATTAAACTTATTTCTAAATACCCATTTTGTTCCAATAAAATTCTTGTCTTCTGGTCTTGGCACCAGAGTCTAGGTATCATTCTTTTGTATTGATCTATTTCTTCATTCATAGCTTGAATCTAATCTTCATTCTCTAAAGCATCTTTTACTGTCTTAGGCTCAAACTCACATAATAAACATATAGCATCTTTCAACTTACTTTTGGTCAAGAATCCAGATTCCTTATCTCTAATGATTTTCTCAAGCTTATGATGTCTTCTTACATACTATGCCAATGTAGGTTCAGATTTCTTTTCTTCTTGATCTTCAAGTTCATCATGAAAATTTTCAGTTTCTGCTTCTAATTTCTTGGCAGCATCCTCCTGATGCTCGACATTGCTTACTCGTGACTCTGCATCTAGTGTAAGTGTGTTACTTGCCTCTCCTTCTTCCATGTACACAAAATATCTATAATCTTTAGGTTCTTATTTACCTTCTAGTTCATTCTTCTCTGCATATTCATCAACTCTCACATTTGCACTTTCCACAACTTTGTTAGTGTTATAATTCAAACACTTATAAGATTTTCTCTTAGTGGAATAACCTAGGAATATTCCTTCATCACTTTTTGCATCAAACTTTTCATTCCTATTATCTTTCAGTATATAACATTTACTCCCAAAGATTCTAAAATATTTCATATTAAGTGCATATCTATGCCATAATTCATAAGGTGTAGCATTTGTACCTTTTTTGATTTGTACTCAATTTAAGGTATAAATAGCTATACTTATAGCTTCTCTCCAATATTTTTGTGCAAGATTCTTCTCAATCATTAGTGTTCTTGCACAATCCATAATTTACATGTTTCTCCTCTTAGCTATACCATTCCATGGAGGTGTTCTAGGTGCAGACATCTGTCTCTTGATTCCTCTATCATTGCATAATAGATTGAACTCATTTGATATAAACTCTCCACCTCGGTCAGATCTCAAAAATTTTAGGCTTTTACCTATTTCTTTTTCAGCTTTTGCCAAATGCCACTTAAACAACTGAAATGCACCAGATGTTTCTTTTAAAAACATTATAGACATCATCCTAGTGTAGTCATCAAAAAATAGAATAAAGTACTTAGCACCACAATATCTTTGTACACCCATAGGTCCACAAAGGTCAATATGAACCAAATCCAAAAAAAAATTAGAAGTAAATGTCTTGCTCTTGAAACTAGACTTTGTCATTTTCCCAATTGACACTGTTTACACATCACATTATCGAGTTTCTTCAATCTTGGCAAACCTCTAACTTTCTTCTTTTTCCTAATATTTACCAAATTTTCAAATTTTACATGACATAGCCTCTTATGCCATAACCATACATCATCAAATTGTGAAAACAAACATGTCTCTTTAGATAGATCCAGATAAAACAAGTTACCACTAGTCTGCTCTCCACTTCCAATTAGTTCATCAATGGCGTCAAATATTTTAGCCTTTCTATGATGAAACTCCACTTAGTAACTAGTAATGTTAAGTTGTGCAACACTAAACAAATTTTAGTTAAGACCTTCAACCCAATAGGAATTTTCACATGTGATCTTATCAGTTAGCTTAATTGATCCTTTACCTCTCATAGGACATGGTGCATCATTACCAAACTTAACACTTCTACCTTTGTAATGATTTAGGGTTTCAAATTTACTTTTATCACTAGTCATGTGATGTGAGAAACCACTATCAATAATCCATTTATCACCTTTACTCACATAAGAAATAAGTGCACTTTTCTCATCTTCATCTAAATAATCTTTCATAGCAACATAAACTACTTCAATATCAAAAATCATCACTGTCACTGTCAGTTTCCTCTTCAATAATATAACATGATTTCTTACCTTTATCCTTGTAGTCTCTGTACCTTCGATGATCTTTGTTATCTCTCTTATGCTTGTGCTTGCTTTCTCTTTCCTCACCCTTGTCATTTCTGTTAGGACATCTTGCTTCAATGTGGCCAACTTTGTTACATGAAAAATAGATTATAGGAAGTTTACCTTTATATTTTCCTTTTCCTCTTTTTAATCTTCTAGCCATGAGTGCTTCAAGATCATCTAGTTCCCCATTAGAAGTGTCACTATCACTTTCACTTTTCACCCATTTTTCTTTTTCTCTCTTAGACTTATGCAAAACCATTTGTAACTTGAATGCAGATTCAACATTAGGAACAATGTAGTTATCATAGTTAGATAGCTCAAAAGCAATAAGCTTACCAACAAGATTTTCCAGAGTTAGAACATTACTAGGGTTACATCTTGATTCTTGAATTGCAAAAATTTTGATAGCATAGATAGGAAGTAAAGTTCTCAATACCTTACCAATAATAGTCTCATCATCAATGATTCCATTAGCTCCTCTAATAGCATTAACTATCTCCTTAATTCTACCACAATACTGAGCAATATTTTCACCTTCTTGCATTTTCATTCCATCAAACTTACCTCTCAAGCTTTCATTTTTTGCTCTCAGTACATTTGTATCACCACCATAGATGGTTGCAAGAGTATCCCACATTTTATTTGTAGTAGTGCAATCTTTGATATCTTCAAATTTAGGATAGCTTAAGGCAGATGCAATCTCCAAAATTGCTTGATTGTGTTCCTATTTTGCTTTCATCTCCTCAATAGCCAAAGGTGCAGCAAGTATAAAAAAGTCATGTTCAACATAGTACTTCAGTGAATCACCAATACCAACTAGATGTAGTTTCATTAGACTCTGCCATTCAGGGAAGTTCTCTTTGTTCAACTTCAGTACCTCCTTTTTATACATCTTGATCATTAGCTTCAAGTACATTTAAAATTTTCTCTGTAAGCATGAAGAGCTTTGATACTGATTGTTAATATTATTTAGAACAAAAGAGAGGGGGGGTGAATCAGTTGTTCTCAGGTTCAGATGTACCAATTAAACTTTTAAACACTTCAACAATCTCAGATCTAATCACCAACACAACTCAGTCTCTAAATTATATATATCAGAAACATATAACATGCAGTCCACTATCCAAAAGTAATTAACTTGCAGAATATAGAAACATTTACATCAAAACATTCACACAAGTATAACACCAAGATTTATAGTGGAAACCCAACTTGGGAAAAACCACTTTGTAACATGTTAATGATATTTTCACTCTTCTAAAGTGAGCTTTGTGAAAATCCAACCTTGTTAAAGGTTTACAAACACACTGCTAGGTGTGACCATGTTAAAGGATTTAAATACTCTGTCAAAAGTGACCTGGTTAAAGGATTTGAGTACATTCCATTAGAATTCCACCTTGATTAAAGGATTTAAACAATGATTGTTAGGTCAACCTTGATTAAAGGATTTTGACTGATACAATGGTTAGAAAGTAACAGTAGTTTTGATCTAAAAAACATACTACTCACTTTGCAAATAACAGATCCAATTCACAAATATATGTTGATTTACTAACTAAGCTCCATTTCCATCTCCATCACTGATATGCTCAAAATTCACTTCAAGCAATCACAACTCTGATCAACTCCTCAATTTCATCTTCAGCCTTCTGCTTAGACTTGTTAATAAATAACATCAACAAATTTAGCACACATTGTAACCTCACAAATAGGTTTTCCTTTATACCTCTTCAATTAGGTAGATCCATCTTTTTCTGCTTAATCTCCTCTGTAGATCTTAGGTTTAGGTCAGATTCATCAAATCCTCCCAACATTTAAGTTCTTCATCCTTCCTTCTAGATACATCTTCAAACTTCTCATTGAATCCATAATAAAATGATTTATCATACATTAAATTATCCATACAATCAATTAATAAAGTCAACACAATTTACATAACCCAATAATTCAACTATGTCGGCTGGGAATCTCAATTCTTTCTCCAAATGTAAATTACTGACACTCGGTCAATACTGTGTTCATCTCCTTGGTCATCACTGTGTAACTCGATCATCTTTACAAACTATCTTCCTCAACTAACACTGTCTTGCTTGGTAATTTCCTGTCGCTCAACATAAACTGATGTTCGGTCAACGCTAAATTTACTCTGTATATACTAGAGCTTGGTTGACACTAACATCACTTGGCTTAAACTAGATTTCTTCACTTTTTCTTGATTAAGCCTACTTATTTAGTCTTTCTTCTTACTTAGATAAATAATATATTATCTTATCAATGTGCCAAATAATCAAGTACCCATTGAAGTATCAAACAACTCCACCTTTCCTTAGGTTCTCTTGTTATCTCCCTTGCCCTAATCCTTTTCATCAATAATAGATATGTTACTTTCTTAGATAGCAACTATCTTATGAGTTAAGGTTTGACATCAATGACAATACAACAATTGTTTCAATTGCAGTTTCCAATAGTATATTGCTGACACTTTGGTAATATAAGATCGTTGACTCTATGTTTAGCATTTGTACAAGTATTTATTATGTTTTGTAAATTATTTTGAGAGCCGACTGGATGGTAGAGTTTGTATAAATATAGAGTGTTTTGTGGAAGGAATAAGTGTGATTTGTGATGATACAAATATGAGAGCAGAGAGAAGATGTGAGATCAGTGTGTGATAGAGCTATAACTAGAACTATCTAAGCATAGAAAGTGCTTGTATTGTTAATTTTTGGAGAAATCTTTGAGACAATATTTTGATTGTAAGAGTTGTAAGCTCACCACCTTTAATAAGGTTTTTGTATGCCCCTAACAGGGTTTTGTATTCCTCTAACAAGAAAATGTACTATGTAATAATCAACTCCTAACAGGGCTAGATCTCCTAACATGGATACTATATTTTAGTGCATAGTTGTGGGTACCATCCCCACTGGGGTTTTCCCTTGGCTAGGGTTTCCTTGAAAACAAATCATGGTGTCATGAGTTATGTGTTGTGCTTTTATGTTCTTTTCATTTCAACATTGTTATGGTTTATTTTTGATGGTTGAAGTTTAAATTAAAGTGATGTAATACTGATTCACCCCCCTCTCAGTATTACCTAATCCTAACAATTGGTATCAGATCTATTGGCCCTTGGAGAGAAAGCCTAATAGCTTATGGAAGATCAGAATGGATTCAAAAATTTGGCAAGAGAACTTTGAAGTAACACTTGATGACATGGATGAAGAGAAGGCTGAGAATGGTGAGCTGAAATTCAAATTGAGAAGAGCAAAAGGTTTCATCTGGAAACTAAAGGAACAACTTGAAACTTCAAGAAGTTAGAAACAAGACCTTATGGACAAGATAAAAGAGGATTCAAATAATGACACATCAAACCAAGTAAAGAAGATGGAGCAAGAATAAAAGCAAATAAATCTTCTGATGATTAAAGAGATTCAACATGAAAAATATGTAAGATACAAAGCTGAAGAGTCACTAAAAGAAGCAAATGAGCAGATAGGACAAATGAAGACTAAACTTGATCACTACAAGGATAAATGTCAAGAATTGGAGAAGTACAATCAGATCATTAAAGGAGAACTCACTCAGACCAAATCACATATTGAGAAGTTGCACATGAGCAGTGATAAGATTGATGAACAAAGAGAAAGATAGAAAACTAAAGGAGACATGACTGGAGTTGGATTAAATGAAGCAGAATGTTCTAAGACTAATGAAGAAGCAAATGATAAAGAAAGACCTACTCTTGAGAGACCTAGAGATCAGACTAGACCTTTAAGAGGTAAATGCTTTAGATGCAATAAAGTTGGGTAGGTGAAGAGAGATTGCAGAGGTAACAGTTCTTTCAAACCCTTTTCTGGTTATTATTATAACTGTTATGATTATGGACATAAGAAAGCATAATGTAGAAATCCTGATCAGTCTAGATATAAACAAGACTACATCAAAGAAGAGTTCACAGCCAAGATCACATGCCTCAAATGCAATAACTTTGGGCATACTACAAGATAATGTAAGCTACAAGTAAATCAAGATAGAAGGAGACCACCTACATGTTACACATGCAACAACCTTGGACAGAACAAAGTTTTTCAGATACAATGGAGATGACAATAGAAGAGGACCACCTCCTATGGTTATAAAGAAGAATGTTGGTGACAGTGGTAAAAGTCTTTATGAGTATATGAATGAGTTTGAGAATAGTTTCAAGAAAACAGAAAGTAAAGAGGATGACAAGATATGGAAGGTGAAAGATTTCAATAGGGCATTGGTTCAGGGAGAGGCAATAGATTATATTGTGTCTTCACATGAGGAGTTCTTTGAGATATCGACCTAGATGGCTGCATGGCCTCAGGGGGAGCATTAGATGGAGATAATAGAATATATCCAACCCCTGATTATGTGGAATAAGATCATGCGAGCTTAGGTATAATATGTACAGACACTATAGGATGTATGGTTGTGAGCACAACACTTGGAGATTCATATTCTGTGTTTGTGAGATTTGTGTTGATCAAACAACATGCGAAGTTGAGCTACTTGTGTTTAATGCACTTACTCAACTTACGAAGAATAAAATAACTTGAAGGATATCATTTCAGCACCATTTGATAATCAGTGACCAAGGAGAGCAGAGTTGTGAATCATTTCAGTCATCTAGTCGACATATTGTGTGATTGCTTGAAGCAAAGTTCTAGATTTAGTGTGTTAAAGGTATTTAGGCTTTATACTCTTTGAGAAGTTATAGATGCACTGATAATCTTTGATGTTGTGGATAGACCTAGGTATAAGTTTAAGAAACACACGTTCAAGTCTTGTGAGGATGATCCAGAAGGAGCATTTTCACAAACCCCTTTACAACATGTTGCATGTCAATGATATTAGGACATATATACATTGAAAGTATGACATCATAGGAGATGTAAACATCTATAGTGAATTGGATGCAATGATAGAAGTAGATGGTAAAATGGTAGAAGAGTTTAAGTGTAATACCCTAAAAATCGGCTATAGCTTCATTAACCTCCTACACCCTCAAATCAAATGAAATCGACATCAAAGTCATAGCCCAAGGCACATCTGCACACCAGTTTATCAAAAATTGATTATCTTAATTCTACATTGGGGAATATTCCTTGAATATTCCTAATTATCATAATTATCTCCTAATTAAATATTATTTGGTGATAAATTCTATTTATCCTAGAATTTGATTAATTGAATATTCTAAATATTTAATTAATTAAGTTTAAATCTACCATTTAATTATTTAATTAGATTTAATTATATTTATTCCAAATTATATTATTTAATTTTGACAATAAATAAAAAATCCTATGAATAATCAATAGAATTCTTATTTAATTGATTAAATCCAGTTGTCAATATTTAATAATATAGTTTTGAATATAAGTTTGATTTAATAATTGACTAACCCATAAATCAATTATTTTTAAATTTAAAATTAGTTAAGTTGAGAATAGATCACTTTATTTTTAAATTAATTCATATTAAATCATGCACAATCAGAAAAACAGTCAACTTTAAATCAATTTTCAATTTTAATTTGTTAACTTTCTAAACTCAATATCTGACGATGAGTTGAAAATGTGAACTAAACTCTATTTTGAGATAAAAAGTGCTTTTGCATGATTTTTATGAGTTAATTAATTCTGATTTCTTGTTAACTCAAAAATCAACCTAAGTTTATCAAGAGTGATTTATGACTTTTCTCAATGCATCCTCAAGCCCTGGATTTCTATAAAATCAAGGCTTAGCTCTTCACAAATCATCTCTCGAATTTGCACAATTACTCTGGCGAAATTGCATCTGAAGAATCAAGCTCTTGCGAATAGGTGATTTGTGAGATCTTTCATTATTTTTCATAGCTTTGCATCCATTTTCATATCATAGCACATCATTGTCATAATAATCTGCATATCAATTTCATACATTCTAGATTAGTTTCATACAATTTTTCATATCATTGAATAGAAAATACAAAAAGATAGATTAATCTGCATCCATCCTACATTCATCTTTTAGCATTAAATCCTTCGTTTAGGTGTTGCATTGTCACTGATTTCGGTCTGAATTTGAGAATACCATACTCGCACCTACTAGAAGGTAGTAAATCACCTAGTTAGCTTAGTTTCATTTATTTACAGATTTATTGATTTGCTAACCTCTAATGTTTTACTGAAGTGTTGTGTCCGCAGCTAGGTACAATTTTCACACACACATTTCTAGCACCCACCGTGGGGCCCTGAAATGGGTTTCCATTCTTTCTAATCAATTTTCTATCATTTTCTATCAAAACTGTGATGTTTATATTCTGTCCGTACATTTTTCGTATGACATTTGCCAGATTATCATACCAAGACTCCCTGTCTATCGTACAACATACGATAATCTGAATTGTCATGCTGACTATATGCGGACTATCATACGAGTTTTTGAATAGTCATGTATGTACTGACCCATTGTCATTTCATGCCTGAATTGTCGTACGAGCAATAGTCCACTGTCGTATGAGTTTTGATACCAAAATTTCAATTTTTCATATCAGAATTGCAAAAAAATAGTCTTTCAAATTTGATTTCAAATTTTGACAGCTAACCCTAACGATTGACACTTGTTGTTTCTGATCTCTTTGTTCATAGGATTGCTCAACAAAGCTAAAAATTAGGTAAAATCTACTAAGTGCGTTGTATGGGAACTTAGGTATTCTACTACAATCTGATAACATTTCAATTTGGGACATAAAACAAACCTCTCACATGTCTAGCTTGAGTGCCTTTCCATCTTTCATAAATCACACTTCAGTTTTGGGCTATAAAACAAACATAGATTTGCTTTTTTGCATATCTGTTACAAATAGTAAATAGGCCTTATGAACACTATGTGTGGAGTTCTTGAGAGATTGGGCTTCATTCTCTAGCTTTGCATGTGAAGTCCTTCTCAATGATAGATCCCCTTGCAGTTAGGGAGGATACTATTTTTTATCTCATGTACTACTTGGTTTGGTCCTCAACTTTGATTGGTACGTTCTCTCTTGGTCCCACTAGAGATCTTGGTAGACATTGTTGTTGACATCACAAATCTTGGTGAGGTAATTTCAGTCTTAGCACATCAAAGAATCTGTCTGCTGTGTTTGGGTAAAAGTGAAAAGGCTAGAGGATTATGCTCTACTGCCTTTTTGGGTAGTATCATAAACTTAGATCCTTGAATCTAGACCAAGTCCCTATGTGGTATATTTTTTGAGTCACCTTTAGAGAGGATTAACCATAGTGGACATTCCCTTTATTGGGTCAACCATGTGGATGAAACCTCAAGCGGTAATAGCCATTTTCATTGTGGTAGCAACAACCACTATATAAATGTCTTTGTGGAAGAAATCTCTACAAGTGTGATCTCTTGTTGGGTTGTTAGATCTCCCTAGCAGCTCCTGATTAATTAAATTCTCAAATTGTGTCAAAACCCTGGTGCATCTGGATTGGAGTTCATCCTCTTGAAATCACAAAAGTTGTAGAGTCAGACCATTACTAAAAACCCTAGCGAAGCCAAAAAAATTTATTTCCTAGGACTATGTGCATTATTGAAAAACTTTTTGAGAACATACACAAGTAGCATTCTTAGGGATTAGCACAATAAGTCACTATTGCCTATTCATGTGCAAGGTTGCTTTGCCCCTTGTTCATTATTTTAAGATGATTGATTGCTTCCCTTGCTTGTTGTTCTACATGTTTGATATCTACTTGGTCATTTGGAAATGAACAACACCCGAGATGAACTATTACACAGATCTTCAAACCTAGATAGAAAAATTTGCAAACAATCTGATACTGAAAAAATTACAAATTTGAAGAAAAAATCCTTTCTGGAGTCAAAAATCATCCCACAGTCTCAGAAAGTCATATGAGTTTTTCCCAAGAGTTGTATCAGAACCCCTATATTGTCATATAGGAGATTGTATATTGTTGTATGAGTTTTATCTCAAAAATCAAGCAAAAACAAACCCTAGTGTCAATTGTCATGCCAGAGCTAACCCAGACTCGTACGAGCCTGGAGAAACTCATATCAAAATTTTGCAAAGTTGTCAAAAATCTCCAGAATTTGTCAAAAATCCAAATTTCACAGCCTACTTCCAGATCTCGTCAGAAAATTCACTGTGTCAGGAATAGAGCAGACACCCAGAAAGAATCTAATCATTTTCCAAAAGTGGTCTCTTGAGTCTGATTAGTCTTCTGATTTATCGATTTGAATCTCATTCATCTTGTGTCAAATCATCTCCAATTTAGTCTTCAACAAAATGACTAAGTGTTGCGAGCTCATGTCTGCCATCTTTTGGGCGATACCCATACATCTAGGGCATAGTATCCTACATTTACATCCAAATCAATCTTCAACCAATCCAATCTTGACAAGGTTGCATCATTCGATCTTCTTGAATCAAGTCATTCTTTAGTTGTCTTAATCTTCCTCTTTTTCTTCACTCAAAGTTAATGGTGGAAACTAGAGCTTCCTCACAAAGAAAAAAAGGAGAACAACCCAAATTCTCCTCAGCAACATCTTTTGTTATTGCTCAGACATTTCATCAACCTTACGACACAACTGAATTTGGAGAAGATGCTCTCAATAATCTCTTTTTGAAAGGTAGTTACGTCACCCCTCCTGCATCAGTTCATGCAGGTGCTCAACAAACTCCACATCAATCAATCCCTCATGGTTCTCATCACAATACAATGTCTCAAGGAGGAGCAAACCAAGGCTCCCAAGGACACCAATCTCAACATGGTGCAGATCAAGAACCCACACCTTCTGAAATTACCCAATATCAAAATGATGATAACTTCAAGAAAATGATGAGAAATTTCTTGCATGAAGAAAAAGAGGCATATTTCCTAGATCTAGCTCAACAAGGAGCCAAACTTCCTCCAAATTTCAATGTCAAAGATATCGTTACTCAAGAGGAAGAAACTCCCATCACAACTATGATGAAATAGATGCATGCTATGCAAGTCAAGTTAAACAAGATGGAAAAAGAGAAAGAACCTAAAGAATTTTCTATGGAGGCTCTATGCCCCTTTCCATTTGATAAAAACTTGTACATGCCACCATTCCCAAAAAGAGTGGAGATACCAAAATATGATAAGTATCATGGAAAATTTGATCTCCAAGATCACGTCAAAGAATTTTGTACTCAATCCATAGAGTTCATGCACGAACCAACCTACCTCATGTATCTTTTCCCTTGGTCTCTAGGAGGGTCAACCATTCATTGGTTCTCTAAAATGCCTCCAACAATCAAAACCTTTGAAGAGTTGATGAAACTATTTTATCAACAATACTCCTACAACATTCAATATCTGATCACCATGATCGAATCTGCAATCTGAAGCAAAACTTAGGAGAACCCTTCCTGACTTTCCTCAAATGATGGAGGAAGAAGTTTTCACTCTATGCTTGACCTATTCTGGAAATTGAAAAACTCAAAATCTTCATCAAAAATTTGGTTCCGGAACTCAATTATCCCTTGCAAATGCAAAATCATACATCCTTCGATAAAATGGTAGAGAATGCCATCAAGATTGAGAAAGTACTTGTCAAAAAAGGAGACATATCACTTCATAAAGAAAACAAGTATGAATCTGGTTCTAGTTCCAACAATAAAGACAAAGGTAAATTCTGGAACAAGAACAAGAATGTTGTAACAGATGGCATTGTTGATCACGTCAGTGTCTCATCAAAGGCACTAGCATTCAATCTCACCATGGGTACTCAAGCTATAAAATCTTCTAAATAAAAGGCATCTGAACCTTCTCAAAAGTTGAAAGACTATAAGCCATGGGTTACAACACCAAAACATGAGTTCACTCCTTTGGGTGAGTCCTTAGAATCTTCCATGAAAACTCTATTGGCAAACAAAATCATCTCATTGCCTGAGATAAAACAATTTGATCTTGAACCTAAACCAAAATGGTGGAAAGAGATTGATTTCTGTGACTTCCATCGAAACAAGGGTTATAAAATGAATAACTGCATACAGTTAAAACATCTCATACAAGACAACATTGATAATGGAGAAATTTTAATTGACAATCATAAGAGCAATAATGATCATACGACATTCATTAAACCATTTCCAAAACATGGTCAAGGAGATTCATCTTGTTAGCCTAACATGGGTGCTAAAGTCAATTATGCCTACTCTAGAAATAATGATGTCATAAACATGGTTGAGCCATACCTATCTAAACATTGCAATGTCATCACTATTTTGAGAAAGGATAGAGATAATCAATCAGCAAATGCAGTAACTCGATCACAAGCTCATGCACATCTACAAGGAAAAAACTCAAATTCATCCAATACCCCTAAGGTACCTTTTAATCTTTCATCTACTTCCAAACAGAGGGCTACCTCAAAACCATCAAATCCTAAAGAGACCAGACCTACATCATACAATATTGTCCAACAACTCCAACATACCAATGCAAAAATATCCATGTTTGAGTTACTTCAGATATCTCTTGCTCACATAGCTATTCTGGATAAAGCTCTGCTATGTTCCAATGTTCCTAACAATCTTGATCTAGATAGATTCCAAACTATGATTGGTCATCTGACATCACCTCAATATATCTCCTTCTCAGAGGAAGATGACAATTCACTGAGTCATCCGCATAACCAACCCTTGCACATTGAAGTCTTGATCCAAAACGATCGTGTCAAATGCGTGTTGATAGATGGAGGTGCCAGTCTAAATATTTGTTCCTACAAATTGATCACACAACTAGGGTTATCAAAAGATGCTATTGATCCTAAGAAGAGGATAACCATATAAACATATGATGAGCAAGAAAGATCTTCCAAGGGAACAATTGTCCTACCTATCAGAACATGACTTGTTATCAAAGACATCACTTGTCAAGTTCTAGATCTTCCATTGGCTTACAACCTTCTTCTAGGGAGGCCTTGGATACATGAAATGCAAGCTATTCCATCAATATACCATCAATGTGTGAAGTTTCCTTATGATGGAGTAGAGGTCATGATTCCAGCTGACATATCCAGATCTTGCAATTCCTTGAAAGAAAGTGCTGACAAACTTGTTCCACATAATAGAGAGTCTTTCACCAAGCAAACAAACATTGCATCTACATCCAAGATGGAAGACATTGCCAAAGAAGTCAAAATTAAGGACACAAGTATGGGAGAATACATAATGGAACCAGTCTTATCTCTCACATCTCTCTTGTTGTCCTTGAAATGTTATGGACAATTGTTAGACAAAGTGAAACCTACTGCTAAAGAATCTCAGGTCATATTTAATGGAAGTTTTGTCACAGAAAAAGTACCCAAGCATGATTTTGAAGAAGATGAAGGTGTGCTTGCATGGCTATACAAAGATGAGTCTCAATGCCAAACTGTTAAAAAATGTGACTCTAAAACATTGAAAATTCCTTCGAAGTCATATGGTCTAGGGAATAAACTGATGACTAAAATGGGATATCCTAGTCAAGGACCTCTAGGAGTGCGAGGTAAAGGTCTCGTGGCACCCATTGGACATTTTGGTCAACCAAAAAAAGATACTACAGTTCTAGGCTATCATAAGAAACCCTTTTATCTCAAGGGGAACTCTTCTCATGTGATAGAATAGATAGAACCAAAAGATAACAACAATGAAAAAGAAGAAACATCTCAATCAGACAGTGATGATTCAGACACCATTGTTTGATGATACACCATTACAAATGGAATTTCCTGATTCATCCATCATGAACATATCTTCTAGGACTTGGCATCTTTTCTTTGATGGATCTTACCCATAGAATGGATCTGGAGCAGGCATATTATTCATAACACCACAAGGTTACTCAATACCTAAAGCATTCAGAATAAAATTTCCTTGCAAAAACAATATTGTTGAATATGAAGCTCTACTTAATATAATGAAGATAGCAATAGAATAGCAGGCGACAGAGTTTCACATTCATGGAGACTCACAGCTAGTCATACACCAAGTCAATGATGTGTACCAGACAAAAGATGAGAAAATTGCTCCATAAAAATGCATGGTAGATGATCTAAAGAAATACTTCATATCTATCACATTTGAATAGATTCCTAGAATGGAGAACAAGGCTATCGATGTTATGGCAACACTATCATCTCTACTATAGTAGCCTAAACATGAGCTACATTATGAGTTCTTGGTGGAAGCACCGTCGTTTCCTACATATGATTCCCCCAAAACTCGCATAATTTGCACTATTGTTGGTCATGATTCTTCCAGATACAAAAATCTTTTCTCCTACCTTCAAGACCAAATCATCCCCGATTCCTTCAACCGCCATGAGAAACATTACCTTATCTGAAATGCATCCCGATATGTCATCATTGGTAATGATCTATACAAATGAAGTCTAGATGTTACACTTCTTAGGTGTTTAGAATGAGAAGAGTCTCAACGTGCATTAGAGGAAGTCCACGAAGGTATATGTGGATCACATTCCAATGGTTTAACACTAGCTTGAAAACTTATTAGGGCTGGGTACTATTGGCCTGAAATGTAGAAAGAGGCTATCAAATTTGCTAAGAACTGTCAAAAGTGTCAAGTCCATGGTAACTTGATTCATGCACTAGGGAGAGATCTTATTCTATTTACAACAATGGGTATTTGATCTTATAGGGGCTATTTATCCACATTCTTCTAATGGACATACTCATATCATTACAACTACAGACTATTTCACAAAATGGGTAGAAGCAATTCCTTTGACTCAAGCAACCGGTAAATAAATCTCTATGTTCATCCTGAACTACATCATATGTCAGTATGGAATTCCACATTCAATAGTCACAGATAATGGTGGCCAATTTAAGAACAAGGACTTAGATTCCTTATGCTCTAAATTCAAGATTATACAACATTGGTCATCCATATATTATCCTCAAGGGAATGGACAAGCAGTGGCATCAAACATGAATCTGTTGAAAATCTTGCATCGCACAGTTAATAAAACATGAAGAGACTGGCATCTCATGATCAATCTAGCTCTATGGGCCTATAGAACAAGTATTAGAATGTTCACTGGGGCTACACCATTTGCTTTAGTTTATGGGTATGAAGCGGTACTACCTATTGAGGTTGAAATCCCATCACTGAGAATCAAAATGCATGGTCTTGTAATTGATGATGATTACAGAGTGTCTAGGTTACAAGAACTTGAACTACTAGATGAGCGCAGACAAGTGGCGTATGATCATCTTAGAGTATATCAGAAAATAATGTCTAGAGGCTACAATAAGAAAGTTAAACACAAAGAATTTCAGGTTGGTGATCTAGTCTTGAGAGAGAATCCTAAAATCAATCACATAGAGAATGCAAGGGGAAGTTTGAACCCAACTGGTTGGGTCCCTTTTTTTTATCACTGCTACTTTTGGCTCTAGAGCCTATCAAATCTCAATGACTGAAGGAGAATAGCTCCGAGAACCAATCAACATTCTCCATTTGAAGAAATTCTATGCCTAAGGCATTCAGTGTTCAAAAATACCCTGAAAAAATCATAAAAAATCTTAAAAAGTCCTAAAAAAATGAACATCTTGGTGAAAACCTAGCAATAGGCACCTTGATGATTCACAAAAAAAATCAAAAAATGGAAAAAGTACAAAAAAATTGAGAAAAAGAAAATACAAAAAAAAAATGAGAAAAAGAAAATAGTGCCTTGGTGAAAACCTAGAAATAGGCACCTTGGTAGCAAAAATAGAATCTCTGCCAAGATGGTGAAAACTCAGCAAAAGGGCACCACTTGTATCAAAATGCTCCATCTATCAGTGCAATCTTGGTCTTTCCCAGCTTTCAGTCCTACTTTAGTTTGTACATATCTCTTGGTTTGTTTTCGCATTCCTATTTTCAATAAAGTCGGTCTATACACCAATCATCTCAAGCATCTGTATCCTATCAATGTTCAAACTTGGGGGCAATCAATGTCATATCCTACAGTCCTCAGTGCCTCAGATGTGTCATATCTAGTTAGAATTCCTTTGAAGCTACATCCGAGTCAGTCAGCCAGTCTCCTCACCAGAAAGGATTTTGCATTTACAACAACACAAACAAACATCAACATGAACGAAAACAATTTTTGCTGCATGCTTTAATCTTCTTTGTATGCTTACTGATTCACATTGAGATTTTTTCTATTGTGTCCTTTCAAGCTCTTTGATGATGTCCTTTGTCAAATTTAGAGAGTGATGACTAGGGGCACAATCTTTTCATTGTCTTCTACTTGTACGTGAAAATTTGACAACTTTGGAAATTCTAGATTGAAATGGTGTCCATTTGTAAGAGCCTCCATTTCGTATTGGGTGGCCATGAGTACCTCGACCATTGATACCCAAAAAATTCAAGGACATTTGATCTAACTATTGTCTTTTCGAGTGAGTTCTTACTCCTACTGTGAAATGCAATCTTACCTAAGGATGTGAATGATAAAGGGTCACTATAGGTAATTCACATTGGATTTAGAATGATCTCTTGATTGCTTGATGTGTTTTCACCGCAAGGCGTATTCAGGTCACTATGACGTTTATGTTTTGATGCTTATATAAATTGCTATATCAAAATGGACATGATATTCAGGTCATCCTGGTGTTTATGCCTTGGTGCTTATATCTAATTCGACATTTTGAAAACAAAATCAATATTCATATGTCCATGGTTGTCTATCCAGTGGGCATTGTATTGACTTTTGCGCATACAAATCAATATTCATATGTCTATAGTTTCATAACTAGTGGATGTTGTATTGATTTATCTGATTACCTAAAAAAAATTCAATGAAGAAAATGACCGACACATGATCAGTGGCTAGGTCCTAAGTCTTAGGTTTGCATTTCATTCTGCACTTTGCATGATTGCATGGTCTCATGATTGCCAAATCAAACTTCAACGCTTAAAAGATTCTTCAAACCTAATCCAAAACATGACATGAGAGCTGAATCTCACATGAAGGTTTCTTCATAGAGCTGCAAGCTGTCACCATCCTGGGTTAAACATCCTTTTTGACAAAAGACTGAGTACTTGTCTTCATCAATACCTGCAAAATATATCATGTGTATTGTTGCATTTACATTGCATATTTCATGATCATCCAATTCATTACATACATGTACATCCATAACACGTAAGAAAATCATACATTTCCATAATCCATAATCAATTACATTGCATAATCCATACATTTGAAAGAAACCATTGCATTGCATATTCCACACATTCTACACTACTCAAAGCATTTACATCACATGAAATCAATCATACACAAAAAAACAAGTACAAATGAAGTCATAACCAAAAATCAATCTCATATATATCATAAAGCCTTAGAATAGTTAGGGGTGCACTAATGGCATAGTATAAAAAAGAATGAGCTCATGTGAGCTATCAATTCAAATCAATATCTATGGACAAAATGACAAAAAATGATCAAAAAACTAAGATAGATCAGCTATTTGCTTGCTCCTCCGCATCTGGTGGGGGTGGTGGTGCATTTGGTGGTGGCTCAGCCTACAGTGCTCTGGCTCCCTTCGAAGCAATCATGTACTACGAGTATGTGGGTACTCTCTGTGCAACAGGAACAACAACATAGTATGCAAAATCATATTAAGCACTCAGTGCAGTATGATGTGTAACCTCTACCTGCAACCGTCTATTCTCTACCTGCTGCTCTAAATGTTGCCTCTCAAACTCCTTGAGCTGTACCTCAAGTCTTGCACTCTGCAATCTTAGGTCTCTTATCTGTAACCTAAGCTACCTAATAATATCCTATGGAGTCTGTGTCAATCTAGGATTTACATCTACAGTGGGCATATCCATATCCTCACCTAGCTGATCAGTAGCCTCTGCCCTACGCACCTTGCAACGTCTAACCTCGACACCAAGATCAAAATCAACATCAACCTATGTAGCATCAGTATTAGCACCTGTATCCTTCTATGCACCTAATACCTCATATGTACTACCAATGCTAGACAGTGTGCCACCCTCTCCTCTAGTGGATCTCCTTTGTAAAACTACAGGTCTGCCTGCTGTAGAGCTCGAAGGACGAGGTGGTCTCATCTGTCTAGCTGGTCTCTATGTAGGGGCAACAACTCTCAATCTTGGTTGTGTAGGCTGCACAAATAATATATGTACATCTCATTATCTATGACCTCGACCCATCGGTGCACCTGTGACATCTACAACCTCCTCCATAGTGGGAATCATCTCTGTAGGATCAAAGAATCTATGCATGGGATGCTCTACCAGCCAAGAAATGAAAGCATCAGTAACCTCAACATCTACTACCTGTGGTCTATAGTCACACTCTCTGAGAACATATCCTATATACTCCTAAGTACAAAGAGCATAAGATAATCAAGCACTCCATCCCAATCCCAAATCTTGAACTAACCATGCATATATAGCATACTCCTGTGGTACATCCTGGATGAGACCATACTATCTCCACACTCATGTAATAAGAAAGTGCTCAAGCATAGTGGTGGATCTACCTATCAGTACTTGACTCTGACAGAAGTAACTGAACTGAGCACGCGCAATGGACCACACCTCAACCTATAAATATGGTCTCCAAATGAAATAGGTCATGTCATCCAGGACACACCTCCAATACTCAGTAATACCCATTCGAACCTATGTCACATATCTAGAATATACATATATCATGGGCTCCTACGACTATCTCTGCGACTGACATATCGGTCAGCATATCAGGATGTGCTCCCATGCCCAAATCTGTAGAGCTAATGCACCAAAAGTAAAAGACTTTCTCTCCTAATACACTATCTCGTGCATCTCAGAGAACATGTACGCAAGCATACACTATCCCCATTTGAGCTCAGTAGGTAGAGCCATCAATCGAGCTACCATCGGGGCCCAGCCCATTAGAAGACCATTTTGCTGACAGTCATAATTGATGATCCCACCGATCATCCCTGCTACGATGCACTCCAACCTATGGGTTTGCCCATACCTCTAAACTAAAGTCTCCCATGAAATAGACTGAGTCAACTGAGTATCATCACTGAACACTCTCCGAAGGTGAGAAGACCAACATTCCCCGAATTGACATAATCAGGACAAGGGCCATGAAATGTAATCCACAATATCCTATACACGTCCTTAGACGTAACTATAATCTCTCCAGTGGGTAGGTGGAAAGTCTGTGTCTCATAATGAAATCACTCTATCAATGCCATCAGTAATCCATGGTTCACCTGAATCTCAGGCAAACATATAAGACACTCAAATCCACATGAAGCAAGGTGCACTCTCATCGGATCAGGTAGTAACACACACAGTCTTTGGGTTGTTGGGTGTGAAATTTAGACATGAACATCATGATAGATGACCTACACAGAATAGAAATAGGGTACCCTATCAGTAACTTGGTAGAAAATCAGGCTATATGTATAGAAATTGAAAAATTGAATACTTTAGAAGGTACATTAAATGCTAAGGAATCAGCCTATAAAATTAGAAACATAAAAAATTGACCTAAGAATGTGAAAAACACTCACATACTATTTTCCATATGAGTTTTTAGGATGGTGTCAAAACTTGTACAAGTTTCTACAGGTTCCTGTATGACATTTCACGCATACACGACAATACAAGGGTTCCCATATGACACTTGAGGGACCCGACAAAATGTTGTACAACACATGGGTCCCTCTCATACAAGATTCAGACAGTTCTGAGACAACAATCTAAATGCAATTGAAATCTTGTACGAGCCCCAATGGACCATCGTATGACTTTTTATGGTAGCAAAATTCAAAAAACTAAAAACGTATGAAAAAGATCCTAAAATGCTAAAAACATGGAAAAATTTAATGCTAGAGAGGCACAAAGGTCCACTTACTGAGTTCCCGTACTGGGGAGGTCACTGGTATTGCTGAATCAGTGAGAGGACACATGCACCTTGTCCATTTTCTAAGAGGGCTCCACAAGGCTCACAAAAGACAAAAGTGAATAATGAAATGAAAATGGCCCTTTTGGGCCTTATATAGGTTTTGACCTAATTTTTCAAAGTGCTCTGTTTTCCACGAAAATTGCACCCTTGGATAATTTCAACATTCTGAATCCATTTTCGAGATCAAAATCAAAATCTAAGATCATTTACTTTATCAAAATTGTGATTAAAAATTTTTAGACCCAGGTCGGCTGATTGCTTGCATAATCGACCTTCAAATCATCAAAGAAATCCAATATTCAACTTAACTGATTATCTTACATCAACTATGAAAATTTTGAATTGGTCAACCATGGTCAACTCATGGTTAAACCTAGTCAAACTTGGTCTTTTGGACCTCCAAACGATGCAGAACGCGTCTCCGAATGTGCACAACCAATTCTCAAATCAATTAACATGCTTCTAAACCATTTAAAGCTAACTTTTCTTGTCAAATTTTCATTTTCATCCTGAAGGAGGCATGGTATTGCACATCAATTGAATCTGTAAATCAACATTTTTCTTTTAGTAATCAAGACAACAACCACATCTACTTGTTGATTCATCAAAAGTCCACGTCACTTGGAGCATATTAGGTTCGTCAAGATCCATATCAATCTGGTATCCTAATCACTATTGCGAACTGTATCACCTCTTCGTAACCATCAGTTCAGTGGTGTTATTTCCTTGGCTCTTCATAACTGAAGGGTTCAGATTTGGCATCCTTTCGATTTCTTTGGACAATAAGGTCTGGAGTCATGACAGTCACTTCTTCATAATCATAGGTTCAGAATCATGCATTTTGACACTTCTTCATAATCATCGGTTCATTTTTGATATAGTTAGCATCATCTCGATTCTTTGGTCAATCAGGACCTGAATCAACATCTTCAAATCTATCAATCAGTTTCTGTCTTAGAATTGGTTAATCTTTTAGGATGAGTTTTTCCACCACATAACTGAGTCCACCTCTTTATAAAAAATAGATAATTCTTTGAGCCACTATGCTTCACACAGTAATTCAAAGAGGGGCAAAATGTAATACCCCAAAAATGGGCTATAGGTTCATTAACCTCTTACATCCTCAAATCGAACAAAATCAACATCAAAGTCCTAACCCAAGGCACATCTGCACATCAATTTATCAAAAATTGATTATCTTAATTCTGTATCGGGGAGTATTCCTTGAATATTCCTAATTATCATAATTATCTCCTAATTAAATATTATTTGGTGATAAATCCTATTTATCCTAGAATTTGATTAATTGAATATTCTGAATATTTATTTAATTAAGTTTAAATCTACCACTTAATTATTTAATTAGATTTAATTATATTTATTCCAAATTATATTATTTAATTTTGACAATAAATAAAAAATCCTATGAATAATCAGTAGAATTCTTATTTAATTGATTAAATCCAGTTGTCAATATTTAATAATATAGTTTTGAATATAAGTTTGATTTAATAATTGATTAACCCATAAATTAGTTATTTTTAAATTTAAAATCAGTTAAGTTGAGAATAAATCACTTTATTTTTAAATTAATTCATATTAAATCATGCACAATCAGAAAAGCAGTCAACTTTAAATCAATTTTCAATTTCAATTTGTTAACTTTCTAAACTCAACATCTGATGATGAGTTGAAAAGGTGAACTAAACTCTATTTTGAGATAAAAAGTGCTTTTGCATGATTTTTATGAGTTAATTAATTCTAATTTCTTGTTAACTCAAAAATCAACCTGAGTTTATCAAGAGTGATTTATGGCTTTTCTCAATGCATCCTCAAGCCCTGGATTTCTATAAAATCAAGGATCAGCTCTTCACAAATCATCTCTCGAATTTGCACAATTACTCTGACGAAATTGCATCTCAAGAATCAAGTTCTTGTGAATAGGTGATTTGTGAGATCTTTCATTATTTTTCATAGATTTGCATCCATTTTAATATCATAGCACATCATTGTTAGAATAATCTGCATATCAATTTCATACATTCTAGATTAGTTTCATACAATATTTCATATCATTGCATAGAAAATACAAAAAGAAAGATTAATTTGCATCCATCCTACATTCATCTTTTAGCATTAAATCCTTCGTTTAGGTGATGCATTGTCACTGATCTCGGTCTGAATCTGAGAATACCATACTCGTACCTACTAGAAGGCAGTAAATCACTTGTTAGCTTAGTTTCATTTATTTACAAATTTCTTGATTTTCTAACATCTAATGTTTTACTGAAGTGTTGTGTCTAACGCTAGGTACAATTTTCACACACACATTAAGCACGTATATGATCAATCTATCATCAAGATAACCCTACTAGTGGAATTCACTGAAAATTAATGGCTTAAGATAATCCTTAGTAGAGTCCAAGATCAGTTTATATGGATTGGAGAAAAACCAGTTAAAATATGTGCACAAATTATTCATGAAATAACTAGATTAGATAATGATGGAGCCCTCCCAGTTGTAGAAAAGAATATCAGAAAATAGGTGGAAAACCTTACCCATTCAAAGTGGGATAAGAGACCTATGACAGTAAATGACATCTATTAGCAAGATGTAAGATTGGTGGCAATGATATTAGGTTATAAGATGTTCTATAGCAATAGACCTAACTCAGTATCAGCTGGAGTTATCATGATGACATATAGAATGGTCAAGGAGAACAAGAAATATAACCTATGTGAAGTTCTTGCATAAAAGTTTTTGGAAAATGTGAAGGTTATAAAGAAAGACAAGTCTAAGGCATTCAGGTTTGGATCTCTATTGGTTGATATGTACACCTAAATTAAGCACAAGTTCCCTGGCATGCACCCTGGAGCATGGAAAGATGATGTACCTATTGAAATTTAGATCTCTGAGAGCTATCGAAGACAGAGAAAGAATTGGGTAGATGGAAAACTATTTGCTATGACCAAAATCCTAGATAGGAAGATGAAGGAAAGGTATAGGATACCTGAAGATCTAGTTGAGAAGTATAAGGACACTATCTGTTTCATGGTTGAAACTGATTGTGTGTTCTTCAAGGAAGTGGAACCTAGGAAGAAATGGTGTTACACTATGGGGTATGAAGTCAGTTATGAGATTCTAACTATGCGGGTAGAGCATGTATTAGCAACAAAAATAGACCCTTCTAAAGAAATATGGGGAACATATAGGGAGAAGTCTGAAAAAGTCAGAGAAGAACAAGAAAAAGTGACAAGGAAAAGGAAAATTAATAAAATAGTTGAGGATATCACTGCGAAGGTAGGAATCACTAGGG
Organism: Chamaecyparis obtusa; assembly: GCA_027943335.1. Taxonomy (NCBI): domain Eukaryota; kingdom Viridiplantae; phylum Streptophyta; class Pinopsida; order Cupressales; family Cupressaceae; genus Chamaecyparis; species Chamaecyparis obtusa. The sequence continues at coordinate 473,584 of BSBK01004810.1, forward strand.
AGTAGCTGAAGAACATAAGGACTAAGATGATAGAAGCATCTTCCAACATGGCTATTGATGCACCTCCTTCCTCTAAAGTAGAAAAGATAGAAAGTTCTATTCCTAGTGTGATAGACTTATCAGTAACTCCTAAGAAGACTGCAGAAGAAATTGTACTTGCGAACATTCCTAGAAGATCTACAAGATCTACCAAGCAAAGCATCCCTAAGGAAAAAGAGGTAGAAGTGGAAACGAAGAAGAAAGAAGACAAAGTAATTGAGAAAGAAGAAGAAAAAGTTCAGAAGAGGCCACAAGATCTATGGAAGCCAAACATTTAAAAGTTGCAAAAGAGAGTGATAAAAGATGGAAATCTGAGGACAATAGACAGATACTATGAAAGGTATGACCCTGAGAATCAAGAAATTATTGAGGACACTATAATTGAACATTTATTAGTTTTTAAAAACTTGTTAGAGATAGAAGGAATCATTCCTAAGAAACTGTACAACAAGCTAGAGATTAGAAAATAGTTGGCATAGTCCAAAGATGAGAACATAAGGAACAAGGCTATTGAGGACATGTTACCTATTGTTTCTATACAAGAAAGGGAGAGGATAATTAAAGAATTGAAACCCTTGTTAAGGACCAAGGCTAGACTGGTGAAAATCATCGCAAGGAAATATGATGAAGTAATAAAGGAAACTCAAAAGGCACTGGATCAAATCCTTATGAGTGATATGCTGAAGAAGACTTTACCTCCCAAGGTTACCAAGTCTACACCTTTGGGATTAGGAGAAAGCTCCAAGATAGTAGAAGAAAGTAAACAAGATAGCATGCAACAAGACTTCTTTGTCTCTGGTGTGTCTATGACCCTTGACACTTCACATGATGTAAATGATCCATTTATGGACAACTTAGACAATGCAATGAAAGTTGGAGAAGAAGGGAAGATAGAGGAAGAGAAAATAGAGGACAAACATGAAGAAAAGGTAGAGGAGAAGGAAGGACAATAAGAAGAAAGGAAGGTAGAAGAAACTAGAACAATAAAAGTAGTTTTGGTAAGAGTTGAACAAAAGCAAGACCCGAACACCTCCTCTACTCTATTGTTGGCAACTATGGAAAATCAGTGAGCGCAAATGTGGAGAGCATGGATGAGGGTGAGCTCATGAAGTTATCATTCAAGGATTTCACTAAGGCTAAGGAAAGGTCAGTGCAAAAAGGAGATTAAAGAGTAAAGGTAATAACTAGGGTAGTAGAGACAGTAAACATATTACTTGTGATACCCTCTCGGATGATTATACTTTTATTCTTAGATTGGACATTTTGCATTATGATGGTAAGAAATATATAGTTACAATTATGCTTATTTGGATGATGATATGCTTATCAGATATTTAGACATGCTCAGTTATGATTATTGTTTATTGTTTATGAAATTGAAGATCATCTATCTTATATATGCTTATGGAAATTTATAGAGCTAACCAAAGGATTTGGAATCTAATCAATTATTGTTTATGATGTCTCATGCTTTATTTATATGTGATTGATGTGTTTTCATGATTCAGGACGAAGTCATGGTTAATCACTTAGTTGAGTTCCACACAATGTATCGATCCTCATCATCTATTTGCAAATGCCTTATTGTATCTATATATGCACATGTATCTCTTCTTGGTGATGTAGGTTTTCAAGTACTGGGCATTGACTCCACCTGGTCTCACAAGTCTGAGCTAGAACTCAAAATATTCGATCATTGTTGTTGTTATGGAGATATCACCTAGGTTCTGTGAGAAGGAAATTTACCTCTGACCCTTTCTGTTCCTTAGGTGGGGAGTTCCCAAGTCAGTCCTTATGTTGATGGTGTATTATTGTGTTGTCTTAGTTTTTCAGATTTTGTGGATCTTGTTGCTTGTTTCTTGCATTTATTGATTATGAGATGTTGTGAATGGTAACTCTAGTTCTGTTGTATAGAATATTCTATCTTTTGTTAGTAGTTACATATACTATTGTATCTCATTGGAGTTTGATTTAGTGTATGATTAAATAATGTTTTATAATATCCATAATAGTAATATGTTTTATGGTATTAACAATAACATGTTTTAATAATATTTATAATGATATATGTACACATAGGCATATGGGTGCACACGTATGCATATGGTTACATATACTTATATAATTATGTGTGTGGAACTAATTACTACATTTAAATAATATTAATAAGCTACTAAATAAACTTACTTTTATGGATGGCAAATAAATATATATGGTAAACTCTTTTACCATAGCCTAGGTAACTAGGTAACTTAATATTAGTAAGTATACTTTAAAATAAAAGAAATTACTATTTGTTTTCTTTGAATAAAGGAAATATGTGTGGGCCTAATATTTATTAACTCTCTTCCCAGGAATGGATTTATTAAATATATTAAGCCTAACTATTAATCATTAACTAGTTTGGATAGTTGCATCGGTTGGATTTTCCCATGCAACTACTCCCTTAATATATATACAGGAAGAATTCCTGTGGGAAGGGGAGTTGGTTGGAAAAAAAATCTCTCAGGGGAAGCTTAATTATTGTTTTAGATAGGATTTCATTATATTTCTAGAGTATTATTGTGGCTGCATTTAGAGGGAGTCTAGAGGATTTTTTGAAGTAGGCTAAGATAGTCAGGATCCTTCTTCATCAATGATTTCTCCCCATGACTCCAGGTAGGATCTATCCTGGGAGATGATCCTTCTTAAGTGATTGTTTTCTTGAATGTGTTTCTATCTATCTACTTGTTGTCTTCTATGAATATGCAATTAGAGAATGTTTGTGCTATTTGAATTGTGTTTGCATTATTGTGAGATAGACTTAGGAGAAACGAGGATATTTATGTTTGTGTTTGGAATATATATAAGTTGCATAAAATATTGTAATTTCTTTTATATGTTGATTTGTCTTCATTATTGCATTAGTTGGAGTCTGAAGACTCCCCAGGATCTTTGTAATATCTCCTTTGATGTTTATTAGGTCTGTAGGCACTCTTAGGCCTTAGGAAGATCTATTTCTCCTTCCATGATTGCATTCTGGTTCCTGCACTCTTTTCTTATTCCTAGATTTTGAGTAGGGATATATGGTAGGTAGAAGGCACTTGAGGTATGTTTTAGAAGGGAAACATGGAGATCTCAATTGGGTCTTTCCCTGATTCTACATCCATTACCTCCATCATGCCTAGTTTTACCTGGAAACCCAATCTACAAGTCCTATTTCTCAAAATCCATAGTCCCTAACCAAATGTGCAATTCACGTTACCAACTATGCATCTTAAGGCCCAAACTATGCAATTCTATGGCCCAACTTCACAGCTTCTTGAACCAACTATGTAATTCTCTGCCAGACCTTGGTTTTGGTCAATTTTGGTGTTTTAGGGTTCCCAGGTGATATGGGGCTAACCCTAAGTGATGTTAAGGCATTTTGTGTAACTTGTGGCTTTAGGTACATGTTGTATGGTGCATTTAGATGTATATTTAAGCTTCTTGCTATGTTTAGGAATTAGGGTTAGGGTTTAGGGTTTTCTGGTGGACTAGGACAACCATATGGCTTCCTAAACCATTCCTATTCTTGTTTGCAAGTACTTGAATGTTTTATGATTTGTCTTATTGCATATCTTGTATGTATATGATGCTTGGGTAAGGGTAGAAAACCTAAGAACACTAGGTGAGTGGCTCTCAGTGTGGGATCGGGGCCCTAAGTGGCTAGTATGAGGATAACCCACTGATGAGTTGTTTTAATCAATTGATAACTTAAATAAAATGAATCGGAATGGAATCAAACACTAAAAAGATAAATGTATGCCTCGCCCATGCCATTAGTGATAGTAAAGATTATGGATGGGTGTGGGAGAAGGTACTTATGTGTAGGTATGTCTGAATGGCCTTGTCCTTATGAAAGGCATTCGGTTTAGCATGTGCCTACTTGGGGGCCAGGGCCAAGAGTGGCTAGTACCAGGAAAACCCAAGGGGTGAGGGTTATGCGATGACACTCACCTAGCTTGTCACTTAGATTTTCTACTAAGTCTTGAAACCTTTTGGGGAAGAGATTTGTACTTTAATCTTCTTTTTCAGTTGTTGTTTGGGAAAGGTTACCTCAACCCTAGGAATGGCCTAGCTATCTCTTCTTGTGTGGACCTTGGTGTTTATCTCCTAGCATGGGGGAGTGGGCCTTTTGGTATCCACATGGTTGGGTGGTAAATATTTCTTTATCGAGGTATTAGTTGCAGTGCAATGCTGAAAGGATTCTTGCTTGTACATTGTTCCAGTTTTGAAGAAAGAAGGCTCTTTTGTTTTTATTATAACCTCCCAAGAGGAGATGAATGTAATTTACTATTTATTGTATTTCAAATTGATGTAACTTGGAATGGGTAGATTTAGGGAAAGGAAAAGGGAAATGTAATCTTTATGTAAAGTATGTTTATTTTAAAAGAAAAGGATTTTAGTAAGTTTCAAAATAAGATGGAATGTTGTATATTATTGTTGATTCAAAAAGACTAGTAAATCAAATGGGATGATTTCATATATGTGTATATTAAAATTTTTAAATGAATCTTATAGATGGGGTTAATACTTTAAATGCTATGTTGTTCATAAAATAAATACTTTGGGAATATAGATGGATGTAAATGTTAAGTTAATTATCGAATGAAAGAATTTATATTTCCTTCTAAGGATCTTCAAATATTATGATATAGTTGGTTTAAAATTATTCAAAGTTGTTAGTACATTTAATGAAACTTAAATGGATTGTTAGAATTCTAGTAGGGAACCATGGGAGGAATCTAAGTTAAACTTTTCTTATGTTATTATGCATGTAAGTCTTTTAAAATTCAAAAAATTTCATAGTTTGTTACATATGTTTTCTTTCCTAAGAGAATATTTTTTCTCTTCCCTAATTCCCTTGCAAGGTATGACATCTTTGGTATTAGAGCCCTAAGTTGCTACACTGGGGCCTTGGGAACTTGGCTCATGTTGCTTAAACTTATTTTTCATTTAAGCAAAACTTGACGTAGATTCAAACTAGGACCCTTGAACTTATCCATATCCTTACCTTTGACATGATGCCTCCTTTGACTCGTGGTAGAAGGGGAGGTGCCCAAAATACCCCTCCTAGATCTCACCAGGATAGTTCTCAAGAAGAAGAATAGTTTGACAGGAAAGGTAGAGGGGATCAATTTGATAACCACTCAAAAGGTTTTCAAGGGGTTCAAGTGTAAGAACTTTTACAATAGATACTGCAAAGGCTAGATGCAAGTCAGAATAGGGGTCACTGTGGGGAGGCTAATGTCATTCACCATGAGGAAAGGGAAAGGAGCCCTATGAGGAGAGATCAGGAAGTAGAAGATGATGCCTTGCATGCTTCTCACATGCAAGACCTCCTTATGACTAATACTAACCCATTTAAGGGAACTCAAGGCGGATCCACCACTGAGACTTGGCTAATGGATTTAGAAAGGCTATTCTCCATGCATCCTTACAACATCAATACCAAGGTTTGGTTTGTAGTTATTCACCTTAGGGATTTTGCATCAACTTGGTGGGAAACAAAGAAAGAGAAACTTCACATTAATATAACCACCCTTTCATGGGAACTATTCTTAGAACTCTTTCGAGCCCGATTTCTTTCTGACCACTAGAGGTGGGAAAGAGTGGAAGAGTTTCACAATTTAAGGCAATTAACTATGTCACTTGATGATTATGAGCGATGGTTCTTCAAAATCAAGGCATACTCAGGATATAAAGATGATGAACCCATGCTTACTCAACACTTCCTTAGAGGCCTCAATGGCCGATTGGCTAGCATCGTACAAATGTTTGAACCTTAGACAGTATTCAAGGGGAACTAATCTCAAGGAATACCTCATCCTAAAAACTATCCTTCTTCATCAAAAGGAAGTCAGAACCACCATAAAAGGTAATTTCAAAATAAAAAATTCAACAACAAAAATGGGGGTTCTCAATCAAATAATTCTCGCAACTGGAAGCATGCTAAGCGATATCTGAACTCTCAACCAACTCAGAGTATACCTCAGAATTCTAGCTAGGGTAGCTATCAATAGTCCAGTGCACCTTTCACAGGGATAAATTTTGTAAAAAATACAGGATGCTACTCTTGTGGTCAACATGGTCATATTGTAGTTAACTATGCTCAGAAATCTACCTCAGCAGCTAGCTATAGGCAGGCCACTTTAGAACCCACAGTGGGCGATGCAGATAGAACTCACTGAGTATTTTCCACTCTAGACCATAGACATGCTGAACATTAGGGATCAGTCATCAAAACCCCAAGTTTATTAGGGAGTATCTCTACCACTATTCTATTTGATTCTAGAGCAACAGATTCCTATATTTATCCTTCTTTAGTAAAGTAGTGGGGGCTGATGATAGTAAGGCAGGAAGATAGGTGGCAGGTTGAGCTAGGCTCTAGGGAAAGAATAACCTTTGACTCTTGTGTCCAAAGTTGCAAGTTAGGGCTAGGACCTTTCTCCACCTTATTAGATCTCCGAGTGATTCCTTTAGGCTTGTATGGAGTAGTTTTAGGTATGGATTGGTTGGATGCTCACAAGGCCATTTTGGATTGTATAAACAAGAGCATTCAGTGTTTAGATGATTTAGGGGAATCGGAGAAGATTGTTGGGGTGCAATGACCCATATCTCTCCACATGATTTTTGTAATACAACTCAAGTGGTGCATGTGCAAGGGATGCCTATTGTTTGTAGTCCCAGTGGATGACTTAGAAAAGGGAGAAAGAAGGGATGTATCACTAGATCATACCCTATTACAAGAATTTTTAGATGTTTTTCCCAAGGAAATACCAAGAATGCCACCCAAGAGGGACATTGACTTCCAGATTGAGTTAGTGCTAAAAACATAACCTATCTCCAAGGATCCATACCACATGACCACACAAGAACTTGGGGAACTTAAGTTACAGTTAGAAGGGATTTTGGAGAAAGGGTTTATTAGACCTAATGTGTCTCCATGGGGTGCACCAGTAATTTTTGTGAAGAAGAAAGATGGTTCTCTCCGATTGTCCATTGACTATCATCAACTCAACAAAATCGCAATTAAGAATCAATATCCTTTACCCCGCATTGATGACCTATTTGATCAAATGAAAGGGGAAATAATATTTTCTAAGATTGATCTTAAGTTAAGATATCATCAAATTAGAATTCAGGAGGATGATATTCATTGAACAACTTTCTACACTAGATATGGCCACTATGAGTTCACTGTAGTACTGTTCAAGCTGATAAACACTCCCTTTGCATTTATGAGCTTGATGAATGGGGTTTTTAGAACCTATTTGGATAGATTTGTGATAGTTTTCTTAGATGACATATTAGTGTTCTCCAAAACTCCCGAAGAACATGAGACTCATCTTCTCCAAGTGTTGCAATGCCTTAGAGAAAACCAACTTTATGCTAATCCAGAAAAGTGTGAATTCTTTTAGATAGAGGTTAAGTATCTCAGGCACATCATCTCAGGGGATGGCATCATAGTTGATCTAGCCAAAATTTAGGCCATAGTGGAGTGGCCAACTCCGACTAACATCCCTGAGGTCCATAGCTTTATGGGACTGGCTGGCTATTATAGATGATTTGTCAGGGAGTTCTCTCGGATAGATCATCTCATCACTTCCTTACAAAGGAAAGGGAATAAATTTATATGGTCATAAAAGTGTGAGGTTTCTTTCCAAAGTTTGAAAGAAAGATTAACCAGTGCCTTGATCTTAGTGGTTCTCGAACCCTCAGGGAACTTTGTGGTCTGTACAAATGCCTCACTGGAAGGGATTGGGGTAGTCTTTATGCAAGAAGGACAAGTGGTTGCTTATGAATCTAGGAAGGTCAAAGATCATGAGCTCAACTATCCCACTCATGACTTGGAGTTAGTAGCAGTGGTTCATGCCTTAGTGAAATAGAGGCACTTTTTGTTGGGGACACAAATTTGAACTTCATAAAGATCATCGAAGGCTTCAGTATATCTTCTCTCAACCTAACCTCAATGCTAGACAACACAGATGGATGGAATTCTTATGCGAATATGATTTCAAGGTTAATTATATCCAAGGGAAGATGAATGTAGTGGTAGATGCTCTGAGTAGGTGCATACATGGATTGTCGACACTTTCTCTAAGCACAAATTTGGAGAAATGAATAAGAGAGGCTCTCATTTATGATACTTGGTTTCAAGAGGTAAAAGAAAAATTAGAATCAGGAAGACCCTTGGAGGGTCATTTTTTGGGATATTCCTTGGATTCTCTAGGATTGTTGTGACATCAGGACAAAATTTATGTGCCCTTATCAGGAGATCTTCATGTTCTTATTCTTTTAGAAAGTCACAAGGCTTTGAACTTAGCACATCCAGGAGTAAAGAAAATGTATGCTGACCTACGCCAGTTGTACTATTGGTCAAGGATGAAGAGAGATATAGTAGACTATGTGGCAAGATGTTTGGAATGCTAGAGAGTGAAAGTAGAGAATCAACATCCAGCAGGTCTTTTGCAGCCTCACCTAGTGCCAGAATGGAAATTGGACATTATCTCCATGGATTTTATTGTGGGACTTCTAGTTACCCCATAGAGACATAACACTATCATGGTAATAGTTGATAGGCTTACCAAGGTAGCCCATTTCTCTCCCATGCAATCTTCCTATACAGCAACATCAGTAGCCAGAGTGTTTATGAAGGACATAGTGAGACTCCACGGTATACCTTGGAAGATTATTTATGATCATGATCCAGTATTCACATCTAATCTTTGGACTTCCCTTCAGCACACATTAGGGACTCAGCTCAACTTCAGTTCATTGTATCATCCACAAAAAGATGGGCAGACTAAGTGATTCAATCAGGTTCTTGAGGATATGCTCAGAATGTCTGTTATGGATAGACAAACCCATTGGAAGAGTACTTATATTTGGTGGAGTTTGCATATAATAATGGATATCATAGATCCATAGGCATTTCTCCTTTTCAGGATTTGTATGGTCATCCATGCCACACACCTTTGAGTTGGGACCATTTGGAGAACAAGGTACTTCTTGGCCTTGAGATGTTACAGGATATGGAACAATAGGTCAAGCATATCAGAGAACATATTATGATAGCTCAAGATATGAAAAAGAAGTATGTAGATGCTCACAGAACTGATGTACACTTTTCTCTTGGAGATAGATTTTTCCTTAGGGTACACCCGCGAAAGAGTCCCATCCATTACAAAAAAGGCTCCAAGTTGGCACCTCGATTTGTTGGCCCTTTTGAAGTCCTAGAGAGGATAGGACTAGTAGCTTATCAACTTTCCTTGCTACCCAACCTTTCTCATATTCATGATGAATTTCATGTTTCAATTCTTAAAAAATATATTCCTGATGTGACTCATGTTTTGGATTGGAATTCATTATAGGTAGTGGATGGGTAGCTGGCTTTAGAGCCTGTACACATGTTGCAATAGCAAACACTGATCCTCAGGGGTTGCACCATAGATTAGGAAAGGGTCCAATGGGACCCCAATGATGATTCATCAGCCACTTGGGAGGATGCTATTAGTCTTAGAGATGCTTATCCTTATCTATTTGTAGGCTTCCATGAGTAAGCCTAACTCTAGGGGGGAGGATGTAATACCCTCTCGGATGATTATACTTTTATTCTTAGATAGGACATTTTGCATTATGATGGTTAGAATTATATAGTTATAGTTATGCTTATTTGGATGATTATATTTTTATCAGATATTTAGACATGCTTTGTTATGATTATTGTTTATTATTTATGAAATTGAAGATCATCTATCTTATATATGCTTATGGAAATTTATAGAGCTAACCCAACGATTTGGAATCTAATCAATTATTGTCTATTATGTCTCATGCTTTATGTATATGTGATTGATGTGTTTTCATGATTAGGGATGAATTCATAGTTACTCACTTAATTGAGGTCCACACGATGTATCAATCCTGGTCATCTATTTGCAAATGCCTTATTGTATCTATATATGCACATGTATCTCTTCTCAGTGATGTAGGTTTGCAGGTATCGAGCATTGACTCCAACCGGTCTCATAGGTCTGAGCGAGCCCTCAAAATCCTTGATCGTTGTTGTTGTTATGGAGATATCACCTAGGTTCCGTGAGAAGGAACTCTACCTTTGACCCTTTATGTTCCTTAGGTGGGGAGTTCCTGAGTTAGTCCTTGTGTTGATGGTGTATTATTGTGTTGTCTTAGTTTGTCATATTTTATGGATCTTGTTGCTTGTTTCTTGCATTTACTGATTATGAGATGTTGTGAATGGTAACTCTAGTTCTGTACTTGTATATAATATTCTATCTTTTGTTAGTAGTTACGTATACTATTGTATCTTGTTGGAGTTTGATTTAGTGTATGATTAAATAATGTTTTATAATATCCATAACAGTAATATGTTTTATGGTATTAAAAATAATATGTTTTAATAATATTTATAATGATATGTGTACACATAGGCATATGGGTGCACACATATGCATATGGTTACATATATTTATATAATTATGTGTGTGGAACTAATTATTGCATTTAAATAATATTAATAAGCTACTAAATAAATTTACTTTTATGGATGAAAAATAAATATATGGTAAACTCTTTTACCATAGCCTAGGTAACTAGGTAACTTAATATTAGTAAGTATACTTTAAAATAAAAGAAATTACTATTTATTTTCCTTAAATAAAGGAAACATGTGTGGGCTTAATATTTATTAACTCTCTTCCTAGGAATAGATTTATTAAATATATTAAGCCTAACTATTAACCATTAATCAGTTTGGATAGTTGCATCGGTTGGATTTTCCCATGCAGCTACTCCCTTAGTCTATATACAGGAAGAATTCCTATGGGAAGGGGAGTTGGCTGGAAAAATAATCTCTCAGGGGTAGCTTCATTATTGTTTTAGATAGGATTTCATTATATTTATGGAGTATTATTGTGGTTGTATTCAGAGGGAGTCTGGAGGATTCTTTGAAGTAGGCTAAGATAGTCAGGATCCTTCTTCATCAACGGTTTCTCCCCAGGACTCCAGTTAGGATCTATCCTAGGAGATGATCCTTCTTAAGTGATTGTTTGCTTTAATGTGTTTCTATCTATCTACTTGTTGTCTTATATGAATCTACAATTAGAGAATATTTGTGCTATTTGGATTGTGTTTGCATTATTGTGAGATAGACTTAGGAGAAAGGAGGATATTTATGTTTGTGTTTGGAATATATAAGTTGCACAGACTATTGTAATTTCTTTTATATGTTGATTTGTCTTCATTCTTTCATTGGTCAGAGTCTAAAGACTCCCTAGGACCTTTGTAATATCTCCTTTGATGTTTATTAGGTTTGTAGGCACTCTTAGGCCTTAGGAAGATCTATTTCTCCTTCCATGATTGCATTCTGGTTCCTGCACTCTTTTCTTATTCCTAGATTTTGAGTAGGGATATTTGGTAGGTAGAAGGGGCTTGAGGGATGTTTTGGAAGGGAAATAGGGAGATCTCAACTAGGTCTTTCCCTTATTCTCCATCCATTACCTCCATCATGCCTTGTTTTACCTAGAAACCCAATCTGCAAGTCCCGTTTCTCAAAATCCACAGTCCTTGACCAACTACGGAATTATAGGAACCAACTGCGCATTTCACATTACCAACTGTGCCCCTTGAGGCCCCAACTATGCAATTCTATGGTCCAACTGCGCAGCTTCTCAGAACCAATTGCGCAGTTCTCTGCCAAGCCTTGGTTTTGGTTAATTTTGGTGTTTTAGGGTTCTTAGGTGATATGGGGCTAACCCTAAGTGATGTTGAGGAATTTTTTGTCACTTGTGACTTCAAGTAAATGTTGTCTAGTTCATTTATATTCTTTTTTAAGCTTCTTGACATGTTTAGGAATTAGGGTTAGGGTTTAGGGTTGTCCAATGGACTAGGACAACCATATGGCTTTCTAAACCATTCCTATTCTTGTTTGCAAGTACTTGAATGTTTTATTATTTGTATTATTGCATATCTTGTATGTATATGATGCTTGAGTAAGGGTATAAAACCTAAGAACACTAGGTGAGTGGCTCGCAGTGTGGGGTTGGGGCCCTAAGTGGCTAGTACCAGGATAACCCACTGATGAGTTATTTTAATCAAGTGATAACTTAAATGAAATGAATGGCGATGGAATTAGACACTAAAAAGATAAATGTATGCCTCATCCATGCCATCAGTGCTAGTAAAGACTATGGATGGGAGTGGGAGAAGTTACCGATGCGTAGGTGTGACTGAATGGCCTTGTCCTTACAAAAGGCATTCGGTTCTACATGTGCATACTTGGGGGCTGGGGCCAAGAGTGGCTAGTACCAAGACAACCCAAGGGGTGAGGGCTATGTCACGACACTCACCTAGCTTTTCGCTTAGAGTTTCTACCAAGTCTTGAAACATTTTGGGGAAGGGATTTGTACTTTAATCTTCTTTTTCAGTTGTTGTTTGGGAATGGTTACCTCAACCCTAGGAATGGCCTAGTTATCTCTTCTTGCGTGGACCTTGGTGTTTATCTCCTAGCAGGGAGGAGTGGGCCTTTTGGTAGCCATGTGGTTGGGTGGTAAATATTTCTTTATTGAGGTATCAGTTGCAGTGCAGTGATGAAAGGATTCTTGCTTGTACATTGTTCCAATTTTGAAGAAAGAAGGCTCTTTTCATATCTTTCATTAATTTCTATCAAATGTAAATATATGTTGTTATTATAACCTCCCAAGAGGAGATGAATGTAATTTAATCTTTATTGTATTTCAAATTGATGTTACAACTTGGAATGGGTAGATTTAGGGAAAGGAAAAGGGAAATGCAATCTTTATGTAAAGTATGTTTGTTTTAAAAGAAAAGGATTTTAGTAAGTTTCAAAATAAGATGGAATGTTGTATATTATTGTTGATTCAGATAGACTAGTAAATCAAATGGGATGATTTCATATATGTGTATATTCAAATTCTTAAATGAAGCTATTGGATGGGGTTAATACTTTAAATGCTATGTTGTTCATAAAATAAATACTTTGGGAATATAGATGGATCTAAATGTTAAGTTAATTATCGAATGAAAGCATTTATATTTCCTTCTAAGGATCTTCAAATATCATGATATAGTTGGTTTAAAGTTATTCAAATTTGTTAGTACATTTAATAAATCTTAAATGGAATGTTATAATTCTAGTAGGGAACCATGGGAGGAATCTAAGTTGAACTTTTCTTATGTTATTATGCATGTAAGTATTTTAAAATTCAAAAATTTTCATAGTTCGTTACATAGGTTTTCTTTCCTAAGAGAATATTTGTTCTCTTCCCCGGTTCCCTTAAGGGGCATGAAATTACTCCCTACACCTATTACTTTTCAAGGTAAGGATGAGGTAGAGAACCTAGGCATGGCATTGGACAACTTTGACAGTCACTTTGAGTCACTGCTGAAGACTACAGAGAATAAGGTAGAGAAGCAGGGTAATCTTTAAGAAACCCCCCCTTTAAGAAAGGTGTAAAAAAGTGGCGAAAGTGAGAAGGGAATTTATTTTTTTTTGGCGAAATTATTTTATTTTCAAAGAAAAAAAATAATCTGAATTGGCGAATCATTGATGCTCCCTGAAAGTAGGTGGGACTATCTTGGTGAATATATAACAGTATTTATAACTACAAAAATATAAATTGGCGAATATAAAACAGTATTTATATTATAAAAAAAATACATTGGCAAATAGAAAATAGTATTTATATTATAATAAATATAAATTGGTGAATATAAAAGAGTATTTATATTATAAAAAATATAAATTGGCGAATAGTTGTGGTGACTGGTAACAGTGTGGTGTGTGCGTAGTTTCGGCAGGCTAAAAGGAGGGTCGATGCTGACAGTTACGAAGATACGTAATGGTTAGGTTGACGACGTGTGTGACTTTGGTGATTATGCTGGTAGGTTGCAGTTGAAGGCCACAAAGATATGCAAAGGATAGGTTGACAGTGTACGTGACTTCGAAAGTTATGATCGTGATTCGTAGGTAAGATATGGGGGTTCCGAGGCCACGTTGGCAGTCTGCGTAACTTAGCTACAAAGTTGCAGTGACATTGATCATTGAAGTACAATTAATGAGACTTAACAATGACAAGATTTTGATTAAAATCATAAATATTCATTATCTTTCTTTTTAGAGGCAAGTGACATTACGCAAAAGTTTAATGCGGCTGCCAAGTTGTCAGTTCAAAATTTAAAATCGCAGCTAGGATATGGTGGTTCCGAGGCAACGCCGACAGTTTGCATAACTTGAGTGGTACGATTATCTATTATCCAGGCCAAGATTTTGATTAGACATTAAAAAGGATAATTTTAGGAGATATGAGCTTTGATTCAACATTTATTATTCTTCTTTTTGACTTCGGAGCCAAGTTACGCAGGACATTACAATGTCTGCAATTTTTCTTTACTGATATTCATTAATTTCATCTTGAATTACCACCTGACGTGAAACATTCCTTCAAAATTTATTGCGGTTGGCAAGTTGGTGATTATTTTCTTTATATACTCCTCGGTAGTGGAATTGTAGAGCATTCAACATAGGAGCTTTCTAAATTTCTAAATTTGGATGACAAGTTGGTGATTATTTGTATTTTCTCGGCGCTTTCACAGAATGGGTCTTCTAGTAGTTGATGGATCATCAAATGAGAACCCAAAACCTGTTATCCAACCAACTTTGGATATGGAGGAGGAGATTCAACAGGATGTCCTCAGTCATCTAATGTCTGCAGCAAGGGATCATCATCATGCTACCAGTTACGCCAGTTACCTGAGTGACATGTTTGAACTTGAAGTAGAACATGACAAGGCAGAGATGCGCACCATTTTTGACAATCATGGCTTCGACCAGGAGGCGTTCCAGGAGGAGATGAATTAGATGATCCTGTTATTTGCTGCTCTGCCCATCGACTAATTTGACTAATCTTTTTTTCTTTGTGCAATGTGGATCTTACGGCTTACCGTTACGAAATTTTTTGTTAATTGTTACTTGTAAGTTGTAATTTGTAAATATGAAATAATCAAATGTAGTTTTCATTTTGGTTTTGAAAATGGTTGGTCCACAGCCATTCAGAACTTCAGTGAAATGTTGAATCAGTGAATTAGTTTAAGTTACTAGTATTATGTATATAATATATTGTATACCAATTTTTGAATTAAATAGTAATACTGTAGTCTGTAAATTTGTAATACTGTATAGTAGTATACAAATGAAACAATGAGAAGTCAGACGACTATTTTTCAAATAGTGTTATTGGTTCTGAAGTTACGCCCAACTGTTTCGTAGCTTCTCAACATTTAAAACTTTAATTTATTATGATGGTTCCAAATTTACACCTGGCTGTTTCGTAGCTTCTCAATGTTTAAACCTTTAATTTATTATGATGGTTTCGAAGTTACACCTGGCTATTTCGTAACTTCTCAATGGTTAATTTATGACGGTTAGGGGTTCTAAAGTAATGCTTGGCTATTTCGTAACTTCTCAACATTTAATTTAATATGATGGGGATGTGTTCTGAAGTTACGCCTGGCTGTTTCGTAGCTTCTCAACGTTAAAAATTTTAATTTATTATGATGGTTCCAAAGTTACACCTGGCTATTTCGTAGCTTCTCAACATTTAAAAATTTAATTTATTATGATGGTTCTGAAGTTACGCCTGGCTATTTCGTAACTTCTCAATGTTTAAAACTTTAATTTATTATGATGGTTCTGAAGTTACGCCTGGCTGTTTCGTAACTTCTCAACGGTTAATTTATTATGATGGTTAGGGGTTCTGAAGTAACGCTTGGCTATTTCGTAACTTCTCAAAGTTTAATTTAATATGGTGATGTGTTCCGAAGTTACACCTAGCTATTTCGTAGCTTCTCAACATTTAAAACTTAAATTTATTATGATGGTTCCGAAGTTAGTATGGCTATTTCGTAGCTTCTCAATGATTAATTTATTATGATGGTTAGGGGTTCTGAAGTAATGCATGGCTATTGCGTAACTTCGTAAGGGGTTGAAAAGTGAGAGACATTCTAATGGAGACTAAGTTGCATGCTGATGCCACGGCCCACATGGAAAGTGGGAACTTTCAACTTGGGAAGTACAAGTGTCATCATTCATGCGGCATGCCAAGCTGTGTCATAACATCTCAAGGTTTCATTTTTCTGGTCAGTTTAATGGCTAAGGGCCAAGGCCCCTGATTTGCAGGTAGCAATTTAGCCTAAGTTGAGATAGGGTATTAGGGACCTAGGGTTAGAAACTTAGAAACTTAGATGTACCATTGACAATGACACTTATTTAAATTCTGAAAAAGGTAATTACTAATTTCATGCATGTGTGACTGTGCTTGATGAGACATTGAGATTTTAATTTTTAATATAGTAGGTGGTCTAGTGGCTGGTACCTTGGTTGTACTTGTGAGTTGCTTGTTACTTGTTAGTTATTATTATTAAATATACTTCACACTTCAGAGCATCCATAATTTCTAGAGTCAAAGAGAAACCAGAGAGTTTAGTACTTGAAAGAATGGCAGAACAAGGATCTTCTGATGTTGTTGCAGTACCAAAAAAGAGTGCCATTGTGCATTCAAGAACAAAGAGGCCAAACATATACGCTGAAGAATGGATGAAACTGTTGCCTGGATCCTCAAATTTTCAATTAGCTAATGCTTATGAATGGAGGGACCCTTATGCGTTCTGTAGGGATGCTAAATGCCCAAACACAACTGGGTATGAGCTCTTCATGTTTTTCTATAACAATAGAATTAGAGGCCCTCCTGTTTCAAACCCATGGAAGAGGAACTTGGAAAAGTTGATAGTACCTGAGGTATTTTTGGATGTAGACCTCATGAAAGCGCTAATTCAAGCATACAATCCAGTGACACAAGCTTTCCATAGGCATGAAAAGTCTATACTCTACATGTTAGATAGAGCATCTTTTACTCAAGCTTTCGACCTTCAGGGACCTATGAGCATGGATATTGACCTAGCAAGAGAGGAGGCCTTGTTTAATAGACATAGAAATTACTACCATGGAAAGGTTATGAGGAGGCATATTCATAGAGAAATCAAAGAGGCAGGATTGTTACCCAAGAAGGTTGCAGATTCATTTGATATTGAGCTTTTCTTTACCTATTTCTAGAATACCATCTATGGTCTACACAAAGTTCTTGGACTAGATGGAGGTTCGACAGTGACTGCTGACATTTTTGTCATGGCTACAGATGTTCAGGATCAGTACACCAACAAGGAGTTTGATTATGTGGGGCACATAATCAATGTAATGCACTCTGAGTTGATGAATGTGAAGACTGATTTGAAAAGCTTCAAGTTCAATCACTACTCCATGCTGATGCACCTGATCCTCTATTTCAATATTGGCTACATCAACCTAGGGTTCATCGATGAGACTGAGAATGAGGGAGGAACTATTCCAGTTCAGCTGTGGACTAGGGTATGGGATAGAACTTACCCTTTCTCTAATTCCATTACTTTTTTTAGTGATTTTATAGATCTAGTAATGAACATGTTAGGTATTGTGAGGGATAGATTTCCTTTACTTGTTAGAAAATTACTTAGACCCTTAGCATTTAATATGGACAATGACAATTATGAGAATGACATCAAGCACAATTGGGGTGATATGTTTTTTTTTGTGAATTTTACTCTTATAAGAGTGTATGCTTGCCCTCAACCTCCACACATATTGCCAACATTTGTCCAAGAAAGATTGGCAATAGTAGAATTCTTGTGGCAGCTTATCATGATGGATAGAGAGCACTTAGGCCCTAAAAGACATAAGGGAACCTTTTTGATAAGAAGGTTCCAAATTGGAGATTTCTCTATAGGTAAAGATGTTGTGGACCAAATCCATGAATTCCTCAGACAATTCAGATTGCCCTATAGTAAAGCAAGGATGTATGACCCTGAAGACTTCGTTAGAGGAGCATTGAGAGAAATGAGGAATCACAATTTGGCTCTAAATCAGCCTATGGAAGAGGAGGATGTTATTAGAAATATTTTTAGCAAAGTTACCTGTCAAGAGAGAACCTGTAAATGGGAAAATATTGTAAGGGTAGAGGAACAATTGAAAAAGGTAGACCCTACCTTCCCCGATTTCTTTCCTGATCTCAAATACATGAATAAAATTGAAATGTGTTTAGAGAATTACAAAGATATTATGTCTAAATTGCCAGACATCCCTGAGGAGAAGGAGGAGGATAGAATAAACCCTAAATAAGTTGAACTTGATGTGGAGTTTATGGGAGAAATAGAACAAGCTGAGCCATCCACATCTGAGCAGGGGCCATCAAAGAAACAAAAGTTGATGAATGTTCCAGAAAAGGCAAGGCAAAAGGCACTACAAATCTTGCCAAGTAATAGCCATTACTTTGCTGACTTAAGACAAAATTTTTTGACATCAATGGTAGATGAGGGAGAAAAGGCCATAGATGAGTTAGAATTGGCTGCAGCTAGATTGGATGACAGGGTCATCCAAGCTAAAGAGTTTATAGATGATGATGAATTCATCAAGTCCGTTGAGTTTAAAAGTTTTCTCTTTAGAGTTAAGTAGAATGAATTAACACTATCTTTGAAACCAGGGGAATCAGAGGAAAAAACTATTCAAATGATTAAAAAATTATAGGCCTATGATCCCAACAGTGAAACATTAAGTGTGGAGGAGGCAAGAGATCTAGTAAAGAGAAGTGGCATGTTGCTGATCCCTAGATGGGACTTGGAGTCCTCATTCCTAATTAACCAAATAAAGAGGCAAGATAAAGCTATAGCTTATGAAGCTTTTGGCCTTGATGGACTCACGAGGGGTTCTGGATTCAATATGGACACTAAGACACTAGCAGTATGGTGTGTCACCCCAGAATCTAGTAAGCCCAAATTGGTTGACATCCAAGACACCGTATAGGGTAGCCAATTAATATGGAGGTTGCAGGACACTACAGGATCAGAGATAGAAAATCTCTTACACCATGCATCCTCCATGAATAAAGCAGTGGTTGAGGACTTGGAGAACAGGCTAGCCAGGACATTTAGAGATTATGTGGCAACTAGAAAAAAGTTTGAAGAGGAACTGAAGAAGAATTATTTGCTGGATAAGACTGTGAAGGACATAAAAGATGAAATAAATACTCTAAAAAATCATTCCAGGGCATTTACAGAGGTCTGTGATGCAGGGGTCCAAACTAAGCATGAGGGGGGCTTAGCTACAGAACTTGCAACAAAAAAGATAAATGAGGAGAAGAATGAGGCCATCTTACAGGCCCTGTTAGATATTCTGTAGCACAGAATAAATGTAATTAAAGATAAATTTGATCTTGTTTTTAATGCTTATGGAAAGTTGCCAGAATTACAAAAAGAAGTGGATAGCTATGTATAAATTTTAAGCGGGTATCATGCAACTTGGTCTACCAGAAGACCACTTTTTGATAGATTGGCATTTGCTCAATCTTTGAGAAGTGATATTCCAGAGATAGTTGTGAGCGTTGGTGAGGAGATAGATAGAATTAAAGCCATATTACCACTTTTTAAGGGTAAGGAAAATTTGATAGTGGCTAAGATAGCCATGCTCAGCTCCTGTTCCAACAAGTTTATCCCTTCCATTAAGAATGGGGATGGAGCCATAAAGAGCCTTGATCAGTGGAGGTCAGATGCTGATCTTTTATTGCCTAGGAAGGAGGCATTTTTAGGTGAGGGGAATAATGTTGATTTGGAGAGCTTCAATAAAACCCTGGATGAAGCTATTAAGGTAGAGACAGATCTCACTAGTTTTGTAACAAATGTCAAAGCAATTATAGATGCCTGGTGGGGAAGATAAAAAGCACAACTGCAGCTCATCCAGGACTTCAATTGGCCATCAGAGGAAGAAGTAACTGCATGGGATGAGCTAACAAAGGCCAAGAAAGTTAAATCCACTACAGTTGACTTGGACATTTTGGATGATGAGTAAGGAGGACATCTGGAGCACCTGACACCTGAGCTCAGAATACAGGGATGATAAGCTATCATTTAAGAATGGTGTAAGTTAGCTGGAATGGCAGTCACAATATCTTGTTATAACAGCAGCTATCATGAATACTCATAGACAAAGGTGTTAGTTATCAGTGATCCAGGATGCAAAAAAGGCCAAAACAATTTTTTCTTTCCACCACCTGAGGGCTCATTGTATTTTGTCTTTTATTGCTTTATTTCTTATGATTTTTAGGTTTAGGGTTTTTAACCATCCGAAGCTTGTTGCATTCCCATTCATGAGGGAATTCCAAGATGGTTGAAATGAGGTATAAATAGAGTTGAAGACTCATTTTTGGGATAGAGTTGAAAGACAATAGAAAAATTTGAATAGAATTGCTTTGAAGCAGACTTCTAAGTTATGTGTTTGACCTTCTAAGTAATTGAATTTTGAATGTAATTAGTGAGTTGATTTTAATACAAATACACTGCAACTTTTTCCATATATTGTTGTTGTCTCTTTACTTTTATCAGTAATCATTAGAAAGTAATACGGTAATACCTGCCTAAGTATGTGGAGCTCAAAAATGAAGGACTATCCTATCCAATCCTCAGAGTCAGCAATTAGGTCTTTCTCTTGTTTGAATTAGTCTCAAGAAGCATAGTCTGAAGTGACCTTTCAAAAATTTGATTCATGCAAGAAAAATCCCTAACAGAGCTCATTCATTGGCTCAAGTCAACTTCAAGAATCTCAATTCTAATTAAGTAAATGCTTAGTATTAGGAAATTAGGTAATTGACAAATAATAAATTGACCATGTTGGTAGTATTTTCAGTTTTCACAATTGTTTTGAGAATTTCCTGCAATTTTCCTCCCAAAGGCCTAAATTTTGATCAAAATGTTAAAACCCTAAGTGCTAGGTTGAGATATGCTCTAAAAATCCATTAAACCGTAGAAATGTGTTGGCACTTCAATTTTTCAGTAGGTCAATCTTGTGAAATTTTTATAAAATTGAAGTGTGCATAAGTGTTAAAAGATTGTGATATTTTTGCTATAGAAAACCCACAAAAAATCCTGCAAATTTATCAAGATTTTCCCCCATATCCAGCTAGCCCTAGTTAAAGTTCAAGTTTGAGGAAAGCCCTAAATATTTTCCACTTTCATAAAAAACACTCTTTAAATTTCTATTTGAGTGTTACTTTTTGAGTCACTTAGGTTCATAGAAGAGCACGTGCGTTTATTTTATCATCACGTAGGGGTCATATCTTTATTTTCCCTATGTCCAAAGGCTCAGTGATATAAATAATATGTCCTAAGTCCTAAATACCTCATATTCTAATGTTTCAGATGTCATTCAGCTTTGAATCTTTAATGAAGATCTAATGGTGGTCATGTGTTCGCATGGAATCTTTCCAAGCCATGTGAACATAAGACTAACCGTTGATCTTACAATGAAGCTTAATGCAAGAACAAAGTGGGGCCGCTGACAGGTATCTCACAAGTGGCGGCTTTTTATTTGAGACAGTGGGGCCAGTGTCAGAAGGATCTTCAGAGCTCAAAGTAACAAAGGAAAGATCAGATGACTGTCCTATAATCTCATAGGATCTTAGAGGCCTATGCGATCATGCGACCAACCGTCGATCTTGCATAAAGACAAGTGTGATTCTCAGGTGGGACCGCCAATAGCTCTCTTCACAAGTGGCAGTTTTTCATTGGCTAAAAGCAGTGGGGCCAGTAACTCAAAAGGATGCTGATAGTGGTTGCATGCTAGTGGATTTTCGTATGATCGTATAGGCTATTTTTAAGTTATAAGATCATGCGACTAATCATTGTTCTAACAATAAAGGTTGCAGGGATTGCCGCCAGTGAAAAGACTGGTATGACTATTTTTCGTATGATTGCATAGGCCTTTTTCATGCTATGAGATCATGCGAACAAACTATTAGATGATATGCTAGTAAGAATCTACGATCCTAATTCAAACTGGAGATAAAGTGATGCAAATTTCAAGTTTCCCGTTGAGAAGTGACAGTTCATTTTTCAGAGGAGTAATGGTTGAATCATGCTGAATAAATTGCTGAGGTGAGTGTTTTAATTGTTCGTATATCAGAATTTCATGCACTCTCAAAAGCATAAAGAGATCAAAAAATTGTAGAGACCCGAGCGTGAAGAATTGCAAGGACTAGCTATTGTCTCCCGGTGATTTCCTAGAGAAAAGGTCGGTAAAATACTTATACGATTTGCTTCCGTACTAAAAGAATCATAGTCCCATAGTCTATATATCTTGCAAAGGTTTTTTAGCATAAATGCTAAAATGGCACCAAGGAAAGAATTGTCTGGTAAAATTGAGTACAGTGAAAGAGGTTTGCATGAGGATTTATTGTAGTTACTTCCCGGTTCTACTACTAACCTAGTGAAAACCAAGAGTCTGATTCCCAAAGACCCTAGAGTAAAGGTAGCGGATGGTCTATATGACACAACACATTTTATTGGGGAGGCCAAAATTGGTATAATCAATGCAAATGGTGACCCTGATATCACTGGCTTAGAGTTATTCAAAGTGGGTTTTAGTTAGAGAAATACTCCTCGCCCTGCAAGCAATATATGACAGTCTGACCTGGGAAAACTTGTGGTACCTGACATCTTTTTAGATGTTGATTTGATGACCCAGGTTGCAAAGAGTTATGACCCAATCACTAGGGAGGTTAGGGATGCAAAAGGAATGTTATTGATCAAAATTTTTGCTGAAGAGATTAGGAAGGTGTTCAGGTTAAGTGAACCCTCAGACAGTCTAGAGAATATTGATCTTGAAGAACTAAAGCAAGTGTATGATGCACAAAGAAACTATTTCAGAGGCAAATTATTGAAGGATTTTTGCACCAAAATTGGGAAAATGGTTATCATGGGACAAAACACACAGGAGCCTTTTATGATAGAATATTTTGACTTCAGGGCTAAGGGAGCATATTGGTCATTATGTCAGGTTTTTGGAGAGGATGTCAGTGAAAGGATGCCAATACATTTGATGTGCATGGTGATTCAAATTTTGCACCCACACTTGTCTATTACCTTTGATTTTGCTCCATTTATTGCTGAATTAATCCATAATGGATTAGTGAAGATTCAAAAGAATGAAGATGATAGGCTTTTCTGCTGGTATTCTTTCATAATGTACATGTTTTTATTTAAAGGAGCAAATTATTTTGAGCAAGAAATGGAGTTGGTAAGACACAAGGATGGTGAAGATATGCCAGTCCAATTGTGGAGCCTCAAAATGACCTGGGATAAAAGGGATCATAGTTTCACAAATTTTGATAAACATTTTGCAGCCAGACTCAGGAAGTTGTTTGTCCAAGACAACCCAAGAATCCCAGTAGCATTGGCACAGCTCATTAGTCCAAACTAGTTTGCTAAAAATTTGAATATTATACACAATTGGGGTGATGTCATTTTCTACAATGTATCAACTGTCATCAAGTTATATGGTTTCAGGGGAACCCCTTTTGTATTGCCTTATCATGTACCCCTTAGGATTGGAATCACATAATTTATTAGGCAATTAGGAGATATTGAAGAGTGTTCCCTCACTAGAAAAGGCAAGGGAACTCTATTCCCAAATGTTACCATTGCCCACCAGTTCATAATTACCAAGGGTGGATGGGTTCACATAGATAAAATCATGGTTCCATACCATATGGCTACTGCAATTGCTAGGACAATAGACCCTGAGGGGTTTTATAATGAGATGTTTAAGAAGAGAGCCAAATGTGCCATGGTTAACCACATTTTTAACTTTCCTGAAGATATTGTCAGAAATACCCTAGAGTTAGAGGAATAGGAGGTTAGGAAAGAAAAATGGCTGGTGTACAAAAAGACATTGGATTTCATCTGACATTTTGATTCTGGATGAGACCCCCTGAAGAGCATAACTCCAATGGCTAAGAAAATAGATACTCTCATGAATTGTTTCTAGGATATCTTTCAGACCTTGAGTGAAAAGAAGGAAAAGGTGATGAAGGATGACCCAAAAAGGGCTAAACAGTTGCTGAGAAAACCTGTATTTGCAAAAGGATTACCCCTAGGGAGGTACATGGTACAAAAGAAGATTGGTTACAATGTTGAAGTACTAGAGCAAAGCCAACAAAGGAAGATGGATAAAAGGGATGTCCCATCAACTTCACAACAAGTTAAGAAACAAAAGGAGGTTATAGAGGTCCCTGACTCTCCTCATCTTCAAGCCTCTAAGGATGTAACTGATTCTCCACCCCCATCAAAGAAATAGAGAGTGGAAGAAAGACCTGTTCATGTTGAAGATTATTACTCTCCATCACAGTCACCTCTAAACATTTTGGATGACCAGGAGGTTATAGAATAGGTACAACAAGTAGATGCTCTAGGTCAAATCTTTATGACTTATGAAGAAATAAATGAGGGATTGCCAAAGGCACTAGAAGAGCCCAAGTTTGATTTAATAGTAGGGGAATTGGTAGGTACAGAATTAGACCTTGTAATCAAGAAAGCCTGTTAGGAGTTTTTGGCTGATGATGCTTTTGTTAAAACTAGGGCTTTCATGAAATTTCTTTGGAAATTGAACATCAACTAGTTTCAAGAAATTTGTGAGAAGAGACATGAAGAGAATCAAGAGAAGGATTTATAAATCATAGAGGAGGAAGTGAAAACAAAGATGACTGCAAAATTTAAGCAAATCACTCTAGAACAGGGAAGAGATATGGTGAAAGTATCAGGAGTACTAATCCTTCTAGAGTGGGATATAGCTGATGCAGTGGTTTTTGACACAGTTAGAAAATAGACCACTCCTTTCCACAAGACTAAAGAGGAAGCAGAATAGGCTATCAAAGGGGTCACTTTCAGTGACAATCACCAGGCTTTGGTAATGTGGTCCCTAAGAAAGAATGAAAATAACAGGGGAAAACAAATTGTCAGAGATGACCTTTCAGGGAGTCTGATTGTAAGAAGGGTTACTGATACTTCTTTGGTTGAAGCATCAGGTATGGTAATGGCCACAACACAATTAACATCAAAGGTGGCAGAAAAGGAAGCCAAAGAGAAGGAAGAACTCACTGCCAAGTTGGAAGCAGTTTTGAAGGTTTATGGTGAGTTGAAACAGGGGATTCTTGAAAGAGATACTTTAATTGCAGTTTTGAAGAAGAGATTGGGGGAGCATGGCCCAATGTAATTATCAGAGCAGATGCATATTGCTTCCTCCCCTACTGGTCCTTCCTCTTCAAGCCCTATTATTGAATTTCCTCCTTCTCCTCTTTCGCCTTCCACTGATGAGAAAGACATTGATCAAAAGGTAAAGGAGAAATATGAAAAGAAAATAAAGGATGTTGTTTCACACTTTTTTGCAAAGGTAAGACCTAAGGAAGTATATAAAACTACAAATCAATTGGTAGTTGTCTTAACATCTTTTCAGAAAGAAGCAGCTACTGTGGACAAGATTTTGGAAAAGTGGGTTACAAGGAAAGATAATTTGAAATCATTTTTTGATCAAATTAAGGACAAATCTATTGTGGATATAGAGCTAACAAACACTTACATGTTTGTTAAGGATCTTTTTGATTTTGAGGTAAATAGGGCAAGTATAAGAAGAAGATCAAAAATCTTAAGGGTAAGATACTTCCAGGATGATTTTCAAATTTTTCCTGGTCTCATTAAGGTAGATGGGGTAATTAAAGATAAGGATCAATGGACGGAGCAGATAGATAGACAAGTATTATCTAAAATAGACTCCATTTTAGATACAGATGATAATATCCCATTCATACAACTTGTCGAGCTCCTTCAAGATGCTAGGATGCATTTTGCTAATGTCAGAATAAAGGTTCACCAGTTGGTTACTGAGTGGAACAAACTATTACCAAAGAAGGATGAAGTCCTTGCCTTTCATTGGCCGAGTGAGGAGACCTATATGACTTGGAAATCAACATATCCCTCAGGGAGTTCAGAAGAAGAAGAAGAAGCATCAAATGAGGAGGCAGCAGGTGGTAATGTTCCAAACCCTCAAGATCAAAGCCAACAAGGATAAAGTCATCAAGCAGTTATCATGAGCACTGCTATTACACCTGGCAGAAGTTGAACTACCCTTGGGAGTTACTACAGGATTTTTGGCGCTCATTTTAACGATCCATTTTAAAGTTTTGTAACGAGAATTAGAAAGTTTTATTTTCATTTTTTGTCCCATATGAACGCTCCTTTCTTGTCTTTTCTAAAATGATCCGAAGCTTGTTTGCAATCCTTATTTTCTATAAAAGGATTACCAAGATCAATGAAAAAGGATCGAGAACTTGATCAATTTGACTGATAAGTTTCTTGAGTCTGGGATATCATAGACTGTAATAGGCATATTTTCTATAGAAGACAATATCTTCTAGTTCAAGTTATTTTCAGAAGGTTACATTGTAAAGCATTTTGTGAGCATGATATAATATAGCATTTGAATATAATCCAAGATTTATATCTCTCCTTGAGTATCTCTCTTTGAATTATGAATTGTTTCGATTCATTGCATGAATAATCTTTGTGTGTATGTTCATATTTCTCAGCTCTGATCCAAGATCAGAATAAATAAGCTTTGAATATAACATAAATTCTCTGAAGTTTTTCTTAAGGATATACTAGTAAGTAGTGTGAATCTAGGAACCTTTGATAAAATCTAGGATATACTAGTAAGCATGTGCGCGTTACTAACAGACCACCGACAATGTTCTGAAGTAATGCTGGGTTGTTTCGTAACTTCTCCATGGTTAAGTGGTTATGATGCTAATGGGTTCCGAACTTCTGAAGGACTCCCAACTAACGACGTGCATAACTTCAGAACACTTTGTCAGGATCAGTTGGTTTACGAAGCTTCACGAGGGTTTGTTTGCCATTAGTGTTGGTGGTTACGAAGTTGTGATGAACCATCTGGTAGAAAGGTGTAACTTTAGAAAGGTTAATCAGTTACAAGATTAAACAGCTGAGAGGTTATGAAAGGTTTTGTGCGGGACTTCGCAAGGTTATATCAAATTACAAATTTCTTGAACATTCTACAATTACAAAAATCATATATATCCCTGGCACCTGCTATTGTGGACAAAGAGGGACATTCTAGTTTATACAATCTACATTACAAAAATCATGAATTCAAAATTTCAAATTACAAATTACAAAAATCAAAATCAAAATTACAAAAATCATGAACAATACTTATTACTTGTACCCGTAGGCTTGTAGCTGAATATGAGTCAATTAATAAATTGTCAATAAATTAATAAATATTCAAAATCAAGTCCAATTCCATTATCAATTTATCCAACAAGTACAGTAATAAGTATACAGTGTATAAAATTATAAATACCTATTAACCGAATGCTAATTCTAAATCACTTCATAGTTCACTCTTCACTCAGTGTTAGTGAGTAGTTTGCCTCACCCTCTTCTATATCCCACATGGAATCCAGCTCTTGAAATTGACTACTACTACTAGCAAGAGGTTCTTCTTCATTCTGAGTTGGGTATTCAAAATTAAAAAACTCTTCATCTTCATTCTGAGTCTGGGACCAAGATCCATCGTTTGTCTCTGAACCACCATGTTTTGAAGTAGTGTTCAAAAGCCCTTGTCTTTCATGCAGGGAATTCCAAATTTCCAATGCCCTATCATAAGGAAAGTCTGTAACATTGTACTGAGTTACAAACAACCTCAAGCAAGTTTCCAAATTTCTGTCTAGTTTGTTTCTGATCTTTGATTTCAAAAAGCCCAATGCACTGAAAACTCTTTCATCTTCCACTGACCCCAATATCATTGTTTGACATAAATTAGCAAGTTTGAAATATTCTAATATTGAATCACGTAGTACTTCACTCTACTCTATCCTTTTCCAAAGCCTGGTTATTGCACCAGGTTGAAATGGATTCTCCAAGTTTTTTAACTGCAATTTCATACATGATGCAAATTGTCTACATTGTTTTTTAAGAATAGCTGAATCTATAATTCCATCAATTGGTTGTCCATTGCAATCTGCATGTTTTGAAGACTCTCTGATCAATTCATCAATTTTTTTATGAAACAAATGAGCATCATGTTGTCTATCTCTGATGTTTTTCCAAAAATGAGGAAACACACAACCCATGGCCTCAAGAATTTCTTCTCTAGGGAATCTTTCACGAATTTCACTTGAAAGTTGGTAGGAAATTGACTTCAAATTCTCACTAACAGATTTAACAAACATGTCAAAATCAACCCTTTTAACAGGAAGTAGTCTTCCTTGCTTGCTCGTCTTAGATTGGTGCATTGGTATTTCATATCCTTTCACAAACACACATAAATCATTTTTTGCATTGAATTGAAAAAAATTCTCAGCATGATTCAAATCTGTAATTATTTGCCACCTGAAAAAATTTGGGCTTTGAATTGTTATCATATTTGAGTATAAATTATCCAGGGCAACGCATGTCATTTTACGTAAATCTGAGTACTCATGGATATACATAGTCCTATCTTGGGCTTTCTTAACAAGCTTGTTCATTAAATCCAGCATGGGGAGAAGACTAGCTAAAGTTAATAGAGTCTCTATATCACTTAACTTATGTAACAAATCAGGAGCTTTGTCTACTATGAGGTGTTGCTCATATATTACTCCGATCAAGGATTGATATTCTATTAGAACTCTTTCTACTAGTCCATGAAAAGAGATCCATCTGGTCTCAACATCCTTGAGAAGATTGTTTCCTGGTGTTACTCCCTCTAAGAAAATCTTAAATTTTGCAAAATGTTTAGGACTTCTGCAGACGTAAGAGTATATGTCGCGAACTAGATCTTCAAATTTTGACACTGGAGGAAAATCACTTACAGTTTTATATGCTAAATTCATTCAATGGGCCATGCAATGTATGCCAAGCATGTAAGGTGCAATACTAGTTTGTAATCTTGCACAGAGACCATTCCTTTGGCCTTGCATTACTGCAACTCCATCAGCTGCAACACACACTAACTTCTTTCCAATTGTCAAATCATCCATACCAGCAATTTCATGCAAAACATTCTTCACTTCAGAATATAAGTTTTCTGCTGTTGAATTGCGCCTCATTTTACGAACGCAGAGTAGATGAGCTTGGTGAACATGTTCTTTTACTATATACACATGCATACAAATCCAAGCAGTGTTATCTATTGCAGTAACTTCATCTATGGATAATGAAATGAATTTTGACTATTTTACTTTCTCCTGTAAATTTTTCTTTTCCACCTCAGAAAGATAGTTTTCCATTTCCCATCCAATGTTTGTTGACCAATGTGACATGGGATAGTGAGGAACTTTAAAAAAAGATAATAAATTACCATATTCTGAGAAGTCTCTCATAGGACACCCTCTGGACATAATATGAAAAACAACACTCATCTAAATGGTCTTTGCCAGGTTTGCTTCATTGGCTGCATGTTTAAACCCAACCTTGATTGGATTTTCACTACTAGCAATTACTGCCATTCTCTTGTTATGCTCTTCATATTCTATGGCATACTTAACATGAAGACATTCTTCCTTTGATTTCCATCTCACTACTGATATTTCTTGTCCATCTATGGTCTGTTTTTCATAAACCTTACCAATATGCTTTTCTATAGTGTCAAGCTTTAGCTACAACTTCTTCTCTCTTTTAAGTTTCCAGGTACAAATCTTACACCTACATTCTGTTGGTTGTTCATCATTGCTTAGGACTGGTTCAATGAACCAGTACTTTGCTACCTAATCAACCTTAAAATTTCTTGCCATTTCCCACTCCAGCCCCATTTTTACTTCCCTTTTTCTTTTCTTCCTACCAACGTTATTATTATCTTCATTGCTACCATTTTCTTCCAACTGGTTATGTGTATCCCTTATAACATCTTCTCTCATGCCACCATTGTTATCCTCATTTGATGCATTTTGATTTTCATTTAACTCAATGACAACCCCGGCTTGTGGTACTGGTACTGGTGAGCTACTGTGAATGGATTTTGCACTCACAATTGAAGATGTTGATGGAGCAAAAACATTTCCAACTCCAAAGAAAGCCTTTATCGTAGTATCTTTAAGTTTTGGGCATTTTGATGGCCTCCCAGGCCCTTCACTGCCCTAAGGAGTCTTACCCTTGTCTAGCTTTCCAATCTCTTCACTGCCCTGAGTCTCAACCTCCCCTGATATCTGAATCCCTTCAGTAGTAGTAGCTTGAGGATACTCAATCTCAGCCTCAAGATAGTCACCCTTGTCCGACATCTTTACCCAATGACCTCTCACTAGTCACTAGGATTCTAGAGGATTCTAGCCTCTACTGTGAATTGTGAAATGTGAAGTTGAACAAATAATTGTTTACCTTTGTCCTGCTTCCTCTGATTTCCAACTCTCTGAAATGCTGAATCCTCTATTTACTATTGCAAGATTGTTATTTGTAAATCTGGCCCTCTAGGTTCCAGCTCCAAAAATTTGTAACAACGCACGATAATACTACTTCTAAGTTTTCTAAATTTGATTTGAATTTATATCAATCCATGATACCAAATTCCAAATTTCCAATTTTTAAAATCTCAGGCTTTTGGAAAAAATGTGTCGAGTGCTGACCTGATCAATGCTATGTTTGGCGAAAAATTAAATATATGTGGTGAATAATTAATTAACGGGTTGGCGAAATACATTGTGGACCAATAAAACAATTAATTAATGGGTTGGTGAAATACGTCGTGGACCAATAAAATAATTAATTAACGGGTGGTGAAATAGGTCGTGGTTAAGATAACAATATAAACCATTTGGCTATTTCAAATTTTATATGCAATTCATAATTAATATTGTTGGTGAATAAGAGACCATTAAAAGAACCACGTCACATTAATTATAGGTGAATATGATGGTCAACAACGTCAAACAAAAAATCTGATTGGTGATTCCAATTAATATTCAGCGGTTACCGTGTCAAGATTAGGTGAATATTTTCCAGCGTATACCTACGTGATTCACCAATTCCATGAGACATTATTCCCAGAATTTGCCAAAAGGTGAATATTCACCACTAAAAATTACCCTGTAGAGAAGAGTTTCTTGGAGAAAAAGTTGAAAGAAGTATGTTATTCCATCTCATGGGACTTGGACATTCTCAAAGCAACTACACTTAAGGCTAAGAGCTATGTAGCACAAGGTAGATAGATATACAGTCACTGCATAAATCCTTATAGACATGTGAAGAACATTGATGGCATCATAGCCAAGGATATGACTACACTTGACAACCTAATGGATAGTTGTGAAACATCTTCACAAACTGTGGTAAAAATGGATAAGCAAACATCCAAGCTCTTGGATAAAATAAGCATTCTAAATGTGGAGAAAGGGAGAGTGGTAGACATATTTGGTTTTTTGAAGAGTTTAATAAATCCTAAGCTATCTATGCTTGAAGCTCATCCCTTAGAGATGGAGAAAATAGAAGGATCAATGTCTATACCCACAGAGTTGAAGGTAGCAGAAACAAAATCCTATGCACTAAATGGATTGATCCATATTAGTGAACTCTTGATTAAGTTATGGGTAGAGGAATTGAAGACCTTAGAAGACTCTTTCCAAGATATTCTAAATCTGGTGAGTAAGCACTAAGTCTTTTTGTGCTTAGAAGTTTTGAAATTTTGCAAGTACCTTTTCAACTGATGTCAAAGGGAGAGGAAGAGAAGAGAAAAATAAGAAGAGAGGAGAGGAAGAGAAGAGAGGAAGAAAAGAGAAAAAGTAAGAAGAAGAAATAGAAATAAAAAAAAGAAAAAAAAAAGAAAAGAAAAGAAAATAGGAGTTTATGTATATAGAAGAAGGAAGTTAGTGCTTTTGACACTTAGTCATTTTTTGCTAAGTGTTTCCATCAATGCCAAAGGGAAAGGTTGTTGGCAAGTGATGTTTTGGAGCACTAGGGATCACTTAAGGGTTATCATTTATGGAAAAACTAATGCTGGAGTAATCACATGCAGAGAGTTTTGGTACTGGAGTCACAATCATGAAAATGACTAAGTATAGAATCAGGATAGTAGCATATTGTGTTATAGTTCTGGTTAGCGATGATAATGTATGATGTATTATGGCTTGGGAAGTTAGTAGAAGGAATTTTGGGATATATAGGACCTTTAGTTAAGATCACATGTGTTTTGGTGATCAAATCAGTGAGATATAGTATTGTGAAGGTATGCGAAGATAAATTATTAGTGTAACATGGCATATGAGAAGTCACAAAGATTAAGGCAAGGTTAGTTGGTATGGAAATGTGCTAAGTCAGATAGAAGTTGTATATTGCCAACACTTTGGTAATATATGATCTTTGACTCTATGTTTAGCATTTGCATAAGTTTTTTATTATGTTTTGTGATGTATTTTGAGAGCCAACTGGATGGCAGAGTTAGTATAAGTATAGAGTGCTTTATGAAAGTGATAAGTGTGTGATTATGATGATGATGTGATGATGAAAATTTGAGGGCAGAGAGTAGATGCAAGATCAGTGTTTGATAGAGCTACAACTGGAACTATCTAAGCATAGCAATAGCTTGTATTGTTCATTTTTGGAGAACTCTTTGAGACAATCTTTTGATTGTAAGAGCTGTATGCTCACCACCTTTAATAGGGTGTTTGTATCCCCTAACAGGGTTTTGTATTCCTCTAACAAGGAAATGTACTATGTAATAATCAGCTCCTAACAGAGCTAGATCTCCTAATAGGGATATAATATTTTAGTGCATAGTTGTGGGTACCATCCCCACCGGGGTTTTCCCTTGGCCAAGGTTTCCTCGAAAACAAATCATGGTGTCATGAGTAATGTGTTGTGTATTTATGTTCTTTTTATTTAAGCATTGTTATGGTTTATTTTCAATTGGTTGAAGTTTAAAGTGTTGTAATACTGATTCAGCCCCCCTCTCAGTATTACCTAATCCTAATAGTATTATGGCTTGCAAAGTTAGTAGAAGGCATTTTGGGATATGTATGTCCTTCAGTTAAGGTTGCATGTGTTTTGGTGATCAAATCAGTGAGATACAGTGTTGTGAAGGTATGCAAAGATAGAGAATCAGTGTAACAGGGCATATGAGTAGTTGCAAAGATTAAGGCAAGGTTAGTTGGTATGGAAATGTGCTAAGTCAGATAAATGTTGTATATTGCTGACACTTTGGTAATATAAGATCATCGACTCTATGTTTAGCATTTGCACAAGTAATTATTATGTTTTGTGAAGTATTTTGAGAGCCGACTAGATGACAAAGTTTGTATAAGTATAGAGTATTTTGTGGAAGTGATAAGTATGATTTGTGATGATGATGTGATGATGTAAACTGAGAGCAGAGAGAAGATGTGAGATCAGTGTGACAAAGATATAACTGGAACTAT
This sequence comes from Chamaecyparis obtusa, assembly GCA_027943335.1. NCBI lineage: Eukaryota > Viridiplantae > Streptophyta > Pinopsida > Cupressales > Cupressaceae > Chamaecyparis > Chamaecyparis obtusa. Next base: position 506,994 of record BSBK01004810.1, read on the forward strand.
CTAAGCATAGAAAGTTCTTGTATTGTTTATTTTTGGAGAGCTCTTTGAGATAGTATTTTGATTATAAGAGTTGTAAGCTCACCACCTTTAACAAGGTTTTTGTATGCCCCTAATAGGGTTTTGCATTCCTCTAACAAGGAAATGTACTATGTAATAATAAACTCCTAACAGGGCTAGATCTCCTAACATGGATACTATATTTTAGTGCATAGTTGTGGGTGCCATCCCCACTGGGGTTTTTCCTTGGCCAGGGTTTCCTCAAAAACAAATCATGGTGTCATGAGTTATGTGTTGTGCATTTATGTTCTTTTCATTTCAGCATTGTTATGGTTTATTTTCAATTGGTTGAGGTTTAAATTAAAGTGTTGTAATACTAATTCACCCCCTATTTGTATTACCTAATTCTAACTGAACCATTGGAGAATAATATGTTGAACCTTTGGTATTTGGTCTCTAGTTGTTGTCATTAATTTCAATAAGGAATACATGGACCAAATCTCTTAGTTAGTTGTGTTTTTGGTACACAAAATGCAATTCTAATTGTCATTTACAAGTTGATATGATATGATAAGTAGGAGATATTTTTCCACAACAAGTCAAATTGTGCTATTGCTATCAGGATTTAACTGTGTAGTTTTTTGAGTCAAACTCATTGACCCATGATTCATGAGTAGTGGTTCACACAAACCCATCTCTCATGAGAATGAATGGAACACATAGCACTCATTGGATCTAGGTGATGCTTACAGAGGTGAAGTCCTGGTGCTTCACCTCTGTAAGCATCACCTAGATCCAATGAGTGCTATGTGTTCCATTCATTCTCATGAGAGATGGGTTTGTGTGAACCACTACTCATGAATCATGGGTCAATGAGTTTGACTCAAAAAACTACACAGTTAAATCATGATAGCAATATCACAATGATATGATATGGCTATCTCAGTTGTTATTTTGGTACATAAAATGCAATTATAATGGTCATTTTAAAAGTGATTTGACATGTTTAACATCTTATTCAATGTCTACATACATTGGTTAAATCAAATTTAAGTCATTTTTCAAAGTGTTATTGGTTAATGCTTAATGTTGGATAACAAAATCAATTAGATTGTTTCAATAATCAGTTTCAGTCGACTTGAAGTTTGATAGGTCAAATAATCCATTAGACCCCAACTGCTATAAATTTTTGGAAAGGGTGGTGAATCATATAAAATGGGTATGTGTTAGTTTCTTGGTAACACATGTGTGGGTAGAGACAAACGCTATCGACCACATATAGTTAAAAATGGTTATGACTGTTTTAACAAATTTGGCAGTTTTTGGTCTACTTGCAGTTTGGGGCATGTAACATAATTGAAAATAGAGACCATCCACATTTATAAGTAGATGAAACAATCATATAAAATTTAGTATAGGTGGCTAGGATGAAAGTTGTAAAATCTAGGTGGAATTCACAATCGACTAGAGGGCTTGTAGGCTATCGACATGACAACAAGGTATAAACTATGTTTGTTTCTTTTCAATGATGATATATAAGAATGGTTGGTGATTTCATAGTAGTATCAAAGGTTTTTGAAGACATATTTACAAATTTCTAATTAGTCTTGAAAAAAATTAAATCTGGATTCTTGATTACCTTAGAAGAAAACATTTGGTACTTTGTGTTATTAAGGAAATCAGTTGTTCATTTTTGATAGATATGTTGATATAACTTCCATTGTTCAAATTCATGATCATACTATTAGATTAAGGGGTTTCATATCATATTGTGAGTTTCTTGTTTTGATAAAGATCACATGTAAAGTAATTCCTGAACATACATATTTGTTGATGCAAAAGAACTAAATTGTAAACATGAAGAGAAGTCTATCCTACAAAGTGTCTTCAGCTTAGAGTTGAAATCTTGTTTCATGATTTGTATTGTAACAGAGATGATCCTCTGATTTTTCATTTCATTTATTCATTTTGTAAGTTGGTTCTTATTTTGTTCTTGAATTTGGTGCTTCATGTGTAAGAGATTTGTGTTCCTTGAGATTGGTGTCTCTAAAACAGGGTGTTGGTGCTTCCCAAAGTTGTAGCTCTAAAATTTTTGCCCAAGAGGTTGATAAAGATTCAGATTCAAAGTGGCTTTTTACCATAAGGGTTTTTCCACTATAAATATTGTGTAATTTTTTCCTCTTTCATTTCTTGTTCTTATTTCATAACTTCATGTTATAATTGTAAAAATTGAAAAGCTTTTAAAAGTTAAAAAGATCAAGTTTTCAAGTAACCACTGATTCACCCCCCACCCTCCCCTCTTAGTGGTGTTTGTATTCCAACAAGTGGTATCAAAGAAGGTTCCCTATATCAAGTTTATCAACTTTGGGTAGATTTTGGTTGAGTGGAACACTTATCTATAATGGATCATGATAGTTATTCAAAGGTTCCTATTTTTGATGGATCAGATTATACTTTTTGGGAAGTTATGATGCAAACATACTTGTTGTCTATTAATGTTGATGTTAGGGTTTCAGTTGAAAATGGTTATAATGTTCCTAATAATTTACCTATAGATCCTGATGAAAAGAAGAAGTATGAAATTGATATGAAATCTAAATTTGCAATACTTAACAATTTGTTTAAAGATGTGTTTGTTAAGGTTATGCATTGTAGATCTTCTAAATAAGTATGGGAAAAGTTGAAAAATACTTTTCATGGTAATGATAGAGTTAAAGAAGCCAAGATACAATATGAAAAATCAAGATTTGAAGATCTAAAAATGGGAGATAATGAAAAGGTAGAAGACTATCTTCTTAATATAAATGAAACTGTGAATGGAATAAGAGGACTTGGTGAAACAATTGATGATATTGATGTTGTAAAGAAATTTTTAAGATCTATTCCTGATAAATTGGATTCTAAAATATGTTCCATAGAAGAAACTAGGGATGTTAACAAATATACAATGGAAGATATTCATGGAGCACTTGTAGCTTATGAAATGAGAAAGTTTGGCAAGAAAGAATCCACAAGCAAAGAAGCATCATTCAAAACAAAAAAGAAGGTGAAGCAAGTCTCAAAAGAATTAGAAGACATTGATGTTCTTGAAGCACATATCTCAAGACTTCCTTTCAAATTCTTCAATTGTGGTAAAATTGGACACTTTGTATCTAAATGTCCTTATGATAATCATGATGAAGTAGATGATGAGAAAGAGAAATCAAGTAAAAAGAAATTCTATAACAAAAAGAATTTCTTTAAAAAGAAGAAGAGTTTGATTGCTGATGTATTAGATAGTGAATCTAGTAGCTTTGAATGTGATGAAAATGAATTTTTATTCATGGCTATAGAAACTACTTGTCAAGAAACAAATAGTGATGATGATGTTGAACTTGTTAAGGCTGATTTAGAATATGAATTTATTTATGCACTTAAACAGATAAAGTAATTAAAAAGGAATTTAAGTGGTGAAGAAAATAAATTCATAAATGAAAAAGATAACTTTGAAAAAGAAATCAATGAATTAAATCAACAAGTTACAGATTTGAAATTACAAGTTGAGGAACAAAATAGAATTGTCTTTCTCACTAAGGAAGAGTTAAGTACTAAAGATCAGGAATGTACAAGATTATTGAATAAATTAGTATTATATAAAAAGAAGTTAGAAAAATATGAGAATACTAATTTGGATGACATGTTAAGGAAATAAAGAACTGATGATCTAACTGGATTTGGTTTTTAACTTGGACAATGCTCTAGTGACAAGAAAGATAAATCTTTATTTGAGATATTTAAATCTCAGAGTAAGGACATAGATAAATATACTACCACTTCACATGTAGGTAAAAATGAATATTTTAATCATATTCCTAATGGTAAAAATTAGGTTATATCAAGAACTTCGTTCATGGGTAAAAGATCTCCAAAAAACTTCACTTCTTTCTTTGATGGGTATTGCTTCACGTGTCATCAATATGGACACAGAATAAGTGATTGCAAATATATGTCAAAGAGGTTTTCAAAGTTTCATTTTGGTTATTATTTTCCTAAAATAAATGGTCTAAGGTGTTAAAAATTCAATTTCTTTAGTCATTTTATGAGGAATTGCAGAATTAAGTTATTTTAGAATGATCAATCTTATACTAGTCTACAAGTTGATAAAGAATTTGATACTAAAGTAACTAAGAAATGGAGGCCTAAGATTAATAAGTCTATATTTTTTTAAATGACTTGACGTTCTGAACAAAAGGACTTGTGGATAATTTATAGTGGGTTTTCTAGACACATGATAGGTGATAAAACAAAATTTGACAAATTGATTAACTACAAAGGTGGTAGTGTGAGTTTGGGTGATAATTCTTCATGGAAAATTAAAGGTTTTGGTTCTTTGATGCTTAGTGACAAAATGTCTATTCATGATGTGTATTATGTTGAGGGATTGAAGTACAATCTTCTAAGTGTTAATCAACTTTGTGATAATAGATATGAAGTTATGTTTGATGATCATGGTTGTCAAATCAAATTAAAATCTGGACAATTGGTTGCATCAGGTAAAAGATCTAAAGGGAATATATACAACTTAAAAGATATCACAAATACTAACAATCATGAATATGTTTGTCTTATGGGATAGATGAATGAAGTTGTGCATGATAAAAAGGAAACAAGAATGGATAATACTCTTCTCCAAGACAATGATAATGACTTGAACAAATCAGATAATAAAGTTGAAGAAAGTGAAGAAGAAATAAAAGATCAAACAAGAACACCAGAACCAACAGGTACAAAGTCTACAGAAACAATATTGAAGAAATATCATCCTTGAGAATAGATTATAGGAGACAAACATGCAGATTAGTTAGCTGACATATTATCAAAATCTCTCTCAAAAGATGTATTTGAAATATTAAGAATGAGATTGGGGGTTCTATCCTTCTCTTGCATAAGTTAAATAGTGTGTGATAGGTTTCAGGGGGAGCATTTATGATTATTTTTTTCACACTGAAACCTTGGTATATCTCCTTTTTCATTGATGTCAAAGGGGGAGAAAAATCATGAGGAAATCATAACTTGATTAATGAAGTTGTGATGTTGATATGATATGTTATGAAGTTAATACGATATGATAATGGATATACAAGTGATACAGGTACATGATATACATGTGACATGTACATGCAGAAGTTGGTATTGACATCAATGCCAAAGGGGGAGTATGTTGAACCTTTGGTATTTGGTCTCTAGCTATTGTTATTGATGTCAATAAGGCATACATGCCAGATCTCTCAGTTAGTTGTGTTGTTGGTACACAAAATGTAGTTCTAATAGTCATTTGCAACTTGATATGATATGGTTATCTCAGTTGTTATGTTGGTACACAAAATGTGATTCTAATGGTAATTTGTAAAGTGATTTGATATGTTTAAAATATTATTCAATGTCTACATACATTGGTTAAATCACATTTAAGTCATTTGTCAAAGTGTTATTGATTAACACTTAATGTTGGATAACAAAAATAATTATATTATTTCATTAATCAGTTTTGGTCGACTTGAATTTCGACAAGTCAAATAATCCATTAGACCCCAAACTATTATACATTTTTGGAAAGGGTGCTAAATCATCTAAAATGGGTATGTGTTAGTTTCTTGGTAACACGTGTGGGTAGAGACAAACACTGTCAGCCACAAACATTTAAAAATGGTTATGGCAGTTTTAATAGATTTGGCAGTTTTTGGTCTACTTGCAGTTTGGAACATGTAACAGAATTGAAAATAGAGACCATCCAAATTTATAAGTAGAGGAAACAATCATCTAAAATTTAGTACATGTGGCTAGGATGAAAGTTACAAAATTTGGGTGGAATTCACAATCGACTAGAGGGCTTGCAGGTTGTCGACATGACAACAAGGTATGAACTTTGTTTGTTTCCTTTCAATGATGATATATTAGAATGGTTGGTAATTGTAGAGTATTATCAGAGGTATGTGAAGACATATTTACAAGTTTCTAATCAGTTTTGAACAACATTAAATTTGGATACTTGATTACCTTGGAAGAAAATATTTGGTACTTTGTGTTATTAAGGAAAATAGTTGTTCATTTTTGAGAGATTTGTTGATATAAATTCAATTGTTTAAATTCATGATCATACTATCAGATTAAGGGGTTTAATATCAGATTTTGAGTTTATTGTTTTGATAAAGATCATATGTAAATGAATTCTTGAACATACATATTTGTTGATGCAAAAGAACTAAGTTGTAAACAAGAAGAGAAGTTTATCTTGCAAAGTGTCTTCAACTTGGAGTTAAAATCTTGTTTCATGATTTGTATTGTAACAAAGATGATCCTTTGATTTTTTATTTCATTTATTCATTTTATAAGTTTTTTCTTCTTTTATTCTTGAAGTTTGTGCTTCAGGTGTAAGGGATTGGTGTTCCTTAAGGTTGGTGTCTCTAAAATAGAGTGTTGGTGCTTCCCTGAGGTGTAGCTCTAAAAGTTTTACCCAAGAGGCTAATACAGATTCATATTCAAAGTATTTTTTTAACCTAAGGGGTTTTCCACTATAAATATTGTGTAATTTTTTCCTCTTTCATTTCTTGTTTTTATTTCATAACTTCATGTTATAATTGTAAAAATTGAAAAGCTTGTAAAAGTTAAAAAGATCAAGTTTTTAAGTAACCACTAATTCACCCCCCTTCAATGGTGTTTGTATTCCAACATGATATGCACCTCTCCCATTGAACTACCTTTGTACAAGAAGATGATTTTATGATGAAAAAGGGTGATATGATTGATAATTCCCTTAATGATACTACTGATATCCATTTCAATCATATTCCCTCTAGAGATGAAGCACTAACAAATCATGATTGTCCTTATCCTAAAAATGCCTTAGAAGTTGTGGATGATATATTTGATTCTCTCTCTTTTCATAATTAATCTTTTGAGAAAAAAGAACCTAATCACTTGTCAATACCATTCATGATACCTCTAAAAATAAACTAATGATTGTTGTAAAAGAGGATAATATCCGTGATGTCCTTCCTTCTACAAATCCAACCTTAGAATATGAGGATCCTAATCAGTCCAACCCTATTCAATCTCCATGTCCTTATTCATTTCTTTCTCCAATAAAAAATCTTCAAGATTATGATTGGGGAACATTAGACTTCAAACCAACTTTCCATAAAAAAGACAAAACCCTTGAATTTGAGAATCAAACACCTTCATTTGATGAATGTATGGATATTGATTGGGCATCTTTAAATGTTAATCCAATTCCACCTAAAATAGACTCTAATATTATATATATATATATATATATATATATATATATATATATATATATATATATATATATATATATATATATATATATATATATATATATATATATATATATATATATATATATATATATCAAACCTTCTTGATTGACATGATAAAGGATGTGTGCAACAAAGCATTGGAAATCATGAGAGAAATACATTACATTTTTAAAAAGAAACTCTACACTTCCAACATTCCCATTTGCCTAATGAATCTATAAATTCTTCTAATTTCTCCTCACAACAAGAGAATATTTTGTTTGAGCTTCTTAAGGCTAACTCAATTACTCTTTCTTTGAAAAATAAATGAAAAAATAGAAAATGAAAACAAGATAATTCTTCCATTTGTATGTTTAATCAAATTCATGGCCATAAGACTACTGAATGTTGTGATTTGAAGTGTAAAATTCAAGAATTCATTGATTGTGGTATGATTCAAATGACATGTAACAATGAGTGGAACCTTTGTAATGATCATTGTAAATAAAATCTATGTTCCTATTATGTTTCTCCTCACTATGTGATGCTATCCTATCCTTTGTGTGCTCATTTTCATTTATCATGATGCAATTTTAGGTGCAGTCATACTTTGTGAGAATCATAATAGTTTTTATTCCTCGTCTCCTCACTTGGGGGGAAAGGGTACTATTTCACTCTCCTATTTATCTCAAGGGCCCATTTTTCTCTCTTTGTTGACCCATTTCTTTTATAAGATGACATCCTTTATTGCATGCATTTGTTGTTTTACATAAGGATATTCTCTTTTTTCAAAAGATTGACATTACGAGTTGCAACCTTATGCTTTCTTGAAAGCACATGTCTATCATAAATAAAAACCACTCATGGAGCATAATGTGTCATCCTTTGTCAAGTATCCCCTCACTTAGAAATAGGGAAGGTGTGTATACCTGGTCCTCCTTCCTCTTTTTCTCTTCCACTAACACATTGGGTGCATTTTATGATGAAATATTGTCATAATTCTAATGGTTGGATGTCGAAGGTTCAACAAATCATTGCCCTTATTTTCATCACTAGAATTTTGTTGTAGTGTTCAATAAACAATATTTTGTCAGAAGCTTAACACAAGTGTCATAAAAAATGAGAGGCATCAAATGCCCTTGTTTTCATCAAAATTCTTAAAAACATAGCCATCAGACCTCTGATGAAAACCAATCAGCAGGCTCTGATGATAATGTTGTACCTACGATAAAAATATTTGTCGCAAGTACACTGTTCTTGTCATACATTGTTCTAGAGTCCATTGGAAATCTGACAACAAATATCGTCGTAATATTTTGCCTACCAAAGATCTTTGATCAAAATAATGTACTTGCGATGAATTTTTTTTATATCGTAGGTACAGTACTATTGTTGGAAACTTGACAGGTATGTTCATCAAAATTTTGATGAACCTAGTATATATATTTTTTAAATACATGTATCGAAAAAAAAGTTTACTTTCGAACACCTATTGCAGCAAAAATATTAGGAATTCGAAGATGATGTAAACTAGAGTCTTTTAGCATTTTCTTTCTAGTTTCTAAATTTTTTTTTTTTGAAAAATAAAATTAATTTGAATCCATTTTTCTTTCTCCTTCAAAAAGTGGTTTGTGTGAAAAATCATCATTTTTAAGCAGTGATTGTCACTTGGATAAGCATAATTTTTTTTTTTCAAAAATGATAATGATGTAATTCTTTCTAGGTTATACTTTTAACTTCAATATCTAATGGATGGAATTGGTTTGATTCATTTTGGTTCAATTTATTTCATACTTTATTAAGTTCTAAAGTGAGAGTTGTAATCACCTAAAATTGGTCTAGTAGAACTTGAGCCCCCATCTTGATTAAATTGTCTATTTATTAGACATAATTGTGTAGAGTAACCTTAAAATCCTCTTTACATAATTAAATCTAAAATCTTATATCAAGCTTATACTATGGTCTTATTTCTAGAGCTTGCATATTTATTTAATTGTTAAAACATTGCTTTTAATATAAAGGTCCTACACTTTTATTAAAAGAGCACATTCACATGTGTGCACTCAATTAATCTTGATTAATTATCAATTAAATAGGATTTGTGCTTTCAAATGCTATTTTTTCTTATCTTACCTAACATATATTTTTTCCTCTTAATCCTCACCACTCATTTCTACCTAACCTTGCATCTCCTTGCATCTCCTTTTGCCTCTTCATATCATCCACTCATTCAATTTCCTCTAAGTTTCCACCCTCCATTCTTGAGGCAATTCCTTTAAAAGGAATCTCTTACCTTGTTCAAGGGTCCCCAGCCCTAATACATAATCTTAAAATCTTGTAATCTTTCATCTTGCATCCTAGCTTTCTTGATTTCTTAGACTAATCTTATCATTTTCATTTCTTAATCTGGCTTCATTTCTAGCTTAATCTTGCATTGTTAATCTAGTTTATTTCTTGTATTGCTTCATAGAATATCTCTTATATTCTCATTCTAGATTACTAGTTGCTTGCATACATTCTTATCTTAATCTCTCATTTCTCAGCTTTCATTCTTGCATTCTTAGCTTCATTCTTAGATTTGAATCTTCCATTTTGGAGTAGTCAAGTCACTAATCCTTCATGCCAATTTGATGAGCATCATGAGAAGAATTAAACTCACTTCAACTAGGAAGCTATGAGTTGCTTCTAGGGATATCTTCTTCTATGGACTCTCTCAAGTGTAATGGTTCATAAAAGTGTGTCACACTTTTGATCACACATCTTCGACACCCACTATGGGGATTGACATTTGTTTTTAGCTCTATTTCTTGTGCTTTTGGTTTCTTGCTATCGTAGGTTCATCACTTTTTATTTTGTAGGCTCAAAGGTCATACGACATTTCATATAATACCCAGGTGACATTTCATTACACTGCTAGGTAAAACTTCATCTTTTTTGAAATATCATTCTGCTATATAGAGAAGTATCACCCTGCCATATTGAGAAATATTGTACAACCTTTATAAGGTATATCGCACCAGTTTAAAATATCGTTCTACTTCTATAAGGTCTTGCTCACTTCCTACAAAGGCTTAGAAACTAGGTATAGTTCCAGACTTAGGGATTGGACATCTAACCAAACAACTTATCCTCTTCATAGAAATTCATTTAGTATGTCAGACCAGGGACATATTACTTGAAATGGGCCAGAAAAGTATATGCACCAGGTATCACTTAGCCATACATTTTTATCATTGCTGCAGGAAAGAAATGTTGAAGGGAAACTATGCTATGATTGCAGGGAATTAATGCTATAGTAATCCTTAAACTGAAGTTGCGGAAAAGTAAGTGCTGAATTGGAAACTACAGAAGTATAATTGCTAACAAAACATGAAGATTCTTATGACTATGCCATAGTACTTCTGCTATTCCATGACTTTGGCTCCAGGAGGCATTAGCTAATCCATAGCTTTGGCTGCAGGAGTAGTTCAACACTTGGCATTGAAATAGCAAAAATGCAGGAACTGATTCTAGCTAGTATGAATATATCTAATTGTAGATTTCTCACCAAGTGGGCCCCCTTGGATGAGTATCCTAAATTATAATTATACTCAACTAAATATTAACACTTCATTTATTTATTGATTGAATGACAAAGTACATAAATTCCATAAAACAGTGAGATCGACTGAAAACAAAATGTTTCTATGCCCTCCTTGTGCTCACATAGGAGTGGGGCTTTATTTAAAGGAAAAAATCCTACCGCGCCACATAAATAGGTGGAAATTTATTACAACACTACTAACTAGAAAGAAGGAAAGCTTTTAAGACTAAAATAGATTAAATCCAAAATGGAGGAAAGAGTTGCCGTGACAACAAATCTAACTTCCCACTCGTGCCTAGATCTTCTCAAGGAATTTAACATGCCACCTTGCTCTTCGCTAGAACTTCCACCTTGTTCTTTAGAAACCTTCAACTGGCACTGTATTGAATGCTTCTCCGTTGGAAGTTGTAGGAAGATCGGATTGAACACTTCATGAATGATTGTGCCATACCTAGTCAAGATAACATTTGCTATTCCAATGCGCTATGCCTTCAAGGGTTAGGATAAGACATTTATGACAGTAATTATTAGAACACGCATAATCATGAATATTCAAACAACTAATCTACTCATTTGAAACACAACCACAACTTTTAGAACAAGAAATATAGTAATTCATCCAGTCATAGCATATTTAAGTACGTTTAAACCAAGTTAAATGTCTGATGGCAACATGCCATATAACAAAAAAAAAACATAGAAGTCTTAAGGTAAATGTATCAAAATAGAGCAAAAGTTCTAGCTGATATCATCCTAGGGTATCCTAAAGTATGGAATTAATATGCCTCATCATTTTGCCCCCTATGAAGACTAGTGCCTATCCTCAGGCACTAAATAATTTTTAATCTTTGCTAGCACCCGAAAGTCTCTTTCTTGTGTTTTCCCAATCATTGAATTACGCACCCTCTAGTAGAATCCATTCTTTCTGTCCACCCTGACACATCAACTTAGTTCTAAATCCTCATCCAGCTGGAATGTGAGAGGCATCCATTGTTTTGGTCTCAGCTGTCAGCCCAATTCTATGTACCAATGGATCCTTTATATGGCAGCTTTGAAGTTGATGATGCTATGTGGCTCTACCTTTTTCAAAAACATAGTTAGTCTAGCCCACCTCTACTGTAATCTATATGCAGGTCTATTCCCATAAGCCAAGGACAATCTTTCAAATTCTATATGTACCTGCTCTCTATTTTTCAGTATCCTTCTCCTATGTGTGGAGTCATTAAAACCATAGATAATTTCCAACCAGTCACAGTAAAGGCATCTAGGTTTTTTTCTCTTAGGATGCAATGGGAGTGCAATATTGCATTCAAATGCCTTATACATGTTCAACTGTCCCCCATAATATATTTCATTATTGACCCAAGAAAGTAGTGAGGACAAATGTATGTCTCCCACAAATAGCAGGGGATTCAATTCTATGTTTGAGGGAATGACATAATGATACAGATAAAGTTCACAAAGACAGTTCTTAATGAAGTTAGGTGACATCTCATATGCGGTCATAAAGGCTTGAGGGGTATCTATGTCAAGACTCAAATCTTTGATAATTCTCATAAATTGAAATAGTAAAAATTGTTCCCTTAGGCACAGAGCATACACCCTAGGTGGTGGTCGACATTCTATAATCTTAGAAACCAATTTAACAACTAAATCTATCTTATCCTGTAAGAGCACAATTTCTTGTTTCTGCTGCCTCATTTCCTTTTTTAACCTGTCCCTTTCTATTTCCCATATTTCCCTTTCATACTAAATTTGCTAAAAATAATCCAAGGACAAAGAATGTATTGTTACCTAGTCTCAATTTTCCTATGGAACAGGGTGTTTTGGTTCTTCCTTATGATATTTTTGTTGAACTAGTGCAAATGCCGCTGAAACATCATCTATTTGCATATTCCCTCGATGGGAGGAAGATACATTGGAAACATCCCTTTTCACTATTTCTTTTGGTCTTGAGGCTGCAGGTTCCTTCATCACATCATCAACACCATGGTTGGATTCTTCTTTTTTGGGTCCATATCCATAGGTTCCTCAAGAGGAAATTCATGACTTAATCCAACCATCTCAGGTGGGTTCTTTGTCTTTTTCCTTGAATTCAAGTAGACACTACACCACACTAGGGTTTCTTCTGATATTACAGAGCATTTCTATGGATTAGTTTTTGTCGAGGTAGATGTGGCTGAAGGATGAACAAGGGAATCACCTGCTTCATAACCAGACATTTTCCTTTTTCCTTTCTCATCTTTCGTGGCTTCCTGAAAACTATGAGTTTCTTCAGGACCCCTAATGTCTTCACCCCCCAAATTAGGGTTTTGAGCTTCTACTGTTATGTCTTCTTGATGTAGAGGAGGATTTTCTTGAGCTCTTTTTGGAATGGCTTCAGAAGGAGGATTTTCCTGTGCTTCATGATGCTCAGGATGTGGCCCTATAGGCACGAGTCTATCTCTATTTAATTAAACATGAGGAGCGGCAAGAAATTCATCCCATGTCATAGGAGAATTATCACGCAGGGATTTTTCTACTAGTAATTTTATTAACCCATGAAGGCTAACAACATTTTGCCTACCCTTCCTCACATCTTTAGAGGTCAAATTTAATAGGTAGTATAGGACATTTGGAATATTAATTAACCATCCATGCTATAAATGGCTCAAAAGTTTAAAATGCATAGCATGCAAAAAAGAAAACCTTCCTTCGCAATGCATGTGTTTGATAATATGAACAACGAACTGAGGGTAATCACCTAGAAAAGTGAGTCTTTTAGTACCTTGCTTGCTACTTTCTAGTGTAGTGTCTATGGGTAGGGAGAATTTGGCTCTGGCTGTGCGGGTGTCATGACCATGCGGAAAAGGTTCTCCTATAGTAGGAAGTCCAGAGACTTTTGCTAGTTGTACTTCTAAAGCTTCAACTCAAAAAATTTTCACATATGCCACTCCATTGCTAAATGTACGCAAGAATTCCACTGTAATAGCTTCATCATGACCATTTAATCTGATAAAATAACTGAGCCAACCCACACAATTGAATTCTCGAACACTAGCTTGATCTTGCAACAATGACGTGTGACTAGTTGGTTCCGACCGAATAGGCTGCCCACCCATACTTGTTCACTAAAAAATCTTTGCAACCCTTGTTCTTGACTTCAATCCTTTTTCACAATTTCTCCTAATTTCTAAACTTCCCACTCTGCACTGATTCAGGGTTTCTTGCTACTTGTTCGGTAAGGATGGAAGTGAAAATATTAGAGAATATGTGAAAATCAAAGCTAGCTTTGGTTTTCAGGGGTTTTTAAAAAGGCCAAAATCTAAGGCTAGTGGATTAATGATCAGACTTGAATCTTGTGTGCTAATAATGACAATTAAATCAAAATCTTGGGCAAATTGTTTATATGACCAGTTGTAAGGAGTTTTCTTGTCTGGCAAGATTTTCAAGAAAATGGGTTCTTAGATGAGAGAAGACTTCTGCAAATGCATTAATTTCAAGTTGCTCTTCAAAAGAACCAAACTGTTCTTCTTTAGAGGATGAGGAGGATGATGTAGTTTTAGGGAGGTCAATGGTGGCATCAACAAATGAACTTTCTTCTTCAAATGGATGATTGGATTGGTTTGGCGAGTACCTTCCTTTGGCATCTCTTCTTCAATTATGCATGCAGGTAGTAGGGAGTGATGTGATTTGTAGAGTTCCTCTAAAAGTAATGTATTCTAATGAAAGATGGAAATGAAAAAAATCCTAAGAATGGCTTAGTGAGGACTTGGTTCGACACCATCCCTGAAAAAAATGCCAAAAATGATCACTTCCTAAAAAGGCTCAGAAACTAGGTATAATTCCAGACTCAGAGATTGTACATCCAACCGAGCAGCTTATCCTCTTCATAGAAATTCATTTAGTATGTTAGACCAGGTATGTATTACTTGAAATGGGCCAACAAAATATATGCACCAGGTATCACTCAACCATACATTTTATCGTTGCTACAGGAAAGAAATGCTAAAGGGAAACTATGCTATGATTGCAGGAAATGAATGCTAAAGTAATGCTTAAATTGAAGTTGTAGAAAAGTAAGTGCTGAAATGGAAACTAAAGAAGTATAATTGCTAACAAAACATGAAGACTCTTATGACTATGCCATAGTACTACTATTCCATGGCTTTGGGTGCAGGAGGCGTTAGCTGATCCGTAGCTTTTGGTGCAGGAGCAGTTCAACACTTGGCACTAAAATAGTAGAAATGCAGGAAATGATTCTAGCTAGTACGAATCTATCTAACTATGGATTTCTCACCAAGTGGGCCCCCTTGGATGAGTATCCTAAATCACAATTATACTCAACTGAATATCAACACTTCATTTATTCATTGATTGAATGAAAAAGTACAAAAATTCCATAAAACAATGAGATTGACTTAAAACAAATTGTTTCTATAATAAACTTGACAATGCCCTCCTTGTGAACACGCAAGAGAGGGGCTTTATTTAAAGGAAAAAATCCTAACTACTTTCCTAATTGCACCATAAAAATAGGTGGATCTTTATTACAACACTACTGACTAGAAAGAAGGAAAGATTTTAAGACTAAAATAGATTAAATCCAGAACAGAGGAAAGAGTTTTTGTGAAAGAAAATCTAACTTCCCACTCATGCCTAGATCTTCTCAGGGAATTTAACACACCACCTTGCTCTTTGTTGGAACTGCCACCTTGTTCTTTAGAAACCTTCAACTGGCACTGCACTGAATGCTTCTTCATTGGAAGTTGTAGGAAGATCGGGTTGAACACTTCATGAATGAATGCACCATACCTGGTCAAGACAACATTCACTATTTCAATGCACTATGCCTTCAAGGGTTAGGATAAGAAATTTATGATAGTAATTATCAAAACACACATAATCATTCATATTCAAACAACTACTCTACTCATTTGAAACACACCCACATCTTTTAGAACAAGAAATATAATAATTCATCCAAGCATAACATATTTAAGTACGTTTAACCAAGTTAAATGTCTAATGGCAACATGCCATATAATAGCAGAAAAACATAGAAGTCTTAAGGTAAATGTCAAAATAGAGAAAAAGGTCTAGCTGATATCATCCTAGGGTATCCTAAAGTATGCCATTAATATGCCTCATTAGGTCTATTGTACGATTTTCTAATAGATTGATTAACTGTCGCCCAGATTTTATTTCTATCACAGTCTAAGTTTAGGCCAAGATTGCTTGATTTTTCTGGCATTTTTATGATTTCTTGGTCTTCTAACATTGACTAACAAGCGATCTTGCAGGGCTATTGCTTCATTTTGCATACTTTTTATGATCTAACTTCTTGTTTTGTAGGGTTTTCTTATCAAAAGAGCTCAAAATCTTCATGCCTACTAATGATTTTGATGTAGGATTCATTTGTCAAAGATTCTATCTTGAAAAATACTAATGCTTTATGTTGTAGGTTGCCTTGGATATACAAATAAACTATGCATTTGTTTGCATTTGATTTCTAGGCACCTAGCTTAACCAGAAGGCTTATTGTTTTGTGATTGGTTGAGTAGTAGGAGAGTATGCTCTTTTCCTATTGAAAAATTAGAAATCTAGACCTACTTGGTTAATCACTTACAATTGACATGTTTGGGAGAAACTATGGAGTAGGATAGTATGCTCATTTCCTTATGGAAAATAAAAAATCTAGTCCTCCACTAGCTATCCACTTAATTTTTTGCATTTACCTTTAGAGGGCCTGCCAAGAGAGCAATCTTTTGCAAACGACCCAAGTGGGGAAGAAGAAAAGCCAGCTACTCCACCCTACTATAATCAAAATCTTCTTTCAATCTAAAGAGAGAGAAGATTTTGATACTTTTTATTCCTAATGCTGCTTCATGTGTAGGGCCTAGTTGCCTAAATCTTGCTAAGAAAGACTACATTTGATTGGGCGCTTGTAATTTTGTTTACAAGATTACAAGAGGAATACATTCATTTTGTGTAGGGCTGAGAGGTCTAAATATTGCTTATGAGACTATGCATCTTGGGTTCTTATAGGGCTGAAAGGTCTTAATTCTACTTGTAGAACTACAAGGGGCGGTCATGAATGAAGGACCTTACTAAACACCTTAGGACTTAAAAGCTATCCTTTTGGCCACGTGGCTTCCTTTGTGCAAGGATTGATCCAAGTGGACTTTACCCCGATCACCCCAAGAAATTCACCATATATACTCCCTCAGATGTAAATCCATGACAAAGCCAACATCACTTTGTGTGAGGCGAAGGGGTACCGAGTTGTGGGAAAAGGTTGCAACACTTCCCACTTGACCTTAGGTAACTTTCTTGATGTGTCTTCTTGTGCTAAGACTTATATAAATATTCATTAAAAATACACTTGATACACTTGGTATATTTGACACCTTACTAGACCTCACATATGCTTGTATCCACAAGGTTTCTTTATCCCTTGTTGGATTGTCTTAAGACTATTGCTTGTTCACATTACATGCTTTCAAAACAAACCTTGTCTAGGGAATGCTTCAAAATTGTCAATCACCTTGCAACTCTTTGAACATGAACTTTTGGACTAAGCTTAAACTTTGTCAACATTTCTTCTCCATTTATATCCTTAACTCATCTCATTATTTGGTACATTCCATCATGTTAGGAATTTTCTTTAGCTAGAAAAGATTACTTTGGTCTCTTGACTACATACCTCGATAGTAGAATTCTCACTTGTCCACCATCTCTTTGATCAACTCTCTTGGATGCTCTATCCAATCTCTTGCTTATTCACAAGTGTCATACATAGGGATATCCCTGCAACTTGGACACCTTGTGGCAAGTCATCATTTCTATATCTCTTACAATTTTTCACTTTGGATACGTGAACACTCTTACTTACCTAGCTTGAACATCAAGTCATCATAAGTCATCCTATTTGGCTTTTGATAATCTTCTTTCATGTCGGTCACAACTAAATCTCAGATCTGTGATAGAAAACAACCTGAAGCTATCTTTGACAACTCAACTAAATAAGGTCCTATACCTTGGGGTTTCAAACCTTTTGCTAACATCTCTAGCAAATTCACACAAGGAGGGACATTGAATAGCTAGGGAAAAAGGCACACCTAACTATCCAGCCACCTTGCAGATTATAGCACAGTGAAAATAACAACACATAGAACAACACCAAGGAGAGAAGGAACAAATTTTTTTTATTGATTCATCTAATTATTGCATACATGCCCAAGTTTTAGGCCTTCCAAGTTACAACCAACAAAATTTATCAATTACTTCTTTTATATCTCTAAGTCCCCCAAAATCGCTACTTAACCTATACCTATACATCCTTACTTATACTTTCCAAAATGGCTTATAAAAGATTCTTGATCATTACAACAAAGAAGGTTGACCACAAAACAATTAGGCTCATATCCCAAGACAAGATCCAAACATTAAATTCATGACCCAAATTAAATACAAGAGTTGACTCCAACTGGAAACCAAACATAGACAAACTTGGTCAAAGAAGAACCAAGCATCAGAAAATAATGGGTTCACTCGACACAGAAGGAACACTTAGCCAATACTAAAAAACTTGACACATACAAGAACACTCAGCCAACACTGGACAACTCGGCACACATGAATGCTTGATAAAGACTACAACTCAGTAATGAATGCAACTTGACACTTATTGGCAGAATGAACAAAATGAGTAGGATCACAAGGCAACCTAGGATTCTCCTACATTAGACAACTAGGGTTGAAAGAAATGATTCTCCTAAATCATTGAGATGTCACAACCCGAGCTGAATCCAACTCAGATTGGGAAATCCATGTAGCATTTTCCATTGGTCTATTCTTCCACTTCACTAGATATTCATAGTAATCTCTTCCTCTTGTGCTTTTATCAATTCTCTGATCCAATATCTCTTCAAATTCATCAACATGCTTCTTAGGATAATCATCTGATATAAAAAATTCATCATCCGAATCATGATACTTATGTAAATTAGAAATATTGAATATAGGAGATACATCCATATCATTAGGTAAATCAACTTTATAAGAATTACCACTTAAAAAATTTCTCAAAATTCTACAAGGACCAAACTTATTCATTTTCAGCTTACTGTATGCTCCAATAGGAAATCTACCCTTCTTCAAATGAACCATTACCTCATCACCAATTTCAAAAACATGATGTCTCCTAGACTTATCAGTATTTTCCTTATACTTCTGATTACTTTGTTCCAACTTCAACTTCATTTCCTCATGTAAAGACTTCATAAAATCAACAAATGTTTCCCCTTCAACACTTATCTTTTCTTCACCAACAATATCCCTTAAATTTGATACTCCTCTAGGCTGCATTCCAATAACAATCTCAAAAGGTGTTTTTTCTGAACTCCTATGTACATAATTATTATATGCAAACTCAGCTTGTGCCAAAACCATATCCCAATTACTTGGCTTATCTCCAACTAAACATCTCAACAAAATTACCCAAGCTTCTATTCACAACCTCTGTCTGTCCATCTGTTTATGGATGGAATGTAGAACAAAACCTCAACTCAGTATCCATCTTCTTCCATAAAGTCCTCCAAAAATAACCAACAAACTTGCTATCTTAGTTATAAATAATACTTCTAGGTAATCCATGCAATCTAAAAATCTCCTTGAAGAAAATCTCAGCAACATGCACAACATTTGATGTCTTCTTACATGGTATGAAGTGTTTTATCTTAGAAAATCTATCCACAACAACAAATATGGAATCATACCCTCTTGCTGTCTTAGGTAATCCAAGAACAAAATCCATACTGATGTCACTCCAAGGTTTCTCAGGACAAAAATAGGTGTATACAATCTAGTATTTTGACTTACTCCTTTTGTAACTTGACAAATTCCACAACTCCATACATACTTTTGAACATCCTTATACATCTGTGGCCAATAGTAATTTTCCTTAAGAAAACTCAATGTCTTATTAATTCCAAAATGTCCAGCCAATCCACCATAATGCTTTTCCTTAATCAAATTAATTCTCATGGAAATTCTTGGTATATATAACCGAATTCCTTTAAAAAACATACATTCTTGAATGAAATACTCTTCAAACTTACTCAGTTGTCCTGATAAATTTGGTGCTTTGTACTCTCTCCATGCCTTAGAAAAATTAGGGTCAGTATCATACAACTCCTTCATCTCATCAAATCCAAGAACTGCAAGTTTCATCTCGATCAACAAAGAATGTCTTCTACTCAATGCATCTGCAACTCAATTAGTAACTCCACTCTTATGCTTGATCACAAATGTAAAAATCTATAAATATTCAACCCACTTCATATGTCTCCGATTCAACTTATGTTGACTTCCCAAATATTGCAAAGCCTTATGATTAGTATACAACACAAATTCACTCAGTAAAAGATAATGTCTCTAATTTTTCAAGGCTTGAACAATAGCATAAAACTCTTGATCATACACATAATACTTTTTTTTTGCATCATTCAACTTCTCACTAAATAAAGCAACAAGTTTATCTTCCTGACTCAACACAACTCCTATTGCACTACCACTTGCATCACACTCAACTTGAAATACCTTATTGAAATCAAGTAAAGCTAACACAAGTAACTTGATAACCTTTTGTTTCAAAGTCTCAAAACTCTTATCAGCTCCATGTGTCCACTTAAATTCCTTTTTATCTCCTCTCATAGTCTCAGTCATAGCATTACAAACAGAACTAAAATTCTTAATAAAATTTCTATAAAATCTAGTCAAACCATTAAATGATCTTACCTCACCCACATTCTTAGGTGTAGGCCACTCCAAAATTGCCTTAACCTTCCCAAGATCCATTTTCAAACCATCAATTGAAATCCCAAATCCCAAATATACAATCTCTTCTTACATAAAGGAACACTTTTTCAAATTAATCAACAACTTCTCCTCTTTCAATCTTTGCAACAATTGTTTAATATGCTCATGGTGTTCTTCCTTAGTTCTACTGAATATTAAAATATCATCCAAGTAAATAATTGCAAACTTACCCAAAAATATTTTGAGAACTTCATTCATCAACCTCATGAAAGTATTAGGTGCATTAGTCAAACCAAAAGGCATAACCAACCACTCATACAAACCATATTTTTTCTTGAAAGCATTCTTCCACTCATCACCTTCTCTAATTCTGATTTGATGATACCCACTCTTCAAATCAATCTTGGTAAAATACTTTACTCCACTCAAATAATCCATTATGTCATCCATCCTCAGCATAGGAAACCTATATTTCACTATTATCTTGTTGATAGCTTTGGAATCGGTACACATTCTCCACTCTCCATTCTTCAGAGGTGCTAACACAATAGGTACAACACATGGACTCAATATTTCTCTAATCAAACCTTTATGAAACAACTCCTACACTTTTCTGTTAAGTTCTTCATTCTCAGTAGGTGTCAATCTATATGGTGCTTTATTCAAAAAACTAGCTCTAGGAATCAAATCCATACAATGACTTATACTTCCTTTTGGTGGTAAACCATTAGGAATATACTTTTCAACAATGTCCTTGTATTCATTCAACAAGTTTTTGATTCTATCGACACTCGATCATTGCTATTTTTTGTCACTGGGTATTTACTATTTTCTATCACTCGACATTTACTACCATAACTCAGTCTCTTAGGAATTAGAGCAAAAAAAACTTGGTTCTTCTTCATATCTTTTTCAAATCCCTTTCCATTGACCATGAAAATTTTTATAGTAGTATAATTTATCTCATCTAGAACTTCAATCAAAGGTAACAATATTTGCTTTCTTCCATTCACCCAAAGAGTATATTTATTCAATCTACCATCATGCACAACATATCTAGCATACTGCCAAGGTCTACCTAATTAAATATGACAAGAATCCATAGGCATAATATCACATAGAACTTCATCAAAATAGCTTCCAATCTTGAATTTCACAATACATTGCTCACTTACCAACAATTCATTCTCATCCTTGATCCATGAAACATGATAGGATTTAGGCTGTCTCAACCTCTAAAATTTCAACTTTGTAACCAGATCCTATGATGCCAAATTCATTGAGCTACCATTGTCAATAATCACTTTGCAACATTTTCCTACCATCTTACATCTAGTCTTGAAAAGACTTCTCCTTAGGATAGGTTCTTTATCAACTCTTTTATTACACAAAGTTCTTACCATCAGATTTTCTCCTTCTTCAGGTCTACTTGATGAAACCTCAAGATTATATTGTACCACAACATTTCTATGACTTTGTTCATTCCCATGAGAATGTCTACACTCAAATGATCTATGCCCTTCTTTACCACATCTGAAACAATTACCACTAAAACCACCTCTAGAATAAGAATTACCTCTTCCTCAGTATGAACTAGTATCCCCTCGGTAAGAGCTACCTCCTTTCCACTTGGTCTTGCCTTTATCTTCAGTTTTCCACTCAGATTTTCCCTTATCTAGCACATAATTGTTAGATCTTCCACCTTCACCATAGGATCTACCTCTGCCTCTCTAGAATCTACCACCTCTACCTCTCTATCTTTATTCATGATTCTTTGTCAAGATTTCCTTAGCTTTGAAGGTATATTGATATGCTTTTTCCACACTATCCAATTTTGCAAAACTTATTTCATCTTGAATTCTAGATCTCAATCCATTCAGGTACCTTGCAACTTTCTCAACCTCATCATCCACATGTCCAGATCTTATGTCCAATCTATAGATTTCCTTAGTGTACTCCTTCATAGTCATGTCCCTTTGTCTAAGGTTTTGCATCTTCCTCAATAAACTAACTTGGTAATCAGTAGGGAGGAACTTCTTCTTCACCTTGTTCACCATTTTCAACCAAAATATGATTTTCTCCTTTCCTCTTCTTTGTTTATTAGTTTGCAAATGCTCCCACCATAGTGAGGTATGACCTTTCAATCTAGTAACTACAATTTTCACCTTCCTATTCTTAGGAGTGCTTTCAAACTCAAAGAAATTATCCATATTAGAGATCCAATCCAACACAAAATTTGTATCCAACTTTCCATCATAAGGAATAACTTCAACAATAGGCTTTGAATGTGCCCTAGACAATACTCTCAACAATCTTTCCTCATCTTGATCTTCCTCAGGTTTTGGATTAGGGTTTGGTGCCTCTGCTTCATCATCACTCACATCATCAAGATGCACTCCTCTTCTCTGGGCTGTCTCCACAACATCTAATCAGGATGAAATTTGTCTCAACATGTCCATTATGGCATTATCATCATTTCCTCTACCTCAAACCATCTTGACAAATAGGTTCTTGCAAGATCGTAACCCTCTACAAGTTATAGGTCAAATCCATAGATTTTCCACCCTACAACCAAATCCTTCAGGGTTCTACATGATCCAATCTTCTCAAGGATGAACCTTAAGCTCTGATACCACCTAAGGCAAGGAGGAACATGGAATAGTCAAGGCCAAAGGTACACCTAACTATCCAACCACCTTATAGAGTATAACATAGCAGAAACAACAACAAAGAGAACAACACCAATGAGAGAAGGAACAACAAAAACTTTTATTGATTCATTCAATCATAGCACACATGCTTAGCTATGAGGCATTCTAGGTTACGACCAATAAGATTTATCAATTACTTATTTTCTATCTCTAAGTCCCCCAAAATCACTGCTTAACCTAAACCTAGACATCCTTATTTATACTTGCCAAAATGACTTACAAAAGATTCTTGATCATTACAGCAAAGAAGGCCAACCATAGAATGGTTAGGAACATATCCCAAGACAAGATCCAAACATTAAATTCATGACCCAAATTAAATACAAGAGTCATCTCCAACTAGAAACCAAACACATACAAACTCGGTCAAAGAATTGAGCATCAACAAATAATGGGTTCACTTAGCATAGGAAGGAATGTTTGGTCAATACTGAACAAATCATCACATACAAGAACACTTAGCCAACACTGGAAAATTTGGCACACAAGAACGCTTGACAAAGAATAAAACTCAACAATGACTACAACTTGGAAATGACTACAACTCGACACTTATTGGAAAAATAAACAAAATGAGTAGGATAGAAAGGCAACCCAGGATGCTTCTGCATCATGAACCTACTCTATCCTCTCCTAGGTTGGCACATAATGTTTCTTACACTCCAACCATGGATGAAAGAAGAAAGAGGATTGGAGAATTCCTAAAAAAACTAGGTGATAAACACTTTGGACAAGAAAATCAAGAACATCCCGCTCTCAAACTAGCTCTCAACACACTAGACATGGATCACATGGCTCATAAGGCAGTGATTTAGACAATGAAATAATCGAGGAAGATATCTTGTAGTTTCAACAAGATGAACACTTACAAAGACTCATGAAGTTGAATCTAAGTCAAAACAAAGACCAATACTTCTTGCACTTGGCCTCTCAAGGAGTTAAACTACCCCACAACTTTGACATTGGTAACCTAATAAGGAAATAAGAACCATCTGAAATAGAAATCATGAGGAAATAGATAGAATAAATGATGAAACATATGAAACGCTTGGAAAGGGAGAAGGAACAACCAAGCACATCTTTCTCACTTGAGGCTATATGCTCATTCCCATTTGACAAAGATCTATACATGATGCCTTTTCCTCACAAGGTTGAATTTCCCAAGTATGAAATATATGATGGTAGCTGTAAGGAAACTTAGGTGTGGAAATAGCTTCCTACACTAATCTCTAAAGGAAAGTATTGTGCAAATTCTTTTAAATCCTTACAATTTTAGATTCGTTAACTACTTTAACTATGATATTGCAGCCATATACCATGCATATAGAAAATAGAGAATGACACAAATATTTACCCTAGGGAAACCTTTCGGTAAAAACCCCAACACTCCAAAACTTGCACAATGTATTTATCAAAACTATTACAGTTTACAATACACTTGCAATGAAAGTTCTTTCAGAAGATTTCCAACTCTTGAAGACAAATCGTGACAGCATAAAAAATGTTCCAACAATACACTAACTTCAAATC
Organism: Chamaecyparis obtusa; assembly: GCA_027943335.1. Taxonomy (NCBI): domain Eukaryota; kingdom Viridiplantae; phylum Streptophyta; class Pinopsida; order Cupressales; family Cupressaceae; genus Chamaecyparis; species Chamaecyparis obtusa. The sequence continues at coordinate 531,914 of BSBK01004810.1, forward strand.
TCTTTGCAACCCTAAAAAATGCTTATATCATGTGCTTCCCTTTTTAGGGCAACTTCCAAAGATAGCCGTATTAGGGTTTTACCATTCTCTAAGAAAATAGGAACCCAAATTTTTTTTTCGAGGTGATGCTCCAAACTCCACGATTGGGGAAGAGTGTACAATACTCAACTTTATCAGTTTCCACATGTCTTGCATGTCTTCACTTGTCATTGAATCTTCCAGACATAGCTCTTATGTGTTAGGAATCTGTCATAACCATTTCAGCCATGATCTCCTTACACACAATTCAAGATGCCGACACATCAAGTGGAGTGACACATCAACATGCCAACTAGACATGTACACTCACACTTAATTACATTATTTGCAAGAAATACATTTTACAAAACAAATAATAAGAATAGGAATTATCCAAGGTTGAGACACCTTATTCCTAACAGTAGCAAAGATCCTCATGATCACATTAGGGAATTTTGTGCACTTAGCATGGAGTTCTTTCATAAACCCTCCTATCTCATGAGACTCTTTCCTAGGAGTCTTAGTGGTCAAGGTATGGAGTGGTTCACTAAAATATCTCCCCCTCTCAAGTTATTTGACCAACTAGTGCAAAGGTTTATCTAGCAATATTCATATAATATTAAACATGCTATCACCATGCTTGATCTTTGCAACATAAAACAAAATCAATGTGAATCTTTGTGGTGTTTCTTTAAAGATGGTGGAAGCTATGCTCACGCTATCCCCGACAAATTCCTGAGACTGAGAAGATAGACATATTCATCAACTCTCTAGTTCCTAAAATGAACTATGCACTACATATGCAAACTCATTCTTCATTGGATAAACTGGTTGAAACATCTATTCACATAGAGGATGTCCTTGTTCATAAGGGAGATATCACTCTTCAATCAAAATCCTCTTCTAACAACCAACATAACAAAGATAAAAAAAAATTATGGAACAAGACCAAGGATGTCATCAATGATGAAATCGTGGCTTCAACTTGAACATGTACCACTACTAAAGAACCAACGTTTAATCTATCTACTGCCGTGAAGGCTAAAAATGACAAGCCTCAAGCTTCTAAGCCAAAAATAAAATTCACTTCTCTTGGAGAATCACTTGAGAATGCTTTGAAGATTCTCTTGGCTAACAAGATCATTACCTTTCTTGACAAATCAAGACCTTACAATCCTAAAATAAAGCCTAAATGGTGGAATGACAACCACTATTGTGATTATCATCACAATAAAGGCCATAAAACCAATGAATGCATGAAACTCAAGAATAATATTCAAGATCTAATTGACAATGAGACTATTGTGGTGAACTTCCCATAAGAAAATAATGATCATAAGGCTTTCAAAGAGCCTTTCCTAAATTTAAAAAAAGGGAATCTTCCAAGGCAAAGGACAATAAGGTTGCCTACACCTATGTTAATAATGATAATGTGATCGACATGCTTGAATCTTCTCATCATACTAAAGGACAAGCTAAATTTGAATCCTCTAACATGGAAACCATCTCTCAAGCTCCATCAGGAGAAGGTTCATCTTCCTCCTCTTCTCCCAAACAGATGTCAACCTCAACAACTCAACCAACTACCCTATCAACTACACAAGATCTTAACTTAGTTAACCAAGTTCAGAACATGACAGCTTAGATCTCAATGCTTGAGCTACTTGAAATCTCTCCTTCTCATAAGAAGATTCTTGATCAAACCCTTCTTGCAGTAGACATACCTAGGGACCTAGACATCGATAAGTTTAAGTCCAAGGTCAGTCACCTTGCTTCACCTCCTTATCTCACTTTCTTAGAAAAAGATGACATATCTGTTAGTTATCCTCATAATCAAGCCCTCCATATCAAAGTATCCATCCATCAATTTAGAGTCAAGCACATTTTGATAGATGGAGGTGCAGGTTTGGATATTTTTACTTTTAAACTGGTTGAAGCTCTTGGTTTCTTAGAGCATGTTGTTGATCCCAGACACAAAATAATGATCAAAACATACAATGAAGAGGAACACTTTTCTAAAGACATGGTAGTCTTTCCCATCAAAGTGGGTCCTATTCAACAAGATGTCATCTATCAAGTTCTAGATATTCCTTTGGCATACAACATGCTCTTGGGTCATCCTTGGATCCATTCTATGTAAGCAGTTCCTTCAACATACCATAATTGCATAAAATTACCACATGATGGAATTGAGATCAATTTTCCTATAGAATCAATGTGTGCTCACAACAATCCTAAACAATCAGATCACATGGTTCCTCACAATAAAGAAGGATCACCCCCTAAAATTGAAACAGAAGGAAAAGAATCTCTATCAAATCATGGAAAAAGAATACTTGTCAGACCTACTGGCATGAGAACCTATCACATGGAAACTTTTCCCATATCTTCAAAGTCTTCTGCCAAATCATCTCCATCAGATACAACTCTTGTTATTCATGAGGGTACTGGGATTATCAAAGATACAATGCCCCTAGAGCTAGAAAGAGATGAAAGTACTACCTCACTCTTCAAGAACAAAGAGTCTGAACAAAAAGACAAACATACTAAAATCTCACCTAAAAAGTATGGTATGGGCTATCATCTTATGAAGAAGATGGGACATGATGGAAACAATCATCTTGGTAAAGGAAAAGGTCTTCTTGAACCTTTACATACTAAATTCAGAAATCCTAAGGACAAAACTAGTGTTGGCTATCATGAACACAAGCTTAACAAACCTAGTAGAAATACTAATGCAAATGACGAATCAGATGATGAAAAAGAAGAAGAAATCCAGCCTATGACATATAAAAGACTCTTTCACATTCAAAATTCCAATCCAGACTATCAAGGAGAGGCTTATCTACCTACTTAGGTACCTCAAGAACATGAACCTAGTCCTAACCAGGAGGATCTCATCCAAACTATTAAACAAACTACTACTAATACTACTATTGTTAAACATGTTTCTAACTCTAATTACACACATCCTAATTGGGGACAACTAGATGATGTCTCCCACATCTTGGATATGCCTTGAGGTATGCCTATTCTAGACTATTCCACTACTCCTACTATTGAGAAAACTCCTGCTACTAAGAACACACCTCCTATAACAGATGATAGCGATGAATAAAATCTCCCTCCTACTATGTCTCTAACTAACTACATCAGACAGTATCACACTAGTGAAACATACTCAAATGAATATGAAGGAGACTCTTTATCAGATTCTACTATGGAAATACCAGTTGACATTATGCACAAATATGCTTCTGCTACATGATTTAAAAGAGGAGAAATCTCTAACTTTGAAGATCAAGAAACTAATGATGATCCTTTCCACCCTTCTATGGAAATTATTCCTATGGCTCCTAGGCTACCTACTCAAAACATTGCTCCAGTTACTCAGACAAATCATGGGTATATAAGACCCCATCCTATTACAACCTCATGGAACTTGGGAAGATCTAGAATTGAGTTGGTTCCTTTTCATGCACTCCTTCCACAAGAAGAGGGACCTGGTTCTTAGAATTGACCATCTCGACTAGACCCAAAAAATACTCCTCTAAACTCTTTTAGGACAAATCACGATCAACAACATTCTATGGAAGATAACTTTCTCTATCTATCTGATTCATTCATGAACAATGGGGATGATACCCATATCACACCTGAACCTGTTGACTCCTTACCTCTTCTTGAGATAAGTGGTTGGCCCACTTCCCATCCACCTCTCCATCTAAACTCACCATATCAACCTCATTCATCCATAATTCCTGAGTCTTCTAGAAGTAACTTGAATGCACAACATAAAAATCATAAATACAAAAATCCACTTATATCTAAAGGTCACCATGTCCCGTCTAATCGACATGTGACTACAAAATAAAATGCAATATTCAAAAGACCACAAAGGTCCTCTATGAAAAGAAGAAAATCAAAGAAAAAATGGATCTTGAAATCCATCATAAAAGACCTATAATCAAAAGCATTTCAAGGCAAAGAAAAATAAAAAGCTACATGGGTTTCCAAGCTAAAAGACTTGGCTATAAAAGAAAAATCAAAGTTTCTGTTCAAGCTTCCATATCCTTCTTATGACTCACTTCACTCTCCAATTTGCTTCACCACCATTACCTCTCATACTTCACACTCTTCACTTCACCTTGCCCTTCCCAAAAGTGCATATTGGTATCTACTCATTTCTAATGACATGTCTAAGAGAAATCTAGATCGTAATCTCCTTAGGCATTTAGAACATGAGGAATCTGACAAAGCATTAAGAGAATTCCATGAGGATATTTGTGGATCTTTCTTGAATGGCCTTTCCTTGACTACGAAACTCTTGATAGTTGAACACTACTGGTTCGATCTCTTGATCACTACTATTGCATCTAGTTTTGAAGCTTCTCAATTTGTCAGTACTACAAACAACTATGTTCTCATAGAGCCTCTCAATGCTCTTCATCTACAACTACTCCATAGCTAAGCACCTTTCTCTTGTACAACAATCTATGATCCTAAAAAAATTCAAAAAAGCATATAGAGTCCTGAAAAAATCCTAAATATTGTAAAATGTCTTGAAAAAAATGATCATCTTAGTGAAAACCTGATCATAGGCACTTTGATGCATCAACAAAAAAAATAAAAAATGAAAAAATACGAAAAAATTGAAAAAGAGAAGAATCGTACCTTGGTGAAAACCTAGAAACAAGCACCTTGGTAGCAATAATCTCCCAAGTGGTGAAAACCTTAAAAAAATGCATCACTTGTAATCAACACATGACTGAGCTCTTGTCTCCATCCATCTCACTTTTTGTTTGCTTGTGTTGTCTTGGATTGGAACTTGTCTTTATCTTGTCCTCGATTCTTATTTTTCATCTGGGGGAAATCATATGCTTATATGAGTTGTCAGTGCTTTACCTCTTGGTTGATCTCTTGAGCTTAACTTGAGTTAGTTTATCAGTCCTTCCTAATGGACACCTTATCACTGACATTACTTTGTGTTTCTCAACACCCTAATACTTTAGTATTTCTTAACACTACCCATCTGGACATCGCTATGTTTCTCAACACATATCAGATCCTGCACTATCCCTCACTGTGCACTTGCACTTTGACACTAGCACAAAGGTGTTTCCTTAACACCCATCACCAAATTACATCCTAAAAAACTAAAAATAACTAAACTATGATAAACTATTTTCTTGTGTGCTATCTATTATCATTGATTTTTTCTTTCCATGTCTTCTAAGGTTTCTTGACGATGTCTACTTGACTAGAGATTCACGATTGGGGGCATACCATCTTTTCTTTGATTTCTATTTGTAGTGTGATTTCAACAATCCTAAGTTATCTAATAAATTGGGTGTCTATGGTAAGAGCCTCCACCACAATTGGAATTCCACACATACCCTAACCCTCTTTATTCAAATGCTTAGGTGAGGTTGGAATGATCTCCTTGTCTATTTCTTTTGTGTAGCACGCAAGACCGTACTCATGATTATATTGGCCCTCATGCTTTGATACTAGTATAATATTGCAACACTAACTTGGAAACCATCTTCAAGTCATCTCGATGCCTATGTTGTGATGCTTATGTGTGTTTCCTACATTTTATCTGATACGATCATATTCATATCTTCATGGTCACTCTCGCACTAGTGATGGTTGTACTAACCTTCGATATCACAAACGCTAAAATGATGAAAACTAATGGTCTACGAGATTAGTGATTTGACTACTCTGAAAGTCATAAGATACATTTTCATGCTTAAGCTGCATTTCATTCTAGGCTTGTATTTAGCTTTGCATTTTCTAGTTCTCTTGAGTTAAGCTTTCTTTTCATCCCTCCTTCCTCTCTATTGAGGTATTTGACTGCAAAACTTGTCTTTTGATCCTCTTTTCGGTATCGAAATTGAAATTTCAAATATTCTAATGCAATTGACTATCGACACTGTCACTTCCTACTCACTTTTGCTTTCTATTCTAGATCTCTGAGGCTTAATCTTCTCCCCTTATGCCTCATTTCCATTTTGATCCCGAGGGGGCATGACAATATGGCAAATATTTATGTCGATCAAATCTCCTAATCTATAAATTTAGTAATCAAACCAAATCTTAAATCGATCAAGTCAATCAGGACTAAACATCATTTCTCGAGGCATCTCAACTTCATCACTTCATATAAAGTTGAGATTCTCCACATCTCCTTTCTAAAAGAGTGTTCTTATCACTTCATATCAATTCACTCGGACAAACTTCTCTTTTGATCACTTGGGGCATATTAGGTTTATCATTACCCATATCAATCTAGAATTGTTTCTCAGATGATTAGCTATCTCAATCTCTTTGGACATATATTCAGTCTCACCACTTTATATTAGGATGGATACTCTTGTCTTGCTTATTTGTGAGGCCTCACCCCGACCCGTCATAGCATCTTTCCTTTTCTGCATTTTGATACAGTGATACACTTGTTGATCTATTTTGGATTGAGACTCGAGATACGATATTTTGATGGTGATTATTATATTATGTATGTGTGGATGTGAATCTAGAGTACATCATGATTTTGATTATGCATGGTTGTTAGAGTAAATTATTCATGTTAGATTTGAATACTGCACATGATGATTATGTATGTATGATGTTCAAATATTATTGAATGGGAAATTGTGATTTGAATTGAGCTATACATATTGGGTTATGATACTAAATAGGAAATTGAATATGTATATTTCGTGCAATGTTATCATCTTGAACTACTGATGCTCGATGTGAAGTGTGCAGGTATGAGAACCATGGGAATTATCGGAGAACCAAGGTTAAACACATGTGAACTGAGTAAACCAAGGCTTAGTCCAATGTGGGATTACAAAGCCTCGTTGTAATGTGAACTTGTCGTAAAAGTGAATTTTCATGTGCATTAGTAGTTAGCTTCGTGTTGTCTTTCTTGGCATTTGTATGTAATGTGCAATTGTTAGTGTCACTTGACACTTGTAATGTACTCATTTAAATTTATTTTATTCCAGCCACTTCTAGAGGCCAATAAGAAGTTCTAGGGGTCATTTTTGGCATAATTTATGTATCTTAATGTTAGGGGTATGGGTTAGGAAGGTTTTGAGCATATCCTAAACCCCCTAGAGACTTTGGCAACCCTTTTTTGGACCCATTTACCTTTACCTACGAGATTGGATGGATCTTGACCCTTACCCAACTTCACCTTGCCTTCCAATCAAGCATTAATCATGGGGGGACAAGGAAGACCAAGTAGACCATAGAGTCAAATCTGCAATTATGATTGGTGGGTGGGTAGAATTTGGAGCCCTTTTTAGAGGCCTTGGATAGAATTAGAGGGTGTTCACCCACTCTCTAATTTTAGAGACTTTAGGGTTTTGGAAAAGAAGAAAAGTGGATTAGCTCTTCTCAACTATCAATTGCCATCACACTTGTGAAGGTTGGTCTTTCATTTCCATGGAGATTTTCTTGTTTATGCTCAATAGATTAGATGTGTTCTTGCTCTTTCATGTGTTTGAAGTGTATACTTGTTGTGCCATTGTATTGTATGGGAAGGGAATTTGATGTTGAAATTCATGTCTTTCCTTTGTTTTGTTTGAATGAGGGTGCTCATGTGTATGGGAGTAAGGCATTACTCACCTCTTTGGGAAGAGGAAGAAGTGGCCTTGGGTGAAGAGGTTAATTGGGCTCTCCATGAGGTGAGAGTCTCTTCTCTTGGAGAAGAGGGAAAAATTCATGGTGTATGGGCACCATGAAGCCATTGAAATCTTGTATCATGAAGATGTGATAACCATTGTTGTGTTGGAATTCTAGCCTTGAAGAGGCAAATGAGATATCCTTGTTGAGGAATTTGTGAAAGAAAAATAATGGCATTCTCCCCTTGGAAAAGCCCACCTTCACCCTTCTTCAATGAGCTTGCAAAGTTCATTTGTGTAGCCTTGAAGGGAGTAATTTGTTGTTATTGTATGTATGCATATTGTGAGCATTTTGTTGTTTGTTGTACCCTGTTTATCCTTGGTTCTCCAAGCTTTGGGGTGGTCTCATAAGAGACCTAGGTTGGGTGGTGAGCACCCATGGTTCTCTCTTCCTTTATTGTAGGTTTGGGAAGCCAAAGATTCATTTGGAAAAAGCTTGAAGAGATCCCCTCCTTGATATGCTTGTATCAAACTCTCATAAGTTGTTGTATTATTGATCTTGAAGAAGATCCTCCTCTCATTGTATATTGTAATGTATTTCCATTATTGAGTTCATTGTGAAGTGGTAGATGCATGTGAAATGGTATATGTATTGTGATGAGGTGAAGTAGCTTCTTTATGTTGATCTCTCATTGAGTATTTCATCAAAATGTAATATATAAGTGTAATGTAAATTTTTCTCCTTCATAAGAGATAGATATTGTATTTGAAGAGATACTATTATGAAAATATTAACTCCTTTTCTTTTAAGTAGTTAAGTTATGCTTCAAAAAAAAGGGTTATTCAAAGTTGGCAAGAAAGGATATGAAATCATCCGATAGTATGTAAGATTTCATTAATATGGATAGTCATGAAACTCTTAATACTTGGATTCATAGTTGTAAGCTCATTGCAATCTATCTAATTTTAGACCAAACTCATACTTAATAAAACTATACTTGGATGAAGAAACTTGGTCATCTCTCATTCTCTTTCAATGAGATTATCCATGGAATAATTGATAAGATGAAATATCAAATGAGAGACATATATGCATTCTAGACTTACTCATTTCCTTCTTTGAGAAACTCTTAAACTAAACCACTAATTGCATTCTAAACACCTCACCTATGGCTAGTAAATAAAACAAAGAGATCAAGTTGATGAAGTATTAGTCATATTGTAAAAAAAAGACACTTCCAAAATTTGCAAGAGCAATTTTGCTCTCTGGAAAATGTATGGGGATAAAATTATCCCCATACTACACAGAGAATATTCCTTGTTTTTATTATTTATGCACTAAAGAAAGTTAACTAAACTAAAACATACCCTAGACTACCACTAAAATAAAGACTTAGCATATATAATGCTAAAGTGGGTGTTTAATATACCTCCACTCATGACCAAGCTAGTGGCCCCCACTAAAGCTCTCTTCCTAGGTGTAGGTGATGGGCTTGGGAAAAGCTTTATGTTAAATTTATTAACCAAACACCTCCCTATGTGGGTACAAAGGGGCCTTGAGAAGTGACCCTTGTTAGCAAAAAGATTTAAAGCACTGTTATTTTACTTTAGTCCCTTGTTCCATGCACAAATGGTTTTTCAAGGCTTTAATACATTTACCAACTTTCAAGTTACCCCCTTACATGCTTACCTGACTTAAAACTTTAAGTCTGACATTTCCCTCTTCTCATAAAAAGTACTCCATTCCTTGTCCTGCGTACCATCTTCTTGGTCTCCTCTTTGGGGAAGGCAGATTAATTGTCTTCCACTTGGTTTGACTTTAAAACCATTTCTCTCATTCATTAGCCTTGGGTTGCGAAAATCCTCTTCATGAGAAGAGTGGGACCCACTTGATTTTCCCTCCCTTGCCTAGAAATGCGCCCACTTTGCCTAGGGCTTAGTCTAGCTTGTAGGGAAGCTAGTGGGAATAGGTGGATGTTAATGGGTTTGAATAGTAGCTTAGTAGGATTTAGAGTTTAGTTTAGTTTATTTTGAATTTGATCTTTTTATGTTATTACTATTATGTAGTGGTAAAAAATAATAATAAATCATTCCTTTTCCACTAATAAAATTATCTTGTTATTTTAATTGCCCACCTCATTGGGCTTGCTAATACTAGTTATTAATCTCACATTATTATTATTAGTAGTTTATTTTATCTAAGTTTTATAGTTTTAACGAGGCTATCATATAGTTAATTAGGTGTGTTTAATTTGTAACTTGATTATTAATCTAAAGCATATTTGGGTATGTTGGAAACTCAATTGATTAGATTCATTAGGATTAGCGAGTATATTTAGTAAGTTAGATCTGTCAATTATTATCCTTAAACCATTAAGTCCCAAATTTGGTAATTAGTGTATTAGGCTTTTAGTTAGTAGTATTAATGTTCCAACCTAACTAAGAATGAATTAAACGATTATCTAGTAGTTTTGTTGGGTTAGGTTCTTACACTGTTAGCAGTGGAACTTCTTAACAAACTAATAAGTCAATTCAATTAAGTTCATTCTGATAACGGGACTGGGGATTCCCCTTGCTAGATCCTCCTATTGTTACAATCATTACAAGCACATCCCTAACCACTTTTTGCATAGGAGTATCTATGTCGATCCTTAGGCTTAGTAGAGCGAAGTGTTGACATAGTCATATGTTATTTCATATCATCTTTAAAAAAAAAAAATTGTTACATTTTTGGATGTTTAATTTGGGCATGACATTATTGGTCTTCATTCAATCAGGTTCAGAGTCTGATCTGTATCAACTACCTTGACATCATCATTCTTTGACTCAATGTGTTCACAAATTGCTCACACGTTAGTCAAAGAGGAGAAAATGTAATCACCTAAAATTGGTGTAGTAGAACTTGAGCCCACCTCTTAATCAAATTGTCTATTTATTAGAAATAATTGTGCAGAGTAACCTTAAAATCCCCTTTGCATAATTAAATCTAAAATCTTATATCAAGCTTATACTATGGTCTTATTTCTAGAGCTTGCATATTTAATTGCTAAAACATTTATTTTAATATAAAGTTGCTACACTTTAATTAAAATAACAAATTCATGTGTGCACTCACATAATCTTGATTAATTAATAATTAAATGAGATTTGTGCTTTCAAATGTTATTTTGTCTTATCTTACCTAACATCTATTTTTGCCTCTTAATCCTCACCACTCATCTCTACCTAACCTTGCATCTCCTTTTTCCTCTTCATCTCATCCACTCATTCTATTGCCTCTTAATCTCCACCCTCCATTCTTGTGGAAATTATTTTAAAAGGAAGCTCTTCCCTTTCTCAAGGGTCCCTATCCCTAATCCTTAATCTTAGAATCTTGTAATCTTACATCTTGCATTCTAGCTTTCTTGCTTTCTTAGACTAATCTTGTCATTTTCATTTCTTAATCTAGCTTCATTTCTAGCTTAATCTTGCATTGTCAATCTAGTTTATTTCCTATATTGCTTCATAGAATAGCTCTTACATTCTCATTCTAGATTACTAGTTGCTTGCATACATTCTTAGCTTAATCTCTCATTTCTTAGCTTGCATTCTTGCATTCTTAGCTTCATCCTTAGATTTGAATCTTCCATTTTGGAGTAGTCAAGTCACTAATCCTCCATGCCAATTTTATGAGCATTATGAGAAGGATTAAACTCTCTTCAACTAGGAAGCTATGAGCCACTTTTTGGGATATCCTCTTCCATGGATTTCCTCAAGTGTAATGGTTCATAGAAGTGTGTCACACTTTTGATCACACAAAAGTAACTGTAATTTAGACATAGCTTCTTTTTGATCACTCTAACTTGATCTGTATATATCGAAATTCATTTTTTCTTTTTTTGATAGAAAGATAACACAAATACCCTTTTCCTCCATATATATATATTTTTTTGTAAGTTACTATTTTTCCTAAAGCGTCGAAGAGATAGGTTTTTGAATGACCAAACAACCTATCTTTAATTAAAATAAAATTTGAAAGTGAAAATGAATTCAATATGTATAAAAATTATAGTCATTAGAAAGCTTCCTCCAAGTAGCATCATCTGACATTTTTTGTTTCATAAGATCATCTTGTTTGGTCTTTGTTTTAGGCCTTGAAAGGCCATTTTTTGTAGTTTTTTTTTCCCTTGGTAAAACCTTCAAGTTTGGGGTCTTCAGATGAAGATCCCCTTCATATGAAGGGATCCCAAGGCTTCGTGTGAAGGGGTCTTCGCACGAAGACCCCTTGGGAATAGTCTAGCGCGAACAAGCCCTGTTGAACTTTTACCCGACCTAGTTCACCTAAACTAGGTCAACTAATTATGTTTTTAAATTTTTGTAGGGTACAAAAGAAAATGTGTTTTTTTTCATTTTTCACACAATTGCAATCAACTTAATTCACATTTTTTCACTATTTCTCTAATTTTTTGAAAGGCATTTTTTTGGAGGAGAATTGCTATTGGTGTTTTTATCAAAGATGATTTTTTGGAGAGGAGAATTGCTAGTAAGGTAATTTTTTCTAAGATGTTTTTTTGAAGAGGAGAATTACTATTGCCAAATTTTTAGAAGACATTTTTTTGGAGAGAAGAAACGGGGAACATGAAGGGAAGACAAAGTAAATCTACAAGAAAAAGGTCACCTAGTATCGAACAAAGAAATCATGAAGTTGCATTGACATATTATTATAAAATTAAATAAGGTATGGACCTAGACCTCTAATTTTACGTGCCCAAATTTTATGGACCTATGCTCTATTTTTCTCTAATTTGATTCATTTTTGTACATGTATCTCAAAATCAACATGGTAAAGGTGAAGGAGAAGCTCAAGTAAGAGGGTCAAGACAAGTTGAAGAAATGCACATTGAAGAAGGGTCATGATCATTCCCTATGAAAGCTCAAGAAATTGACGTTGGAAAAGGGTCAGGATTACATGATCCTACTGGTATGGATGAACTTATAGATCTAGATCAAAGTATAAAGAGAAATATTAATTATAGAAACTTATATCATTTACATACAATGGATGTGGAGAAATTGAGATCATTTGCTAATGTTCAACCTTTAAGTATTGCTAAGAAGAGGTCAATGAATAAGTTAGAAAGAGAAATATTGGCTAAATTTGATAATTTTGAAACACTTGAACAAGCCCAATTTCTTTCAACTATACTTATAAACAAAAAGTGGGAAGAGACATTAAAATTATTGGGTATAGACACAACATCAAAGAAGAGAAAAGTTGTTGACATGCAAATTGATATGATTGAAAATATTAGGAAAGGTTTGAACTAGGTAGGGAAATAATATTGAACTAAAGATAAGACCATTACAAGAAAAGTTATGTTGACATCCATTGTAGGTAACACTTGTGTGCTAAAATGTTGTCACACTTCTATGAATCCTTACATGCAAGAAAACTCAAGAATGAGCCCTCACAAATCGATCCATAGCTCTCTATGCATGGAGTTGCAAGATTTGTAAAATTGCTCTCAGCTAGAGCTATAAACTCATGACCTTGCTAGTCAACCACACAATGAGAGATTCACAATGAAAACAAGGGCAAGAATGTCAATATCTCCAATGAAATCAATATGAATGCAATGCAATGAAAAATTAATCTAAGATGAGAATGCAAGTATGCAAATTAGGTTATGAAAATAGAAATGAAAGAGTTACAAACCCTCTAACTAGACTATGTGAGATTAATCTAAAATATGAAAGGAAATGATACCATGATGATGCAACTATGATGCAAGCTAGGATGTGATGTAGATGCAAGATGAATGCCAATGATGCTCCAAATCTTCAAAACTTGATGCAAAAATATCTCCAAAAGCTTCAATGACTTAGAAAACTTGTAGCATAACAATAGCATAAAATTCAAGTGTATACAAAATGAAGAAGAGAGCTCTTCTTTTATAGAGAATGAGAAATCAATGGATGATCGAAATTAAGAGGCAAAAGACTTAATCAATGATGGAGAAAAATAGAAGCTTGATCCTTGTGCACAAATATCCTCCAATAAAAAAATTAGAAGCATTTACTTTATGTCCATGTGAGACAAAAAGTACTTTTCTTTTATTTTTTATTTTATTTTTCTTTATAAATAAGAATTAAATGCTTTATTTGTGCAACATAGGATAAGAAGAAAAGTGGAGATTTTTTATTTAAATAAAAGGGGAAGAAATTCCTTTTAATTAAATAAAGGCTTAGGATAAAGTGATTTTATTATTTAATTAAAAGAATTTTTAATTAATTAAAAGGGAGCATGTTCTCTTGATTAAATAAGATTTTTATTTTTTCTCTTTTAAATTAAATAAGGCTCAAACCTTAGGAAATATTGAATTGATTATGATTTGATCAAGGAAATTGATATAATTGATATTGTTGATATTTGAAAATATTGATTCAGGGATTTGATAAATTGCAGAAATGGGGCCCAAGGTCTAGGTGACCATTTTAGGGTGCATACATTTGCCCCTCTTTGACTAATGTGTGATCATTCTGGGAACACATGCAGTCAAAGAAGAATTGAAATGTGAGATCGATATGGGATCACAAAACAACCCAAATGTGTGTTCATTTTGGGAACACATCGAGACAAGCATAAACAACAGCTGAAAGACAAGACCAACACCGTTGCTGCTAGGTGCAAATCAAGCCTTAGACAAAACTATTTCCATTGCTGCTAGGCAATAATCAAGTCTGAAAAATAAGAGATAAAAATTGAAAGACAAAATCACCACTGTCACTGCTAGGTGATAATCAAGTCTTCAAATAAGAATCTCAAGCTGAGCTGAATGATAAAGCTGAATCAAAGATTAAAGCTGATAGGCATTGCCCCCTCAGAATCGAAATCGAAATCAGATAGAGGAGAACAACAAACTGATAAACTTGATCAAGTCACAATAAATCATAATCGAAGGATGGAGCATGATAGGATAACCATCAAACAGTGAAGATATGCCCCAGGTTGACGAGGTTAGACTAAAAAAGATATAGGATAAAGATTAAGTCGAACCTCAGAGAGAGGAAGCGAAAGGGGTGAATGAAAGACTAGAAGTTTGGAAGATATGTAAAGGAAGAAATTCTATCAAAGATCAAAGAATTATGCCTCAAAAGGTCAGTCAACTGCATAGAAGAATGAGAAAATTTGGAAACACAACTCGGATTTCAATTTCGAGTCTGAAAATGGATAGAAAATGATGTGATATGAAAGACTAGAAATGAAAGATATGATCAAGAAGAATAAAAAAATGAGCACAGTTGACCAACTAGTCCGTAGATGATAAAAATGAGAGCTCTCTCCATATGCAAGATGCAAAAACTAAACTATTATGAACCTAAGAATGCAAGCTACTATGAAAGTGGTTGACTTGCAAGGTCACAATGCCTATAGACATCTAATTATCATCATCGAGTGTTATTGGTAGCATCGTAAGATCATACAATGCACACTAGCATGACTATGTGAATATGAATATGATCTTTATCAGATAGAAATGTGGAAATCCCACCTAGGCATCAAAGACATGGAGGTCAAGATGACTAATGCAGTGAGATTACCTAAGTTTGATATGGTGAGATTATGCTTGTATCAAGACACATGAAAGTTAGGATAACTAGAAGCATGCACTCACAAAACAGTCAAGGATAATACCTTGTCAATCCATAGTGTCAAGTAAGACTAGCATAAATGCTCATGACAGTTAGGACCAACAAAATATACCCACAAGCAGATAAAGAAATAAAACATGTTCTCATTCCCTCAGTCTTCTAGCTATGCATCATCAAAAATTTCTCAGGAAGAGACCACTCATCAAATAAATCCTCATAGACAACACACAAAGAAAAATAAAGTCAACATATCTCAAGCGAGTTGATTGTTTAAGTGCGTGTGTGTTGGTCATAGAGTCAAACTTTGAGGATCAAATTTGCAAATGAGCAATGTCACATCATACTAGACTGTTGGGTAAGACATCTTATAAGTGTTGAGAAACACTCGACGCAAGGGTAGTGTTGAAAAACACTGTTTGGGGTGGTGTTGAAAAACACCTATTTGTGAAATGCCCCAAGAGACAAACGCACCTAAAGGACCTATGCTAACAGTTATGCCCCCTAGACAAAGATAAAGACCAATTCTAGACCAAGTCAAATAAGGTCAAGGCATGATGGAAAGTGGCTAAGTGTCGAGGATGCATGCTAACAAATAGGGGTGCAAAGGCCTCAAGTAGCGCCTGTTTCCAGGTTTTCACCACTTGAATTTTTATTGCAATTTTTCTTTTTTCTTTTTTCATTTTTTTGATTTGTTTTCTTTTTTTTTTTCGTATTTTTTCTACCAAGGTGCCTGTTTCCAGGTTTCACCAGGGCACTTTTTCTATTTTTTTTGGATTTTTTGGCATTTTTTGAATTTTTTTGTATTTTTTCAAGACTTTTTAAAATTTTTAGAATTTTTTCAGCATCATATATCAAATTTTTTTGGTATTTTTTTAGGATCATAAAATATGTACAAGGGATGCCCCTAGACAGAATAGGCATCAAACTTCCAAGCAAGATCACATCGTGTAGTCCCAATGTCTAGCAAGGTGGAAAACAAGATGGATAAGCAAGCTGGTGACTAAAATGGAGGGAAGAAATCCTCAAGGTCAAACTCCTCAAGAGTACCCAAGCTAGGAAAAAATGTCATGTAAAGCACATCTGGACAAGCAATGAAAGGCCAGCATAGGATAAGCCTCAAAAGCGTGGTATAAGAGCAGGAAAGGATGTAGTCCAAAGGAGTAGACATGTCAAGAGACTTCATAGCATCGTGTTTTACTCTTTTTTTATTAGATCAAGACCAAAGAGGAAAAGGATAAAGAAAGGCTAGAATGAATGGAGGAAAATAAAAATGTAGGCTAAACATGAAAGGAATGAAAGCAAGATCATCATAAGATAGCTCACAAGATAGCCAAATATTCGTGTATAGGTCAACCTTGTCAAGATCAAAGAGAGAAGATGTAATGGATGAAAAATGTAGAACTACGCATAATGCCTGATTGCTAGGTTTTCATCATGGTACTTATCCAAGGTGCCACAAGGGAGTGGTTTTCACCATAGGATGAATTTATTTCTCTTTACTTTTGCTACCAAAGCGCCTGTTTCCAGGTTTCCACCAAGGCACATTTTTAATTTTTTTTCATCTCTTTTCTTTTTTTATTTTTATTTTTAAATTTTTTTCTATTTTTTGAATTTTTTTAATTTTTTGGAAGAAGGCAAGCTTTTTAGATAATGCTCCTTGAAAGGATAAACTATGATATGCCAAGGATTCAAAATGATATGCTCAAAGATGCTGAAGGGGAAAGGAAGACGCATGAAGAATAGGCAAATAAGGAAAAATGATAGAAGGTAGAAGGATAATAAATGGAAGGAATGTGAAAAGGTAGATGGAAAGAAAGGTAAGATCAATGTCAATACACACCTTGAAGGGTGATGGGAAAAATGGAGGAAAACCATATTCTAGTCCAAGTGCGAACCATATTCTGGTTCATTATTGCTATCTGACTCCTCGAAGAGAGGATTGGTGTGCTTGTTATAATTCTTAAATGTGAATGGAGGAATACGAGAAGGAATATGGAAAATGTGTAGTAGAAGTTGTGGTTCAGGCGCATGGAATGGAAGAATATTTTTGGAAAAAGATGAAGTGGAAGCCTTTGGAAGCTTGAATGTCAAATTCACTTTTTGCTCAACATAAGACTCTTTCAAGAGAGACTTTGGAATCCATATAGCTTTAAGCTTTTTATTTTCTTTTGATGTGTTAGAGAGAATATCTTCAATGATGGATTTTGGAACCCATACTTGTCTTGTAGTTTTCTTCTTAGATACCTCTTTTGACTTTATGCCCCCATGTCGATTAGAGGAGACATGGTGATCTTCTTTTTTTGATGAATTCTTGTATTGGTTATTTTTCTTATATTGAACATTCAAGTTACTTCCAAAAGACTTGGGACTTGTGGAAGAAGGAGGATATGACTAGTTTAGATGGGTAGGTGGATGAAAAGGATTCAAGGGTATGTATCTATGTTGATCTTGAGAAAAGATAGGAGATGGAGGGACGTAAGGACCCAAAATAGATGATGAATTAGGAGAATTAGGAGGAGAAAGTGAAGGGACATAAGGACCCAATATGGAAGGTAGATGTGAAGTCCTTAGTATTGGTGGAGGAGGTCCAAGGATGGATGTGGAAGATGAAAAAGGATAATCAACCAATTCATCAACATCTATATCACAACCAAGGATATCAACATCTTTAGAGTGAGCATTAAAATTTTTAATAGGATTGTGCACATCTTGAATAGGAGCAATTTCATTGATAGAATCATTCAAAGCTTACAAAGACTTAGGAAGAGTAGAAAGTGGAAGTGAACATGGAGTGGTAGAACAAGAAGATGGAAGACTTTGATCTTGACAAGGATCGTTGGGTAGCATAAGCGTATCAACTTTATTTCAATTTTCAATAGGCTTTACATCAGAAGTAACAACACCATTTTTAATAACCTTAATGGAAGTATCATCTTTGGAAAGCGCAAGTGTGGTAAGGTTATTTTGATTATCAATAAGCTCAACGGTGTAATTAGTAGCTTGATCTTTCTTAGGAGATGGTGGAATGAATGCAGAAGAGCGTAGAGGATCAAAAGAACCATGAAATGTAGGAGAGACATCATGAAAAGAATTGGATGACATGGAGGGTTCTTGATCTTGATCTTAATCTTTCTTTATGTTCTTTTCTTTATCATTTTTAGAGTCCTCTTGACATGGAGCCACTTTTAAGGACAAGGAATCATGTTGGAATTGTATGGAAGACTTTGGAAGAGATAGTGAAGAATTAGCTGAAGTAGGTAGTATAGCAAACAAAGGCTTAAGATCTTTCAGTTTAGCATCATTAGAAGTATTTGTAGCAAAGTGAAGGTTAGCTTGAGTTTCTTTAAGAGGTAGCCCTTGAGGATAACTATAGGGAACTACATGGAAAACTTTAGGATCTTTGTTGGATGAAAGATTTGTGATAGATTTGGAAGACTCGGAAGCTTTAGGAAATGTATGGGCATTGGAGGAAGTAGAGGATGGAAGGGAACCATCACAAGACAAAGGTTCAACATTAACATGATCTTGCTTGAGAGTGCAACCTTTATTTTCAGCATGGGAACTTTTAGAGGAGAGATTCTTTTAACGTTTGAAATTAGTGCAGTAGATTTTCTCTTCCTCAGTAAGAATATTGTATTGTTCACAAAAATCATCAAAGAATTCTTTAAATTTAGAGTCATATGGATCACCATCACAGTCTACCTAATACGACTCCCCCTTAGAAATCACAAGTGTACCACGAGGATGATGCTTAGGAATAGAAGTTTCATGGGCATCACTACATTGTCCATCATCATAGTCATCATAGGTGGGTGTGTCACTCTTTGTGGAAGAGACATCATAAGGACTATCATGTTGCTCTTTATGGTATGTCTTCTGAAGAGAAGTAAGACTCTTTGAAGAAGTAGAAGAAGAATGAGATTGTGAAGAGAAGAAAGACTCTTTGAAGAAGTAGAAGAAGAATGAGATTGTGAAGAAGAGGAAGGTGAAGACCTAGTGGAAGAAGAATACTTGGATGATGAGGAATTTGAATGAAGTTTAGAAGAGTCATGATAAGATTTGGAAGATGAAGAATGTGAATAGTGTTTAGAAGAATCATGATAAGACTTAGAAGATCAAGAATGAGAATGATGTCTGGAAGAGTCATGATAAGACTTGGAAGGTGAAGAAGAATGAGAAGATTTAGATGATGAAGAATGTTTGGAAGAAGAAGATCGTGATATGATCATGTTTATGATTCTAGCAAAGGCATCTGATTTAATCATCTTTTCTTTTATTTTTGCTATAAATTCATCACTCATGAGAATTTTGGAGGAACAACACTTTTCGAATATGTCAATGAGCTCAAGATCATCTATTCTTAATAAAGGTTCCAAAATCAGATAGTCAAGATTCATGGTTATAGAAGAGGAGGAATCAAGCATGGAAGAAATGAATAGATGAATAGAAGAAGGTAGACTAGATAGTAAGAGGAAAAGAATCAAGAAGAAGAAGAAGAATTTCCCATGGGAATAGAAGACTTTAGAAGAACATGGGAAATGGAGAAGAAAGAAGAAGACTAAGATTCATCTTGTGCAATTGATACCATAATGTTCATTGAGATGTTGAGCAACATGACAACACTTAGGATCTGACCTGGACTGACCAAGTAAGAACAAGCTTTTAAGGAGAACTCACTACAGCAGGACGGAACTCAGTTTCAATATTCTAAATAGATCTTTCAAAAGATTTCACAATGATGATCAAGCACATAGAACAGTAACCAGGGAGTTCAAGCAAATAGTCTTCAAGCAATGAGCAATGGACAAAGCAACCTTGTGCATGAATAGAGATAGTGACTTAGTATGCTACTCCTTAAAGATTCTACTTGTGTATGTTCTTGAAAATATTTTAGCAGACACATAGAACACAACAACACCTTAACAAGCTGTCTACAAGGATATACATGGCTTTCTAAAAGGAGTCCTTGATATACACAAGGTACGTGAGGCCCAAATCCGTAGATGAGAAGAATCTAAAATCACACAGTCGGGGAGAGATGGTAACCCAAATCTCCTCCTTCACTTCTAAAAGGTATAAAGTTCTTTGAGGCTTAGCCAAGAGTGATATCAAACTCAATTCCCAAGAGAGGTGTCTTTGGATTCACCTCCTGATATTTATACTCCACCGGAACATAGGAGTTAAGGTCATCCCTTGAGGTGGTGTGTCCCCAAGCAGGCCTTCTAGAAATAAAAACTAAGTAATTCACTATCAAAAGTATTTAGAGCACTAAAGGTGGAACACTTAACTCTTCAAGTAAATGTGAAGTGAGTCAAAAAGTGGAACATTTAACCCTTTAAGATAATGTGAAGTGAGTCCAAAAGTGAAACATTTAACCCTTCAAGAGAATGTGAAGTGAGTCCAAAAAAGTGGAACACTTAACCCTTCACACAAACTCAAAGTGAGCCCAAAAGTGGAACATTTAACTATTCACACCGACTCAAAGTGAGTCCAAAAGTGGAACATTTAACTCCTCACATCAACTCAAAGTGAGTCCACACTTTAGAAAATAAGTGAGTTCCAAAAAGCACAAAAGGGTTGCCTAGTGGAGCAATTAACGCTTCTTTCCTGTAGACTCCTCCCTTTTAATGTGGCGCTGATCTTGCAACCACGGGGCTGAAATGAGGAGCCGGCGGATTAGCGAGTCCAATAACCCAAGATAAAAATCTAGATCAATCACAAGTAATCTAAAGTTTCTTATCAATACTACTCACAAATGACAAAGGGTTGAATCAATGAAATATTTAACTTTCCAAGTAAACATAGAGTGAGTCCACAAAGTGGTGCATTTAACTCCCTATGTAAACAAGGAATGAATCCATGCCCTCAATCACTCAATGAGATATTTGATATTGAAACCAAGAATTACTTAAGGTTTAAACACAAGAATTCACTTACACAAACTTGGAAAAACAAATCTATGTTCTTTCATTTCCCATTAAGAGCATCAATTGAAATATGTTCTATGAAAGCATGTAAACACTCAAGCCAAACACATGAGAGGTTAAATTTTAATCCCAAGATCCAAATTTTGTAAAGTTTTAACAAAATACCTCAAGTCCAACACAACGCACTTAGTAGATATCACCATTTTTTTGTTTGTTTTAAGCATTTTTCATGAAAGCAAGCCATGCACCTTCAAATGAACAAGACAAGAAAATAAGCAAACAAGATATGTAATGTATATCCAACTTATGCAAACCCTAGGGTAGTTAGATCTAAAAATCAATTTTTAGGAGAAATGATAACCAGAAAATAATGCAAATGATAACTCATATCATGCATTGAACAATGAAAAATAAGTGCATA
Source organism: Chamaecyparis obtusa (assembly GCA_027943335.1). Taxonomy (NCBI): domain Eukaryota; kingdom Viridiplantae; phylum Streptophyta; class Pinopsida; order Cupressales; family Cupressaceae; genus Chamaecyparis; species Chamaecyparis obtusa. Next base: position 553,549 of record BSBK01004810.1, read on the forward strand.
CCCATCACAAATTTTTTTTTTTTTTTTGCATTTCACCTAGTCAACAAGATCTTATTTTTACCACATGAATTCGGACCCTAAACCCAAAATGCAAAAAAAAGACCTCTATCAAAAAATAGAGAGCTTTCCAAAAATGTAAAAATTTCATAAAAATCTCTTCATTTGTGCCCTAGAGACCCATTTTACCAAAATAGACCAATTTTTATAAATTGACCAAATGAGCTATGATATGATTTCTAAATTAAAAACACAATGAATAGACCCCCTATAGAATTCCAAGACCTTTCCAAAAATATAAAAATTTCTAAAAAATATGCTTATTTGCACCAAAAATTGATTTTTTATGAAAAATCAAGAAAAAATCATAAAAAATACAAATTACCTCCAAAAATTTTAGAAATTTTTTTGGAGCTTCTTTGATATGTCACCAACCTAAAAAAAAATTTCAAACCAAAAAACCAAGCCGTTTGGGAGATATGATCAAATTTTTCAAATCCAGGGTTTTTCATCTCCAAACAAATTTGCACAAGGGTTAGCTCCAAAAATAATCAAAACTAGCATGTAAAAAGTGGGTTGCCCCACGGTGGGTGCCAAAAATATGTGCTAAAATGTTGTCACACTTCTATGAATCCTTACATGCAAGAAAACTCAAGAATGAACCCTCACAAATCAATCTATAGCTCTCTATGCATGGAGTTACAAGATTTGTAAAATTGCTCTCAGCTAGAGCTATAAACTCATGACCTTGCTAGTCAACTACACAATGAGAGATTCACAATGAAAACAAGGGAAAGAATGCCAATATCTTCAATAAAATCAATATGAATGCAATGCAATGCAAAATTAATCTAAGATGAGCATGCAAGTATGCAAATTAGGTTATGAAAATGAAAATGAAAGAGTTACAAACCCTCTAATTAGACTATGTGAGATTAATCTAAAATATGAAAGAAAATGATACCATGATGATGCAACTATGATGCAAGCTAGGATGTGATGTAGATGTAAGATGAATGCCAATGATGCTCCAAATCTTCAAAACTTGATGCAAGAATATCTCCAAAAGCTTCAATGACTTAGAAAACTTGTAGCATAACAATAGCATAAAATTCAAGTGTATACAAAATGAAGAAGAGAGCTATTCTTTTATAGAGAATGAGAAATCAATGAACGATCGAGATTAAGAGGCAAAAGACTTAATCAACGATGGAGAAAAATAGAAGCTTGATCCTTGTGCACAAATATCCTCCAATAAAAAAAATTAGAAGCATTTACTTTATGTTGAGCATTTACTTTATGTCCATGTGAGACAAAAAGTACTTTTCTTTTATTTTTCTTTATAAATAAGAATTAAATGCTTTATTTGTGCAACATAGGATAAGAAGAAAAGTGGGGATTTTTTATTTAAATAAAAAAGGAAGAAATTCTTTTTAATTAAATAAAGGCTTAGGATAAAGTGATTTTATTATTTAATTAAAAGAGATTTTTAATTAATTAAAAGGGAGCATGTTCTCTTAATTAAATAAGATTTTTATTTTTTCTCTTTTAAATTAAATAAGGCTCAAACCTTAGAAAATATTGAATTGATTATGATTTGATCAAGGAAATTGATATAATTGATATTGTTGATATTTGAAAATATTGATTCAGGGATTTGATAAATTGCAGAAATGGGGCCCAAGGTCTAGGCGACCATTTTAGGGTGCATACAACACTATGCCCTGAAATAGACAAGTACCTTCAGTTTCATCTCGGATTGGTTTTAGTAGGAAATTAATATCACGATATGTTAAGAGGAGAATACTTTGGATGATAGAACCTTGGAAGGAAATTGGGCAATCATGTGCAAATCTCCTCATTCTAATAGGATTGATGAGGGAATCAAGAATTTGGTCACATTATTTTGGAATGATAATACTCTTCTTTCATCAAATTGTAGAGATGTTATCAAACATAGAATTGCATCTAATTAATATGAACATCATATAAAAAATTGGTTGGACACAACACAACATGGAATGTATGTGTCATTTTATAGTTCAAATCCTAATATAAAGATTGGGCAAACATTGTTTAAAAGATTGAAGTCATATTATGTTAGGACAAACAAAGTGTTTGAAACTTGATGTTGTCGTTATCATATTGAATTTGATCTCCACTATTAAGTTTTTTGAAAGTTTGTAGAAAACACTTATGGCTTTGAATATGCTCCTCCTACTAGATGAAGTGAGTTCATCTCATCCATTTTATGTGACAAAAGAGATGATGCAACTAGTCAAATAAATTGCATAAAAGGAATATGTGAAACATGTGCTGATTTGGCTCTTTTTCCTTTGAAAAATGAAAATATTAATGTAACAAATATGGTAAATTGCAAGAGTTACAAATATGTAAAGAATGAAACAAAATTTGGGAAAGAATCCAAAATGTTAGAATATGTTGAAGAGAAATTAACTGCTGGAGCATTTATGGACAAATTTCAAAAATTGATTCAACCCTACATTCATGATGTTGTTTTTGCAAAGTGGCAAGCACAACAATTGCAAATACTGAGAGACAATTTCTCACTTGGAACTATTCTATTAGTTGTTGATTTTACAGGAAACTATTCCTTTGTTCATCAAAAGGTGATTTAATTAGAATACTATTTTTTAGACCAAATTACTATTATGGTACATGTGTGTTATCGACATGCATAGTTTGATTTGGATGGTATTCAGAGTACATTTGAAGCATGGGTCATCAAGAAAGAATATCATTTTTATATAAGTGATGATAAAGAGCATGACATTCATTATGTAGAACACTACTTCAAGATATTTTTTGCAAATTTGAAAGAAAGATGCATAAAAATTGATAAAAATAATGTTTGGTTAGATGGATATGTTGCATAATTTAAATCATCCAGACCATTTTATGCACTATATATATATCATTGTAATAAAAACATACCACATGTCTAGAGTTTCTTTGAGAGTGGACATGGAAAAGGTGAACATGATGGTGTTGGAGCTTGCATCAAACATGCTCTACGAAAGTATCAAATGAATTATAAGAGAGTTCATATAAAAATGCACATTATATTTTTGAATAGTGCCTGACATATTTCACATCAAATGAGGATGACACATTATCAGGAATGACTCAAGCGGGACCACATAGAGAATTTTGGGAGATAAAAGGTATGCACGTGTTTTTAAATTATGCATGTGTGATATATATATTTATTCTTATTTAAATTTAACATTATTTATTCAAATTTATAAATATGCACATGTTCAGGTATGGATAGAAAAATTATGCATGGTTGCAAGAGGATAGAAAAGACACGATCTTTGCATTGAGTTATGAGTACAAATTGTCACAATTGGACGTTGAACACTAGGGACTACTCATGCTTATGTTGTCACTGCATTGTTAAAAACTATGAGGAATGCATCAATCAAGAACATGGATATGTAGGTGCCTATAATTTGGTGCCACTAGTTGTTAGTGATACATTTGATAGAGATGAAGATGAAAACTTTGATGATGTTCCTTTGATTTCTACTGATTACGATCATATTTTTGGATTTGTCAAAATTGGTAAGTATAATAAATTGAGTTTCACATCATATGGAATTGAGTTGCATGTATACATATATATTATAGATTAAACTAAATCAATTTTAAGATCTCACATGTATATAATTTTTTTGTTCATGAGATGTCTTTGCAGTGATTGCCGAGCTTGGAAATGTAGGAGTTAGTTACTATTTATTGCATTGTACTGCAGAGAGGATGAAGTTAATTGATATTGAAGAAAGCGATGTAATATTGTTCCCCATAGGTTTTCATTCTTTACATATCAATATATTGTTCATTTTGTCAATATAAATTTCAAAGTTTTAACAAATTTTTAATTTAAATTATTTTATTTAAATTTATATTGTTAAAATTTGTTACCTGCAAGTTCAGTTGTTTTAGAGGGAACATATTTCAAGAAAATCAAAGTAATTCAACATGGTATTCACTTTTTTGATTACCAACTAGACAATAACGTGTTTCAATATAACGACCTAGTAGTTGCCACCTCCCTCTGTCTCCATCCAGTTAAATCTCAACGTGGATGCCATAAGTGGAGACTAGATAGTGAGGATCATGAGAGAATATTACATGTTCTCTATGAGAGGTTTGAACCACTTGAGTTTGTCTAAAAAGTAAATTACATACATATTTCATGTGTTAGAACCTACTTGACATCTCTAGATTAAATTGACTATAATTTGTTGATATATTGAAACATATAATGGATTATATTTTGTTTATTTATTAATAAGACTTTGATTATATACTTTGACATGGTTCAATGATTTTATATATGTTTTATTGGTTCAATGGTTTTAATATATAATTATGTATATATATGCTTTTATATATATGGTTTTATATGTATGTTCTTATGTATGCTTTGATGGTTCAATGATTTTTATATGTAGTTATATAAATGCTTTTATGTTTGTTAATTTGAACATGCTAAATGGATGATATTACTTATAAATCACTTATGGTTCATTAATTACAAATTAACTTGTTTTTTTTATGATGGTTCAATTAGATTACTTAATAGTTAAAGATCCCCTTAAGACCTCCCCTTAAGACATTAGTTAGGTTACTAATGACATTAGTTAGATTACTTATGACTTGTTAGTTCTAGATTACTTATATTACTTATGGTCCATTAGTTACATGCTAGTTTTATTATTTATGATATTAAAATTAGATTACTTATTAGTTAAAGATCCCCTTAAGACCTCCCCTTAAGGCCTCCCCTAATTAAGACATTAGTTAGGTTAATAATGACATTATTTAGATTACTTATGACATGTTAGTTCTAGATTATTTATATTAATTATGGTCCATGAGTTAAATATTAGTGTTATTTTTTATAACCATCTATCAAATCAAATCATGTAACCATCTAACCATAATCAATGATAATATCATATAACCATCTAACCATAATAAAATAAAATCATGTAATCATATAACCATAATCGAATCAAATCATATAACCATCTAACCATACTCAAAGATCATATCATGTAACTATCTAATTGTCTAACCATAATCAAATCAAATCAAATATTGCAACTGTCTAACCATAATCAAATTAAATCATGTAATCGTCGAACCATAATCAAATCAAATCATATAACAGTATAACCATAATCAAAGATCATATCATATAACCATCTAAATCTCTAACCATAATCAAATCAAATCATGTAACCATCTAACCATAACATATAAATGTCAACCATAAACACATAAATCATCTATGCATAGGTCTAGAACATATAAATGTCAATCATATATGAAATATCTAGAGCATAAATGAAAGATGCACAACAAATGTCCTAAGGTATCCTAGACTGATCAAGTCACATACGAACAGAGCGACTCTCTAACCGAGTGTCTTGAGCATCCTTTACACGTGAAGCAACAAAAAACCCCTACAAATTTAGTACAACAACTTGTCAAATATATATGTACATTCATACATAATTATATACAAAGTATTTGAAATATATTAATACGTGAATTTAAACTTGTATATTTAAAACCTACCTGAGCACTAGTAGATGTGGCCTCTGCAGAATCTCTCATGCATACACGCTATGATCCCATGCTAGAGGTAGTACGCTCATGCAATTGTGCCTATAAATATTATATATAGAATAAATATATATGAGAATTAGTACATGAAAATATGTAATCAATTTATTGACTAAAAATAAATTTAAAATTAAATTTATACTCGGGTCTTAGGAGAAAGAGGATCATCAACATGCACCATCATATCATCTACAAAAACACCATCATGCATATCATCTTTGGTAAAATCCTCTCTAATGAGGAGCATAATGGGTTGTGTAGCTGAGAAGGGAGTGGTGTAGAGTCAGAGTCTAGATGAAGTAGAAGATCCATATATGAAGCAATGTCAGTGTCAATGTTTGTCTATCTAAATACCTATAAATACTCCTCAAAACCCTCTAGGCCCTCCCCTGTGATGAATGATTGGTTAGAATAATATCCTAGCAACTTAAGGATTGGACATCCTTTAACAGTGATTCATTGCTACAAATCATCATGTTTTTACTCAGAACATTATGCTAGACTTCATTTAATTGTATCAATCTAGGAGCATGAACTTGAGATGATGGTTACAAAGTTTATGCTTTAGTTCTTTTCAATAGTCATCACTACTAAAGTAAAAGCTATTGCTACAGGAAATTTATACTAGAAACTGAAACTATTGATTAACCTCATTTTGCAGGAAACAATCTTAACAGTAAATAGATAATGCTTGAGAAGTGAACCTATGCTACAGGAAATAGTCAATGGTTCTATTACCAATGGCTGCAGGAGCAACAATACTTAACAACTTTGAAGAAACTTAACTGAATCCTACTAAAACATGAACAAGGAATTCATCTCCTATGTGGGCCCCATGGAAGTATGAATGAATTATAACTCAGAGATTGCAAGGAAGAACTATCATATATTTATTCAACAAAACATGATTACAATGGAATATCAAAGTATCTTTACTCTATCGTTGGTTTACCATATGAGATTCTCAAAATGACTAACTAACTTGGAATCAACACTTCCAACTTATTTAAAAGCAACTAGGAAAAATAGAACTCCTATAAACTAGATCTTTCATTACAGATCATAACAACTTCAATTATGAATGACAACACCATTCATGCAAGAAGATAAGCCACTTTTAATGCTGCAAGAATATAGGAACGGTGGCAACTAGATTAACTTGGACCGAATCAGCAACCGCAAAGTGATGGAAGGAGTGGAGTTATGATTAAATGTCTGAAATAGTTATCCACCTTGAAAGATCCACTCATCCTTGAGTACGTGCTCCTTGCTAACTTATTCTCCCTGCAAAAGGTTAACACAACAGAATCCAAGACACAAATCCAAGGTAGAGATTATAATAAGTTTCCCTATTTTAACGTAGCCTTGTCATATAGCTACAGGAGATCTACCCATTAAAGCTAGAGAAGAAAGATACCAGATTTTATCATGACATTCATTAATCTATATATATATATATATATATATATATATATATATATATATATATATATATATATATATATATATATATATATATATATAAATAAAAATAAAAATAAATAAATAAATAAATAAATAAATAAATATATATATATATATATATATATATATATTGATGACATTCATATATTAATCTATATGTATATTTTATCATGACATTCATTAATATATATATATATATATATATATATATATATATATATATATATATATATATATATATATATATATATATATATATATATATATATATATATATATATATATATATATATATATATATATATATATATATATATATATATATATATATATATATATATATATATGAATGTCATGATAAAATATACATATAGATTAATATATGAATGTCATGAATATATTAATATATATGTATATTTTATCATGACATTCATTAATATATATATATGACATTCATTAATATATATATATATATATATATATATTCATTCTTGTCCTTAAGTTTCATAAGTGTCAAATATACATATAGCTAAAACTTAGAAACATAAAAGACTGTATAATGTTCATGAAAACCATAAAATATTCAAGTCTGTTCTTAGAAAATCATAAACAAAACACTCCATAATATTGTCTCATCATTCCCCCCAGCTTAACTATTTTCTGATCCTCCAGCAAATAAATTCTTTAACTTGGCTGTCAATCTATAGTCAGTAGCTGTTCTCTATCTAGTACCACCCTCTGCACAACTCCAGTAGAATCCCTTTGTTTCCCTATGCTTCTTCCATCTGTCCTTTTCCCTTTGCATATCAAAACTGTCCAAATTTTCTAAATTTGCAAGTAAAGGAGATAGTAGCAATGGAGGCTGAAAAGTTAATGAGATCCAAAAACTCTTTCTTTCTCTCCCCAATGCAATGTACCAAGGGGCGCGCTGTGTTTCCATAGAAAAATTGAGAGGTGAATGCGGCTCTTTGTTTCTCATCTCTCTTGATAAACTATTCCAGTGCCACTGAATGGCATTTTTGGCCTCAGGTAGTTCAGAATCCATCATCTGCTCATATGCATGGAATGCTTCATTCCTCATTGGATAAATAATCTTACTACCTGAGTCAGAAGGGGCTATCCTTAACCAATTATAGTAGTAAGTTTTAGGATCTTTAGCTTTAGGCCTTAGAAATAGGGGAGTATCTAACTCCAAATCCCTATACACCTTAGCTTGAGTGTCCCAACTTATTTCATTTTGTACCTAGGACATGAGGGCTCTGAGTTGAATATCCCCAACATAAAGCAAGGGATTCCAAACTCGATCATTAGGGACTGCTAGGTTATGGAGATAGAGTTCACATAACAAATTTTGAATGGCTGCAGGAGAGTTATGGAATGCTTGAGAAAACTAGGTAGGCTCTTGTAATGAGGAAGACCTATCCTACATAATATAGGTCATTTGATAGTTTAACAGCCGTTCCTTTAGAAATAGAGCATAGACAGGTGATGGAGATCTACAACCCATCAGGTCAGGAATTAAAGGTGTAAGTTTGTCAAGTTTCTCACTTAATTGTTCTATCTTTTCCTCCTGAACAAGTGTTTCCTGATAATGAAGGTCCACTACCTTATTTAGTTCTTTACGTTGCTATTTCCACTACTCTCTCTCATAATTTAATTGCTTAGACAATTGGAAGATAACAGACAACAAAGAATTTGAACTAAATTGACCTGTTATTGTACTAGGGCTAGAATTGTTTGCTGCTATAGAAATAGATGACTTACCATTATTAACATTTGTCCTCTTCAAAGGATTTGTCTAGATGATCATAGCCCTCTCAGTGTTAGAACATTGTTGAGCCACTGAAGCTAATGTATCTAACCCTTCATTTAAAATTTTCTCCACAACCTTATTGACTAGATCTATGTCAATATCTAGATTTTCTTTATAAGGATCCCTTTCTACTGTAGGAGAGAATGTTGTTTCATCTGCTTCCCTGATGTAACTATCAGAATCATCACTTCTTGAATCATCTTCCTGAAATTTCCCAGAAGCTGGTCTTCTCCTTTGAAACACATAATCTTGCTCTTCCAAACTGGAATCATCTCTGATGATGATGACTTCTGAATTAGTTGGCTCATCAGGACATTCCTTAAATGTATCTTCTTCCATAATTTTAGTCCATTGTCCTTCCTGCTGGGAAGTTTCAGGCTATAATTCATCTTATTGTTGAATGTTTTCATCCTCTTCTTCCTTCTACCTAGAATCTTGAGTTACATTTGGCTCATTAACTGGAATCTCCTCAGTTGTTTTCAACCTCTTCCTAGCACTTCTCCTTAAAGGAGTTTCCTCTTTCTTTGCTGGAGCTTTTCTTTTTCTAGTTGTGCCCATCGCTGTAGGAGATGCCTTAGCCCGTCGACTAGTACTAGGGTTAATTTTCTTTTTCCCATCCATTAGAGAAACTATTTCCACTGTAGGAGCAACCTCAACCTTTTCTGTAGGAGTATCCAATTCCTTTTCATGAGTTGTTCTTGAAGTAGAAGAATTAGTGGAACTAGGGGAATTAGGGGTCCTAACCCTAGATTTATTCTTGGAAGAAGAACACTGGCCTATTTCAAGAAATTTTTTTTGAACCCCTTTAGCAGTTTTAACCCTTTGTCCAATTCTATGCCCAATTGGTTCAGGGATAGGCTCCTTAAACCCGTGTAGCAAAAATTCTTTTGAGGAAATATCTTATTGTTCTCTTAAGGCTTTTTCCACTACCATCTTGATCAGAAAGTGGTGAGAGACAAAATTTTACTTACCCTCTTGGACTAGAATGACTTGTTTTGACAAAATACCAAACATAAAACTAGGGACATTGATAGGCCGGTTATCATGCCTCAAGCAGCTTAGAAATTTAAAGTGTACAACATGCAAAAATGAATGTCTCCCTTCATAGGTGAAATACCTAATGATATAAACCACACATTGTTTAAATGGCTCAGGAAGAGATAACCAAAATGTACCTTGTTTTTTATTCACTTCAAGTGGCAAGTCTGTATGAAGAGTGAATTAAGCTCTGGAAGTAGTTGGGTCAAAGTTCTCTACAAATTCCTCACCCTCAAGTGGTAATCCCATGACCTCTGCCAAAATTGACTGTGAAAATGGCACCTTCAGTCCTTTAATTGTAGCCACTCCTTCTTTCAAGGAGCTAAGAAACTAAAGTGCAACCTCATCATCCTAGCTGGTCAATTTTTGGACATAATCCATCCAACCCCTCACTTGGAAATATAGCCTAAAAGTATGATCTTCAAGCAAAACACCATGCATAGTAGGCTCTCTTCTGATAAGGTCACCACCCATTGTCTTGTTTTCAAGATACCCAGATAGAGTTTCAGGAAATAAAACAAACAACTAGAATTTCAAACAAGAAAGCTTGAAAAGGCAGATTGTAGGATGATTCAAATTTAGAAATTTCTAGCAAGCAGCTCGAGAAATGAGCTTATGAGTATGTAGACACCTAAAAATCCTTTAGAAAATAAAGTATTTTTATTTTCTGAAAAATCCTTGATGACATCATCATTTATTAATTAATTAATTTATTTTTATGCCATTAAATCCCTTTATCTTAATTAAAAATATTTAATTAAGAAATCCCTCCCAAAAATGTTTAAATCTTATTTAAACATTAATCCCCTATTTATTAATTATTTAATTAATAAATTAACCAAAAATCCAAAAAATAAATAATTAATTTATTTTTTGCCCAAAACTTGGCCAATTTCCTTAAGACCACTAACCTCTTCCAGAATCTTCTAATCCTTCTTTAATTTCGATTAAAGGCTAATCCCTTCATTTCCTAACCCTAATCCCAGCTCAAAATATTTAATTAAGATTAAATATTTAATCCTCATATTTGTTAAATTCATTTTTAATAAATATTCTCAAAACCTAAACCATGGAAATAAATAAATCTTTATCTATTTTCTAAAATCCATATTTATCTAAGGAAATTCTAGACTCTTCTAGAAAGTCCTAATCCTAATCCTAATCCTAATCTCCCTCCCCTAATCCTGTCACATTCCCTAACTAAGGTTAGCCAACTCCTAAGCTTAACCCAAAGTCAACAAACTTCTAGAGACTTCTCTTACATGCATTAAATGCATTTAAGGCCTCCTTATCCCTCTTACATGCATTTATCATGCATTTAAGAAGCCCCTCACCCCTTTCTTACACCCTTTGACCTTAGGCACATTTCCCAAATTATGCACATTCCTCCCATCTTTCAACCCAATGCCCTTGTGACACTTGTCACAAGGAGGTGGCCCTGAACTAGCACAATCCATGTGCTCCCCTTTGAATGAATCTTGGCCTCTCTTAAGGATTTTGATCCTGGCCATTCATTCCTCCTTCCCAAATCCTATAAATACCCCCTTTTCCAAGAGCAAATTCATTAGCTTAGCTTTTATTCTCATGCATTGTTATCATGCCCTTTTGCTTCTAGCCTTAGCATAATCATCTTAATTTAACTTACTTTCAAGCATTTTAGCTCATCCTAATTTAGTAATAATGGATTAACTTAGTTTACTTCATTGTTTTGCATAGCATATCATCATCATCACATCCCTATTTGGCTTAAAATCAATCTTAGCATAAATCTCATGTAGCTTAATATTCATATCAACATCATTTTGATCCTTGAGGCCTTAGGGGCAAATCAGGTGTTCTATACCTGTTTTGTGCCATTTTGAAGTTTTCATGGATTTCAATCCGTCCTAAATGCATAAAGAATATGCTCCAAGCGATTAGAGAGCACACCCACATCCCCTTAAGCAAGAGAAAATCAAACAGTGCTTGGGTGCACTTGTTTTTAGCTCAATCCGTGGTGGCTAGCTTAGAGTTTTCTTTGTTTTGCATTGATTTCATGCTTAGACTAACATCTAATCCTTATTTGGCTTGAAGTCTTTCAAAGCAGGTACCCTCAAAAGCCTAGTCCACAGAGTAATATAAATGTAAATTGCTGTGTTATCATTTCATAATTACTCATTAGTACACTCCGCATAACTCGTACTCAAAATAACTTGCCACCTTAGTTTTATACGTGCGAAAGATAACATGTAGCTCAATGATTTTCAAAAATGTCTAATCATGGCAGAAAAATACAAGTATGATAGGAGAAAAGAATAAGTATAAAGATTGCATGAACATAATGACAAAAAAAACTAATAAATTCCCCCCCCAGCTTAAGATTTGGCAAGTGGGCCCTCACTTGTAGTAATGATAAGGCATACGCAAAAATAAAATGGAAAACAAATTAAAGTGGCATACCTTGACTTGTGTGTTAACCTGAAGTAATAGTGAGGTGGCAGTTGTTAATTATCCATGAATGAAAGAAAAAGATGAGGTGGATGGGTGGTAGACTTAGAAATGAAGTGAAAATTTATTATAGAGAAGTGACTTTCTTGAAGAAAGTGTTTATTATGGAGGTGAAAAGACCGTTTTAGAGTGAGGAAGGTAAATGAGCATAAAGCTCATTACGAGTGGCTATAGGAAGGGTTTCTCCAATGACATAAGAGAATTACTGTAGGAACTCATCCTTGCTCTGGGGTTTGTGATACAACTTCAATCGGTGACCATTAACCAGCAACTTGAAATGTACCGGATCAACTGTGGAGAGCTGAACTGCACCATTTGGAAAGACTGCAATTATCTCATATGGGCCAAGCCATCTTGTTTGAAATTTCCCTAGTTTATGCTGGTACCAAGAGTCATAGAGGAGTGCCCAGTCACCAATCGAGAACATTTTATCCTTGACAAACTTGTCATGCCATTGCTTATGTTGAGTTTGGATCAATTCGGTGTTATGTAGGGAAAATTTCCTCCACTCATCAAGGCCATTCAAACTCAAGATCCTATCTTGCTGTGCTGTAGTGAGATCCATCCCAAGATCAAGAGCTATCCTAAGTGTCTTATGTTTGAATTCAATAGGCATGACCACAGAGTGACCATAGACAAGCTCAAATGGTGTGAAACCAGTGGTAGACTTCCATTTAGTTCAGTATGCCCAAAGTGCTTCAGGTAGTCAGATAGCCCAATCTTTCTTATGAATGGCAACTATTTTAGTGAGAATAGCTTCCAACTTCTGATTGGTAACTTCCACCTGCCCATTAGCTTGGGGGTGATAGGGTGAAGATTTACCATGCCTGATGTTATATTCCTCCATCAGAACAGCAATTAAATTGGAAGTAAACTGAGGACCTTGATCAAATTGAATCTCCCTTGGTACTCTAAATCTAGTGAAGATGAATTCATAAAGGAACTTGGCAACATTTTTATCCCTAGGGTGCTTCATAGGCTTAGCCTCAACCCATTTTGTAACATAGTCAGTGCAAATAAGGATATAAGATTTACCTTGGGAAGAGGGCTCAATAGGACCAACAAAGTCAATCCCCCATTTATCAAAGGGTGTGACAACTACCTGTGGTTGTAGGGGAATTTCATCAATTTTTGTAGGGCAGCCCATGCATTGGCTTTTTGGTGTACTGAGCAGCATCCTTGTGGAGACTAGGCCAATAATAACTTGTAGTCAAAATCTTCAATGCTGTTCTTTTGGCAGCAAAATGTCCACCACAAGGTTCATCATGACATGCCTTGAGGATATCATAGGTTTGATCCTCTTGAATGCATCTTCTAGTGACTTGGTTAGGACCAGTATAAAACATGAATCTAGAAATCCATGAATAATTAAAGCTCTTTTAAGTTAACAACCTTCTTTCTTTAGCAGAGAAATGAGCTGGTGTCTTACCAGTTGTGAGATAATTGGCAATATTGACATACCAAGGATTGTGTGCAGTCAGCAAGAAAAGATGTTCATTGGGAAAACTATCATCAATGGCTGTAGGATCATTAGAGACATGCAACTGAGAAAGAAAATCAGCAACCACATTGGTTTTACCAGGTCTATCAATGATGGTAATGTCAAACTCTTGCATAAGCAACAACCAGCGAGCCAATCTACTAGAGATTGTAGGCTTGTTCATGAGATATTTAATAGCAGAATGGTCGGTATGCACATAGATCTCATATCTAGTAATGTAGTGTCTGAATTTATTTAGGGCATAAATGACTGCAAGAAGTTCTTTTTCAGTAACAGTATAGTTAAACTCAGCGCCTTGCAAATTCTTACTGATAAAGTAAATTGCATGTTCAACAGAGTCCACCTTCTGGCAAAGCACAACTCCAATAGCATAGTCTGAGGCATCAGTATGGATGTGAAAGGGTAAGCCCCAATTGGGTCCTCTCAATACTGGTGCTGTAGTGAGAACTTCTTTAAGCTGTAGGAAAGACTTTGTACACTTAGAATCCCAAGAAAATTTGACATCCTTCTTCAGCAAGTTATACACCGATGCTGCAAACTGACTGAAATCTTTTATAAACCTTCTATAATACCCAACATGACCAATAAAACTTCACACATCTTTTTGTTTTGCTGGAATAGGTAATGTGCTAATTACTTCAATCTTGGCAGGGTCCACTTGAATACCTTTTGAAGAAATGAAATGTCCTAAGACAACCCCCTCTTCCATCATCATGAAGCACTTTTCACTATTAAGAGAAAGGTTATAATCACGACATCTCTGAAGAAATTTTTTCAAATTTGCCTTGGCCTCATCAAAAGTATGCCCATATGTGGTAAAGTCATCCATGTAAATCTCCATGCAATTAATAGATATATCTGAGAATATACTGATTACAGCGTGCTGGAAGGTAGCAGGGGCATTACACAACCCAAAAGGCAGCATTGAATAGGCAAATTTACCCCATGGGTAGGTGAATATTGTCTTCTCTTGATCCTCATGGGCAATTTGTATCTGATTATAATCACTGAATCCATCCAGAAAAGAGAAGTATGTCTTTCCAGCCAAGTTATCAAGGACTTGATCTATGAAGGGCAATGGAAAGTGGTCTTTTTTAGTGGCTATGTTAAGCCCTCTATAATCAACACAAACTCTCCATTTTCCTCCTTTTTTAGGTACTATAACAAGAGGGGAGACCCACTGACTATAAAAAATGGGATAAATAAATCTAGCATTTAGTAACTTCTGCAACTCATTCTTTACTATATCCTTTAGAACTGGGTTTACCCTTCCCTGAGGTTGGCGAATAGGTCTGAAATCAGGGCTGATATAAATTTTATGTTTGTAGAGCTTAGGGTCTAAACCTTTCATGTCAGTATAATCCAAAGCAAAGGCTGATTTATGTTCTTTTAGAAGCTGCAGGACATCTGTCTGTTGAGAGAGAGTTAAGACACTATTTACATTTAACTCCCGCCCTGAGCTAACCTCTAGCTTAGTGACCTTTTCTACCATGGACAGCTGAGAAATTGGGGAAGAATCCATTTCATGAGGTAGTAATGTATGAAGAAATTTGGAAGTTTCTGAATACTACAGGGCATCAATAGGTGGTAACAAGGTGTCAAGGACACAACCTTCTTGGGAACACACTTTGGGTTGCACTCCATACTCATTCAAAATGATGGAGGAAATTATTTCATCTTCCTCCTGAGAAGCTACAACAAGTTCTCTAGATATCATCATTAATTGATGAATGGAATTAACCTTAGGTTCAATATCATCCAAATTTGGCTAGATTATCTAGTCATCTTGCAATAGAGGTTGAGCTGGGGAATACAGAGTCAAATTTTTAGTGTTGACTCCATTGGATATAGTCATTTTCCCTGTCTAACAAGCTATATAGGCATCTACAGTAGCTAGCCAAGGCCTCCCTAGAATTATTGGATATCCTCCCATGTTATCCTTTGGAGAAAGGACAAGAAAGTCAACCGGATATTCCAAACAATTCAAGGTGACTATTACATCCTCTACCATCCCATCAGGTGTAATGGTGGAACTATCAGTAAGTTGAAGGATGGTTGAGGTTTCCCTAAGACCAATGATATGTAATTGAGACATTACTTCCTTGGTCATGACATTTATGGATGCACCTAAGTCAACTAGAGAATTTTGGACTTGCATCCCTTGAATAGTGATTGTAACCACAGGGCTACCAGGATCAGAATACTTGGGAACTGTCAATTTTTCCAACATTAAATCAGACAACTGGCCTAGGACATGGATGGTTTTAGGATCCTTTTTCTTCCTCCTAGGCTACTTGATACAAGCTTCCTTGATGTCTTTAGTATAGGTAGGTACTTCCTTTATGGCATCTAGCAGGGGAATCTTTACTATCATTTGCTTTAGTTGGGCAAGTAAATCCAACACTGCTTGATTTTCCATTAGCTTAACTTATTCCTCCAACCTATGAGGAAATGGGGGTGCCTATGCTGCAGGAGAAATAGGAACAAAAGGTTGAACTAGTACTTCAGTTGATTCTATTGAGGCATCCTCAACTTTGATAATAATAGGCTGTTGAGGAGGATGAAGAGTTGTGTCTGATCATAAATGGATATTATTTAGGGAAATTGCATAGCTTTGTTGCTGCATTGTTGGTTTAACATTGTTGGGATTTGGAGTAGGCTGAGTAGGCAATTGAGTCTATTTAGGGGAAGTAGTATTGGATACAAGAGGAGGCATCAAATTCGGCTACTAAGGTGGTGGCAACAAAGCTAGTTGGTTGGATTGGTTCATCCAATTGTGTGGTTGTTGCCACCCTTGTTGGGGCTACTACCAAGATTGCTAAGGTTGTGACCAAACCTATTGAGATTGTTGCCATCTTGGCTGATGCTGCTGCCAACCTTGCTGAGGTTGTTGCCAACCTTGTTGAGGTTGTTGCCAATTCTATTGATGTGCCTGCCAGCCTTGCTGAGGTTGTTGCCAACCTTGCTGAGGCTGCTGCCAACTATTATACCCACTAAGTCCAATATGTTGTTGATTTTTCCATGCATTAGTATTATTAAAATTTTGAAGAGGATCTTGGGGAATACCTAGTCTCTGAGACCATGGCCTTCCCTGGGCAACATAAATAACCTCTCAATTTGTGAGGTCCACTTTCGGCCCACATAGTGATCCTGTGTTATTCATATTAGCTATCTTTTTGATTATGTTTCTTTCAGAGATACTTGGACTTTGTCGACTACTGTTATATTATGTTTGGACTCGTTGGACTGTTCTTTTGATGATTCTGCATATGGGACCCATGATGTGTAGATTTGGTTTATGTTTTTATATGATGTTTTGTGAACCTGATGGTCTAGATGATATTCAAATTACGTTATGGAATTTCATTTGAAATGTGCAATCAAATCATGAATATTACATGCAATTGATGTATGAGTTGAATTATGCAATTTAATGATTAAATTTTGCTATATCATATATGTTATTGTAATGGTTTTCTTCCTTGAATTACTGATGCTGCATTTAGGTTTTACAGGTGGAAGGACCATGGAAAACACATTCGGGGAAAACACATTGAGCGTAGGATAGCCAGTTAAACTAAGGCCCCGTCTATTAAGAGACCTGAGGCCTCGTTGTTAAGTAATTTATTTCGTAACAGTAATTTGAATGTTTGTATGTTATGTGTTGTTATTCTGGATGTACCTTTCGTGAAATGTTATTTTGTGAAGTGTCGTTTGACACCTATGTTCAATGTTATTAAGGTACATCGTGTGTTGTGTGAGAGCACTTGCTAGGAGTTTTAGGGATATCTTAGCACACCTTTCTGCCATAGGAATCTTTATGCAGTCTCATTCTCCATTTCCGATCTTATTCTCGACATGGGTTTAGAGGGTTAATAATGGCCTTAGGAGATAGTTTTATGCTTAATTTGTTAACCCATTCCATGTATCCATGGGTTAGGGGTATTTTCACCTCTTTAGAAGCCTTAAAGTGACTTTAGGACCCTTTTAAAATTTCATTTTCCTTCTTGAGCGAAAATTGCAACTTGCTTGTTTGAACCTTATTTATGAGGTTAGGTGTAGAAGCCCTATTTAGAGGAAATTTTGGCTTAGGGTGATTCATTCACCCATTCTCTATTTTTAGAGAGCTTTCAGAAAGTTAGAGGGAAAAAGGCTTGAAGCTTGGATTAGGGCTTAACAACATTCTACCATAGCTTGGATTTGAGGTAGGAATTCATGTGCTCTCTCTGTTTGTTTGAGATGTTTGTTATTATGATCATGTTCTTGGCTCCCCATGGTTGGTCATGGTGGAGGTTTGTTTTGTTTAGTGTTGTGTTTTAGCTCCCCATGGTTGGTCATGGTGAGAGCAAGCTTGCATATGTGTTTATCTTGTAATTGAATTTTTGGGTTGTTTACTCTTAGATTCTCTCACCCTTGGGAGGGAAGAGAAATCAAGAGGGGGTGTGGGAATGGAGGCAACTCCATGTGTAGAGTCTCCTCCATGTGTGGGGAAGGATGAACCTTGGGTGAGTGATTTTCCCCAAGAGACCTTGCATGTAGCCTTTGTGGCAATGGGGGTATAAGGAGGGAAAATTGGCCTTGTGTGCCTTGTATGTATTTGAGAAATATGGGTCCATGTGTGGCCTTGTATATTATGCAATGGTAATCTCCATGGTTTTGTCTACCACACCCTACAAAGGAAATTCATGGGAATTCCTTAGTTTACTTCTTGAGGGAATTTGGGAATTTTGTCTATGTTTGTTAAATCATGTTGTGATTGTGTGTGTATGTTTGTAACCTGTTCAATGTGTTCTCCCCAAGCTCGGGGGTGGTCTCATGAGAGACCTTGGATGGGAGGTGAGCTCCCATGGTCTTTTCCTTGTCATGTTTTCACTTGCAGATTTTGAAGTATGGATGCATGATGATAAAGAAGATAAAGACTATTGCCTTGATGTGTTTGAAAGAGGAATTCACTCCATGTTTTGATTCATCCTTGTAAATTTTGAATCATGTATTCAATCTCCCTTTGGAGCACTTGTAAATTGTATTTAGAAAGGAAAATGAGTTAGATAAACATGTTGCTATAATGGACTTTCTTTGTCAAATTGATGTTATTAGATGATGCTTTCATTATGGAATTCTAGTAAAGAAAATCAAGCTTCATTTTGAATATTGCAATGTTACTTTGTAACCTAGGAATGATGTAAATTTCAATGGGAACAAAGATAATGAGATGATTATGTAATTCATATTATGGAAAATTGAGTCCTAGCATGATT
The DNA here is from genome assembly GCA_027943335.1 of Chamaecyparis obtusa. Lineage (NCBI taxonomy): Eukaryota > Viridiplantae > Streptophyta > Pinopsida > Cupressales > Cupressaceae > Chamaecyparis > Chamaecyparis obtusa. Next base: position 572,768 of record BSBK01004810.1, read on the forward strand.
CTTAAAAGACCTTCAATCTCTCTTTACCATTGAAATTTCTCTCTTAATTATTGTTATAAGTTCTTCAAGTTGAAAGAATCTATATTGATATGTTATCAACACTTACTTGAATGAAATAAGGAAATTGTAGCTCCATTAGATGTTTTAAATTGGTTAAGATCAATTCAAATATATTCTGAATATGTGTTTGAAAACACTCCTTAGTTCTATGATATTGTCAAAAAAAAACTATGAAAACTATGAGCATTTTAGTCTTTAGAAAAGACCTTATTTGATTATCAAATAAACTATGATAATCTTTATTTGAAATACTTTCAAATTGCAAAATCTTAAACTCTTCATTGCATTCTAGGAATCATTAAATTTCATTGCTATGCTCTAATGAGTTTCAAAAAAAAAAAAGAACTAGAAGAGCTAAAAAGAAATAACACTACCCAGAAAATTTTAAGAGAGCAAATAGCTCTCTGGATTTTGTATGGGAAAGAATTCCCATACAAAAATCCAACCACAGTCTTATTTTAATATTAAAATCTGCCACCTTTGCCAAAGCAAATAATAAAATAAAACTTAAAACAAATATCATAACTCACCTTTTTGAAAACCTTTCCCCTAGGCGCAGGTGGATGAAGGCTAAGACTTTGTCTTAAATCCCATACCTTTTGGGTGATGGGATGGTGTACTAGGTGACACCTGAGCATGATAGATTGGCTAGCTTTTTAAAACTTGTCTTCATTTTCCACGCAGCCTTTGGAGGGAGTTAAGAATCATGTTATAAAGTTTACCTTGTTTTGAAGCATGAAATGAGGTAGGTGGGCTCTCTATTCTTGGCATATTATTAAAACCTTTCCCCAAAACACATCAGCTCCTTGATATGCGCCCCCCTTGCTTTATGAAATTCAAACTCCTCATGGCACGTGGGTAGAGGAGGCTAAGAGGCTAGTGGGTAGGCTGGTTTAGTAAGTTAGATTTTTAGGAAGGAGTTGGTAGTTAATTTGGAGGATAGGGTAGTTGTAGTATGTAGGATATTTTGAAGTTTTAAAGATTGTTTTTTTTTGATAGGTTGTTTAGTAGTTTAGTTAGTTTAGTTAGAAGTTATTTAGATGTTTAGATAGTTAATAAGATTGTTTAGTGGGTAATAAAGTTATTTGTTATTTTATGTTATTTTGTTATTATTGCTTTTGGACTTAATATTAGTATAAATAGATATTATGTTATGCAAGGAATTTTATAGTTATTGGTAATTCCCATTTTGTTCAATATTGATAATTTTAAGCATGTATTAAATATTAGTTAATAAATTATAATTTATTAATTAATTAATATCTATATTACTTAATTAATATTTTATAATTATTAATTAATAATATATAATAATTAAATATAATTAATGATTAAGACTTATAGTTTTTATTTTCTAATTTGTTTATAAACTTAATGAATCAGTTCATGTTTATCCTGTATTTCGAATCAAACCGATTAAGCTCCATGATCAGATTGGACTTAATTTAAACATTAGTAAATTGAATGACCGTCATATGGAATAACGTAAACATTAGTCATTCTTGTCCTCTTAGTCGACCACTGAGATCTATAGTTGACAAATGATAATTTTGATCATCATGAAGATGGACGTACTTAACCTTAATTTATATTCCTATAGCATCCTTTTTAGACAACATTGTCGAGGTTGTTTACCTGATTCATTGTAGCTTCGTCATTGAACTCTTTAACCCGCATCTTGTGTGTAGAAAACTTATCACTTTTTAAAAAAATTGTTGGTTGTGTTTTGACCCAACTTTTGGGCATCACACAATTCTCATCTATGGATTTGAACTCGGTAGACATTGGTTGGGACTCCAAGCTTGCAATAGACTTACATCGATAATTCTTTTTCTTCTCCCTATAGTGTGGATAGTACTCTGCTAACATTGCATCAGCTTCATCCTTCTTTCTCCTTGCTTGCATTGTGTCCAATTGAGTGGCGACATCATTAATGATGTCTTGCTTGAAATCTGATAAAAGATTGGATAACTCCATTTTGGACACCCCTGCACCATTAGACTTGTGAGGCAAGGCTCTCAAGCCTCTACCTTTCTTGACAGTAGCTCTTGAATAGTTCAGACATATGTTCTTTATGTCATCCCATGTTTTCTAAGTAATGTCTCCCCCTGCCATAAGGTCAAGGGCTTTTACACTCCCATCATTCACACCCCTAAAAAAAAATGCTTTTGAGACTCTTCATTCAGCGCATGTTGTGTGTTATGTTGCAGGCTGAACATAAACCTAGAGACATAGTCTTCCAGGGTTTCATCTTCCTTCTGTGACATTTTAAATATGTCACCTCCCTTTAAGTCTCCTCCTTGGCAATACTATTTATACTTTTCAAGAAACATGGTGCACATTGAATTCCAATCTGCTACAACATTAGCACCCAAACTCATAAACCACCATAGAGAAGCCTCCTTTAAGGTGGAAGGAAATAATTTGAGCTTATGACCGTCAGTGGTGTAATCATAGCTTCTGTAGAGGACATCAAATTCAAAGAGGAATGTCTCTGGATCCTCTGTGATGAGTCCATAGAATTTAGGAAGTGTGGCTACAGGAATGTTCTTTAGATTTTGGTTACCTTGCTGAGTAGGAATAGGAAAAGGGAAAGTAGGATGAGCCATTATGTTATCTAAATATTTAGGGCAAGAAAAGAGGACATTTAAATGGTAAGAATCCTCAGATGATGGTGGTGAAGGCAAGTGATCAAAAGCATCAACAAACACATTCTCAAATGGTTCTTCTTGATGTGGGATTTCTAATTGGGTTTCCTCAAACGTTAGGTTTAGAACCTCAAATGGTTCTTCCTAATTAAGATTAGGTAGGAATCACCCAAGATGGTCCCTATGCCTATGCATGCAAAATTATGCAGAATGAAAACTAAATTAATGACTTTTAGGGTTGAACTAAATTGACACCATCCCCGACAGTGGTGCCAAACATGACTGGTTAGAATAATATCCTAGCAACCTAAGGATTGGACATCCTTTAACAGTGATTCATGGCTATAAATCATCATGTTTTTACTTGAAACATTATGCTAGACTTCATTTAATTGTATCAATCCGGGAGCATGAACTTGAGATGATGGCTGCAAAGTCTATGCTTTAGCTCTTCTCAATAGTCATCACTACTAAAGTAAAAGCTATTGCTATAGGAAATTCATACTAGAAATTGAAACTATTGATTAACCTCATTTTGTAGGAAACAATCTTAACAGTAAATAGATAATGCTTGAGAAGTAAACCTATGTTGCAGGAAACAGTCAATGGTTCTATTACCAATGGCTGTAGGAGAAACAATACTTAACAACTTTGAAGAAACTTAACTGAATCCTACTAAAACATGAATAGGGAATTCATCTCCCATGTGGGCCCCCACAAAAGTATGAATGAATTATAACTCAGAGATTGCAAGGAAGAACTATCATATATTTATTCAACAAAACATGAGTACAATGGAATATCAAAGTATCTTTACTCTATTGCTGGTTTACCATATGAGATTCTCAAAATGACTAACTAACTTGGAATCAACACTTCCAACTTATTTAAAAGCAGCTAGGAAAAATAGAACTCCTATAAACTAGATCCTTCATTATAGATCATAACAACTTCAATTATGAATGACAACACCATTCATGCAAGAAGATAAGCCACTTTTAATGTTTCAAGAATATAGGAACGGTGGCAACTAGATTAACTTGGACTGAATCAGCAACCGCAAAGTGATGGAAGGAGTGGAGTTATGATTGAATGTCTGAAACAGTTATCCACCTTGAAAGACACACTCATCCTTGAGTACATGCTCCTTGCTGACTTATTCTCCTTGCAAAAGGTTAACACAATAGTATCCAAGACACAAATCCAAGGCAGAGATTATAATAAGTTTCTCTATTTTAACATAGCCTTGTCATATTGCTGCAGGAGATCTACCCATTAAAGCTAGAGAAGAAAGATACTAGATTTTATCATGACATTCATTAATCTATATATAGATATTCATTCTTGTCCTTAAGTTTCATAAGTGTCAAATATACATATAGCTAAAACTTAGAAACATTAAAGATTGTATAATGTTCATGAAAACCATAAAATATTCAAGTCTATTCTTAGAAAATCATAAACAAAACACTCCATAATATTGTCTCATCAATGAAAACATCACCAAGTCATATCCTTCCCTATTTAGCTACAAAGTGATCAGTGGGTGTAGAGTGCTATGAACTATGAGATGCATGAGCTAATTGTGTGCTCTAGGGTGGTGGAATTGGATGGCCCTAAGAGAGTCTAATGCTATCTCTGATAGACTATATAAGGACCCTCTCCAACTAGCAATATAGGTATATGCATGTAATAGCTCATCCAATAAATAATGTACCATCTCAAGGTAACTCTATTGTCCAATAAGGTCTCATATATCACATGGTCTAGGGAGACCAACAACTCTATATGTCTCATCAGTAGGGGGTGCACTACTAGATGATGCCTTTGAAGATGCTTGGGGTTAAATTGGTCTAGTCATAATATATTGAGTGACTATATCAGATGTAATGCTAGTGGCCACAACTCCAATGTATCCAATCCTATCAATTGATTCCCTTTGGGAAGCAATGATAACTCTATCAGTAGTATCGGCCATAGATGGTGCCATTGCAGGTGCCCTCTGCCCAACCAAGTATTTGTATCTTGACACAATGTGATCTTGTGTATGATACTGATTGTTATTTGCAACTCTACCATTTCATAGTCCAAAGTAGCCCATAAGATCTAGGTAGTTCACATTGAGACCTAAACAGACCTTAGTGTAAACCTGTTGTGCAAAGTAGAGTGGAATCTGGTCTTTATTGTGATAACGACCATGTGTAGCAAGGAACTGCGGGTATATCATGCATGCAATCTCATGAACCACACACTGCATAACTTGATATTCTCTAACCTTGCTCTTCTCTCGATAGAAAGGGAGAAACTCTTCTTTGATAATATCATTTGAGATAATGCCTACACCTCAGCTAAGGATATATTGTTGAAGATCTCATATCTCAACTCTAGAAAAATGGAATCAACAATCTGTGGGGTATATGTAGTTTGTCTACTTATGCATGTAGTCAGATCCTTAAAACTCCACAAAATGGTGGTACAAATATCTCTATACACACTCTCCTTAGAGGAAGTGATAGAATCTTGTAAGCACCCCATCTCTTGGGTAGAAAAATGAAATATCACACCCATATTAGGAACATCGGGTGCCTAATGTGGGGTACCCTATGTCGGGTCATCCTAGGGGGGTAGCCTATGCTGAGTTATCCTGGGGTGGGGCACCATGTGTTAGGTCATCTTGGGGTGGGACACCCTATTCTGGGTCACCCAAAGGAACCTCATCCCAAGGTACATGATCACGTGTCTCCATCTAGGGGTAACATACATTGTTAAATGTTAAATTTGAGTAAATTACATGTGCAGGTAAATAAATATTAAAATATAAAATTATACAAATACAATTCTAAATTAAACTATGTTAATGAAACTAAAAACATAAGATGTCTGATAGGGAGAGTCCTTCCTGAGCCCACTTGGATCACTACCAAGGTCTCTTTCTTAAACCTAATAAGGTTTACCTTAACCTTATCTAAGGGTAGGATACTCTACTCCTATACCCTCACCACTAGGATCTCCAATACCAATTAAGATTTTAGACAACACTAAATCTACAAGGGTAGATTCCTCACCATATTCCCAAACATCTCATAGACTCTTGCAAGGTAAGCTAGATGATTTTTCCATGATTTTTGACATGTCTAAGAAGATTTAGAACCGTAAGTCTTCTTTAGATCTTTATCTTACAACACTTCTAGAAAATAGGCCTAGTGAATCCTTGTAGCCCTATCCAGCCACCTTTTTTGATCTAACCTCCAAACTATACAAAAAAAACCTTGGATCCAGATACTATTTTGGGAATTACAAAATATTTTCAAGGTTAGAGGGTTTCAACCCTTCCGTACAGTACTGCAAAGCTCTTAAGGATCGGGTTCTTAAAAGTAAGGCTAAAAGCCTGGTCTATAGGAACTCTTCTCATATCTAGTTGAAATGGATTCATTGACCTCCACCATTTCTTTCATTGGTCCTTGAGGATGTCAAGACCATCCTCCAACCATTATAACTCTTTCTTCTAACTTACCCTACAATCGAGAGTCACTATTACTCTATTGTCCATAGCTGGGCTATAGCCTAGCTTTCCTAGGGAAAGAGCTAAAAAATATTGCTTTCTCTCCTATAGCTAATAAAAAAACATAGCTTATGTAGATAGAATCCTTCATCATTCCACCAAGGCTTAAGCTTTTTCCATGGCTAGAAATGGATTGGGAGCCATTTTTGTATACACAGTCTTGACTGGTCCAATGAACATAGTGTAGGGAAAAGATTTATATGTGGAACACAAAATGGAAACAAAACCCTAAATCCTTACCAATAAAAGCTTAAAAAAATAAATAGTAACTAATTACAATAGATACAAAAAAATTTCAATCCACCATTATCTCTGTAATGAAAACATTAGTGAAACACAATCATTTAACTCTATGAACTCTTAAGTCTACTCAACCAAATGATTGCTAACCCTTCTACATAGTTTCAAAAGTCATTAAATAGGTATGGGACTTCGGTTACAAAGTCTTACACTTGTCTAAACCATTTATAACTCCTTCCTAACTAAGTTTTACAACTTTACAAAAGGTTGTCGAGCAACATTTGAAAAGTTGCAAAGTTGCTCAAGCAACTTTTGCAACTTTTGCTCATTGTTGCATTTCTTGCTCACTCCCCTACCTCACTTCATGGAAATGATCTAAAAAAACCCAAAACATTACTTGGAGCTCTAAAAGACACCAAAAATTTCCTTCTAAGGACTTCCACCATCTAACAAAACCCTAGATCTGTAGTACCCTGCCCCTAGTCCGATTTTATAAATGTTATGATTATTTTAGGATGATAGATTATATGTTAGGAGATCATTGATGCTTATGATTTTACTAACCCCATGCTTGCATGTGTATGGTTGATGTGTTTATTTTATATTTCTATTTGACATGCCTGATGTGGTTGAGGGACGAAGTCATAGTTACTTGCTTGCGAGATCCACACAATCGGCCGATCCCCGCCATTGTCTGTTATATATTATTGTATGTACATGCTTTGTCTTGTGATGATAGGTTTGCAGGTACATGACATTGTCTTCCCTGAATTGGCAGGAGTGAGCGTGCCCATGATCATTCATCTCAATGGTAAAGAGGGGAGACAATGGACAAACCCAAAACCCTAACCTAAGCCTAACTGTCCTAGGAATGGACAAGTGTTTGTTTGACTACCTTGCCTGAATTCACCTAGTTGGCATGAATTCGTGGATCCCATTCTTGAGTGTGTGCTTGGTCTTAGTTTTCTTGATTTTACTGTGCTTGATTCAATTGATTTATGATTATTTAGGTGATTTTATATGATTATCAATGTTAGGATTATAGTTGAATTTAATGATTATTTATGTACCTATGATTAATTTGGAAAATTAATCTAAAGTTAATTATTTGATTAATTGGATTTGAATTATGCTTGTATATTTTATTAAATGATTAAATAATTAATTGCATGAATTTATGATGCATTAAGTATTTAATTTATTTAATAATGAATTTAAATTATAACATGTGCAAAATTGAAAAGGAGTTTGTTTTCAAAAGATAACAACTAGTTTTCAAAGTTCAAAGTTGGGTTGTACATTTAAGGGATAGTTTAATTAATTAATTAGGATTTATTTTCAATTTTAGAGTTAGAGTTTGATTAGAAGTTGTCTTATGAGTCATTTCTGATTTGGGGTTGAACTGTAAGTTAGCTTTTGAGTTGTCTTTAGGGATTGCATGAATTTGGGAATTGAATTCCTATTAGGAGATTATTGCATTCATTTTGGGAGAGACAGGTTTTGGAGAAGATTTTTGGGGAGAGCTTGTGTGCTTGAAATTTTGGAGATTTGTGGATTGTTGTGGCTGCTTGTTGATTTGAGCTTCTTTGTGCATCTGGATCGGGTACTTGTTTGCTACATAGCTTTCAAATCTACAGGTTGGGCTTGATTTTGGAGAGAATTCTATTCTCAGATCTACAAGGGTTTTCATTTTCAGTTTCTGGCATTGGATCTGAGGCAGAGTTTGGATTTGTCTGTTAGATCTATTTCCACATCTATTTGTCATACTATGTTTTTTATAGTTTTCTATGTTTTCTATTTGGTAGATCTGTGTTTATATTAGATCTGGGTTTTTAGAAACCCTGGTATAGTTGTTTTATTTATTTTATTACAATTTGGTATTGTGCCCTTATGCTAGCAAAATTTCATTAATTAATTCTTCATGGTTTGCTTGGAAATAATAAATTATTTTTGTTCTATAGTTTAACTATAAGGATTCAATTTAAATTAATCTCCTATTAAGAGAAATCAATTTAGGACCAAAAACCCAATCTGGGTATAAATATTCATCCTAGAAATTAAATATTCTCTATGCTTTGGAAAAATAAAATTTACACAGTCAATTAATAGGTTCAAATGCATTTGGGTTTGGGAAAATTTTTGGAATATTCTCTCTAGAAAATTACAGGCCTTTGGTAAAAAAATAATAATAAAGAAATAACTTCTGGTTAAAAGTTATACATGCAAAAGTTCTGGAGAAGACAAAAGAGATGTATATTTATATATCTTATAATTTTCCATATTCGAAATTAGATATTTAATAATTAAAATAAAAATGAAATGACATAGCATTTAAATGAAATGATTTAAAAAATAAAAATAAAAAAATAAAATGCTTTGGAAGTTGTTTTTTTTAATAAACAAAAAAAATAAATAAAAAATGATTGGATGGAGGTGGGGGCCACCACCTCCCTTGACTACCGTGCGGCAGGCACAAGCCTGCCGACGGTACCACACGATAGGTCTGCCACCTGCGCAATGGTAGGGGAGTGGGGACCACTGTCCCCCCCCCCCCCCCTTTAAAACTTTTTTTTTTTTTTTTTTGTATATTACATTTTTTTGTAATATAAGTTAATTTAATTTTTGTTTAATAAATTTGTTTTTAGTTTATTAAATTTAAAATTTTATTTATTAATTAATTTAGAATTTTATTTGTTAATTATTTTATTTAGTAAATTTTAATTAATTTTTTTTGTGATATATGATATTTAGTTTAGTTTATTAAATTGTTTTTCTTTTGTACTTAGATTAATAGTTTATACAATTGATTTAGTTAAAAATTAAATTAAATTGTATTTCTTTTGTAATTGTTAGAAATTTATTCAATTGTACTTATTTAATTTGATTGAATTACCTAACAAATTGGGTAAGGCATGCTAGTTAGACATTTTGATTTAAAATTTAATTATAGCCATAATTTATTTGTATCAATTTTCTTAATTATGTTATAAGGATTTAATATTCAAAAATTGATAGTGATAAATGTGAGTCGGTTGACCTTTATTGGAAATAGTTATTTGTTAAATGCTTATGTATGTACTAAAATTGGGCAATTATTCTACTGATTTCTTAGAACGTTAATAGGGAACTTTTCTTTTATTAGTGACATTAATATGATTATTTTGTCAAGATTCTCTTATCAATATTATGTGATCTATATTCTATTTGGATCATGTTTATTATGAGGTTTAGATGCTTGTAGTTCCTTTTTAGTTCTTTAAGATGTGAGTGTTATCTTCTTGTTCCTGAATTGTATTCTTGTGCTTATTTTGGTTTCGGGCTAGATGGCCTAGGGGAAAAAACAGAGGTAGGGATATGTATCAGTTGGATTATTTTTTAGTATCATGTATGATGTGAGTGCTTATTCTGATTATCATCTATGTTCCATTTTTATGGGCTCTTGTTGGTTGTTATCTGTTATGGTATCATTGTAATCATGCCAGTTCCTTATGTGTGGAACTACTTCTAGGATTACTTGGTAGTATACCTATTTTGATGTTTATGAGATTATGAGCCTAGGGGAGGTTGAGTAGGTGCATCTTAGGGGAGTGGCTTACAATAGGGGCCAGGACCCAAAGTGATTAGTACCTGGGTAACCTATCGTAAGTTATGTAATTAAGTATAACATAGTAATTAAAATGTCTAGAGTTCATTAAAAAAGATAATTTAGAGTATGGTTATGATTAGAATTCCTCATTTCTATGAGAGTATTCTAATCCCACATGGATTGTATTGAGGGTCCGAGGCCCAGAGTGGCTAGTTCCAGGGTAACTCAATGCTTGAGTGTCTGGGGTTCATCATGACCAGTCCAAGGTATCTCAAGTAGATAGACATGTGATGACACTCTCATAGCATGTAGCCTAGATCATCTCTTGAGTTTTCTGTTTATGCCTCTGGAATAGTGTGTCTTACCTTTCTCTATATTTTGTAAACCTTGAGTAGAGAGCTTTCAAGATTCCTTGCTTAGTGGTTTTATCCTTGTTTGGTTTTGGTCATTCGATTGGGGTTTGTGGTTATCTCCTCAACACGGTGGGGTAGACCTTTGTGGTTCTACACAGATGGTTGGTAGTGGTTCTTTACCATTTGAGATTCAATGTCCTGGTGCCAGTGCTGTTGGTACTTTTGTAGTTGGATGCCTTTATAGTTCTTCATTGATTCTTCATTGTTGGTTTCTTATCATACCTTCATTTATGTAATCCTACATTAGTGTATCACTTGTGATACCTAATATGATAATTGTACTTCTATGTTAGATTTATTGTTTCATACCCTTCGACATGTGTAGTGGATGTCAGTGTATTAGTTATTATGGATGTCCATGAGGTTTGTAATTATTGATGTAAGTTGTATTAGTATCATTTATGATATGGAATCTTTTGTTATCTTGCTTTAGTTGTTTTATTTGTTCTTAAGTAATTTTACGTCATGGAACCCTCAAGATTTGTAATCTATGTTGGATGTTGTTTTGATGTGAGTAAATGGTAATTGCTTCTACACTGATGTGTATCGTGTATGTTAACTTAAAAAAAAAAAAATTCACCAAACTTAGTAGCATGTTATAGGTTAATCTCTCTCGGGTTCCCTAGCAGGGCGTTACAAGATCCAAATGGCTCATTAGGAAAAACTAAGCACCAATGGATCCTAGCTACAATAAAACATTACAAAAACACTACAATATTACTCCAAGTCTTAGCTAAATTGCTAATCAACCATAAAAACCTAATCTCAACCAAAATAGGGTTTGAACCCTAGGTGCTCCTGCACCAATGTCTTAAGGAGAGAGAGTCCTAAGAGGATAGAGAGAGAGTAATAAGGGGTTTGGAGAGAGATAGTCCTAAGAGGAGAGAGAGGGAGAGTAATAAGGGGTGGGGTGAGAGAGTCCTAAGAGGAGAGAGAGAGAGAGACTTAGGTAGAGAGAGTGAGTCCTTGGGGAGAGAGAAAGAATTCTAAGAGGAGAGAGAGTCTTAAGTGGGGAGACAAATAGTGTTAAAGAGTGTGCAGAGATTTTTAAGGGGGTGGGGGGTGTCTTAATGTGAGGCCTCACCCCGACCCATCATAGCATTTTTGAACATTCACATTTTGATACTTCATGATTTGATACATTGACACACTTTTGATTATACTAACATAGACTCGAGATATTGTGTTTGATGATGATTATTATATTATGTGGATTACATTGTGATGTGGATTAGAACCTAGATTATGTCATGATTTTAATTATGCATGTTTAGTTATGTGAATTGATGAGAAGACTTGATCATGATTAGATTTGATAATTTCACGGATGACATGTCATGATGATTATGGAATTATTATGTTTAAACATTATTGAATGAAAACTTGTAATTATAATTGAATTCTGCATATTGATTTATGTTGTTAAATAATGAGTTGAATATATATATATATATATATATTTCATGTGATTTCATTACCTTGAACTACTGATGCTCGATGTTTAGTGTGTAGGTAAGAGAACCATGGAATCATTCAGAGAATCAAGGCTAAACATATGTGAACTGAGTAGGCCAAGGTTTAATCCGATATGGGATTGAAAACCTTGTTGTAATGTGAACCCATTGTAAATGTGAATTGCATGTGTGTTATTAGAGAACTTCCTGTTGTCATTGAGACATGTCATTTTGTATGTGATGTGTAATTGTTAGTGTCACTTGACACTTGTTATGTGTTATGTATCGACATGTCTACTTTGGGTTGACAATGTAAACATAAGCCTAATTGACTCATTAGGAACTTAATTAATTCCCTTGTTGGAGATACTTGCAAAGTTCCATCAAATTGATCTTTTGGATTTAAATTCTTCTAGCCACTTCTAGAGGCCAAAATGAGGTCCTAAGGGTCAAATTTAACAAAATCTAAGTGCCTAAGTGTTAGGGGTATGGGTTAGGGATGTTTTTAACACAACTAGAACCCCCTAGTGGCCTAGGTGACCCATTTTATAACCTATTTTCCTTATGCTACGAAAATTGGATTGAGTCTTGACCTTTACCCAACTCTACACTTCTTTCCAATCAGGCATTTATGATAGGGGACAAGGAAAAAGCCAAAGGACTTTAGGGTCAAGTCTGAAATTAATGTTAGTGGGTGGGTAGAATTTGGAGGTCTTTTTAGAGGCCCTTGGTAGAGTTAGTGAGTGTTCACCCACTCTCTAATTTTAGAGACAATTAAGATTGGAAGAGGAAAGGATAAGGGATTGGGCTCTTCTCAAAGATCACTTTACTATAACACTTGTGAAGGTTGGTTTACTCATTTCCATGGAAGTTTACTTGTTGTTTACAATAGATTAGCATGTTGTTCTTGCTCTCTCATGCATATGAATTCTATGCTTTGTTGTGATATTGTGTTGTATGGGATGGGATTTGGGTTTTTGAATTCATGTTTATGGTTTTATTTTGCTTGAATGAGGGAGTTTTTGTTCATAGGAGTGAGGCATTACTCACCCTTTGGTAAGGGAAGAAGTTTCCTTGGGTGAAGGGGTTAGTTGGGCTCTCCATTATGGTGAGAGTCTCTTCTCTTAGAGAAGAGGGATAAATTCATGGTGTATGGGCTCCATGAAGCCATTGTATTCTTGCATCTTGAGGATGTTGATAAAGAAAGTATGTGTATGGAAGTTTGAAAATGTAGCCTTGAAGAGGTAATGAAATAATCATGTTGAGGAAATTTGAAAGCAATGACATTCTCCTCTTTGGAAAATCCCACCTTCACCCTATTTCAATGAGCTTAGAAAACTCATTTGTGAAGCCTTGGGAGGGAGTTAATTGTTGTTTATGCATATGTGTATTGTTGTGAGCATTTTTGTTGAGCATACCCATTTAGCCTTGGTTCTCCAAGCTCGGGGGTGGTATCCTTGAGACCTTGGATGGGAGGTGAGCTTCCCATGGTTCTATTCTTTGATTTTCAAGTTTTGAAGTCAAGATCTCGTGGGTAAAGTTTTGGAGAGTTTCTCCATTTTGGTGTGGTTGTGTGAGGACAACCTTATTGTTGTATTGTGGATCCCCTTGTAATGAGGTTGATCTTTTGGTTGAAAGTTGTAATGTTATTTCTATTTCATTTGGCCATTGTGAAGTTGTATATGATTTGTAATGGAGAGAAGTTTTGTTATCCTCCTTTAAACTCTCATTGAGTAATACTACCAATTTGTATTATCTTGTTGTAAAATGTGAAGACTTCTCCTTCATGAAGAATATATATTTTTATTTGAAGAGATTACCATAATGAAAATGATGAATCATTACTTTCATGCTTATTGTATTCTATTTCTTGTAATAGTGAAGTTATTCTTTCATTGCAAAATGATTTCCAAAGTTGATAGGGTAGGCAATTTAATAGTTTCAATAGCATATAAAATCTTGTTGATGTATGAACCTTGTAATCTCTTTAATGTTTGATTGTGATATTCAAGTTCAAAATTAGTCAACCTCTCCTTGAAAAAACCTCTATTGCAATAGGATCCTCACCTTAGTTTGAAAACCAACATTGTAACCTCATACTCCCTTAAAATGAAGCATGGTAACAATGTTAAATTAAACCAATTTGTATACTAATGTAACATTCACATAACACTAATAGTCAATTCATAGACTTCTTAATGCAATGCACTAATTAAATTATGAAATTCATACTATTAGATCTCTTATAACAAGCAAAGAAATTAAAAAATGGAGCTATGGCAAAACAAAAGAAATAGCACTTCCCAATTTTTAGAGAGCAAAAATGCTCTCTGTATTTTGTATGGGAAGGAAATAATTCTCTTGGCATAAAGAATATTCCCTTCCCATCACAATATTCCCTTTCTAATTAGAATTAGTAACCTAGTCCTCTACTTAATCGCTATTAAGAATTAACTATAATTATAAGATGAACTTTATTACAAGTCCTTTGCTCTTGCAATGCAAGTGGGCTATCTCATTTTAATATGTCTTAGCTTTTAATATTCATCCCATGCATTGGATTCAAAGGGGGTGACATTTCAACATTTATGACAAAAAAAAATATTAATGAAAGGATGGGAGACAAATCTTAATTTGAATTGCTTCCTAGTGGGCCCCACCCACATGCTTCTCCCTTACCCTTTCACCACCCTACGTAGGATGTAAGAGGTCTGGCAGCATGGCATCAAATCTTCTCCCTAAGTCAAGTTACCACTCCACCATGCGTACTTGAAGTTGACATGGGTAATCAATGCATATCCCTTTAGACAAGTAAGCCCTTACCTTACCATGCGTATTTTTATTTAAGCACTGTGATATGTTTTTTTAGATGGTGGGTCCCCATTCTCCTTACATTCTCTCACGCACCATAGGCTGTTATCAACATTAATGCTTGGGCATTTTGACTACCCAATATCCTGCAAAAAGATTCATGTTTTGGAAAAGGGAAAACTTTTTGGTGGGACCCAAGTCTCTTACACCTCAATCTACACTCCACTTCCCCTTGGATTTGTGCACCCTTTGCTGGCTTTGAGTTAGTCTTGTCACCCCACCTACTTAGCAAGTGGGGTGATGTAATAGTAGCTTATAGGGTAGAGTAGAGTGATGTGTTAGATTAGTGGAGTAGTATGATTGGTAGGCTAGGAATACTTTTAGATTTGTTTATTTTATTTCTTTGTGGTAATTTTTAATTGTAATAAATCCTTCTATTCTATTAGTTGTTAATTAGGAGATTTATTAGTTGATTAACTTTTAGAATTTGTTTGTTCTTGTGGTTAATAATCTTAATTGTTAGATATTGACTTTGTTTAAGATTGAGTATAAAAAAAATTAATTACCTATTAATAGATTAAGGGTAAAGTGGTTTAGGCTTAAATTGTAGTAAATTAACTATATAGAATAATGTCATATCTCACTCAAATATTAATTAGATAAAGGATCAATGTGTCTAAAATTTAGATACTAATAAATCAATTAGTTAATTCTATAGTTCATTTCATTTGCTTGTAAAGTAGTTGAAATAAAATCATCAATATTAGATAGTTGGGATTTATTTAAATTGTAAATCGTCATTGGTTCTTAGGATTAATGAATTGTCTTAATAAAATTATTCCTTAAGAAGGTGATCACATTATGTTCTGATTAACACTGTTAGGTTAATTGGCAGATTATCATTAAAATTCGATAATCAATGAAGTAACCTCTTGAACTAATATTGTGGAATAAGTTATCTACCAAGCCAGACAATCTTATTCAGGAGTTATAATCTAGGTATGCTTACATGCATTAGGTTATCGGTGGATTAGTATGAAATTTGGATAGATGTTTAACACCCTAGGTACCTTGAATACTTCATGAACATAGGTTCTAAATGAAAACTATATACTCCAGGGTTACGCCTTTCAAACTCTGACTTTGACAATGATAGTTATGAACTTTGATCTACTAGACCCACATTGTCATATTGTTACTCATTAGCTTAACGCTCTCCAAAACTTGATCCTAGATTGTGGCCGATTTAACTGTTGTCAGCTTACAATTAACTTTTGAACGTTATTCTCTCTCATCTGAACCTTTAAAAAAAAATTGTTGCATTTTTATTAGGTAAATTTTGGGCATGACACTTAAGGGGTTTGGTGAGAGACTCTTAATTAGTGTCAAATAGTAATGAGAAAGAAATAGAGTCTTAATGGGCGGGGAGAGAGATAGATAGAGTCTTAAGAGTGTGTGGACATAGTATTAAGGAGTTTGGTGGGAGAGTCCTAAGGGGCACGGGGAGAGACAAAGTTTTAAAATTTTCTAACATGTTCTAATAATTTTCTAATTTTTCAAAGGTTTCAAGTTTTTTAAATTTTCCTAAAGTTTCAAGTTTTTGTAAATTTTCCTAAGGTTTTAATTTTTTCTAAATTTTCTTAATGTTCTAAAATTTTCTAATAAAAATAATTTAAAACTAACATTTTAACATTACTAATTAAAAATTATTTAAAAAAAAGTAATAAGATTTACTAAAAAACTAATTTTTTCTAACATTTTCTAGTATTTTCTAACATTTACTAACATAATTTTATAACTTAAATTTATTTTTTTTAAATTAAAAATTACCAAAAATGAAATAACTATTTGAAAATTAAAAAAAGAACTAAAATAATTTATAAACATATAATTTACAATAAAAAATAATTAAAAAAGGAAAAATGTGTGTACCTGAAATATACGACAGTCAAAGGAGGTCAAAAAGAAGGTAAGGAGGATGAAGGAAACAAGATCATTAGGGGGTTCGTTCCAACTCTAGGGGTCCACAAGCTCTCTAGAAATAATGACTGTGAAAATGACCCCTCCGTTGGAAATTTGTAGGGAATCTGGCACAGGGGTACTTTAGACGAAGGGGGTCTTCGGCTGAAGGGGGCCATCTCACCTCTTCGTTCGAAGTAACCCATGTCAGGGTATTCACATGAAGGGGTGTTACCCCTTCATCCGAAGACCTCTACTTCAGGTAAAGACCCCAAAAAGGCATATTCGATGCCCGACCGAAAATCCTATGTCCCCAAAAGTGGGACTCACTTTTGTGGGTTCACCCATGTTTATATGTTTTTAAAAAAAAAATGTTTAAATGTTTTTTTTTTAAATGCTTATATTTTTTTTTTGTCAAATGTTGTGGTAGAAAATGCCATGATAGACATATTGCAATAATCAAACATCTTTCTAGGTTCTCAATTTGATGGGTTTGAGGCATCTAATAAGATTAAATTCCAAGAATCACAATATGTTCACTGAAAAAATCAAAACAAACACAACACCTAGGGTACTCGCTGAACCAAACACTTTTCACAATTCTTGTTTCATGGAAATGGGGCATTTAAAATCTCCCTTCAATCTGACAATCTTCACTAGGATCTACTTTTTATCCAAAGTTCTACTCCCAATCACAACAACTCTCACCACATATTTCTTCACAAAATAACTTGCTCCATGGTTCTCAAATGGAACAAAACTTCTAGTACTCATAGATTACAACCAACCAGCAAGACAACTTAACACATCAACTTCATCTTTGATTCAAAGGATTGACAATAACCTTTCAACATAGTCTTTATTTATTGCTTGGCCAAATAAATGTCTTAGAAACCTAGAGCATAACACTCATTCATTCAAGATTTGACATCCTAAATAGAAACTAATTGACTCATTTATCTCATTTGTAGTATCAACCAGGGATGTAAACTTGAAATAGTGTCTGCAAGGTACATGCTCCCAACTATCTTAATTTCCACTTGTCTAACTCTATAATTTAAAATACTTGAAAGTTTGAAAGGCTAAGCTAGGACAAAGATACAAGTTTATTCTACTAAAAGAAATAATCACAGATAGGTATTTCTCTATCTGCCTTTGCTACATGAGCAACCCATTAGTTTTGTTACCAACAGCTAGAGGAAGATCAAATTTCTTTCTAACTCTAAGAAAGCATGAAATAGATCCTAACTAACAATGGTATTCACTCACCAAGTGGGCCCCCTTGGATGAGTGAATAGGACACAATCAAGATAGAAAGATGGAACTTGTAAAGTGCATTCTATTCATTGTTTTGAAAAGTACACTTGGAGTAAAACAAAATTGAACTTTATTTTCTGTTGCAAGATTACAATAACTTTCCTAGCTCAAATCCCTTTTGAAAGTTAAGTCAACAACTTATTTATAAGAAATCACTTAAAACTAACTCCTATAACTATGATCACTCCAAAAATGAGGATCAATAAGATTCATAATGTCATACAATAGAATTAACAACTTTTGAGAACAAGTCTTCGATAGATATAGTAGGTCATGCTTCTAAATCCATGCTCAAGTATGATGCCAACCATTTGACCACTCCAAGGAAGAGTGATGTGTGGTTCTATCTTTATTTCTTCAGCTGCATAGTTGATCTTGTCAATTCCACCATGCTGCTCAATGAATATGCCATTGACTTGTTCCTGCATGGAGTTAGTAACACATGCCAAACTCAAAACATATATTTACATCATTAAATTAGAAAAGGAATTATCTCATTAACTAACTCTTGCATTATATGTGGTTGTAGGAATCCTAACCCAAAACAAATTAGGATAGATGAACATTAAATAACACACATGTATATTTACTAATTCATCTTTCATATTATATCCATAAGTTCCAACTTATGCCACATATCCTGGTGATCCATACAGTATTTACAGTATTGTTCATGCACTTTTAAATATAAAAGTTTCACATATAATACCATCAAAGTCTGCATAAAACTGTTAGAAAGTAAGGTCCACCAAGATAACTGAGAGGGGGGGGGGGGGGGGGGGTGAATCAGTTATCAGATAATTATAACTTTTATCGTCTTCAATAGCATTAAACCACATAAGCAATATAATTACCAACCATAGAAAGATATTCATACACAATAACACAAGATATGTTGACTAGGGAACCTCTTGATCAAAGAGTAAACCCCGGTGGGAATGATGCCCACAAAAGATGCACTAATATGAATATTCCTTGTGAGAGGATGGAATTTGTTAGGAGTCTTATGAAATACATTCATTACATATGAATCCTTGTTAGGATATTTTGAATCCCTGTTAAAAGATTCTAACCCTGTTAAGAGTTATGGAAGACAGAAGGACCCACTGCCCAAACAACTTCAAGGTAAGATCACTGAACACACTATCCAAATAATCTTTGCATTACTCAATAGAATAATATGTTACTTCTTCTTTAATTGTGCCAAGCTGCAATCACTGTTACATCAGATCTCAATTTTAGATCTCTGTACTTCGCATGTCTTCCTTCACAAATTCACTTTCATACTTAGCTCTTTTCTTCACTTCATGCAGACATCATCACAACTGCTGCTACCATATCTTAATTACACACTTTCACATTAAAAATACATACTACTTCCTAATAACAAGGAAATACATTCCTTCCTTTATACCACACTCAAATAATTACAAATGAGTCGGCATACAATTACAAAATAAAAGTTTCCACACGCTACACCAAAATTACACAAAACTATCAGCTTCCAAATACAATAAATCTTCACTTGTGTGACCTCGAAGTCTATGCTATCATCCACATTAGTATTAGTGTGTCCTCAACTTCCCTTTAATTTCAAAAAACTAGATTCCATCCCAATTAGGAGATATCATCCAATTTCCACAAACCGCTACTCAAGAACACTGCCTGAATACTGCTTCCACCAAAATGATCATAACTTCCATGAATCAATGAATTACTGTCTACACTCTTAACCATAGATATATGACATATCAAAGAGTATAACCTCAACATCACATAGCTCCAACTTCAATAACCCACGTGGGCTAATCCAAACTCTGTCTGCTTCTATGCAAGTCTTCGGTAAATCACTGTGTTGACATCAATGACAATCATAGTCATGAATGCAACAACAACTGCTATAGAATGGCTGCCAAACACTTAGAATTCATTCCTAACAATATCCCCCATTGGCATTGATGGCAACATAGATGAAAAACATCCAATGTTCCAAAAATCTAATACTACAACATTGCTTCTTCAAATCCTCTTCATCAATCAAATCTTCCTTCGTTATCCTGTTCAGTTCTCTCCAACAGATGTCTCATATTATTTTTCATGTATACTTCTCCCCCATTGACATCAATGACAAAAATTCCATCACTAAGTCAAGAACAACTCAATGTCAAAAGACACTTTTCAGAAAATACATTTACTAGAGTCCTCATGACTCAGCTCAGATACACATACTCCCCCTTAGAGGAAGTACCAACATCTAGTCCAGAAGAAAGATAAGGCTCATATACCACTGGATGGATGCAACCAACTGCATCACTTCTCAAAAGTAGGCTGGGGCATAACCCCAAGCATACCTCTCACATACTCAAATGTATCCTTAGGCAAAGGCTTTGTGAATATATCTACTATCTGCTCCTTTGTACTTATGTACTCAAGTCTGACTTCTTTCTCAACAACTTTCTCTCTTACAACATGATACTTAATCTCTATATGCTTTGTCTTAGAATGTAATACATTATTCTTAGACATACTAACTGTACTGGTGTTGTCACAATGTATAACAATAGGTTCAACAAATTTTATACCAATATCCTTCAGCATCTACTTCATCCAAATTATCTGGTTACAATTGTTTGCTGCTACTACATATTCTGCTTCTACTATGCTTTGTGAGATACAATTCTACTTCTTGCTTAGCTAATAAACTAATCTTCCTCCAAGGAAAAATGCTCCACCACTGGTGCTTTTCTTATCATCAACACTGCCTCCCCAATCAACATCTGTATATGCACATAGGGTAAAAGCATCAGATTTTTCATAGCATAATCCATAGTCCATTGTGTCTCTTAAATATCTCAGTATCCTCTTTACTGCTACATAATGTGATTCTCTAGGTTCAACTTGAAATATTGCTACAATTCCAACTGAATGTGCTATATCAGGTCTTGTATGAGTCAAATACTACAATCCTCCAATCATAGATTTGTATTTCTTCTGTTCTACTACAAGAGTCTCATCTATGCTAGATAGCTTATGTCTAGTCACCATAGGTGTTCCAACTAGTTTACAATCCTCCATTCCAAATCTTTTCAACAAGTCATTCAAGTACTTTGTCTGACTTACAAAGATACCATCATTGTTTTGTGTTATTTGTAATCCCAAAAAGTATTTCATTTCACCAATCATACTCATTTCAAATTCAGTCTTCATTTCATCAACAAATTTGTCACTAGCTTCATCTTCTCCTCCAAAGATAATGTCATCAACAAAAATAACTATAACTAACAAACCATTTTCAATTTCTTTTGTGTACAAATTTCTATTAGCTGTTGCTTTTATAAGTCCCAATTTTAACAAATACTTATCAAGTCTTGCATACCAAGTTCTAGGTGGTTGTTTAAGTCCATATAAAGCTTTCTTCAATTTACATACCATGTCTCCTTCTTGAGTTAAAGGAAAACCTTCAGGCTGCTCAATGTAGACTTCTTCCAATTCTCCATTCAGAAATGCTGACTTCACATCCATCTGATACACTTGGAATTTCTTGTAAGCTGCATATGCCAAAAACATTCTTACTGCTTCAATTCTTGCAACAGGTGCAAAGGTTTCTTCATAGTCAATTCCTTCTTGTTGTGAGTAACCCTTACATACCAATCTTGCTTTGTTTCTTACTACTTCTCCTTGTTCATTCATCTTGTTTCTGAATACCCATTTAGTTCCAATAACATTCTTGTCTTTAGGTCTAGGGACCAATTCCCATGTCTTGTTCTTTTCAATCTAATCTAGTTCTTCTTTTATAGCATTAGTCCAACTTTCATCTTCACAAGCTTCATTAGTAGTCTTAGGTTCAATTTGAGAAATCAAACATAACTGTTCTTACGCCTTATTTCGAGTCAGAACTCCTCTTTTGATGCTCCCAATAATCTATTCAAAAGGATGATTCCTTAACAAACTCTTTCTAGGTGTCACTGTCTCAAATCTCTCTTCAGATGTAGGTTCTTCAATAACTTCACTATGGCTTTCATTCAACAAATCACTGTTAGTTTCATAAAACAATTCAGTAGTTCCAATATTAGGTTTAGGATGAGATTCTTCATTAGATTCATAATCAAGCATTCTTTCCTAAATTTTGAACTTTTCATCGACTTTAACATTTGTGCTTTCAACAATAGTCTTAGTTCTTTTATTGAAACATCTACATGCTTTGCTTTTCAAAGAATATCCAAGAAATATACCTTCATCACTTCTAGGATCAAACTTTCCAATATCATCATCTCTCTTTATATAACATTTGCTTCCAAAAATTCTAAAATACTTAACTGAGGGTGCATGTCCAAACCATAATTCATAAGGTGTCTTGTCTGTGTCTGCTCTGATTTGTACTCTGTTCATTGTATATACTACTGTGTTCACTAGTTCTCTCTAGAATATCTTTTCAAAATTATTTTCAAACAACATAGCTCTTGCTACTTTAGTTACTGATCTATTCCTTCTTTCTACAATGCCATTTTGTTTAGGTGTTCTAGGGGTTGAATATTGTCTTTTAATGCCATTTTCTTCACAAAAGTTGTTAAACTCTCTAGAAGTAAATTCTCCACCTCTATCAAATCTCAAACACTTAATCTTCATTCCAGATTCATTCTCAACTTTATTCTTAACAATCTTAAACTTATCAAATGCTTCATAATTTTCTTTAGGAAATGCAATCCACATCATTCTTGTAAAATCATCAACAAGAATGATAAAATAACTTTCTCCATAGAATCCTCTAGTCCTGGTAGGACCGCTCAGATCTGTATGAACAATCTCTAGCTTCTTTGTGGATGTAAACTTCTTACTAGGAAAATAAATTCTCTTCTGTTTAGCCATTACACATTCTTTGCAAATCATGTTAGTAGGCTTCATAATTTTAGGTAAATCTCTTACTGCAAGTGTAGTACTTACTTTCACAATGTTATCAAAGTTTATATGACAAAACCTTCTATGCCACAACCAACTGTCATCAATTTTAGTAATCAAACATGTCATCTCAGTAGGATTCAACTGAAATACATTACCTCTGGTTCTCGATCTAGTTCCAATCAGATTTCCATCTTTATCCTTTATCAGACAAGTTTTCTTAGTAAACCAAACTTGATACCCCTTATCAACTAATTGTCCAACACTCAAAAGATTATGTTTCAATCCATCCACAAAATAAACATCATCAGTATTAGTCTTTCCATCAAGAGTAATAGATCCTATACCTTTAATCAAACAAGGTGCATTATTTCCAACTCTAACAAATCCTCCATCATATTCATTCAACTTTATGAACTTTTTCATGTCTCCAGTCATATGATGTGAACAACCACTATCTATAATCCAATTAGCTTTCTTTTCAACTTGAGAAACTAAGGCTTTTTCTTCCTTAACATCATATTCAGGATTTTCTTCTTCAATTGCTACAAATCCTATGTCATCATTATTTTCAGTATCACTTTCACTCAAAGTTCTTTCTATGCTAGCTTCAAGATCTTCATCATTAGCATAATAACATTCCTTAGATCTTCTAGGTTTGAAATTTCTTTTGTAATTTTTAACTCTCTTAGGACATTTAGATGAAAAATGACCATATTCTTGACAAGTCCAACATTTAAATATTTTCTTACTGTCTGGTTCTCTTTTCACAAGCAAGGCAATACCTTCTTCAATCTTCTTGTCTTCTTCATTTCTAGATTTGTTGCTGCCAGCATAATCTCCACTCACACTAATGCTTCTTGAAAAAGTAGGGTGAACACTAAGAGAACTAAATGTTGTCTCCATTCTAGGTAAGTCTCCTAATAATCTCAGGTTCATTTCTGCTACTTCCAATCTTCCAAGAAGAGTCTCTCTTGTAAAGTTTGTTGTACAAGGTATCACTTGTTCAATCATCTATGTTGTCTACTTAAATACAGGAGTTAATGTCCTTAGAATTTTCTATATCACTTCATTCTCTGTCCTTGTTCCTCCACAAGATTTTATACCTGTAATGTTCTCAAACTTTCTACCAATATAACTTCTAATAGATTCATCTTCCAACATTCTTATATCTTCAAATGCACATATCCAATTATGTAATCTAACTCATTTTGCATGTTCATCACCTTCAAAAGTAGAGTGTAAAGCATTACAAATTTCATGAGATTTTTTCAAATATTTTACCTAACTATACTCATTCTCCAGAAGTGCTATCAAAAGTGCTTCTCTTGCAAGTATGTTACACATGAATAGATCTCTCTCTTCCGTAGTACATGTTTCAAGATTGTCCTCTTCAATGATAGTCTTATTATTCTTTGTAATCAACCAATAACTTGGTCCTAAACATAATAGACATGTCTTCATCTTTTCTTTCTAGCTATCAAAATTTACTCCATCAAACTTAGGGCTTTCTTTCTTGAAATTCATCATGGATCTCCTTAAGCTGTTAAACTTCTTTTTCAAGGACCTGCCGCTCTGATACCAATTTTTAGAAAGTAAAGTCGACCAAGATAGTTGAGAGGGGGGGGGGTGAATCAGTTATCAGATAATTATAACTTTTATCATCTTCAAAAACATTAAACCATATAAGCAATATAATTACCAACCATAGAAAGATATTCATACACAATAACACAATAACACAAGATATGTTGACTAGGGAACCTCTTGATCAAAGAGTAAACCCCGGTGGGAATGATGCCCATAAAAGATGCACTAATATGAATATTCCTTGTGAGAGGATGGACTCTGTTAGGAGTCTTATGAAATAAATTCAGTACATATGAATCCTTGTTAGGAGATTTTGAATCCCTGTTAAGAGTTATGGAAGACAAAAGGACCCACTGCCCAAATAGCTTCAGGGTAAGATCACTAAACACACTGTCCAAATAATCTTTGCTTTAATCAAAAAAATAATATGTTACCTCTTCTCTAACTATGCCAAACTGCACTCACTGTTACATCATATCTCAATTTTAGATCTCTGTACTTCACATGTCTTCCTTCACAAATTCACTTTCATACTTAGCTCTTTTCTTCACTTCATGTATACAACATCACAACCGCTACTACCATATCATAATTACACACTTTCACATTACAACTACATAATACTTCCTAATAAAAAGGAAATACATTCCTTTCTTTATACCACACTCAAATAATTACAAATGAGTTGGCATACAATTAAAAAATAAAAGTTTCCACACGCTACACCAAAATTATACAAAACTATCAGCTTCCAAATACAATAAATCTTCACTCGTGCAACCTCAAAGTCTGCACTATCATATATGTCACTATCAATGTGTCTTCAACTTCCCTTTAACTACGCAAAACCAGATTCCATCCTGATTAGGAGATATCATCTGATTTCCACAAACTGCTACTCAGGAACACTGCCTGAATACTGATTCCACCAAAATGATCATAACTTCCATGAATCAATGAATTACTATCTTCTCTTAACCATAGAAATATGAAATATCAAAGAGTATAACCTCAACATCATATAGCTCCAACTACAATAACCCACATGTGCTAATTGAAACTTTGTCTGCTTCTTTGCAAGTCTTCAGTAAATCACTATGTTGACATCAATGACAATCATAGTCATGAATGCAACAACAACTACTACATAATGGCTGCCAAACACTTAGCATTCATTCCTAACAAAAACCATACAAAAAAACCCTACTAAAATATAGAAAAAGCATCATAAAATATGCCATTAATTTGGCCCATCATTCCCCCCAGCTTAAGGTCTTGCTGGTCCTCCTGCAAGCATGAAGTTTTTAATCCTGGCCTTCATCTGTAAGGCATCTGCAATCTGCCATCCAGATGCTCCCTCCTTATAATTTGGGTAGAATTTTTCCACTTCTAACTTGTTCCATATACTCACCTCAATTTTCATGTCATGATCATCTACATCTTCTTTCATTCCTAACAAAGGATGCATAAGAATTGGTGGTTGAAATTTTAAGGGAAACTAGTAACTAGTTTTGGTTCTACCCAACATAATATACCAAGGAGCTTTGTGACTTGTGAAGGTCAAATTCTATGATGAATGGTGCTCTTTACCACTTAACTCTTTAGGCATCCTGACCCATCTGTGGGTGCTGGCTGTAATGCCTGCAAGGATCTTTGTAGCAGTAAATTCTTCATAATCTTTAAAAGCCCTTTCCCTTAAGGGATAAATTTTATGTTTCCCACTATCATTCAATGTAACCTATACCCAATCATAGAATTTTCTCCTAGCCTCCTTATTCTTAGGTCTAACATAGAGTGGCATCTCCATCTCATCACCCCTGTAGGGTCTAGCTTGGTTCTCCCTACTGATTTCATTTTGTACCCAAGACATAAAGGCCCAGAGTTGAATATCTCCCACACACATGAGAGAGCTCCAATCTCTGTCATTAGGGACTACTAGGTTGTGTAGGTATAATTCACATAATAGACTCTTAATGTGCATTAGAGAGGAATGAAATGCATCATAAAATTCATGTGGTGTAGCAACTGAAAAACTAAGTCCTTGGACTATTCTAGTCAATTGAAAATTCAAAAAATGTTCCTTTAGGAATAATACATATACATGTGAGGGTGATCTAAAATTCATTAATTCTAGAATAATTTTTGTAATTTGTTTGAATTTCTCCTCCAATATGACAATTTTGCTTGATTTCTACTAAATTTTATGAGCTTGTTCATCAAGAACCTGTTTTAACATTTTCTTCTCCAATTTCCATTGTGCTCCTTCTGACAACATCTGCTAATACAAAATTAACCCAACTGTTAATGGAGTAGATAGGTCTAGAGGCAACATTGGACCTTGATTATTAATGTCAGTCCATCCTAGGGCTAAATTAGGAATTTATTTTTCCTTGTTACTTGTAGAATTTTTATCCACCTATAAAACAATGGCCCACTAAGGGTTCTTTTCTGCATATTTCTCAGCTAGCTAGGCAAGGGTATCCAACCCATCATATCTTAAATTTTCAAAAATAGAATTGACAATATCTATGTTAATCTCAAGAAATTATTCAAAGGGTAATTCCCCTAATGTTGCAAGAACATATTGACCACATGGGATGTCTTCTCCATAGGGGTCATCATCAATGTCCATAGAGTCATATGTTTCATTATCTAGTCCTGATTCTGAACTTTCTTTATTGCTGTTAGTGATAATGAAGTCAGGGTTATTATTTTCACTTGGTACAAGTGGTTCATTTTGAGTCATAGAAACATCATGCTCGCTTGAAGAGGGAACACTATCACTATTTAACTAGTCATCACTTGTGTTTCCCATAGTCTCTGCTGAAGGAGTTTCCTCAAATTTTGAGGAATCTAGATTAACTATAGGAGGCTTAGATATCTTGGCCTAGGGTAACTCAGAAGAAAACCAAACATTTCACCAGACAAGAGTATCAGATGAGTGCTTAGGGGTTTTCCTTCTCCTTTAACTAGAGGATGCTCCTTCAAATTTTAAGAGGTTCTTTTGGCACTCTCTTTTTCCTTGGTGGAGGAGTTTTATCAGTATTTTCATCACTTCCTTCCTCATTATGATGAGATTCTCAAGTTAATTCCTTTATTTCAAGGGTTTCTCCTTTTTCTTTTCTGGTGGAAGACCTAGTCTTTATAGAAGATTGGGGGTTTTGCAAAGCAACAAACTCCTTATCTTTCTCAAACTGAAAAGTAGTGGAAATGGGTTCAACAATTTTCTTTTTGGAAGGCCTAGGGCTAGAGGTAGAGGCTTTAGGAGTAGTTTCCAACCTTTAAACTATCTTAACAATACCTTGGGCTATTTTTTGCCTTTTACTTGATCCTTGACCTCTAGGGCCGACTGTTCTAGGTATGATTTCATCAGTGTCTAGAAATTATTTCCATGTCCCTAGTGATTGCTTGTTCAATTCCCTTTCTATCATCAATTTTACTAATTAATGATGTGACATAGATTGAGGATTACCTATTTACACACTCGTAGCTTGCTTTTTTAAAATTTTGAACATGAAATTAGGAAGATTTATTGGTCTGATAGCATGGCATAAGTTGTTGAGAATCATGAAGTGTAGCCCATACATCCAAGTGTAGCGACCTTCACAAGTGAAGTATTTCATCATATGCAATGATGGCTACATACACTCATTTGGAAAAGAAAGTCTCGATGTCCCTTGTTTTCTATCAATGACCAACCTGGGGTCACCATGCAGCATAAAATATGCCCTAGATGAGTGAGGGTCTAGGTTATTCTCGTAACTTTATCCTACCTACAAAAAAATGAGACACTTCTGTGATGATTTATTCACTGCATTCAACTTAGAGACCTTTAACAATTGCAACTCCATCCCTCAAAGTATTCAAAAGCTAAAAAGCTACATCATCATCAAAGACATTAAGCCTTAAGCAATAGTCCAACCAACCTTTCCACTCAAACATTTTCCAGCTAGGAAGATCATCCAATAACACTGTATGATCAGCCAAATCATGTCTCACTAATTCACCACCCATGATACCACACTACAAGAACAACTAACCTCAAAAATTCTAGATGAAGAGCTAAAACTTTTAGGCAATTCATACACACTGAAACCTGTAGTTCAAATTTTAAGAAATGCATAACTCTTTTCTCAAAATACAGCCAATTCAACAGATTTATTTCTCATCAAAGAAAAAGGTTGCCATAATATTTCATAATTGCCTTCACACATGCCAAAGTCTACCACCTTCGTCACTTTGTGAAGGTACTTAATGACTTAATTATGACATGGCACCTTAATCAACCTTTTATAATCATTAACAAGATATGGTTAAATTAATGACAGGTAACAAGGTTTTGCAAAAAGATTGTGAAAAGATAGGAACAAGTTTAAATATACAAAAAAGTTTAAATATACACGTGATTAAATATCCCTCCCCCTAGCTAAGTGTAGGCATGGGTGCCACTAGGCCCAATATGCAAGAGTAGTAACTAAATAAATATACCTTGTCTAAAATAAATAAATCAAATAATATGTACGATAGCATATGCTACTAACCTGTGGTTGATGAAGGAGAATTGCTGCTATGTGAACATACGCTGCTGGAGTAATATGATGAAATTGTTAGGATTAACAAGGTAGAAATAACAATTATGTGCCAATATAACCAATATCAAAAAAATAATAAACCACACAGAAAAGAACACAAGACACAAATATTTAATGTGGTTCACCCAATCCTTGGGCTACGTCCACCAACAATGAGTCCAATATTATTATTATCCAGTGATTACAACCTGATTACAATCCATAATCCATTATAGCTCAATTCTGTCGCAAGTACTAAAATCATACATCATAATGAAATCCCTAACCAAAAGCCAATATAAAAAGGCTTATGTTGGTTAACAAGTTAACCCTAAAATACTTGATGAGTCAACCTAAGAAAAGGCTTGACGAGTCAACCTAGGGAAATTTTTGACGTGTCAACTCAAAAATGCTTGATGAATGAAAAGTGTACAATACTTTCTTGGATAGTACTTTCCTGATCAGTCACCACAAGCTAACAATCTCCCACTTGGGGACTGATCAGACTCCACACAAAACAACAATCTCCCACTTGGAGACTAGTCATGTAGCTAAACCGCTACCCTGTGAGGCTCCCACTGGATCCAACCACCTTGGATTCAGCTGTCCCTTTATTCTGTTCAATCTAGTAGACCAACTGAAGTTGAACATGAGTTCAACTTCTCCCTTGTTACTACCTTTGTAAACATATCTGCTAGATTATCATTTGTATGTATCTTTTCCAGCTTTAACTACCCATCATCCAAAACTAACCAAATGAAATGGTACCACAACTGTATGTGTTTTGTCTTTGAGTGCAAAGAAGAATTCTTCACAAGATGAATGGCACTTTGGCTATTTGTATGCAGAAAATTACCCATTTGAGGATGTCCCAATTCTTCCATGAAGAATTGAAGCCATATCATCTCCTTGGTTGCCTCTATAGTAGCAACATACTCGGCCTCTGTAGTGGATAAAGCAACCACCTTTTGTAGTCAAGAAATCCAACTCACTACTATCCCACCAATAGTAAATACATAACCTATAGTACTTCGCCTGCTATCTATATCTCCTGCCAAATCTAAGTCAACATAGCCTTTTACAATAGTAGTAGAACCCCCAAAGTGTAAACACTTATTGGATATACCTCTCAAATATTTGAGAATCCATTTGACTACATTCCAATGCTCAATACCAGGGTTACTCATATATCAGCTAACGACTCTCACTGCATGTGCAATATCTGGCCTAGTACATACCATAGCATACATTAAGCTCCCTATAGCTAAAGCATAAGGTACCTTAGACATTTTAGTCTCTTCTTCTAGTGTCTTTGGACACATATCCTTAGTCAATTTCAAATGACTAGGCAAAGGTGTGCTAACAACTTTGGCATTCTCCATAGAGAAACATTGCAACACCTTCTCAATATAATCAACCTGAGATAGAGACAATTTCCTATTTTTCCTATCTCTGCAAATTTTCATACCAAGAATTTGTTTTGCTGCCCCCAAATCCTTCATAGCAAATGAATGTGCTAACTGTTGTTTCAACCCCTTAATGTGATCCATGTTAGACCCAGCTACAAGCATATCATCAACATATAAACATAAAATAATGTAGCTATCATCATCCAACCTCTTAAAATAAACACAATGGTCAGAATGACACCGACTATATCCATGCTCATTCATAAAAGTGTCAAATTTAATATACCATTGTTGAGGTGCTTGCTTCAAGCCATATAAACTTTTCTGCAATCTACACACCAAATTCTCCTTACCCTTGACCTCAAATCCTTGTGGCTGGACCATATGTATTTGTTCATCCAAATCACCATGAAGAAAAGTTGTTTTAACATCAAGCTACTCTAAATGCAAATCTTCAGTAGCCACAATACTTAAAACAATATGGATATAAGTCATTTTAACAACTAGAGAAAATATCTCATCAAAATCAATACCCTTTTTCTGTGCAAATCCTTTTACAACTAACCTGGCTTTAAATCTTTTCTTACCTCCATCATCTTCTTTTATCCTATAAACCCATTTATTTTGTAAAGCCATTTTACCTATAGGTAACTTACATAAATCCCATGTATGATTTTGTAGCAAAGAGTCCATTTCATCTGTCATTATAGACTCCCACTGAAGCTTTGTATCCACCTGCACAGCTTCATTATAACATTCAGGTTCACCAACATCTGTTAATAAAATATAATACAAAGAGGGAGAGAATCTCTCTAGAGGTCTACTTAGCCTTGTTAACCTTCTAACATTCACTAGGGTGTGTGGTATTTGTTGTTGCTGTTGTTGCAGAGCATAAGGAACTACTGGAACATCATCTTTTGGAGTATCATCTAGTACTACATAATCATTTTCTTTCTTCTCATGCTACTGCAACAGATCTTTGTACAATACCTTCTCATTGAATATGACATCCCTGCTTCTTACAATTTTATGATTTTCAAAATCCCAAAGCTTATAACCAAATTCATCAATGCCATATCCAACAAATACACATTTCTTTGACTTATCTTCCAGCTTGGTTCTATTTTCAGAATCTATAAGTGCAAAAGCTTCACAACCAAAGGTTTTGAGAAAAGAATAACTCACCTTCTTACCACTCCATGCTTCCTCTGGAATATCATAGTCCAAAGGAGTAGAGGGGCCTCTATTGATTAAATAAATAGCAGTGTTCATAGACTCTACCCACATATTTTTGAGTAGCCTAGCATGCAACCTCATACTCCTTGCATGCTCCATTATTGTCCTGTTCATGCGTTCAGCCACTCCATTTTCTTGTGGAGTCCTTGGTATAGTTTTCTACCTACGAATACCATTAGATGAACAATAATCTTCAAATTATGTGCTGCAATACTCACCACCATTATCAGATCTGAGACATTTTAACCTTTTGCCAGTCTCATTCTCAACCAAGAATTTCCATTTCTTAAAAGTTTGAAATACATCAGATTTTTGTCTAAGGAAATAAATCCATACTTTTCTTGTTGCATCATCTATAAATGTAACATAATACAGAGAGCCACCAAGGGTAGATACCTGAGCTAGTCCCCTTACATTTGTATGCACAAGCTCTAATCTCTCATTATTCTTTTCCTTCCCACCCTTCACAAAACTAGCTCTCTTTTGTTTTCCATAAACACAACTTTCACAAAAATCCATATTGACACATTTTAGACTAGGTAAAACTTTCTTTGAATGAAGAAATTTCATACCTTTTTCACTCATGTGCCCAAGTCTATTGTGCCACAGTACCATGTTAGAATTTATAGCAACATTTTGATGTTCTTCTTACTCAATTACAACCACTATTCCTGAACATTCATTATCTTCTGAAACAATTAAAATAGAAGGAATAGTGTGACCTGTACAAAGATATAAGGTGCCTACTTTCACACCTTTTGCTACTACTAAGGAACCTTTTGAAACCTTCCATTTTCTATCATTAAAAGTAACTGTTCAACCCTCATCACCTAGTTTCCTTGCTGAAATTAAATTCCTACTTAGCCTTGGAACATGTCTTACCTCTTGTAGTAGCCAATGATTCCCATTCTGCAACTTAATCTTAATCTTTCCCTTTCCAACTATCTGACAAGGTTCATTATCTCCCAAATAAACTAGCCCAAAATTCCCTTGGACATAATCAAGAAAGTAACCTCTATGGGGTGTAGCATGAAATGAAGCCCTAGAATCTAAAACCCATGAATCATCAATACTTTCTAAAGAAAGAAGCAAGGCATCCTCTTCAGGTTTATAACTTACCACATTTGCCTCCTTGTTACCTTCTTATTTGTCTCCTTCTTTATTCTTCTGAGATGATCAATCTTTCTTCTTATGACCTAGTTTTCCATAGTACTAGCAATCATTTGGCCCTTTGGATTCAGACCTCTTTCCCTTTGATTTCCCATGATTTCCAGAGTTGTTTCCTCTCTCATTGGTTCTATTTCTACTTTGTGCGTTTAAAACACTACCTAATGTGGATCCACTTGAGCTTTTCCTATGAATTTCTTCACTTAGAATAACACCAATAACATCATCATATTTTAGGGTACTAGAACCAAAAACAAAATTACTAACAACCATTACTAAGCCATTCCATCTTTCAGGCAAAGAACACAAAATCAAGAGAGCCCTAACTTCTTCATCAAAAATAATATTGACAAAAGTTAATTGACTAATAACTGTATTAAACTCATTTAAATGATAGGAAAATGATCCACCTTCCACCATTTTCATATTAAACAAATGCTTCATGAGAAATACCTTATTTGAAGCAGAGGGCTTTTCATACAACTTCGCTAGGGTTTTCATCAAATCTTCAGTCGTCGTTGCTGAGGTAATATTGAATGCCACCGATTGTGCTAGGCATAATTGAATACTACCAAGAGCCTTTCTATCAAG
This sequence comes from Chamaecyparis obtusa, assembly GCA_027943335.1. Taxonomy (NCBI): domain Eukaryota; kingdom Viridiplantae; phylum Streptophyta; class Pinopsida; order Cupressales; family Cupressaceae; genus Chamaecyparis; species Chamaecyparis obtusa. The sequence goes on from BSBK01004810.1 coordinate 606,278, forward strand.
AATTACCCAGTCCTCATCAGAAATGCTTGCGGGTTTTTTGGCTTTACCTTCCAATGGCTGCCATAGATCCTTCTGATAGAGATAGTCCTCCATTTCAATTTTCCATAATTGAAAGTTCTGCCCATTAAAATTTTCAACCTTCAGCCTACCCTCATCTACCATTGCTCCCACTCAACCATGAGACTCCCACTAAACTGTGAGATCTTCTTGCAGAGGATAACTGAAAAAAAAACCTCGCTTTGATACCACTTGTTAAGATTAACAAGGTAGAAATAACAATTATATGCAAATATAACCAATATTAGAAAAATAATAAATCACACAGAAAAGAACACAAGACCCAAAGATTTAACATGGTTCACCCAATCCCTGGGCTACATCCACCAACAATGAGTCCAATATTATTATTATCCAGTGATTACAACCTGATTACAATTCGTAATCCCTTACAGCTCAATTCTACCGCAAGTACTAAAATCATACATCATAATGAAATCCCTAACCCTATGCCAATATAAGAAGGCTTATGTCGGTTAACAAGTTAACCCTAAAATACTTGATGAGTCAACCTAAGAAAAGGCTTGACGAGTCAACCTAGGGAAATGTTTGACGTGTCAATGAAAAGTGTACAATACTTTCCTGGATAGTACTTTCCTGATCAGTCACCACAAGCTAACAGAAATGGGAAGGTGATATAGACAAAAGATGAGATGAATATTTATTATGGAGAAATAATTTCATAGAATGTGAAATTTTATTATAAAATATATGATGAAAATCAAGGAGTAATGACAATCTGGGTGGAAAACCCAGATTATTTTACCGCATGACCACTTGATTCTTTGGAGAAGGTGAACTACTACATGAACTCATCTCTACTTTGTGGTTTATGGTAGAGCTTGAGTCTGTGATTGTTGATAAGAAGCTTGAATTAGACCAGATCAATAGTTGATAGTTGCATGACTCTATTTGTAAAAACAAAAACAATTTCGTACAGACCCAACCACCTTGTTTGAAACGTGCTTGGTGTGTGTTGAAAATGGGAATCATATAACAAGGCCCATTCACCAACATATAACTTTTTATCCTTAATAAACTTGTCATGCCATTTCTTCCTCTATTGTTGGATGATCTCTGTGTTATGCAAGGTTGACTTTATGATTTTAACCAAGCCATTTAGTTGTAGAATCCTTTCTTGTTGAGCCCTAGTAAGATTACTATCCAACTCAAGTGTTGTCCTAAGGGTTTTGTGCTAAAACTCAATAGGCACGACATAAAATTTTCCATAAACTAGCTCAAATTGTGTAAAACCAATGGTAGTTTCCCATGTTGTCCTAGAGGCCCAAATGGCTTCAAGAAGTCAAGTTGCCCAATCCCTCTTGTGAATAGTTACTATTTTTGTTAGAATGGATTTTATTTCCCTATTTATGATACATTAGCCTACAAATGATAAGGTGAGGATTTACCAAGCCTGATTGTGTATTCATTCATCAAGGCAATTATGAGATTTGAGGTAAACTAAGCACCTTGGTCTATGAATAGCTCCCTAGGTATACCAAACCTAGTAAATATGGATTCATACCAAAATTCAGCCACTTTATTGTCCCTAGCATGCTTCATAGCCTTGGCTTCTACCCATTTGGTTGCATAATTAGCTCAAACTAAGATATAAGACTCACTATGAGAGGAAGGCTCTATAAGACCTACAAAATCAATGTCCCACTTGTCAAATGGTGTTACAATGACCTATGGCTGCAAGGGAATTTCATTTGATTTAGTTGGGCATCCCATTCTTTGACATCTATCACAATGCCTTGTATATTTAGCAACATCCTTGTGTAGGGTAGGCCAGTAATAACCAGTCGTTAGAATCTTGAATGTTGGATGCTTTGCTACAAAGTTCCCTCCACATGGTTCATCATGACATGCATGAAGGATGTCATATGTCTCATCTTCATGAACACATCTTCTTGTGACTTGATCTGAACCCGTGTAGAACATAAATCTAGCAATCCATGAAAAGTTAAAACTTTTCTCAAGCAAGATCCTATGTTCCTTAGGAGAGAAGTGTGGCAGGGTACTTCCTATAGCAAGATAGTTTTCTATTTTTGCATACCATGGGTTATGAGTAATGATAGAGAATAGATGTTCATTGGGAAAACTATCATCAATAGCTATAGGATCATTAGTAACTTTCAATCTCGACAAAAAATTAGCTACCGCATTAGCTTTTCCTGATTTATCAATGACTTTGATATCAAATTTATGCATGAGGAGTAACCATCTAGCTAACTTGCCTGAGATAGTAGGTTTTTTCATTAGGTACTTGATTGCTAGGAGATTTGTGTACACAAATACTTCATAACCTATAATGTAGTGTCTGAATGTATTATGTGCATAGATAACTGCTAATAGTTCCTTCTCAATAATAGTGTAATTTAGTTCAGCACCTTGTAGATTCTTGCTAATGTAATATATGGCATGCTCAATTATTCATTCTTTCTATCCTAGAACTACTCCTATGGCATAATCTGAGGCATCTACATGAATATGAAATGGGAAATTCCAATTAGGTCCTCTCAAGATAGGTGTTTTAGTCAAGACATCCTTCAACTGCTGGAATGATTGCTCACAGTCCTCAGTCCATTCACATTCTGCTTATTTCTTTAAGAGATTTTACAATGGAGCTGTAATTTGACTAAAACATTTGATGAACCTTCTCTAGTAACCAACATGGCCTAGAAAACTTCTAACCTCCTTTTTCTTTTTTGGAGTTGGGAGTGTAGTTATGACTTCTATCTTGGCAATATCAACTTGAATACCAAATGATGAAAGGTAGTGCCCTAAAACAACTCCTTCCTCCATCATCATATAACACTTCTGACTATTAAGAGAGAGATTTTATTCCTAGCATATTTTAAGAACTTTGTCTAAGTTGGCATGAGCCTCCTCAAATGTGGATCCATATGCAGTAAAGTCATCCATGTAGATTTCAACACAATCAATAGATATGTCCAAAAAAATACTAATAATTGCTTTTTGAAATGTAGAAGGTACATTAAATAATAAAAAAGGTAAGATAGAATAGGAAAAGGTTCTCCATAGGCATGTAAATGTGGTCTTGTCTTGGTCCTCAGGTGCTATCTAAATTTGGTTGTATCCACTGAAGCCATCTAGAAATGAAAAATACTTCTTACCAGCTAGGTTTCAAGGACTTGATCAATAAAATAAAATGGAAAGTGGTCCTTCTTAGTTGATGTATTTAATTCCTTATAATACACACACACCCTCCATTTTCCTCCCTTCTTTGGAACTATGACCAAAGGTGAGAACCATTGACTATAAAAAATGGGGTAAATAAAACCAGCATCAAGCAATTTATGCAATTCAATCTTTACTATATTTCTTAGTGCTGGGCTGATTCTTCTTTGAGGGTGTGTGAGTGGTTTAAAATCAGGACTGATGTAAAATTTAGTGGGTACAAAGCCTTGGATCCAATCCCTTCATATCTATGTAATCCCAAGCAAAGGCTTATTGCCTTTCTTATACGAGCTTGAGAATGCTTGTTGAGTGTTCATGAGTAAGGTTCTTATTAACATTCAACTCCCTATCTAAAGCAATTTCCACTTTAACTACCTTATCTAACATGATGACTTCTACAAATGAAGGTGACTTAATCTCATGCAACAATAATGTATGAAGGTAATCAGTTGCTGCAGGAAGTTGAGGTGAACTTTGCGAAGGCAGTATGGTTTGTAGGGAACAATTAGGAATAGTAAAGGAAGATGGTTTAGAATCATATTTATTGGTAAAGATTGCAAAAAGTATGTCATCTTCTTCTTGGGGTACCATGAATGGATTCCTCTCTACAACCATTAATTGATGTACTAAATTTACCTCTAGCTCAATGTCACCGAAGTTAGGCCAAACAACTTGATCAAGATCAATTTGAGGTTTAGTAGGAGAATATAAAGTCAACTTCTTAGTGTTGATTCAATCAGATATAGTCATCTTTCTAGAGTGGCATGCTATACAGGCATCTATAGTGGCCAACCAAGGTCTTCCTAGGATTAATGGATAACCACCTAGAGTAGCCTTGGGAGATGAGATCACAAAGTATGAGGGATAGTATAATGAATTAAGTTTCAAAATTATGTCCTCTACCATGCCATCAGGCCTTATAGTAGAATTATCAACTAATTGAAGGATTATAGGAGTCTCTCTCAAGCCAATGATATTAAGCCTTAACAGGACTTCCCTTGTCAATACATTAATGGATGCTCCTAAGTCAATCAAAACATTTTTAATATGAATTCCATTAATATATATAGTAAGAATAGGGCTACCTAGATTAGAATATTTTGGTATGATGAGATTTCTCAACATAAGATCAGAGAGTTGTCCAAGGACATGAATAGTCTTAGGGTCTTTCTTCTTCCTACCAAGTTTTTTAATACAATCCTCTTTGATAGCCTTATTATAAAATGGAACTTCCTTAATGGTATCCAACAAAGGAATTTGCACAGTCATTTGCTTCAGTTGGTTGATTAGATAAGTTACAACTAGACTTTCTTTTGGGGGTGTAGACTAGGTGAGCCTTTGAGGAAATGGTGGATCCTTAGCTACTCAATAGGATGTGGAAGGGTACCAGGTTCTTTCTTAAGGATATGATTCTTAGTAGTAACTTCAGTTATGACATGATCTTTTGGTGTAGGTAATGTAGCTCCTAACCTTAAGTGGATATCATTTACCTTAATGGAATAAGTCTGATGTTGATTAGGATGCCTATTATTAGGATTTGGTAAAGGTTGAGTAGGAAAGTGAGTTTTCTTTGAGGACTGGCATTGGTTGTAGGAGGTGGAGGCATTATAGCTTGCTACTGTGGAGGTGGCATAATGGTTTGTTGATTAGGCTGACTAGACTGATTGGCACCCCACTAAGGTGACTATGGTGAGTTACCTTACTAAGGCTTCCATTGGTTATTTTGTTGCCAATTTTGATTGGGTTGCTACCACAGATTAGGAGGGGGTTGCTGTTGCCAATGTTGGTTACTCCATTAGGGTTGAGACTGATAGGACCAATTGTTATTCCAATTTTGACCTTGGGGACCAAAATTTTGAGAATTTTGGTTTTTACATTGATTATTATTGAAACCATAATTTTTCAAAGGGTCTTGAGGCATACCTTGTCTCTAGGACCATTGTATTTGTTGAGCAACATAAAATATCTCTTGGTTCTCATCAATAGCCTTAAATTCAGTTGGCATTGACCGAGTCTCCAAGCATGCAACTATTTTTCATTTGCAGTTCCTTTTCTTCTCCCTACAATGGGAATATAATTTAGCTAACATGGCCTTTGCTTCATGCTTCTTCTTAGCTCTCATAGTATCCAGTTGGGTGGCTACATTGTTGATGATGTCTTTCTTGAAATCAGACAAGAGGTTAGATATATCCATACTTGAAACAATAGCACCATTAGTTTTGCTACTTGATTTTCTGAGCCCTCTTCCTTTCTTTACTGTAGCTCTAGAGTAATTAAGGCATATCCTCTTAATTTCATTCTAGGCTCTTTGAGTGATATCTCCTCTAACAATCAAGTCAAGAGCCTCCATACAAGACTCATTAACACCTCTTAAAAAGAGATGTTTCATGGATTCTTCATTCAAAGTATGCTAAGTATTCTTTTGGAGGTTAAAGAAGAATCTTGAAATATAATCCTCAAGTGTTTCCTCATAATTTTATGTCATCTTGAAAATATCATCGCCTTTCATATCACTACCCAGACAATACTCTTTATATTTTTCCAAGAATGAATTCTTCATTCCATCCCAATATCCTACAACATTGGCTCCTAGACCCATGAACTACCTTAGTGTTGCCTCCTTCAAAGTAGATGGAAACAACTTCAACCTATGAGCATCTATTGTATAGTCATAGCTTCTATAGAGGATGTCAAACTCAAAAAGGAAGGTCTCAAGGTCTTTAGTAATCAAGCCACAGAACTTTGGAAGGACTGATGAGGTAATATTCTTGAGGTTTTTATTATCACACAGGTCAAAAATAGGAAAGGGAAAGGTAGGACATACCATCCTTGGAGGATTTGGAGCTACAGATTGTCCTCTTAAAACAATAATGGCCTAGGGATTATCTTGATATTCACGTGCAACAAAGAGCTCATTTAAGTCAAAGGTATATTATACAGGTGGTGGTGTTGTGATTGCTTGATGTAGGTCAGTAAATGGATTATCAAATAGTTGATTCTCTTCACGGTCAACTTCTTAGGGATTTTACTACTCAGGGGGTATGATTTCTTCTAAAACTAATGGAACATTATGAGGGAGAAATCACCCAAGATGGTCTCTTATCCTATGCATAAAAAGGATTGATTAAAACTAGGACCTATATTATGAAAGCTTTGGGAAAAAGGACCCTTAGGATAAGTTTAGATTGACACCATCCCTAGAAATAATGCCAAAAATGCTTGGCCAAATAAATATCTTAGAAACTTAGAGCATAACACTCACTCATTCATGATTGGACATCCTAAACAGAAACTAATTGACTCATTTAGCTCATTTGTAGTATCAATCAGGGACATAAACTTGAAATAGTATCTGTAAGGTATATGCTCCAAACTATCTTAATTTCCACTTGTCTAACTCTTGAATTTAAAATACTTGAAATATTGAAAGGCTAAGCTAGGACAAGGAAACAAGTTTATTCTACTGAAAGCAATAATCAAATATAGGTACTTATCTATCTGCTTTTTCTACAGGAACAACCTGTTAGTTCTGCTACCAACGGTTGTAGGAATAGAAGATTTTTTTCTAACCCTAAGAAAAGATGAAATAGATCCTAAATAACAATGGGATTCACTCACCAAGTGGCCCCCCTTGGATGAGTGAATAGGACACAATCAAGATAGAAAGATGGAACTTGTAAAGTGCATTCTATTCATTCATTTGAAAAGTACACTTGGAGTAAAATAGAACTGAAATTTATTTGTTGTTGCAAGATTACAATAAATTTCATAGCTTGAATCCCTTTTGAAAGTTAAGTCAATAGATTATTTATAAGAAAACATTGAAAACTAACTCCTATATTACAATCACTCTAACAATGAGGATCAATAAGATTCTTAATGTCATACACAAAAATAAATAACTTTTGAGAACAAGTCTTCCATAGATATAGCAGGCCATGCTTCTAAATCTACACTTAGGTATGATGACAACAGTTTGACCGCTCCAAGGAAGAGTGATGCAAGGTTATGTCTTTATTGCTTTAGCTGTATAGTTGATCTTGTCAATTCCACCATGTTGCTCAATGAATATGCCATTGACTTGTTCCTGCATGTAGTTAGTAACACATGCCAAAATTGAAACATATATTTGCATCAATAAATCAATAAATGCATTATCTCATTAACTAACTCTTGCATGATATGTGGTTGTGGGAATCCTAACCCAAAATAACTTAGGAGAGATGAACATTAAATAACACACATGTATATTTACTAATTCATCTGTCATATTATATCCATAAGTTCCAACTTATAACACATATCCTATTGATCCATAAAGTATTTAAAGTATTGTTCATGCACTTATACATATAATACCATCAAAGTCCGTATAAAACCATACAAAAACACCCTAATAAACTATAGAAAAAGTGTCATAAAATATGCCATTAATTTGGCCCATCATTTATCTCAACAATTCTAGGATTCATAAGAACTTTCTATGATCCATAAGCTTAGGGACATTAGGCTCTCCCCTTGACCATTCACACACAAATACACTACTATCTTCAATAACCCACCAAACATAGGGTCCAAATAAAACTCTAAATGCCACTATCACAAAATACTATTTGCCAAGATACAACCCTTGTTGTCTAATCAATACTCAACTTTTAAACCAATGGAGAATAAACTTAGTTATTCATTGTCTGATCACATCTTTACCAAGAGACCCAATTGCCTTACAACTAGGAAAAATGATCTTCAAAAAATCCATGTCTATCCAAGGATATTAAGGTAAATTTGAACACCAATTACATGGCCTTGAAGATGGATACAAAATGAGATTTGGTGGCACCAAATGAAAGAAAACATACATAGCGATGACTATCACTGGTTTGATAGTTTTAAATAGAAAAAATAGTGCATAGTTTGCCAAGGATGGACCACAAAAATTAGGAGAATTATCCAATGGGAAGATAATGATATGGAGAAAACAATCATCTACTGCAAAACTTCAAATGATTGCAAACCAGATGGATAAATGGCAAGGTAAACAAATCTAGTTGTATTAGTCATAGATCTAGACAAATTGGGCAATATTCGATGCAATTAGAATTTGAGAATTGAAGAAGACCTTAAGAAATTAATGAAATCACTTGTGTCTATCTTCTAAATATCTTACCAGGGTCATAGGTCATCAAACAACTTGAATTCAAGACCAAGTTGTATGGACTATTCCAATCATAGTTTTAAACAGTTAGAACTAATTCCACGTGTTCATTCATTAAACTTATGAAGGATCCTGATCCAAAATTATTTGAAAGATTTTTTTTATCCCTTATAGTCCCAATCCACTACATTTGGCTATTAGTCCACTTCACAAGATCAAATATCATCAATTTAATATAAAATTGATATCGCAATGAGCATTCTTCAAGGAATTTGTTGTCCACTATTATCCATAAACTTGTCATTGTCCACAAACAAAATCATCAATAGAAAAAATACAATTAATGATCATAATCTAATAAAAAACATCAAAGACAATCTCCCCTTCTCAAAGGTAGAAATGTAAACCATTTTCAATACTTTAGGTCTTAAACACCTTTCTTGACAAATAACCTTTAAAATATACTATCAGTTTTAGCAGTTTGAACAAAGGAAGTAAGTGATCAGTATTGTGAAGACCACGTCCTTTAATTGCAAGGTTATTGGATCAAAGAATATCTAATCTAAAATTTATTAGATCCACTCATGAGATCCTTTAATCTGCACATTTGATGGGATATTGAAGTTGTCTAACTTTTATTCCATCCTTTTATGCCATCAAACACCCTTCAAGCATCAATAATAATCAAAACAGTGTAATGTACTGTCAAAACCACAGAGAATTCACTATGTAATCCCATGACTAGGGAATCAATTATTTTCTCAAAGAAAAATCCATTTATACTAAGATCAATTCCATCTTGAAGTTCATTCAATGTGTTACCAAATACCAAAGGATCAAAATTTTTGGACGGTTAGAATAGAAGATACTAATAGATCTTTCTTCAAACCCCAATTGGTGAGGGTTTTGAAATAGTTTTTGGAAAAACCAATCATTCTTATCCTATAGTCCATGAAAATTTCTCAAATCAGGCTCGGTGTGAATTAGATTCATCATTCTATAATTTACAATAAGTTTTAGGCACCATTAAATCCAAATACATATAAAAAAATGCTTAGGAACAGTAAGAACACACGACTGTCATGAATAAATGTCAAGAACTTTCGAAAAAAACACAAAATCATTCATTGATTCTTAAATAAAATACATTAAAACCGTCTTCTTTCCCCTTGGAACCATTAAGTGAAAAGGGATTTCACTGACCCCTACAAAGACATCTGCTAAAAACTTCCATTCTATTTAAGTACCCTGATTAGACAAGGAGTCAACACTATTTGATCATGCTCTTACAATGATCACACTTCCACTTCTCACTTAGATGAATGTTCACTCAACTTAAACACCAACTTAAGGGAGTGTTATTTTAAGGTAATAATTACTTGATTCACAAATGAACTTAAATGATAACAAGATTACTTGGGTAAAAAGGAACTTTCTGACTATGACTTAACAATGGCTTGTAAAAGGATTCAGACTTCATTGATACACAATCCTAACCATGAGAAAGAAATTCACATCCTTAATATTGGGGGTTTGTTAATTATGATCCCATCCAAATCCTTAAACCAATGGAAAAAAACATATATATACATAATTTAATCAAATATTGTGGTTTCTTGTTGCATATAGTTAAAGACACCATACCAATCACACTAGAGCCTCCAAATTCTCTTCTTAGACAAAACCAACTAACCCAAGACTTGTACCGACTGAAAGATTATTCAAAACACTACTAAATAACATATAATACATTTTTTGAATGGTGGAAATGAGAGAAATAACATGTTTTATTCTCTAACCCATGTTTTGAGGGTTTTTGGACAGATATAAAAGAAAACCATGGATCTCTTAGCATAGATCATGACAAACCTTCAAAATAGGTTTGAAAGAAAGTAGATTCAATATATTTTGTTCTCCAATTGGTTTTAGAACATATTCAATCCATTTCAAAAGATTTATGATCAACATAAGATGACAAAGTTTGGTCCCTTAAACAAACATTTTATTGAATTTTTTATCTCCAAACTCACACCATGGCTTACCCTTCACCCGAAGAGGGTTTATAAGCATATTAAAGCCAATTTTAACCGATCTCTAAGTTGGTTGTCTTGTTTAGACTCAAATTGATAATATTTTATGTAAATGTTGCAACATTTTGTAATTTTTGACAACTTAGTGTTCCAACTATAAAATGAATCTTATGAGACCAAATTTATGTCATACATGAATAAAAACACTAAAAGAATCCTATTCTACCTTAATCTTACTCATTTGACCAGTTTGACCAAGTTTGACCCAATGGTCCTAATTGGCCTTATAATGATAATTTGGCTTATTAGCCTTACAAATTGACTTCAAATGATTACAACTGTTATCCAAAGGGTAAAAAAGACCTTATTACATGATTGATTCTCATCCTAGACACAAAAGACTCCATAGGAATTCTTTGACCTATAAGAGTAAGATCAAGGTAGAATATGAGTTTTTGAGTGTTTTTATTCATGTATGACACAAAAGACTCCATGAGCCTTCTTTGACCAATAGGTTCTCTTGCACCATACATGAATTAAGCTCACATGATGTGTTGAAATTTGATAGATTTTTATAAACATCTATTATTTTGATATTAGTCAAAATACATTGCTTCATGATAAGGAAATTGAAACTATTTGAAACAAACATAATTAGCTATACAAGAAATAGGTTATATTTGACCTCATTCCACTTGGAAATAATGGTTTGTATATAGTATTTTTATATGAAAAATAATTAAACATCTTAATGTCAACTCTTATGATTTTCTTTAATATGGCATGTTAATTCTAATTTTGGTTATGTATTTAAGAAATAAAATGTGTAGAGTGGGGTTCATAAGGATGTACCAAAAGCCCAATAGGGAATAATAGTTGGATATCCAATGAGGGTAGTGTATTGTCAAGCCACATCCAATGGAGAAGTCCCTACAAAGAGGAAGAAATGGACAACACACACCCAATTATCTTGTATGTCAACATAGTACTAGTCTATGGACCAATTCTATATAGAATATAAGATTGATTGGGAAGAATCAAAGTTTCAAACTGATTACATGTTGAATTAAGCTTGATAAACATGTAATGCCCAAAAGTTCAGGCCAAAACACAACCAACAATTTTTTTATTTATTTTTTTTAGGGTAAAAGTTTCCATGTTCACGATGTGGGACAAAAGTGCAAATGACAAGGTCCAAAAGTGACAAGAGGACAAACCTCAACAAAGTTGTTTTCCAAAAGATGCTAGATGAAATTCAATATAATCAAAGTTCATTAATCGACTTGACGATCAATTTCGTCAAACATTAATCTATTAATCCTTTAGATTATCTAAGAGGAATAGATTGTTTATTGATAACGTTATTCTTTAGATAGGTTAACCATTTCCAATTATGTAAATTTCAAGACCAATTCGATTATGAAAATTAAATTGAAAGCTAATGAAAAATATTGAATATAAATTTCAATAGTCGTCTATACCAATTAATCAATGTACCTTTAACTAATTAATAAATCTAATGGAAACATTATTTAATGATATACATTCAAAGATTTAAACTAAATTATATATGAAATTAATTATAATATATAAAATAATTAATATAATTATTAATTAGTTAATATACCATAATATATTAATTAACATTATATACGATCATAAATTTAGTAATATGATATCATATATAAATAGCAAAATAAATATTTAAAACATTGCTAAATAACATCTAACTATTATTATTAACATGACATTAATACTTAATTAACATCCTAAGCTAATCTTAACTAAAACACTAACTAACCCATTAATCTAAACATCCTACTAAACTAACTACCTACTAACCTGCTCTAACCTACTCTAAACATCCTAAGCTACTCCCTTGCTTCCTAGCTTCCTAGTACATTCCCTCCACCCACGTGCCCCAAGGGAAGGGTCAACAACTTAAAGTATGAAGGGGGGGTGCGTTAATTAAGGGGAGTTGAATAGACTCCCAAAAGGTGGTGCCTAAAAGGGAAGAATTAAAGAGGCTGTCTAAAGATGGGACAGGCCTGAAAAGACTTGGGGCCCACCAACTAAATCAGAACCCAAGGGAAGATATCAAGCCATAAGCAGCGCCTAATTGGACTAAGAAGGGGACATCATAAAAGCTTGGGTCTGACATTTATGTGACTTGTGCCCCCACCAATGCATTTAAAACAATAAACAATGGCTACTCCACCTCATACATGCGCCAGTCTTCTAAGGGAGTGGTCAAAGCATTAATATTTATTGCAGTCATAGATTTAAACAACGCCAAAGTAGATATCCCCATGCTGTGCCACTTTAGTGAAGTTATGAGGGAGAGTATATATTAAATATTTTATTCCTAAGGAAGTATAGTGATAATTTATATTATTTAAAAAATGACTGTGGTAGGATTTTGAATGGGATTTTTATCCCATACAAAATCCAGAGAGTGTTTTTGCTCTCCAAAATCTGAAGAGTGCTATTTTAATAGTGCACTATTTTTTTGTAAACTTGCTAATGATGGGTAATATAACATCATAATTTTATTAGTTTCCTTAATGCATTAGAAAGTTTATGGACTTAAAATTGATAGTGTATCAGTAAGGATTAATATAGTTTGATTGAAAACTGAATGAGATTTCCATGTAGAAACTAACATGATCATTTGTTCATAGTTGTTCCATTACAATTTATAGAACTAAAAGAGTGATATGAATCAAATGGAGATTATTTTCAATGGTCATGACATTTAAATCATCATATATGAATTTGCAATATTCCTACTTCAACAAAGATATGAAATCTTATTGAAATTGATACAATATCTATTCTATCAATATTGAGAACTCATTGCAAAAAGGAGAGTAATTTCAACTATAGTAAGAGATAGAAATCTTTAATTACGTATGCAAGGATTCATCATAAACATTAAGAAATCCATTTCAACTCATTTACAATTACATCAATAAAGTTTACAACATCCTAGTTTCAACAAAGCATTGCAATGAATAATTCCACACAATGAAAGATCAAGATAATAACAGTCTCTCATCCATTTCATCTTCACAATAGCTCCAAATGAAAGGCATTACATTCTCTTTTACATCAAATGAAATCTAAATACAAAGAGTGATTCACAATGGAATAAAAGGGATGTCTTCTCTCAACCATCCAAAAGATGAAAACCTCCATGACAGCTCCTCTTTGAGCTTCCACAAATCTGCAAATAAAAAAAAATGGAGAACCATGGGTGCTCACCACCCAACCTAGGTCTCTTATGAGACCACCCCTGAGCTTGGAGAACCAAGGCTAAATAGGTATGCAACAAGATCAACAAGATGCTCACAAACAATTTACACAAATGCACATACAACAAATTACTCCCTTCCAAGGTTACACAAATGAGTCTTACAAGCTCATTGAGAGGGTGGAGGTGGGCTTTTCCAAGGGGAGAATGCCATTATATACAAATTTTCTCACCATGAGTATTCAAATGCCTCTTCAAGACTACATATCCAAATGCCTCTTCAAGGCTACATATCCAATATCTCCATACACATACTTTGCTTATCAATATCCACAAAATACAAGAATACAATGGCTTCCATGGTGCCCATACACCATGAACTTATCCCTCTTCTCCAAGAGAAGAGACTCTCACCTCATGGAGAGCCCAACTAACCCCTCCACCCGTAGGCCACTTCTTGCCTTCCCAAAGGGTGAGTAATGCCTCACACCCATAAACAAGAACTCCCTCATTCAAGCAAGAATAACAAGAATAAACCATGAAATCAAAACCCAAAATCCCTCCATTACAACACATTGTCACAACAAGAACCAAGATTCATATGCATGAGAAAGAAAAATATAAGTTAATCTAAAGAGCAAGTAGAAAGGCTTCCATGAGAAGAGTAACCAACCTCCACAAGTGTGATGGAAATGGAAATTTGAGAAGAGCTTATCCACTATCCTTCCTCAATCCAAACCCTAATGTCTCCAAATGTAGAGAGTGGGTGAACACCCACTAAATCTCCTAAGGGCCTCTAAAAAGGCCTCCAAATTTCTACCCACCCACCATCCATTAATGCAAACTTGACTCTATGACCTTGTTGTCTTTCCTTGTCCCCCCATGATAAATGCATGATTGAAAGAAAGGGTGAAGTTGGGTAAAGATCATGACTTATCAAATTTCGAAGTCAAGGGTAAATGGGTCATAAAATAGGTTACCAAGGTCACTAGGGAATTATAGACATGCTCAAAACCTTCCTAACCCATAACCCTATCCATTAGATACTTAAATTATGCCAAAAATGACCCTTAGAACCCCTTATTGGTCTCAAGAAGTGACTAGAACAAGGATGAATTAAAACAAGCACATAACAAGTGTCAAATGACACTAACGATTACACATTACATACCCAAGGTCATGTCCTGGATGACAACAAGAAATTAACTAATAACACACCTACAAAGATCCACATTTACAAGGAGTTCACATTACAACGAGGCTTTTAATCCCATATTGGATTAAGCCTTGGCTTACTCAATTCACATTTGTTTAACCTTGGTTCTCCGATTAATTCCATGGTTCTCTTACCTACACACTCCTCAATGCAGCATCAATAATTCAAGGAAGAAAAACCAATACGAATAAACATATAAGATATAACATCTTCAATTTAATCAAAATTCAATTGCTTAGTTCAATTTCATAATTCAATTGCATCTCTAATGCCTACTAATCTTGTAATTCAATTGAAATCATGATCATCAATAATCTAACATCATCACAAGGTAATCATCAATTACTCATAACATCAATGCAGCGAAGATGTCTAACATGATATTCATTTGCAACATAGAATTTGATTGCATTCTTACAATCACTTTCTCATAATTCATGATTCAATGCATACATCTAATCACTTTCATATAGTGCATAATTTAATTGCATATAATTTTATACACATAAGTTATAATTTCTACTATGTACTCAAAGTCACATAAAGTACAATGCCCACATATAGATCATAATCCAAATTCAAGCTTGCAAACATATAGAATACATTCATTATTTCAATTCAATTCAATCTACATAATTTGATTGCATAACTTCATAGTACTCCTAATCTCAAAGATTCTCAATTTTCCTTAGCATGATATTTAAGATAAATCGATAGTTCAACATTAGTAAGGGGGTAACCATAACAATCAGGTCCTATAAAATTCTTATCACAAGTATGATTAAATTTCCTAATCTAGGAAAACAAAATGCAGAATAATCCTATTAGTCTAGGATCTAACAAATCCTTGTTCAGGGTTCTAAGAATATCACCAAATTGTCACTATGGTATAACCATATAATACATCATCAAAAAATTACTCATCCTCCTCGTAGGAGTTAGTAGAATCATCACATCAACTTATTAATTTAATCCAAGATAAACTTAAGACTTAACACATACTAATTTGGCATTTACAGCTCAACTACTTGAATCTAATCCTTTTGACAAAAGTACTCAATGGAACCTTAATAGTCTAGCTGGATCTATGATTTGCAGGGTAACATACTGCATCCAAGATTCACTTACACAATTAATAACTCAAATATATCACCTCTGTCATTGCGACACTTAGTTGATAGGTACTGATATGAAGGTACAATATATAGGTCTATTTCGAGGTACAATTCTGTTAGGGATTTACCAATCATCCAGATACTTCAACACCCCTTAATCCTCTGACATCAAACTGTCAAGGAAAAGGTGGAAATGGGGTGGGCCTTACAAAACAACAAGATGAGACGTAAACAAAAAATTGAAACAAAAATAAGAAATCTTAATCAAGGACCTTAGCTATGATGCTCTCTACTAAGTAACTTGTGGTGATACTATTCATGTTGCCTCTATTGGACCCTCCAATTAAGATTCAATACACATTATTCAATAAGATTAATAGTGAAACATAATGAAATACTTGGAGAGTGTGTTACCTTATTCACTAGTAAATTTTATCCTAAATTTTGATGAGAATTAGTCAAATTTTCTACAACAATTGGTCGAATAGATGACTAAAATTGTGGTCAATCTTTTTTCATCGAATTTTCTACAGGGTGAATAATAGTCAAAATTTTGACCATATAACTAGTCAAGTTATCGACTGAAGCAATCCCTTGGAACTGGAAGAATAAGATGTCAAATGCATAGCATTTTCATCGATTCAACTAGTGAAAGGGTCAAAATTGAGACCATTTATTAGTTGAAATATCCACAAAAGTTAGTCGAAGGGCTATCGAATGCATAGCATTCTCGTCAAATATAGTAATGTGTAAGGGTCGAAAAAGAGACCAATACTAATTTTTGGTTAAAAAAAAATGTGACGGTGATTGAACAAAGCATTTTCATTGTGTATATTCACAGCCTCAAGAAAATTCAAACTGACTAAGAAAGCTTCATTTACCTACAAATTTGTGTGCTTGTCTGAGTTTGATATGCAGATCAAGTTGTACAACCTTCAGAATAGATCTTGTTCAAGTAAGGTCGTACAACTTGATCTGCGTATCAAACTTAGACAAGCACACAAATCTGTAAGTAAATGTTGATTAAATATTTTATTTTTAATAGCAGTTTAAAAGGCTATTTAAATGTTTCAATGGTTTGATAAGAACAAAATTGGTATTCAGATATAAATTATTGAGCTTCTCTTTGTTTCGATAATAGTTTAACATTCTCTACTTAACAAGGCCAACCACGTGAAGGTGGAAGCTCATCTGGCCCCTCCTAGGATCCTCTTATGACCCTTTACAACACTTTAAGACCTCTAAGATGTATTCTTAGGGATCGTAAAGGGTCATAAAGGGTCATAAGGGGTCCTGGGACACAACAGCTGAGAAACATAAATGTATGCATCATGGTCAAAATTGTTTGGAGACACAACATAATTGAATGCTATACCTAGATGATGCAACACAACCACTACTCCTGTAGTTCCAAGTTGACACTACAGATCCAAAAACCATATTATGGTTTTTGGATCCACAATGTCAACTTAGAACTATAGGAGTAGTGGTTGTGTTGCATTTTTTGGGTATAGCATTCAATTATGTTGTGTCTCCAAACAATTGGGACCATGATGCCTACATTTATGTTTCTCAGCTTTTGTGATACCTACATTTATGTTTTGTAGCTATCATGTTTATTTGCATGTTCGTGTAGCTATCATGTTTATTAGCATCAAAAATAAGATTTTTCCCACTCTAAATTGAGAATGCACGTACAACACAAGTAGAATATGCATAGATAGAAAGTGGAGTTGAAAAAACACAACACATTGACATTTTCATGATGGTCTATAACTTAAAATATGCAATTAAAGACCTCTATAAAAAATGCAACCCTGTTGTGTTTTTCAACTCCACCTGATATCCTATGCATATGAATTGAGATTGCATATTGAACTAGGCTTCTCTTTCTGCATTTCTTGAAACCAAGGGACTGTCACAGTTAACATCTAAATGGCACGTCTCATCATCACAACTAATCCACCTTAAACAATTGAATATGTTTTCTTGTATTAAATATTCATTAATCAAAATTAGAATAGAAAATGTATACCTTGAGTACTACAATTCACATTAGAATCGATGCCTCCATCGTACTCGGTTGGTGCAATATCAATATCGGCAGGCTGCATTCTAATGTAAATAATTAGTGCATTTATCGACAATATATACATATAAATACAAGACAAATATTGAGAAATGTTAATCATTCAGTTTATTACATATAAATATATTCACTTTAAAGTTTTAAACAAATATATAATCAGTGTTTCCTTACTTAAAACAAATATATTCACTTTAAGTAAATATTTGTTTACTTAAATATTGGCAGGTTGCATTCCAATGTAAATAAAATAGATGTAGATTTAGATGATGATATCGCAGAAATCCCTAATTCACAGTCTATCGTTTGTTCTTTGAAACACTAAATTAGGGATTTCTATGATATCCTCATTTGTATCTACAGCTATTGCCTTTGTTGTTGTAGGTGCTTTCCCCCTATTTGATATTTATCTTCAGGGGTCCACACTTGTTCTGTTGGTTGTTGCCAGCGGGTCACAATTAGTGATTGGGAGAGTCCTATTTTGGCACCAGTCATGTAGTAAAAGCACTAGAATTGAGTTTTTTGGCATGGCTGGGAAATTTTTGTATATCAACATGCGATAGAGTTTTTTGTTCAAACTCTATCACATGTTGATATACAAAAATTTCCCAGCCCATGCCAAAAAACTCAATTCTAGTGCTTGTACTGAGACCTTAAATTATTGAGCTTCTCTTTGCTTCGAGAATAGTTTAACATTCTATGAGAAACATAATTGTAAGCATCATGGTCACATTTTTTTGGAGACAATGTAATTGAGTGGTATACCCAGACGATGGAGAGCAACTTCTGCACCTCCGGTTCCAAGTTGTTCTCCATCCCGCAATGTCAACTTGGAATCGGAGGTGCAGAAGTTGCACTCCGTCTGGGTATACAACTCAATTATGTTGTCTCCAAAAAAATGTGACCATGATGCCTAAAATTATGTTTCGAGAATAGTTTAATTAACATTCTCTACTTAACAGGGCCAACCATGTGAAGGTGGAAGCTCATCTGGCCCCTCCTAGGAGCCTCTTATGACCCTTTACAACATTTTAAGACCTCTAAGATGTATTCTTAGAAGTCATAAATGGTCGTAAAGGGTCATAAGGGGTCTTGGGACACAACAACTAAGAAACATAATTGTAGGCATCATGGTCACATCTTTTTGGAGACAATGTAATTGAGTTGTATACCCAAGTGATGGAGTGCAACTTATGCACCTCCGATTCCAAATTGACACTACGGGATTCAAAGACCATAGATAAGGAATAAATTTAGAGAGCGGAGGAGGGCCATAATGACAAAAATAATATAGGAAAAACCTCAAGTTAAATGAGGCAACTGCAAACATTTTAATAGATTTTTATTATTAAATAATGAAATTTGAATAGTGTTCTAAGCCCCCTCATTACACGATTTATTATTGTAATCTCCCTCTAACTTATGCATCTAGAAAATGAAACTACAACCTATTGGGATTGAGACAAACCTTATAGAACAACAACAACAACTAGGAATGATCACTTTCCAACATCTGTTGAATACATCTATTGGAGGACCTTGTATTCATGAGCTACAGATGTATTCAAAAGATGTATTCAACAGATGTTGGAAAGCGATCATTCCTAGCTGTTGTTGTTCTATAAGGTTTGTCTCAATCCCAATAGGTTTTAGTTTCATTTTCTAGATGTGTACGTTAGAGGGGGCTTACAATAATAAATCCTATAATGAGGGGGCTTAGAACACTAGTATATGTAAATTTCATTATTTAATAATAAAAATCTATTAAAATGTTTGCAATTGCCTCATTTAACTTGAGGTTCATCCTATATTATTTTGGTTGTTATGGACCTCCTTCGCTCTCTAAATTTATTCCTTATCTATGGTCTTTGTATCCCGTAGTGTCAACTTGGAATCAGAGGTGCAGAAGTTGCACTCCATTGCTTGGGTATACAACTCAATTACGTTGTCTCCAAAAAATTGTCACCGTGATGCCTACAATTATGTTTCTCAGCTATTGTGAAATCTGCATTTATGTTTCTCAGTTGTCATGTTTATACCTTCTCTCATTTTCTGGTGTAGTTCCTCTTTGAGTATCCCCATTCTCCTTTGCATCCAAAATAAACTCATTCCAATCCCTCACTAGAATAAAGGGAGACTTCATACCACGCTGTGCTCAAACTTCAGCGTGACTTCATACCATGCAGTGTCCATAGATTATGTCCAATGCATTATTTACGCTTGTATTGGTGGGAAAAATCTTGAAAACATGCAAAAGAGATTGCATTCAACCATGTTGCTTACATGACACATGTAGTTTACCTCCAATGTAAATCAACATTGTGTACAAATCTGCGGACACTGCATGGTACGAAGCCTCGCTCAAGCTTGAAAATGATAGTCAATCTATAGTCAAGGTCAAGGAATAAATGGAATAACCAAGAAAACACTATATGTTAAATCATGTGATTGATAGCAGATTAGGGCTCACCTGAGCCATAAACATGAAGAATTATTCTAAAAAAAGATGTAAACCATATATATGCGCCCTTGAGGCAAAGCGAAGTTAGGTCATATCAATATTAAAATATTAGTTACAAAATGAATTGATTGGATTTAGGAATAGTGACAAAGGTGACAATCTAAGAACTTCTTACCAACTTCAATAGGAAGGGTCATAAAAATTATGGTAGAACAAGTAAAACAATCATGCACCTTAACCATGACATTAAAATTTTCATAAGTTTCTTGATGAAATTTTTAGGTAAAGAGATGTTATTTGGTAATAATAGTCACCATACATAGGATCAATAAGCACTCCTCAAGAGAGCTCTCGATTAATCTTCATAGTAATGTATATGGGTCCATCAACAACCTTAATAGTTTCCTTGATATCAAAGGTTATGCAAGGTTCAAGCCTAGGTTTTGGAATAAGTTTAGGTTTCTCAATAAGGTTAACTACATTGTTTTCCGTGTTATATGTAATGTCAACATTCACTGATTAGTAGATATTTCAAGTCTCCAAGTATGGAGTTCACTATCCCTGGTAGTTCTCTATTGGTTTACAATAGTGCTTTTTCCCATAATCAAACAATGGATTTGATTCCAACCTAAGATTACATAAAACCCCTCATAAAATCTCAAAACAATAAGAATACAGTCTTCATTCACAGTCACTATCACTGTTCCTCAAATTAGTGATTAGAATAGGCAATTAAAACGTCCCTCAAATCATTAATCAGTTGATTATTATATAAGCTCCTCAAGCATGAGTTGGAGAGGACTACATCAAAACCAAAAACATTAATCAATTGATTATTATATAAGATCCTCAAGCATGAGTTGGATGATGTGGATTATGTAGATATAAGAACTAATGTATCCACATCATCCAACTCATGCTTGAGGAGCTTATATTATTTACTGTCTCATAATAGTAAGATTGGTATCTATCCTAGTAAGTCATTATGAGATAGTAAATATGATCTACATCCAATCTTGGTCCAAAAGCATGAGTTGGATGATGTGGATTATGTAGATATAAGAACTAATGTATCCACATCATCCAACTCATGCTTGAGGAGCTTATATTATTTACTGTCTCATAATAGTAATATTAGTACCTATCCTAGTAATTCATTATGAGATAGTAAATATGATATACATCCAATCTTGGTCCATGTTATATCTCCAAATAATCCACATCATGATATTACAATAAATAGCTAGCCTTACAATGCTAGCCATCTCCTTTATATAATCCTTCTCCTAGAAACATAATGGATGTGTAATCCCTATAAACGCCTAATTATCATCTAATATAATTGATTACAATAGTTATCCACATGACCCAACATGTCTTCTCATGGAATTTGATCATCGCAACTTTCAAAAGACATGGTTTTTCCATCACGTTGACACAAATTCTTGAAATAAACAATGGAAACTCGAGGTAAACAATGGAAACTTGAAATAAGCCCAAACTAATGCACAATAGAATAATGGTGTCAATTCAACCATGAACAAATAGTATCAAACAACACTGTCAAAGTTCTTCAATCTCTGAACATTTATGTCTACTAGGAAATTCTTCTAACTGGCAGTTTCCTTGAATGGGATTTGTAAGTTTTCAAAATGTCACTATTATTTTACTTTACAAGAAACAATAGTTTGGTAATTTCTCACTTCTGTTTGGTTTTACAACCTTGTTCTATTCTTTGGCTATGATTTTGTAAACTAACAATACACTTCCACTGTCAATCATAAATCACTCTTGAGACTTATAATCTTTTAGTTTAGTCTACCACAACACCAATACTCTTAGGAAGAAGCTTCAACCAAGACCACTAGGCTATTACAATCAATTGTTTGACTAGACTTCCCTACTACCCGAACACTCAACAAATATCAGAATACTGCTAATCCCCTGTAACTACATTCCATCATTCAATCAGTATTGGGTTTGAGTATAGAATATACTATCTCCAAAGATCATACACAAAAACTTCTGATGACTTTCACCACTTGTTTCCAGTGATGTTGACTGTCATAGAGACATTTTAACCTAGGTGATCAAGCTAGATTAATGTTGATATGGAATGGTCAAACGTTGGGTGCTCACAGTGGTTGCAATCATGAGGAGTCTTCCATGAATTTGAGGTACTCAACTAAACTTGTGATTCAGTCCCAAACCTCTAGTTATTCACTTCACTTTACTGTTTAAACAAGTATCGTGCCCTAGCTAGGGCGTCGGCCGTGAAGCAACTTAACAGCCTTCACATTTTTGAGCATTGGTTGCATAAATAAACTTTCCCCTAATTTTCCCTTTCATCCAACGGCATAGGAATTCCATGGTGAAGTTGCAAATCGGGGTCACGAACTCATGACAGCATCGACCCAATGGAACTGAGTTCGGTCTAACAAGAGATTGTGTGGCTTTTGGAAATTTAAAATATGATACAAACTTAATAAAAATTACATAGCAGAGTTCTTTACAATGGTGCATAGCATTCACTTTGAATTGTGAAAAATTTCATTTCTTTCCACACTTCTATAACGGTACAATACACCATGTTGCATGAAATTTGAATTTCTTCTAAATGGTTAATTTTTTTGTGTTGGACAGTTAACTTGTCTGTTCGGTTTGTACATAGATTCCTAAACCCTAGTCACAGCCCTCATAATTCTTGGTCATAGCATTTAAAAACTCTAGTCAAACCATAGTCACCACTAAATATACTCATTGATTCAATCGCCTACCAGCATATTACAAACAGAGATGACTAGAAGAAAATGACAATCCATGTAATGAACAATAGGAAACATAGAAGATACCTCAAACTCCATGGAAGATAAATGATGAAATGTGCTATTAACCTTGGGTGTAGGGTTTGCACGATTTGGAATAAGCTCTGTTCTTGCTAGCTTAGAAGACGGAAATCCCAATTCGCGCGTTGCAACTATAAAAATGAAATGAGAATTGAAATGTTTTTTTTTAAGTTATATGCCCGTGTTGGTTGAAATTTTGACAGACATGGTATTGGTCAAAATTGAGACCAACACAGGCATGTATTTAAAAAAAAACAATTTTTTCTTTCTATAACCCGACCAACCTAAACCTTTTTAATTAATGGTCAATAATTTTTGTAGAAAAATGATGTCAAATGTACTAGTGATTGTGCCTCTCTTTGTTTCAAGAATAGTTTATTATTCTCTACTTAACATGGCCAACCATGGAAAGGTGGAAACTCATCTTCGCCCCTAAACATCACTCTAAATTCCCCATTAACATATAACATTCATTCATTCTTTCATCCATTAATAAAATATAAAATTCATTCATTAATACATAACATTCATTAACACATAACATTTATTAACACATAAAATCTATTCATTAATACATAATATGATTAAAATCATTTTATTTTTTTTGAATCTAAGCAAAGATGAAGTGGAGCATCATTTTTCCCCTCTTTAGTTGTTGTGCTCTCTTCTCATGATCTTAATGTAAGTATAGTGCCATGATGTGGATGCCTATGCAAAGGGGGGTCTGTTGTAATAACAAATAAATGGGTTAAATTGATAAGTTTTTTTACTATTGTTACAAGTATTTCATTAATTAAAAGAACATTACAGGGGTTCTCTTAACCTGATGGGGCACATCATCTTCTTGATCATGTCATCTAGCCTCATCCTCAACATGTTGAACACCCTCTAAATCCTTTGGAGTTGAAACATGAAATGTTACATTAATCAATACACCAATTGTAATTAAATTCATTTAAAAGAATAACAATGGATCTCTTTACATGATGGGGGCACAACATGTTCCTAATCATGCTCAACTTGTTCATCACACTCTACATGCTCTAAAGTAAAAATAGAAAAGGTTACATTAATTACTACACCAATTGCAATTACACATGTTTAATTGTATTAATAGTTACATAAAAAGTTTTGTACAGAACATGAATACCTTCAGTACCAAGATGCACACCATGACCTCAATGTGCAGGTTGTGCTCCACCCTCAGCAGGATGCATTCCAATGTCATGTGCATTGTTATCATTTCTTTCTTATCTAAAAAAAATAGGAACATAGTCACTTTATGGTGGAAATTAATACTGAATAGATTGCACAAGTATTCAATTTTAAATAATCTTCATTTAGGTTATTTACCCATGTGTTAGATGCACTAGAAGCTTGTGTTTTCCCACTAAAGACTCTGAAGGTTCAACCATGGCTCCATAGCCTTGTTGGAAGGAAATCTTCATGTCATCTTGTGTGGGTGCTCTATTGAATTTAGAGCCCTTTATTTTTGCATAATATCATGAATTTTGCTTCTATTGTGTGATAAAACAAAAAATATTTGTAATTTGTTATTCTAATGTAAAATTTCATTTATTGATACTTACAATTTGTGCGGCAACTTTTGTATAACCACTAGAGCTTATTTGGTGATGCCTGTGTTTTTCTAGTCTTGCCTTTGTTGCCTTCGATGTGTTGGGAAACCTATGAAAAGTTTGGAATACATTAGATTATATAAAAATAAAGAGTAATCAGTACATAATTACATTATTGATAGTATCACATATCTTCCTTGGCTTGATGGTGTATGTCCTTTTCTCTTTTCAACCTTCTCCTTTCCATCTGACACTAGGTCCTTCCACTCCCTCTTTGGAATCATGGAGGGACCCTCATACTTTCTGTGCTTCTCTAAATGTGACCTATATTGGTCCCTCACATACTTTAGATATGTTATATCTTTCTGAAGGACCTTGGTTTTTTTTAATGTGTCATTTCCAAACAACACAACTAAACGGTTTATGAGTTCATCTTTTAATTGTTGATGTTGGGCATTCCACTGTGTATGTATGGTGGGGCCGAAGATATCCAATGTAATATCATTTAGATTTTTATAAAAAACATCATTACCTACAAAAAAAATCATGGGATCATTAGTCCAAAAAGAGTGATTAATAATTAAATTACAATTGGAATATATATAGTAATAATTAATTTTTTTGAAGTGCCTGGAATCTTCTCTATATTTATGGAAACTAAATTATCGGTCACCAAAAATGTGACTGACAATGTTTAAGTACTAGTAATATGGGGAGATCCAAGAAATACTGCTAAAATATCACCATGACTACTAGTGGCCTCCTCATCCCCAAGTACATGTCTTGGTGCACCCTTTACCATGATTCTATAGCCAAAGGGTGCACTACTCGATGCCTTCATGTTGCGTGTTGCTGACAATCTAGTCATAAATATAGGAAAAAATGATGGGGTTGAATGAGGTGGTGTATATACATGAACATGGCCAACACCTGAAGTACCTGGAGTACCCTGATCATAGCTAGCAGGAACATGAGGATGCAAAAATTCCTATAAAAAAAATATATTTTAGTTCATGACATAAAAGAGTATAAATTATAAACCATGAATGAACTTATGTTATACTTAAAGATCTCATGATATCTTTGACACAGGGTAGGATATGGAGGATCCAATAATGGATGGTCCAAACCTACACTACCAATTATAGCAAAAACAAGCACATCAAAATACAACAAGATAATGCTTCAAAATAGAATTTCATTCAACATGCTCGGTTGTGAGGCCTTCCAGGTTTTGGCCTTATAGAATGAAATTAAAAAGTATCTTAGAAATCTCCTAGCTAGTCCAGCTCTGAAACACATCAGCAACTGATGGAAACACTAAGGTAGATCTAAACATAAGCTCGCAAGCCTCCAAGCAATCTCCTTGTCTCCAAGTATGCAAACCACTAGCCCTGCTGTTACAATATCAGATGAAACATCTAATCTACAAGATCTCATAGGATCCAATTATTATTATACTCTCATGCTACTACTAATCTACTACCAATCTCCTACTAAACATCTACCCAAGCTCTCAATATATAGCTAGCTAAGCCACAAGTCGGCCAGTCAGGCATTTAATTACAATATAGGTCTAGTTTGGAAGATTAAACCAAAACTAATGCAAGAATGATCAAAACTTAATGTGCATTTACATTTAGGTCCAAACATGACCCAATAACATTATCTTAACTATTCAAGGTCCCATTTCATCACACGGAACCACACAAGATGAAAAACCCCACGTTTCGCGTGAAAACTGGCTGAAAATTGATACTTGAGAAAAATGGTCATAAATTTTTACTCATAATGAATTAGGACTTGCACTCTTAGGAAAATACATTAATTTAGGTCCTCTTAAAGTTCCTAAGAGCGCAAAGGCTGATTCTTTAAGGATCAATGACTACATGATGCACAATCAGCACAAAAACTGTAGGAAAATACGGCTCCAACGGCAAGGAAAACAACTATAACTTTGAAATGGTCCATCCAATCTTCATGTGCTCATAGGAGAAGGTTCCCAAATAGGTTATAAAAATAATTTAGGCTTAGCACAACATGAAACCAATAATTGAAATGATTACAAAGAAAACAACAGAAAATAAGAAATGTTTTTGGTTGATGCAAGATTGCTCAAAGCTCGAGATGCTCCTGCATCAATATTACTTGCAAGTTTTGTAATCTCTCAGTAAATTATTTCACCCTTTCTTTTATCTCATTAATTTTAGGGACTATGAATAACAATTGAAGGAATTCTTTATTTCATTTTTTAAAAGTCTTTCTTATCATATCAACAAGGTTTGTGGAATATGTGATGTCATTGTTTCATAATAGTGAGTCCAACTCTATATTGATGCTCTCATCTATTGCAGTTGCTTTCCCCCAAACATTGAACTATGAAAAGAATATTAGTAACATTACCCTAACGAAAAGAACATAATATAAAATTTAGCTCATATCTAATTGGTACAATTACAATAAGGCATACATGCCGGGTATAAGCGTTTGAAGATGCATCCTAATATGTTGCATGGGCTAGAGAATTCCCCCTATGATCAATATTTTTCTGTGACAAAAACTAAATATAAAAACAATATTATCGAAATGAAACCATTACACTTACGAAAAAAATAAATAATAAAATTGTATATTGAAGTCATTAATTGGAGGTTTTCTTAAAATGGTATATAGTATGTACCACCCCCACAATAGCTTTGTTTATGTCTATGAGATTTAAATTGTAATCAATTAGCATCTCTTCCCCCACAGTTATTGATTTTATCACACATACAAATACACAGTTTCCTTCACGTGCCTCAAATATACAATTTGGTTGCCTATTTGTTGACCTAGTTGTGTACTATTCATAAACCCTGAAATATTCCCTATTTCTTTTGGCCTTCCATTAGTATACATAGCCTTATTTTACTTTGATCATTATCTTTTAGTTATATATAATTTTTTGAAAGTGCATACCTACGCATACTTCATGTATATTGAACCAGTTGCATCCAAACTTTGTAAATATAAAACGGTTTGACATACTTCGTCAATTCAATTTTTTTTTTGTAATAGACCTTTATTCCATCCATGGAAAATAGGCCCAAACCATATAATGATGATGGTGCTATGCGATATATCCTCTCGCTAACACAAAAACCATTGTTTATTGGAGGAAGTTCCTTGGGTACCCATTATTTCTGTAGATGTTTGTACCTCACAAGAACCTTGATGTCTCTAATTCTCTCATCATCATAAAAACATGACCCCCTTTCAACAAGAAAAAAATGCATGCATTTACAAAATTTTCTTCTAATCTTTTGATCTCTAGTTGATCTCCCTCTTTTAGACCTACTACATGTCTTGCTTTCCTCTTCTCTTCCTAAATTTCCCTCACTGGAGGAAGAAAAATATGAAAAATACCTATTTGGTGGTACCTACACTCCATCAAATGATATAGATAGTTGGTAGAGGGTTGACTATTATTGTGAGAGGAAATGATGATAAAATAGCTTGCATAGTCATGTAACTAGAGAGGACAATGATATAATGAAAATCACATGCACAAAACCAAACACTACAAAGAATAAGTCTGATGCTAGAGATGAGGCATCATAAAATCCATACATAGTGTGCATTATATATACATCTTCCTCCTTGAGTATTTTATAAACTTCTAAGAAATCCGTTAATAGTGGCATGGTGTGTTGGTTTAAAGGTGGTATTGTTGTTCTTGCCACCAAGTTTCAAACCCCATTGGAGTGGGAAAAGAAGAATGGAATTACCTATGGCAAGAAAAATAGTTGTTCAAAATGTAGTTGTGTGTATCAATGTTGTTCTAGAAACTAGACATTGCATAATTATGAGAACTTTCATAAGATTTCAGTGCCAACGAGGGTTGTGTATTTTTGGAATGGCTCATGGAATGATTTTTCTTTGCAAGTTTTGGATTCTCTTAGGGTTGAGTTTTTGGTTGCCTGCATGCCCACTGTAGAATTGGTAATAAATGGTCCACCATATCTTGTTGATTTTTTGTAAATACTTCAAATAGATTTGAGAGT
Organism: Chamaecyparis obtusa; assembly: GCA_027943335.1. Classification (NCBI taxonomy): domain Eukaryota; kingdom Viridiplantae; phylum Streptophyta; class Pinopsida; order Cupressales; family Cupressaceae; genus Chamaecyparis; species Chamaecyparis obtusa. Next base: position 635,321 of record BSBK01004810.1, read on the forward strand.
GGGTTATCAAAGGTCCTTTCGAATAAGTCACTCCTAAAGTTGAGGTTGATATTGAAATTAGAATAAGCCCAAATTAGGCCTCAAGTGCTAATAATTGTAATAGAGTTTCTGCTAATGTGGAGGTTTCAAAAACTAAGCAAGTTTCTTTTCCTGGTAATTTTGGAGTTTCAAAAATTGAGCAAGTTGATTTCCATGATAAAAGAAGCCTAACCACATATATTCAAGTGGGTTTGTGCCAATTTGAAGGGTGGTTGATTGAATTCATAGGTTGAAGGCTAACTAGCCTTGAGGGTGAGTTGATGCCCTTTGAAGTTGAAACTATTTTTCAAAGTTGAACCTTGTGTTGAGGTGAGAAAAAATCAAAGGTTTGACAAAATATAGTTGCTAAAATTGGCTTATTATTAACCCACTCCAAGATAAGTGTATTCACTTATACCTCCCTATCCATGAGAAGAATATTCTCCTTGCCTTTATGTAGATTGTGCAGGGTCCTCATCAAAGGGGTTTAGTGTGTTGGAGTTGATGAGAAAAAAACCCACATCTCCCAAGAATACTTGCATGCAAACATTTGTCACAGAAAGAGATAAGGAAAAGCTATGGAGGCCTAAATGCAAGGATCCATGAAATAAAAGACATTCTTGATGTGCAAAAATAAAAGTTGCAATCAAATAAAATGAATGTGTTCAAATATTACAAGAGAGATCAATCCTTATAAAAGGAGAACAAATCCCTAAAAGGAAACCTAGGTTGCATAATAATAATTAATAAAATAATTAATCATTATATGCCTAAAGTTTAGGTTAAGTAAAGAAAGAGGTAATAAGTGACTTAATAATTAAATCAATATGATTTAATTAATAAGAAAAAAAACTTATTACTCTAACACCCTCCCTTAAGATAAACTTAGGGAGTAGCTAAAAACCTAGAACTACTATTGAAAGAAAATGGGTCCCGGCAACAAAAGGCCTGATCAGGTACCCAAGTACAAAAGAGAGTCTCTATAAAGTGGAGAAATAGAGAAAACCACATGGGAAAAACTCTACTCCAAAAGGAGGAAAAGAATAGTGAAGGACCGAAGAAGCCTCCAAAACTAGAGAATGTTCCAAAAAATAGGAACAAAGAATAAACATGTAGAACACCATTGAAGAAAGAAGTTGCAAAATCTATCAAGAAGTAATTGCTGATCTGAAGAAACTACACTGAATTAGAACATGACTAGGTAGAGAAGACTATAATCTACATGAGTTCCATGAAAAGACACTTCTCAAATCAGGAGGCAAACAAAGGAAAATAAATGAACTTGAAGATACAAAAGATTGTAATTTGCATGAGTGCCATCAAAAGATACTTCTTGAATCAGGAGGCAAACAAACAAAAAAACTGGAACTCAAAGATACATATGGCATAAAACACCAAAGTCTGAAGATTTGATCAATCAAAGATGGAAGAATGCCTCCAAAAATAGGGATGAAAGAGTGTCCATATGGTAAATGATCCATCTCACTAAAATGCATAGGTACCCAGCCACTGCATCTGCCTAGTACATAGGAACAAATACTAAATACATAGGTCACTCTATCGAACCAAGGAAATAGAAATATGATCAGTAGAAACCCCCATAATGCTAACAAGGGAGAAATGATAGGTACACTAAAAAGGACATCCAATATGAACTGCATGATGAAGAACTAGGAACATCGAAGGTGCAGAGAGAGTACAAACACAAATAAAGACATCCAGAGGCTAATGTCATTAGAGGAACAGTCACTTGACAAAGGTAGATGAAAAAAAAATCAAACATCAAATCCCCATGACACTTTATAATGGAGTGCACGTACAAAAGGCACAAACATGTGCAAGATCCCAAGCATGCAAGAGAATGACACTTTATCTTAGTGTGTTTGCATAAAAGAATGCTTACAAAATATGTATATAATGCTCAAAGAAGATAGAAGGCTATAGAAACATGAATACTATCCAAAGATGATCCATCCCATATAGGGAAGAGATCCTAGGACCTAAAACATCCAAGATATTCACCAAAGTGCAGAAATGAAAAAAAAGAATAAAATATACTTGGAGCATAATTTGGAAAAATGACTCATAGCACATACACAAAACAAGCTTTCCAACAATATCTCATTTGCCAAAAAAGGAGTTCGGATGCACAAGATATGACTCTCACAGTGCAAAAAGGAACTTTTGGATTTGACAAAAAAAACACCATAAAAAAATAAAATAAAAAATTCAAACTTCTATATCTAGATAGAGCTTGGAAAGAGCTTTCCTATGATATCTCATTTTCCTAATTTTGACACTGTATGCTCAAGTTATGAGCAAAAAACTAATAGGTACTCTAAAGGGCCCAAAATGGTGCTTACATGTGCTAATGTCAACAATTCATGAGGTTAAATTTGATGGCCGTATGGCTGTCACTACAAAAAACTACTAGGGCATGGGGGCCAAAATAATTGGGCCCCTGGTTGCCACATGACCAGGGGGCTGGTGGCTTAGGGATAGAGAAAATGGGTCTTGGTCATCTATGAGACTGCATGCTAGTGGAGGGGGCTAAAAAACTCAACTGGTGACCTCCTGGCTGGTGGTTAACCTCGATAGTCACTTTGGTCACTCTGGTAGTGACTGCACGGTCACTGATGATTGTGACAGTCACTGACAGTGACACTAGCGGTGACACGTCGCAGGCCGCCATCAATGACTATGGGTCATTGATAGGACATTGTAGGCCATTGGGTGGCTGCTTCAGTGGCACCCATTCTACATTTTTTTTCTTACTTGCATCACATTGCCTTGGGATGCGTGTTAGGGTCGTATGACCCTAGTGTAATTTTTTTGCCATAGAATGGAACTTTATCCAAATTAGACAAATTTTATATGGAAATAGGGGTTCTTAGGCACTCTAAATGCATCAGTGAGGTCCATTTGAGCCCAAAGTGACCAGAAAAAGAGGTCCCCCCAGATCAGACATAAAATCCTTTGAATATTGTAGATTTGACAAATAAGGCCGAATCTCTCAAGAAGAGGACAGGGGCATGAAGATTCTCTGAAACCATGTTGGAGTTGATGAGAAAAAAACCCATAGCTCCCAAGAATACATTCATTTTAATTGATTACAACTTTTGTTTTTGCACATCAAGAATGTCTCCTCTTTCATAGATCCTTGCGTTCAGGCCTCCATAGCTTTTTCTTCCCTCTTTTTGTGATAGGTGTTTACATGTAGGTTGTAACGCCCTGCAAGGGAACCCAAAAGAAACTAACCTAGAACATAATACTAAGTTTGGCAACAATTTTTTTTAAAGTTTACATTCAAGATAAACATTCATACGGAAGCATGAACCATTAACTCACATAACACACATCGTTAACATAGGTTACAAATCTAATGGGTCCCATGATGTAGAATTACTTATAAACATAATTCATTTGATAAAATTTCACAAAAGATTCTATAAATTAAATTCAACAAAAATATCATAATAATTACATTCTAATGAACATCCATGTATCCTAATAAACTTACATCCACTGCACATGTTGCAGGGTATGCAGTAATCACTCTAACATCAATATTACAATATCCAGATTAGGTATCACATGCGATACTCTAATACAAGATTTACAATAAAATAATATAAGAAAACAACATCAATAAAGAAGTATCATAAGGAATCCAACTACAAAGACACCATCAAGCACTGACACCAGGACGTCAAATCTCAAATGGTAAAGAATCACTACCACCCGTCTGTGTAGAACTACAAAGGCCTACCCCACCATGCCGAGGAGATAACATCAGACCCCAATCGGATAATCAAACAAATCAGGATACACCACTAGGCAAGGAAATCCTGAAAGTTTACTAACTCAAGGTCAACAAGTATAGTGATAGGTATGACTCACTAATCCAGAGGCAACTGACACATGTAGAATAACTAGACTATGCATAAGTAGGTGTCATCATGTACATCTAACCCTTGAGTCTCATCCTAGTAATCACTCTGGATCTCGACACTCAAGTGACCATACATGGATCAATGACTTCTCATATAGACGGAGTCATTAACTATGCTAAACACACCTCTCAAGGTGGCCAACATCATCTCCATTCCCATCTTAGTCTGTACTAGCACTCAAGCATGGGCGATGAACTTATCTTATTAGGTTCATTTATTTCCCCTTAATTTATTAGGTTATCACTTGATTACAAATACTTACAATAAGTGATCCTGGCAGCCACGTGTGGGCCCCGATGCTTATTGCAAGCCACCCCCTAACACATATCTAGGTAAACTACCCTAGGCTCATAGATCTCTCCTAGATCTAACATAGCTAAAAATCAGATAGTCACACATCTAGAATCATCACAGAAATCAGGATTGACTACATATACATAATCACTGGAACATAGTACTTCATGAGCCTATAAGGTCAAATAGAATTTAAAACAGATCACACTCATGCCAAACATAGGAAAAAATATGAACATAGAAGACAATTCCCAAGCCTCTGTACTTTCCTAGGTCATCTAGTACCCATAAAATAGATAAACCCAACAACTAGGAAAGATAAAATCATATTGTATAAAACAACCAATTTCAGTATAAAAAGATGCATGTACAGATATAAGGTAACTCATATGTTCAATATTAAATAAAATTCCAATTGAACACAACATTGCAACATATTTATAGTAAAAACTATACATTACACTTCATACCTAGGTTAAATTAAATGATTATTTCAAAATCAATCAGTTCGTCTGAACCAAATCTATTGGCCATTTGAACTTAATTAACTTATTAAATAAAGTTTACTAAAATGGTTAGCAAACAAAGACCATTAGGCCCATAATAAAAGCAATAGATAGATTTTATTTTAAGTCCTAAAAATCCCCAAACAATGTTCTTTAATTAATATTAAACAAAATCATTAATAAATATTATTAATAAAATTTATCAATATTAATTAAAAACTACCAATAAAATTTATTATTATTAAATAATAATATTAATAAAACTATTAATTAAAGTTATTATTATTAAATAATAATTATTAATAGAAATTAACAATAATATAACATCCCTATTAATAAAGTTTATTAATTATGATATAGCAATTTTTAATTAATATAAAATAATAAATAAACTAAAAAAAATCAAATATAAAAAAAAAACAATGCCAAGTCAATTTGCAAGTGGGGACAATCCCACACCCACTGCGCAGGTACCATGGTACCAGGTTTGCCACGACAGACCGTGCGTAGGCCTGGTACTGCACACAAAAACATGCGTAGTACCAGGTCTATGCACGGGGTTCCGTGTGGCCCTGCACACCACTAATGCGTAAGGGAGAGGGGTAGGGGATAGGTGGTCCCCGCCCCTAATCACTCAAAACTATTTTTTTTTATAATATTCCTTTTTTTAACTTTTTCAAAATTTATTTTTATATTTCTTTAATATTTTTTCCCATTTCATTTTTTTTTACAAGCATTTTTATTTAAAACAATACAAGGAAATGAATTTGTATTTTTTTTTAAGGAATATATATATATATATATATATATATATATGTATTTTTTTTAAAGGTACTATTTCTAAAAATGGAAATGTACAGGCCTTGAAATATATTTTTAGAAATGGAAATTTACAACTTTTGCACACACACATGGGAATTTGTCTTTTCTCTTATTTTGTTTTCTTCTATTTGTTTGCAAATATATTTCCATTTACTATTGCAATTTCCTATCATTTGTAAGCAATTAATTTTCTACTATGGTAATATTTTTGACTGGTTTTTTTTTAACAGAGATTGGATTTTTTCAACTCAAATTGGATTTTTGACAACCCAATAATTTAATTTAGCCACTCTATAGTTCATACTATAGCCAATTTTAATTTCTATTTTCCTAGGGTTCTATAATGAATTTTCTCATGAAATTTTGACAGCATAACCCTACTATGCCAAGTCATAAAATAAACTAAAAGCTATGCATCTAAGGGTTTATTAACACCCATATTGAAAGTAAAATTGAAACAGATCTATAACAATAAATCAAATCAAACATATGAAAATAATGAAAATTCTATAGATAAAATTATAGGAAGGTTTCTTCAAACCCTACCTCAATTCCAATGATAGATACTATAATAGAATGTCTGTAGAGTGAAGAAAATCCCAGATCTGTCAACAAAAAAACTCAATCCTGCAGATCTGAATCATAGTGTATGCAAAGCCCAATTCCAGATGTAAGTAAACTTCACCCATAAACACTCAAGCACACACACAAAGCTCAAGAATCACCAAAAATGTCTAAAATTCTCCAAAAGCTCTCTCCACAAATCTCCCACAACCTGATTGAATTCAAATGAATACAAATTCTCCCTATTAGGGATTCAACTCCACCATTCATGCAAACCCTAGATGACTCATAAGATAACTCCTATTCAAACTCCCACTCTTAAGTTGAAAGAAATTACTAATTATTAATAAAAATATATTTTATTATGCACAACACAACTTAGACTCCTAAAGACAAGTTGTTCCTTTTTGAAACAAATCTCAATCAAACTTAATAAAGCACATGTTACTATTATAATCTCTCATTAAAATATTTAATATTCAAAACACCATTAAATCATGCAATTAATTATTTAATGTCTAATGGAACATTATTAATCCTATTTTCACATAATTAATTAATTAAATCCAAATATCCTAATATTTTGATTTTTAATTAATTAATAAACACACAAAAACATAAGAATTAAATTTAATATTATTTTTCAATTATAATATTAATTTCCATGACTATAGAAAATCACATATAGAAAAAGCAATAAATCAAGATCATCATATGAAACAAACAAGCTCAAGGAAGCGATCCACGAACTTTGTCAACCTAACAAATTCGGATAGGGTAGTCAACAGATACTTATCCAACACTTAGGATAAATAAGCTTAGGATAGGGTTTTGGGTCTATCTATTACCTCCCCTCTTTACCGTTGAGATGAGTATTTATGGGCACGCTCACTCCTGCCAATTTAGGAAAGATGATGCCTTGTACTTGCAAACCTGCCATCACAAAATAAAACATGTACATACAATATATAACAATCAATGATAGGGTACGATCGGTCATGCAGATCTTGACAAAGCAAGTAACTACACCTCCGCCCTCTACCATATAGACACATAAAATAGGTACATACATATAAACACCATACACATGCAAGTATGGGGTAAGTACATCATAATCCAACTAAAATGTAAACATCACATCATAATAATGTTAACATCTAAATATGAGATCATATGACATCATAACATAATCATAATCTGGATCATCAACAATCACTGAAATAATAAGATTTGCACACATACAATGTGGCCTAAAAGAGTATGGCACTAAAAAATTGAAAGCAAACTATGGAGGTACTACATAGGTGTTCTTGGAAGTTGTGGGTTATTTTCTCATCAACTCCAACATAGGGTCCTACATACATAATTTATGTATCCTTTGTAAGCTTACATATTATATGAAGGTTGAAATCATAATCACATTTGCATAAGTCACATGATACATATGTTAACGATTACATACTAGACAACATGAATAGATTTATTTCTTGTTGCAATATTGTTACAAAAACATTAGACAATAGCCAAGATAATGAATATGCATAGAGGTACCAAAATTGTAATAAAATCAATTTCAAGAAGTGAAGATAAATATAGTGAGCAATTTAACCTCTAGGAACATATTAGAGCTATGCTACACAAACATAATGAGCAATGAATTCAATGAGTAGTGAATTCAAAGAAAAGTAGAGGACATTCAACCAAAGAGTGGTGAAAAATGATGAATGGAAAATATAGAGCCATTATATACCACAAGCTCATAACCCTATGTTTTAACTGTCAAGTATGCCTAAAAAGTTCAAAAATCATGAGGCATTATTATGATAGTAGATAATTCATTGAATACAGTCATAGTGGTATGTGAGTAGCGTGATACATATTTGAAACATGGTGAAAAGAACTAAGAATAAAGATGCTATAAATAGTGAAATTTTCACACACAAAGAAATTGATACCATAAAGGACCACAACTCCCAAACATGCTAATGTACTCGTGAATATATATGAATGCAAAAGATCATAGTGTGGAACAAAGATAAATTTACTTGCTGCTATCACAATGTACAAAAAGAAGATTGTATAAGAATAGAGAATCTACATAAGATAAATGAAATAGTGGTTATCTACTGTAAATTATTTAATACTTTTTTTGTAATAAGATATGTCAACTATAGTGATAAGTTGTCACCAACAAAAGATGAGGCAATCCTAATTACAAACCATAACAAACAATATCTTAGACAAGGCTGCAAACTATTTGAATGATGGAATTCCATGATGATGATGGAATGCCATGATAAGAAAATTGCTATGGATTGTCAAGGCCTTCCATCACTACCATGACATTCCACCACTATGAGACCACATTTCATTGAGGCAATTTTTTGAGCAGTTCACTGCCCTGTCTAGGCTACCACATTTTTCAAACATGTCTACCAAAGAATTTAATCAAATAGTTCACTACCTTGTTGCTATGGGTAAAAGCCTAAAATAGGTTCTTTTAAACAAACTATGGGTGCTTGGAAAAAATCTATCAAAGAATAATAGAAAGAAATAGAATAGAGAAGACAACGAACTATTTGAAAAAATACCTCAAAGAAATGTGATCTCAGACACACACACACACACACACACACCTATGTGTATATTTATATGTATATACATACATACATACATACATACATATACATACATACATACATACATACATATATATATATATATATATATATATATATATATATATATATATATATATATATATATATATATATAGACATACATATATATATGTATGTATATATATGTATATATATGTATGTATGTATGTATATATATACATATATATGTATATATATATATGTACATATATATATATATATATATATGTATGTACATATATATATATATATGTATGTATGTACATATATATATATATATATGTATGTACATATATATACATATATATGTATATATATATATTTATATATGCATGCATATATTTGATGCAAGAGCATCCTGGGTGCAAGAGTAATCTTGCATCACCTAAAAATATTTCTATTTTTGTATTCAATAAGGGCTATCTTGTGCAGAGCTGCTATTTATGGAAACTTGCTATTTTTAGTAAGTTGGTCATATGATCTCAGAATGTTCTGATTTTACATGTGGAGGTTCATCTCAATCATATCAACCTACCAGTAAAGTTTTATGGCTAGATCAGGTCTAGTTTTGAAGATATTGAAGATTTTCAATAGTGGTAGTAGGGTACAGAAACTTTGAACTCAGTTTTGAAGGCTTTAGAGGCCCCAGATGAGGTCAAAAATTTGGGTGATAGGTGCTTGCGCAAACCAAGCTTGTAGAGCACTTCATGGCCTTTTCAAAATGGGGTTATAATAGTCAATCAGGTCAATTGGTGATGACTTCTGGTTTTCAGAAGTTGGGCCACCTGAAATGGCGCAAAATAATTTTCCTTCAAAATTTTTGTTTGGGTTTCAAAAGTTATTTTGAGCTGATTTTGATGTAATAAATTGAAAAATAAAATAATTCTAAGTTTGGTCAGCCCTAAGGGCTAAATTTCTGAAACCTTCTCGGGCAGTGGAAATTACCTATATAAAGAAGGCCCGTAGTGTTGTCTAGGGCAGTTCTGGGTATTGATTCAAGGCTTTGTCCTATAGAATATTGTAAGGGAATGCCCATGTGGCTTTACATATTGTAATTCTAAAAGTTTGTAATTCCACATTTATGTAGATAATAAGAAGCCAATTTTCTATTCTTGCATATTGTTGTTGTTTCTTTGTTTCTGTTATGTGTTTGTGGTATTAAGGGAAGCACCCTTAATCAAGTGGTATCAGAGCAGGAGTTTTTGAGTGTGTAAATAGATCATTGACTGTGAGGCAGTTTGCACTAGGACCATGGTTTGGGTTTCAGCACGCATCATGAAAATGCCTCCACGAAGGGAACATGGTGGAAGAGCTGGTGTTGTAACACCTGAGGTTAGAACACTCTAGAGACAAGTGCGAGCATTGCAAGATGAGATTCATAGAGGAATGAATCTTAATGTCAGAGATGAAAATGAGGATGAAGCCAAAGAAGAAGATCAAGAAGGAGAAGTCGAAGTTGTTAACCAGGAGGAAGAAAGACTTTTTCAGGCCATTTCCAAGATCAGAAAAAGACCTAAGATTGAGGTTCCAACATTTTCAAGAAATCTTAACCCAGAGGAGTTGATCAATTGGATTAATGAATGTGAAGAATATTTTGAGTATGAAGATATTGAGGATCTTGATAGGGTCAAATTCATGAAGGCCAAACTGAAAGGTCATGCAAAGATCTAGTGGCAAGAGATTCAATTGAAGAGAAATAGAAGAGGGAAAAATAAAATCACAAGATAGGATCAGATGGTGGATAAATTGAAGTGACAGTTCATCCTTGTTGATTATGAGCTTGATCTACTGAAGAAAATGCAAAGTTTGAAGCAAGCAGGATGATCTGTTCAGGAGTATACAGATGAGTTCTATCGAATTCTCATTAGAACAGGCCATGTGGAAGTTGATAAGGAGAAAGTTGCCCGATACCTTAATGGGTTGAGGCCAAGCATTCAAGAGGATCTAAATCTGGTTTGAATGAATAGTATTAAAGAGGCATACTAGTTTTCCCTAACAGTAGAGGAAAAGGTGAACAAGAAGTTCGAGAGTAGACAAAATGGAAGAGGTCACGATGGATGATTTGGTAGATGGTCATATGGAGGCCGAAATGAAGATTCGAAAAAGAAGGATGAGGCTAGTAGTAGTCAAAATAAGAGAGGAAATAATTCAAATCATTTCCAAGATCAAAACAATAGAGATCAGAGAGGAAGAGGAAGAGGACAAGGTTTAGGAAGAGGAGGCTTCCATGGAACATGTTTTCACTATGGAGAAAAAGATCATAGGGCATTTGAATGTTCTCAATGCCAAGGAAGGATGGATAGGAGGAATGAAGGCTAGGCTAGAGTTGCACATGTAGATGAAGATGCCAGATCATCAAATTCTAAAGACACTAAAAGAGGAGAAATGCTGATTAACAGAAGAGTCCTGTTGAGTGGTGAGAATGAACCTGAACAAAGGAGGAGCCTGTTTTGCACTAGATGCAAGTGTGAGAGTAAATGTTGTGATGTGATTATTGATAGTGGAAGTACTGACAATTTGGTGTCAAAAGAGATGGTGACAAAGTTGAAGATCAAGAGACAGAAACACCCACATCCATATTGGATTGCCTGGGTGCAGGATGACCACAAGGTCATGGTCAGTGAATAGTGCCTAGTAAAGTTCAAGATTGGTGGGTACCATGATGAGCTACTATGTGATATCATACCTATGGATGCATGTCACATGTTGTTGGGTAGGCCATGGTAGTTTGACAAATGTGTTGTACACGATAGTCGTGCGAATACCTATTCCCTGACAAAGGATGGAGTGCGACATAAGCTAAAGCCATTAAAGGAGACTGAAGAAAAGGTATGTGGTAATACAAGAATAACTTTTGTTGATGGAAGAAAATTCCTAGATGGTATGGGGCATTAGCATGTGTGTTTTTCTTTAATTCCAAAAGTTGGTAAAGAGGAAGTAGAGGATGTACTTGTAGAGGTTGCAGATTTGTTGAATGAGATTCAGGATATTGTATTTGATAATGTACCTGATAGATTACCACTGGTAAGGAAGATCAGTCATCAGATGGATTTGATTCCAAGAGCCAATTTGTGAAACAAGGTATCACATAGAATGACACCAGTAGAAAGTGAAGAGTTGAACAGACAAGTACATGAGTTGTTACAGAAGGGATTGATTCGGGAGAGCTTGAGTCCATGTGCTATACCAGTAGTATTACCACCAAAGAAGAATGGAGAATGGAGGATGTGTACAGATTCTAAAGCAATAAACAAGATCATAATCAAGTATAGGTTTCCATTGCCATGAATAGATGATATTATGGATTGCTTGAGTGGAGCTGTGTATTTCTCAAAGATAGATCTAAAGAGTGGATATTACCAGATTTAGATCAGAGAAGGAGATGAATGGAAGACTACCTTCAAGACAATGGAAGGACTATATGAGTGGTTAGTCATGCCTTTTGGGCTAACCAATGCACCGAGTACTTTCATGCGGCTCATGAACGAGGTTTTGAAAGAATTTCTGGGTAAGTTTGTCATTGTTTACCTAGATGATATTTTGATCTTTAGAAAGACATTGGAGGAACATATGATGCATATTCGTATGGTGTTTGAGAAGCTGAGAGATGAGAAATTGTTGATTAATTTGAAGAAGTGCAGTTTTGTGAAGAAAGAATTAGTGTATTTGAGATTTGTAGTTTCAACAGAAGGTCTGAAAATGGATCCAAAGAAAGGACAAGCTATCCTTGAATGGCCCACTCCAAGGAGTGCTACTGAGGTAAAATATTTTCATAGTTTGGCTAGTTTTTACAGAAAGTTTATCAAAAATTTTAGCAGTATTTGTGGACCCTTGATCAAAACAATGAGAGGGGATAGAAATGAGTTCAAGTGGACTAGTGGGGCGGATAAGAGTTTTAAACTATTGAAACAAAAGGTTATAGAACAACTTGTTTTAGCACTTCCTGATTTTAATAACGTGTTTCAAGTAGACTGTGATGCTAGTGGTAATGCAATAGGAGCTGTTATGAGTCAAGAAGGTAAACCTATTGCTTATTTCAGTGAGAAGTTGAATGATGCCAAGAGGAAATATTCTATTTATGATTAGGAATTTTATGCTATAGTTTAGGCATTGAAGAAGTGGAGACACTATCTGTTTCCTAAGGAGTTTGTTTTGTATACTGATCATCAAGCTTTGCAATATTTGAATAGTCAAAGAAAGTTGAATCAAAGGCATTTGAAATGGGTTGAGTTTTTCCAGAGTTATACATTTGTTTTTAAACATAGGAGTGGAAAGTCTAACAGGGTTGCAAATGCTCTTAGCAGAAGGAAACTATTGCTGACAGAGATGCAGATTGAGGTGGTTGGGTTCAAGGAACTCAAGAATTTGTATCTAGAGGATCCTGATTTTGGTGAAACTTAGAAAGCTTGTAAAGAACCTGTTACTCTAGATAGAACGAAGTGGCTAGATTTCATCATTCAGGATGATATGTTATTTAGAGGGAGTCAGTTGTGCATTCCAAGAAGTTCTATGAGGGAGAATCTCATTAAGGAGAAGCATAGTGGAGGATTGGCTGGACATTTTGGTCGTGATAAAACCCTTGCTTTGGTTAGTGAGAATTATTATTGGCCACAGTTGCAGCAAGATGTCAAGAAGTTTGTATAGAGTTGCAGAGTATGTCAGATGGTGAAAGGAGTGAAGTAGAATACAGGGTTGTATCATCCATTAACTATACCAGAGAAGCCTTGGGAGGATATCAGTATTGACTTTGTTCTTGGTTTACCAAGGACACAATGGGGACATGATTCAATTTTTGTGGTAGTTAATAGATTTTCAAAGATGGCACATTTTATTCCCTACAAGAAGACTAATGATGCTATTCATGTAGCAGAATTATTTTTCAGAGAAGTGGTGAGACTACATGGTTTGCCAAAGAGTATAGTTTCAAATAGGTACACTAAGTTCGATGGATATTTCTAGCATACACTGTGGAAGAAGTTGAAGATATATTTGAAGTTTAGTTCATCACATCATCCATAGACTGATGGATAGATACAGGTGGTGAATAGGAGTTTGGAAAATTTGTTGAGATGTTTGGTTGGAGATGAGCCAACAGGATGGGATTTGATTTCACCATAGGCATAATTTGCATATAATAATTCTGTCAACAGGAGCATTGGTAAATCACCATTCCAGATTGTATATGGGAGTACTCCAAGAAATGTATCTAAGTTGAGAAAGATAGATAAAGGAGAAATAAGTAGTGCTGAAGCTGAGGTTTTTGTAGAACACTTGAACAACATCCATGAGGAGGTGAGGAAGCATATTACCAAGATGAATGCATAGTATAAGGCTAAGGCAGATGTGAAAAGGAGACATAAAGAATTTTAGGTTGGAGATGAAGTCATGGTTCATTTGCATAAGGAGCGATTTCTAGTTGGTACATATAAAAAATTGAAAATGAAGAGGTTTGGACCATGTAAAATACTGAAGAAGCATGATTTAAGAAATGCATATGAAGTAGAATTGCCTACTAAGCTGAATATTTCACCAGTGTTTAACATCTTAGATCTGATAGAGTATCATGAGAGAGGTGTTGAAGATGAGATCACAATAGCACAGTGGAGTACTCTGGTAACTAGTTCAGATACCAAAAAGATTGAGGATATATTGGATAGTCATGTTGGCAGAAGCACAAGGAACAAGACATATGAAGAATATCTGGTCAAGCGGAAAGGATTACCTGTTGAAGATTCATCATGGCTAAAAAAGGAGGAGGTTAACCATCCTTGTTTTCCTCTACACACCTAAGACGTGACGGGGTCACTTCTCAAATTACCTTGGGTGTCTGATGTAAGAGCATCCTGGGTGTAAGAGCAATCTTGTATCACCCAAAAATATTTTTGTTTTTGTATTCAATAAGGGCTATCTTGTGCAGAGCTGCTATTTATGGAAACTTTCTATTTTTAGTAAGCTAGTAATATGTTCTGGGAATGTTTTGATTTTACATGTGGAGGTTCATCTCAGTCATATCAGCCTGCCAGTAAAGTTTCATGTCTAGATAGGTCTAGTTTTGAAGATATTGAAGATTTTCAATAGTGGCAGCAGGGTACAGAAACTTTGAACTCAATTTTGAAGGCTTTAGAGGCTCCAGATGAGGTAAACAATTTGAGTGACAGGTGCTTGCATGAGCCAAGCCTATAGAGCACTTCATGGCCTTTTCGAAATGAGGTTATAATAGTCAATCGGGTCAACTGGGATGACTTATGGTCTCTGGAAGTTGGGCCACCTGAAACGGCAAAAAATAATTTTCCTTCAAAATTTTTGTTTAGGTTTCAAAAGTTATTTTGAGCCGAATTTGATGTAATAAATTGAAAAATAAAATAATTCTAAGTTTGGTCGGTCCTAAGGGCTAAATTTCTAGAACCTTCTCAGGCGGTGGAAATTGCCTCTATAAAGAAGGCCCGTAGTGTTATCTAGGGCAGTTTTGGGTAGTAGATCTAGGTATTGATTCGAGGCTTTGTCCTACAGAATATTGTAAGGGAATGCCCATGTGGCTTTGCATATTGTAATTCTAAAAGTTTGTAATTCCACATTTGTCGAGATAATAAGAAGCCAATTTTCTATTCTTGCATATTGTTGTTGTTTCTCTATTTCTGTTATGTGTTTGTGGTATTAAGGGGAGCACCCTTCATGAATATTTGTATGTATATATATGTATGTATATATATATATATACATATTTATATATATATTTATATACATATATATATACATCTATGTACATATATATATATATATATATATATATATATATATATATATAAAGAGAGACATATATATGTCTCTATATATATTTATATGTATATGTATATCTATATATGTATATATATGTATGTATATGTATATATACATACATATACATACATACACACACACACACACACACACACACACATATATATATATGATGAACTACAACTTATTTAGAACTTAATTGAAGATCTATGATTAGAGATCACCGAGTTGCTGATTAGATATGTAATATGATTAAATCAGTAATATGTTGTCATTGATGTCAACTAGTTTGACATCACTTATTTTGTAAGTTACAATACCTAAACATCTATAAAAAAGGAGTAAAAGAGCTGAAGAACATAAATATCTACATGAGGAAGATGTATATGACAGATGAGGATAAGGAATACATTGTGTAACTTGTTGATGAGTCTATGACCTTATGTTATTGACTTGATTATGTTTCATTCATCTATGATGAGGAAAAGAACTGAAAGGAACAAGGCAGTGTGGTCGGTTGATGAAGCATCATAGTATACACTGAGCAGTGTAGTGTATACCGAGCATAGTATAAACTGAGCTTGTGTTCACTGGCACGTTTCTTTGTTAACCGAGTAGGAGAAAGGAACTAAATGATTATTTTAGCCGTTAAGGATTGATGAGCTGTAAAGTACATCAAAATTAGAGATGGAGATAATGTTTGTTATGAAGATCAATGACTAGCATAATTCAAGGAAGATCTAAAGGATGAAATCAAAATGTGTTACTGGCACATTAGCCGAGGAAGGTTTAAGCGGCAAAATGGATGAAGGAGAATAAGCAGAAAAATCTTATGGATGAGAAGAAAATGGTTTACTTGTCTATTTAAGAGACTAAGGTTTCATTATGAAACTTATACCGGAAGAAGGAGACTACAGAACTATCGCATGAATAAGCTTCATGTATGCCTGATAAAACTGGTTAAGGAGAACCGAACTACAGAGTTTACCGAGTATCAGAAAGCTATTACCGAGTGATAGTAAGTCATTGATTATTGTTTATATAGAATTGATATATTGATCAGAGGATTTGAATGGGCTTAACATAGATCTAATAATCTGCAATTGAAGTTGTATTGTAATCAAATCAACTGCTATTACATTTTAACCATTGTAAATAGAGAAATCTCTTAATAGAGTGGACTTGAAAGTCTTTTATGTATCATTCATAGAATGAACATTGTTATCCTATCAACCCCATAGTGAATGCTAGTTGGATGATAACGGTTGGTCTAAAATCCTCTAACAAGGTCACACCTCACAGTGTGTTTGTAACCTTTAAAAAAGTTGGGTCTTCACTGACCTCACTTCAGAAGAGTGAACATTTTTGGGTTGCCGGTCCCAGGTGGTTTTTCCCTTCACAGGGTTTCCACGTTAAATCTTTTATGTTATGTGTTCATTGTGGTGATTGTTTGATATCATAATTTACATATTGCATGTTGGATTTGATCGGTAATCATTATTTGTTATTGACTGGTAATTGGTAAAAGCACAGACAGTATAATATTTTATGTTACCAAGCTGCAGAAGTTTAAGTAAATTGTTTTAGATTATACATTTTGACTTGGGACTATGGATAACTAATTCACCCCCCTCTCAGTTATTCTAACAATTGGTATCAGAGCATTGGTTTCTTGGAACAAAGTTTTAAGGAATTCAACACAAAGGTCTCAAAATGTCTAAGAGGGAAGTGCCAAAGCTAAAGATAACTTCACAATAAGGCAAAACTGAATTAAGCTGCATATATCCAGGATTGGGAATTCTGCGCTAGATCTAATGGAGAATGGATATCTTGCACCACCCAATGGTCCCTTGACCCTTGATCAACTAAGGGAAAAGCATGGACATAATGTTACTATGATGGAGATTGTTGTTTCCTATTCAGATGCTGAATTTGAAGACATCAAGGACTGTACTACTGCTAAGTAGATGTGGGATAAACTTGCTCAAGTTTATAGCGGTGATGCAAATGTCAAGAGAGCAAGAGCTGAAAGCTTAAGAGGAAGATTCGATGACATGAAGATTAAAGAAGGTGAAAATATTATGCAATACACAAACAAAATAAAGGAGGTAGTTCACGCTATTAGAGCATTAGATGGAGTTATTGCTGAAGACATTATGGTAAGCAAAATTCTAAGGACCTTATTGCCTATCTATGCCATCAGAATATCTGCAATTCATGAAAATAGGTCAGCACCTAATAGCACACTCACTCTTGATAATCTAATTAGAAAGCTTACAACATTTGAACTGAATAATTATGATAATAGTGTTGTACCATCTATTGAATCCACTTTTATGACTTCTCTGAAGATTGGTAAGTCTAGAAATAAGAATGATGATAGTGATTGCAATACTGATGATGATCTTGATGAACTTGAAGCTCTTATGGCTAGAAGGTTACCTAAAGGAAAAGGAAGGTATAGAGGTAAATTACCTTTAGCATGCTTTAACTATAAAGAAGTTGGCCACATTGTTGCTAGATGTCCCCACAAGAAAGATGATGAGAGAACCAAAGACCAATCTGAAGGAAGCCATGGGAGAAGATACAACAGAGGCTATCGACACTACAATAGAGACAACCGAGACAATAATGACAAAGGCAAGAAGGTATGCTACATTGCTGAGGAAGAAGATATGACCGATATTGACACTGATGATGATGTGGAGGTTGTATTTGTGGCAATGAAGGATGATTCCGAAGAAGATGAAAGGTATGTAGAGACAACACTTATCTCTAAGGTTAATAAAAATGATACATGGATTATAGACAGTGGCTATACACATCACATGACTGGTGATGAAGAAAAATTTGATTATCTTGATATATACAATGGAGGATCTGTAAGAATGGGAAATGATGCACTCTATGTAGTAAGAGGTAAAGGATCCCTGATGATAAAAGATAGATTAAAATGTGAAAATGCTTATTGGGTAAAAGGATTGAACTATAATTTTTTAAGTGTGGCACAAATGAACAATTTAGGCCACCGAGTTGCTTTTGAGTGCAAAAAGGTGAAGATATTTGATGATGGAGGAAGACTTGTTGGAACTGGTACACAATCCAAAGGTAATATGTTTTATCTTGATAATGATCAGTCTTCTTGTTTAATGATGAAAAATGAAGATGCATGGTTGTGGCATAAAAGGTTATGTCATGTGAATTTTGATAACATAATTAAGATTAGTAAAAAGAAAAGAGTTAGAGGTCTACCTAACTTATCTAAGCTTGATCATGTCATGTGTCATGAATGTAAGAAAGGTAAAATGACTAAATCTAGTTTTAAAAGAAAAGATTATTCAACAAAGAAGATACGTGAGTTAGTGCATACTGACCTATGTGGTCTTATGAGAACTCAGAGTTATTATGGAGATAGATATTTTATTCTTTTTGTTGATGATTATACTTGGTTGATGACTGTCATGTTCTTAAAAGAAAAATATGAGGCATTCAATATGTTCAAGTGGTATAAAGAAAAAGTGGAAAAAGAGATTGGTAAAGATTTGAAATGCTTAAGATTTGATAGAGGAGGTGAATTTATCTCTGATGAATTTACTAATTTTTGTAATGAGCATGGTATTAAAAGACAAGTCTCTGCATCGAGGACACCACAATAGAATGACATTGTTGAACGAAGAAATAGGTCAATTGTTGACTACGCAAGGACATTAATGATAGAAAAGAATGTTGCTCAAACATACTGGAGGGAAGCTGTTAGCACTAAAGTTTATGTGCTAAACCAAGTACAACTGAAGGACACTAATAAGACACCCTATGAGTTATGGTTTGGACACAAACCCACTGTAAGTTATTTCAAAATTCTTGGAAGTGAATGTTTTATTCTAAAAGATGACAGAAATGGAAAGTTTGACTCAAAAGGTGATGAAGGGATATTTCTAGGATATTCCAGTAAAAGTAAAGCATACAAGTGTCTGAACATAGTAACTAATAAAATGATTGAAAGTACTAATGTTTGAGTTGATGAGTTTGATGATAAGAATATAGAGGAAATGATGCAAGAGCATCCTGGGTGTAGGAGCAATCTTGCATCACCCAAAAATATTTCTGGTTTCTTTTCAATAAGGGCTATCTTGTGTAGAGCTGGTATTTATGGAAACTTGCTATTTTTAGTAAGTTGGTCATACGATTTCAGAATATTCTGATTTCATAGTTGAAGGTTCATCTTAGTCATATCAGTCTGCCTATAAAGTTTCATTGCTAGATCAAGTCTGGTTTTGAAGATATTGAAACTTTTCAGTTTTGGAAACAGGGTATAGAAACTTTGAACTCAATTTTGAAGGCTTTAGAGGCCCCAGATGAGGTTAAATGTTTGGCTGAATGAAGCTTGCTTGATTTAAGCTTTGTAGAGCTCCTTGTGCCCTTTCTAAAATGGGGTTATAATAGTCAATCAGGTCAACGGGTGATGACTTATGGTCTCCGAAAGTTGGGTCACCTGAAATGGTGGAAAATTATTTTCCTTCAAAATTTTTGTTTGGGTTTCAAAAGTTATTTTGAGCCGACTTTGATGTAATAAAATGAAAAATAAAATAATTCTAAGTTTGGTCAGCCTTATTGGCTAAAAATTTTAGAACCTTCCTAGGCGATGGAAAATTGCCTATATAAGGAAGGCTGTAGTGTTGTCTTAGGCAGTTCGGGACAGTTTTGGGTAGTAGATCTGGGTATTGATTTGAGGCTTTATCCTATAGAATATTGTAAGGGAATGCCCATGTGGCTTTGCATATTGTAATTTAGAAAGTTTTTAATTCCACATTTATGGACATAATAAGAAGCCAATTTTCTGTTCTTGCATATTGTTGTTATTTCTCTATTTTTGTTATGTGTTTGTGGCATTAAGGGGAGCACCCTTCATCAAGTGGTATCAGAGCAGGAGTTCTTGAGTGTGTAAACAGATCACCGATTGTGAGGTAGTTTGCACCGGGACCATGGGTTAGGGTTTCTGTGTAAATAGATCGTCGACTGTGAGGTAGTTTGCACCAGAACCATGGTTAGGGTTTTAGCATGCATCGTGAAAATGCCTCCATGAAGGGAATGTGTTGGAAGAGCTGGTGTTGTAACACTTGAGGTTAGAGCACTCCAGAGACAAGTGTGAGCATTGCAAGAAAAGATTCGTAGAGGAATGAATCTTAATGTCAGAGATGAAAGCGAGGATGAAGACGAAGATGAAGATCAAGAAGGAGAAGTCGAAGTTGTAAACCAAGAGGAAGAAAGACTTTTTTGGGCCATTTCCAAGATCAGAAAAAGACCTAAGATTGAGGTTCCTGCATTTTCAAGAAATCTTAACCTAGAGGAGTTGATCGATTGGATTAATGAATGTGAAGAATATTTTGAGTATGAAGACATTGAGGATTCTAATAGGGTCAAATTTGCAAAGGCAAAACTGAAAGGTCATGCAAAGATCTGGTGGCAAGAGATTCAATTAGAGTGAAATAGAAGAGGGAAAGATAAAATCACAAGATGGGATTAGATGGTGGATAAATTGAAGTGACAGTTCATCCCTGTTGATTATGAGCTTGACCTACTAAAGAAAATGCAAAGTTTGAAGCAAATGGGATGATCTGTTCAGGAGTATACAAAGGAGTTATATCAAATCCTCATCAGAACAGGCCATGCAAAAGCTGATAAGGAGAAAGTTTCCCATTACCTTAATGGGTTGAGGCCAAGCATTCAAGAGGAGTTGAATCTAGTTTGAATGAATAGTATTGAAGAGGCATACCAATTTGCCCTAAAAGTAGAAGAAAAGTTGAACAAGAAGTTCGAGAGCAGACAAAATAGAAAAGGTCACAGTGGATGATCTAGTGGACGGTCATATGGAGGCTGAAATGAAGATCTGAAAAAGAAGGATGAGGCCAGTAGTAGTCAAAATCAGAGAGGAAAAAACTCCAATCATTTCCAATATCAGAACAATAGAGATCATAGAGGAAGAGGAAGAGGACAAGGTTCAGGAAGAGGAGGTTTCCGTGGAACATATTTTCACTGTGGAGAAGAAGGTCATAGGGCATTTGAATGTCCTCAATGCCAAGGAAGGATGGATAGGAGGAATGAAGGCTAGGCTAGAGTGGCACATGTAGATGAAGATGCCAGATCCTTAAATTATGAAGATGCTAAAAGAGGAGAAACGTTGATTAACAGAAGAGTCTTGTTGAGTGGTGAGAATGAACCTGAACAAAGGAGGACCATGTTTCACACTAGATGCAAGTGTGAGGGTAAATTTTGTGATGTGATTATTGATAGTGGAAGCACTGACAATTTGGTGTCAAAAGAGATGGTGATAGAAACACCCACATCCATATCAGATTGCCTAGGTGCAGGATGACCACAAGGTCATGGTCAGTGAACAATGCCTAGTAAAGTTCAAGATTGGTAGGTACCATGATGAGGTACTATGTGATATCATACCTATGGATGCATGTCACATGTTGTTGGGTAGGCCATGACAGTTTGATAGATGTACTGTACACAATAGTTGTGAAAATACCTATTCCCTAACAAAGGATGGAGTGCGACATAAGGTAAAGCCATTGAAGGAGACTGAAGAAAAGGTATGTGGTAATGCAAGA
Organism: Chamaecyparis obtusa; assembly: GCA_027943335.1. NCBI lineage: Eukaryota > Viridiplantae > Streptophyta > Pinopsida > Cupressales > Cupressaceae > Chamaecyparis > Chamaecyparis obtusa. The sequence goes on from BSBK01004810.1 coordinate 657,532, forward strand.
ATAACTTTTATTGATGGAAGAAAATTCCTAGATGGTATGGGGCATGAGCATGTGTGTTTTTCTTTAATTCCAAAAGCTGGTAAAGAGGAAATGGAGGATGTACTTGTAGAGGTTGCAGATTTGTTGAATGAGTTTCAGGATATTGTATCTGATAATGTACTTGATGGATTACCACCGGTAAGGAAGATCAGTCATCAGATGGATTTGATTCCAGGAGCCAGTTTGCGAAACAAGGCAGCACATAGAATGACACTAGTAGAAAGTGAAGAGTTGAATAGACAAGTACATGAGTTATTGCAGAAGGAGTTGATTCAAGAGAGTTTAAGTCCCTGTGATGTACTAGTGGTATTAGCACCAAAGAAGAATGGAGAATTGAGGATGTGTACTTATTCTAGAGCAATAGACAAGATCAAAATCAAGTACCAGTTTCCATTGCCATGAATGGATGATATTATGGACTGTTTGAGTGGGGCTGTTATTTCTCAAAGATAGATCTGAAGAGTGGATATCACCAGGTTTAGATCAAAGAAGGAGATGAATGGAAGACTACCTTCAAGACAAAAGAAGGATTGTATAAGTGGTTAGTCATGCTTTTTGGGCTAACCAATGCACCGAGCACTTTCATGCGGCTCATGAACGAGGTTTTGAAAGAATTTCTGGGTAAGTTTTTTATTGTTTACCTAGATGATATTTTGATCTTTAGCAAGACATTGGAGGAACATATGATGCATATTCGTATGGTGTTTGAGAAGTTGAGAGATGAAAAATTGTTGATTAATTTGAAGAAGTGCAGTTTGGTGAAGAAAGAATTAGTGTATTTGGGATTTGTAGTTTCAACAGAAGGTCTAAAAATGGATCCAGAGAAAGTACAGGCTATCCTTGAATGGCCTACTCCAAGGAGTGCTACTGAGGTAAGATCTTTTCATGGTTTGGCTAGCTTTTATAGAAAGTTTATTAGAAATTTTAGCAGTATTTGTGGACCCTTGACTGAAACAATGAGAGGGGATAGAAAAGAGTTCAAGTGGACTAATGGGGTAGATAAGAGTTTTAAATTTTTGAAATAGAAAGTTACAAAATAGCCTATTTTAGCACTTCCAAATTTTAATAGGGTGTTTCAAGTTGACTGTGATGCTAGTGGTACTGCAATAGGAGTTGTTATGAGCTAAGAAGGTAAACCTATTGCTTATTTCAGTGAGAAGTTGAATGACGCCAAGAGAAAATATTCTATTTATGATCAAGAATTTTATGCTATAGTTCAAGCATTGAAGAAGTGGAGACACTATCTACTTCCTAAGGATTTTGTTTTGTATACTGATCATCAAGCTTTGTAATATTTGAATAGTCAAGGAAAGTTGAATTAGAGGTATTTGAAATGGGTTGAGTTTTCACAGAGTTATACATTTGTTTTGAAACACAGAAGTGGAAAGTCTAACAGGGTTGCAGATGCACTTAGTAGAAAGCAACTATTGTTGACAGAGATGCAGATTGAGGTGGTTGGGTTCAAGGAACTCAAGAATTTTTACCTAGAGGATCCTGATCTGATTTTGGTGAAGCTTGGAAAGCTTGTAAAGAACCCATTACTCTAGACAAAATGAAGTGGTTGGATTTTATCATTCATTATGATATGCTATTCAAGGTGAGTCAGTTGTGTATTCCATGAAGTTCTACGAGGGAGAATTTCATCAAAGAGAAGCATAGTGGAGGATTGGCTGGACATTTTGGTCATGATAAAACCCTTGCTTTGGTTAGTGAAAATTATTATTGGCCGCAGTTGCAGCAAGATGTGAATAAGTTTGTATAGAGTTGCAGAGTATGTCAGATGGCAAAAGGAGTGAAGCAAAATACAAGGTTGTATCAACCATTACCTATACCAGAGAAGCCTTGGGAGGATATCAGTATGGACTTTATTCTTGGTTTACCAAGGACTCAATGGGGACATGATTCAATTTTTGTGGTGGTTGACAAATTTTCAAAGATGGCACATTTTATTCCCTGTAAGAAGACTAATGATGTTGTTCATGTAGCAGAATTGTTTTTCAAAGAAGTAGTGAGACTACATGGTTTGCCAAAGACCATAGTTTCAGATCGAGACACTAAGTTTGTTGGATATTTCTAGCGTACATTGTGGAAGAAGTTGAATATAGATTTGAAGTTCAGTTCATCACATCATCCATAGACTGATGGACAGACATAGGTGGTGAATAGGAGTTTGGGAAATTTGCTAAGATGTTTGGTTGGAGATAAGCCAACATGATGGGATTTGATTTTATCACAGGTGGAATTTGCATATAATAATTTTGCCAATAGGAGCACTGGTAAATCACCATTCTAGATTGTATATGGAAGTAGTCCCAAAAATGCATCTGAGTTGAGGAAGATAGATAAAGGAGAAATAAGTAGTGCTGAAGCTAAGGATTTTGCAGAACATTTGAAGAACATCTATGAGGAGGTGAGGAAGCACATTACCAAGATGAATGCACAGTATAAGGCTAAGGTAGATGAGAAAAGGACATAAGAAATTTCAGGTTGGAGATGAAGTCATGGTTCATTTGTGGAAGGAGTGATTTCCAGTTGGTACATACAACAAGCTGAAAATGAAGAAGTTTGGGCCATGTAAGATACTGAAGAAGCATGATTCAAGAAATGCATATGAGGTAGAATTGCCTACTGAGCTAAATATTTCACCAATGTTTAACATTTTAGATTTGACAAAGTATCATGAAGGAGGTGTTGAAGATGAGATCACAATAGCACAATGGAGTATTCTAACAACTAGTTCAGATACTAAGGAGATTGAGGATATACTAGATAGTTGTGTTGGCAGAAGCACAAGGAATAGGACATATGAAGAATATCTGGTCAAGTGGAAAGGATGACCTGTTGAAGATTCATCATGGTTGACAAAGCATGAGGTTAATTGTCTTGGTTTCCCTCTTCACACCTGAGTCGTGACAGGGTCACTTCTCAAATTACCCCGGGTGTCTGATGCAGGAGCATCCTAGGTGTAGGAGCAATCTTGCATCACCCAAAAATATTTTTGGTTTCTTTTCAATAAGGGCTATCTTGTGTAGAGCTGCTATTTATGGAAACTTGCTATTTTTAGTAAGTTGGTCATACGATCTTGGAATGTTCTGACTTCATAGTTGGAGGTTCATCTTAGTCATATCAGCCTGCCTGTAAAGTTTCATTGCTAGATCAAGTTTGGTTTTGAAGATATTGAAACTTTTCAGTTTTGGAAATAGGGTACAGAAACTTTGAACTCAATTTTGAAGGCTTTAGAGGCCCCAGATGAGGTCAAATTTTCAACTGAATGAAGCTTTCTTCATTTAGGCATTATAGAGCTCCTCGTGCCCTTTTTGAAATGGGTTTATAATAGTCAATCGAGTCAATGGGTGATGACTTATGGTCTCTAGAAGTTGGGTCACCTGAAATGGCGAAAAATTATTTTCCTTCAAAATTTCTGTTTGGATTTCAAAAGTTATTTTGAGCTGACTTTGATGTAATAAAATGAAAAATAAAAAAATTCTAAGTTTGGTCAGCCTTGTTGGCTAAAAATTCTGGAACCTTCCCAAGCGGTGGAAAATTGCCTATATAAGGAAGGCTGTAGTGTTGTCTTAGGCAGTTCGGGACAGTTCTGGGTAGTAGATCTGGGTATTGATTCGAGGCTTTTTCCTACAAAATATTGTAAGGGAATGACCATGTGGCTTTGCATATTATAATTCTGAAAGTTTTTAATTCCACATTTGTGGAGATAATAAGAAGCCAATTTTCTGTTCTTGCATATTGTTGTTATTTCTCTATTTTTGTTATGCGTTTGTGGTATTAAGGGGAGCACCCTTCATCAGGAAAGAATAAAGGAATTGAAAGACTACGGTAGATTCACTTACATTGAACAACCTAAGTATCTACCAAAGTTGCAGATTGTGACAACCGGTCCATAGGAAAACAACACCGAGGAATAGGAAAGAGAAACCGACGAGCAGGAAGGACCTACCGAGCAAGTAAATGAACCTGCACAGGATGAACAAGAAAGAAGAAATTGGATAATGGTAAGTTTTGTCTGAAGACATCATCCTGAGACACAAATCATTATATATAGACAAGCTGGCATGCAAACAAGGAGTAAAGCAAGACATGGTACATGTCTAGTTTGTGATTATGAACTAAAGAATGTAAAAGTTGCATTGGAAAATGAAGAATGGGTTAATGCAACGAAAGAGGAAATAGAAAAAATAGAGAAGAAAAAAACCTAGACCTTAGTACCCAGACCTAAAGATAAGAATTTTATCAGTACTAAGTGGATATTCAGAAACAAGCAAAATGAGAATGGAGAGGTAACAAGGAATAAAGCTAGATTGGTATGTAAAGGATATGCACAGGAGGAAGGAATTGACTATGGTGAAACATTTGCACCTATTGCTAGATTAGAAGGAGTTAGAGTGTTACTTGCATATGTTGCACACAAAAAGTTTAAATTTTACCAAATGGATGTCAAGTCAACATTTTTGAATGGAATACTTGAAGAAGAAGTCTACATAGAACAACCTAAAGTGTTCGTTGATCTATAAAACAAAGATATGGTATGTAGATTACATAAATCTTTATATGATTTGATTCAAGTACCAAGAGCCTGGTATGAGAGGCTACATACTTATTTGTTAAGTATTGGATTTGTTAGAACAAGTGAGAACAACAATTTGTATATGAAAAGAGATATTGATGATGTGTGTGTGAAAATTGTACCTAAATTGTAGACACAACACTTCAGTAAAATATTAGAGGTTAGCAAAAATTAAAATCGTGCAAAATTAAAATCTAATTTAACCAAGCGATTTACTACCTTCTAATAAGTGTGAGATTGATGTTCTCAGATTGTTATCGAGATCAGTGACCTAGATGACACCTAAACGAAGGATTTGAATGCAAAAATGATATAAAATATGAATGTAATTAATCTATTTTTTTGGTATTTTCTATGCAATAATAATAAAAAACTGATATGAATCTATGCTAATATGGAAATTGATCTAACAATGATATGAATCTATGCTAAATGATATGCAATGCTCAAAACTAGAAAGATCTCACAATAGCTTGGATTCGCAAAGATGATTCTTCAGACTCCAATTCGACAGCGTGAGAATGCAAATTTGTGGATGAATTATGAAGAGCTGAGCCTTGGTTTTATAGAAATCCAGGGCTTTGGAGGTGCATGGAAGAAAGCCATAAATCACTCAGATTAACTCAGCTTGATTTTTGAGTTATTTGATAATAAAGATAATTTAATTCACAAAAATATGCAAAAGCTAAGTTTTAACTCAAAATAGAGTTTAACTTTAATTGATAATTGATAGTTGTCTGCTTTTATGATTGTGCATGTTTTATATATGAATTAATTTAATAATAAAGTGATTTATTTCCAACTTAATTGATTTTTGAAAATAAATAATTGATTTATGGGTTAATCAATTATTTAATCAAACTTTTATTAAAAACTATATTATTAAATAATGACAACTTACTTTAATTAATTAAATAAAAATTTAATCAATTATTCATAGGATATTGGATTTATTGTCAAAATTAAATAATACAATTAATAATAGATAGAATTAAATTTAATTACACAATTAAGTGGCAAGATATTAAATCTAATTAATTAAATATGAAAATATTCAATTAATCAAACTTAGGATAAATGTGATTTATCGCCAAATAATTATAAAATTAAAGATAATTAAGATAATTAGGAATATTGCTAGGAATATCCCCCGATGCAGAATTTAAGATAATCAATTAGGATTTGATAATGTTTAGATGTGCCTTAGATTAGGACTTCGATGTTGATTTCGTTTGAATTGTTGATATAGAAGATTAATGAACTTATAGCCCATTTTTGGGGTATTACAGATGATACTATTCTTATTGCTGAAATATTTATGGATGATGTAATATTTGGAGGACAAGATCAAATCTATAAGTCATTTGCTAATGAAACGAGAAGTGAATTTGAAATGTCTATGTTCAGAGAGATTAAGTTCTTTCTTGGACTACAAGTGATTCAACAGAATGATGGTATATTCATCACACAATCCAAATATATCAAAGAAGTATTGAAGACATTTGGCATGGAAGATACTAAACCTATGGGAACACTGATGGCTACTAGATGTAAATTGACTAAGGAAGATGAAACTACAGAGGTGAACCAAACACTGTACCAATCAATGATTGGTAAGTTAATGTATGTAGTGCATAGTAGACCAGACATAGCACATGCTTTGGGAATTGTTGCAAGATTTTTTGCAAACCCTAGAGAGTCACACATGGTTGCTACAAACAGAATCTTAAGATAACTAAAGAAAATAGAAGATTATGGATTATGGTATCCTAAGGAAGACAAATTTGAACTCAGAGTCTATACCGACGCCGATTGGGCTGGAAATGTGGATGACAAAAAAAGTACCACCAGAGGAGCATTTTTCTTTGGTAAAAGACTTGTTACATGGACAAGTAAGAAGTAGGCTTGCATTTCTTAGTCTACAGCCGAAGCAGAGTATGTTGCTGCTGCTACAAACTATTCAAATATTGCATATATTAAGAAAGTATTGGAAGGTATGAATGAGATAATCACTGAGCCGATGATTATATATTGTGATAACACAAGTGCAATAAACATTTCAAAGAATCCAGTGATGTACTCTAAAACAAAGCATATATCTATTAAGTATCACTACTTAAGAGAACAAGTATAGGAGAAGCAAGTTAAGCTAGAGTTTGTTACATCAAAAGAACAACTTGTAGACATATGTACAAAGAAACTACCGAAGGATATATTTGAATACTTGAGTACTAGAATTGGGGTCCATCCCCTATCTATCGGTCACTAATGTGATCTGGATGTTGCATCAACCTAATCTTATTAGAAGATCATACATGTTGATGCAACATAGTTCACACTTTAGATCATGTCTAAAGTTGTGAAAAGTTTGGAGAACTGGAACAAATTGGCATATCAATGTACAAAGATACAGAGTATGCACCAGACAATAGAGAGTTACATGGATACTATAGAGCTATATGTTTATTTGTTTCTTTGGCATTGTTATCAAAGGGAGAGATAAACAATATGAAACAATATGCATCGATGAGAATACTGAAACATCTATATAAGGGAGAGACAAACTGAAAGAAAGGGAGAGCATTGAAAAAATCATATATGTAGAATGTCAAAGTTATATTGGTAATGCTATTGAGTAACGTAGTGATTAAACATATTAAGCTAGGGAGAGCTTGTACAAAATTTGTTCACAAAGTTGTAGAATACATGTTTGGTATGTGTATGGTATATTTCATATAACTTGAGTTGTCATCAATGCCAAAGGGAGAGATTGATGAACTACAAGTGATTATGCCCCCAGTCATCACTCTCTAAATCCTGTAAAGGACATCATTGAGGAGCTTGAAGGGACACAATATGCAAAAATCTCAATGCGAATCAGTAAGCATACAAGGAGATAAAAACATGAAGCACAGATTGTTTTCAGTTTGTTTTGATGTTTGATTGTTGTAGATGCAAAATCCTTTTTGGAGACGAGACTGACTGACTGACTCAACTTGAAGCTTCAAAGGACTTTGACTAGATATGATCCTTCTAAGATATATGGGAGACCATAGGATATGACATTAATTGCCTCCAAGTGTTAAACATTGATAGGATATAGACGCTTGAGCCGATTGGTGTACAGACCGACTTATTGAAAACTAGAAATGCAAAACCAAACCGGGAGATATGTACAAACTAAAGCAAGACTGAAAGCTGGGAAAGACCAAGATTGTGCTGATAGATGGAGCATTTGGAACAAGTGGCACCTGTTTACTAGGTTTTCACCATCTTAGCAGAGATTCTATTTTTGCTACCAAAGTGCCTGTTTCTAGGTTTTCACCAAGGCACTTCTTTTTTTTTGAATTTTTGATATTTTTCAATTTTTTTGAATTTTTGATATTTTCTGATTTTTTTGTGAATTATCAAGGCACCTATTGCTAGGTTTTCACCAAGATGTTCATTTTTTTTAGAAATTTTTCTGATTTTTAGGATTTTTTTAGGATATTTAACCATAGACTGAATGCCTTAGGCATAGAATTTCTTCAAATGGAGAACGTTGATTGGTTCTCAGAGCTGTTCTCCTTCAGTCATTGAGAGTTGATAGGCACTAGAGCCAAAAGTAGCAGTGATTACAAAGGGACCTAGCTAATTGGGTTCGAACTTCCCCTTGCGTTCTCGATGTGATTGATTTTTAGGATTTTCTCTCAACACTAGATCGCCAACCTGAAATTCTCTGTGTCTGACTTTCTTGTTGTAGCCTCTAGACATTCTTTTCTGATACACTCTGAGATGATCATACGCTACTTGCCTACACTCATCTATTAATTCAAGTTCTTGTAACCTAGACACTTTGTAGTCTTCATCAGTGACAAGTCCATGCATTCTGATTCTGAGTGATGAGATTTCAACCTCAATAGGCAGTACCGCTTTAGACCCATAAACTAAAGCAAAAGGTGTAGCCCCTGTAGGCATTCTGATACTAGTTCTGTATGCTTAGAGAGATGGATTGATCATGAGATGCCAGTCTCTTCCTATTTTATTCACTGTTTTGTGCAAGATTTTCAAGAGATTTTTGTTTGAAGCTTCAGCTTGTCCATTCCTTTGAGGATAGTAGATAGATGACCAATGTTGAGTAATGTTGAATTTGGCACATAAGTCATCTAGGTCCTTGTTTTTGAATTGTCCCCCATTGTCTGTGACTATGGAATGAGGGATCCCATATCTACAAATGATGTAGTTCAGGATGAACATAGAGATTTGTTTCCCCGTTGCTTGTGTTAGAGGAACTGCTTCTACCCATTTTGTAAAATAATCTGTAGCTGTGATTATATGGGTATGTCCATTAGAAGAGTGTGGATGGATAGTGCCTATGAGATCAAATGCCCATTGTTGAAAAAGCCATTGTGTAGTAAAGGGAATTAGATCTCTCCCTGGAGCATGAATCAAGTTGCCATGTACTTGACACTGTTGATAGTTTTTAGCAAATTTAATAGCCTCTTTCTCCATTTCAGGCCAATAGTACCCAGCCCTAATAAGTTTTTGAGCTAACATTAAACCATTTGAGTGTGATCCACATATACCCTCGTGGACTTCCTCTAATGCACGTTGAGACTCTTCCCATTCTAAACATCTAAGCAGTGTACCATCTAGACCTCATTTGTACAGATCATTACCAATGATGACATATCAGGATGCAGATCAGATAAGGTTTCATTTCTCAAAATGGTTAAAGGACTCAGGGATGATTTGGTTGTGGAGATAGGAGAACAAATTTTTGTAGCAAGATGAGTCATAACCTACAATAGTGTAGATCATGCAAGTTTCAGGGGAGTCATATGCAGGATAGGATAGGGCTTCCACCAGGAACTCATAGTGTAGCTCATGTTCAGGCTGCTGTAAGAGAGTAGATAGTGTCAACATTGCATCAGCAGCCTTATTCTCCATTCTGGGTATTTGCCCAAATGTGATAGAGATGAAGTATTTCTTTAAATCATCTACCATTCTCTTGTAAGGAATGAGCTTTTCATCTTTGGTTTGGTACACATCATTGACTTGGTGGATAACCAATTGTGAGTCTCCATGGATGTGCATCTCTGTAACTCTCCACTGTATTGCCATTTTCATACCATTGAGAAGTGCCTCATATTCAGCAATATTGTTTGTGCAAGGAAACTTTAGTCTGAATGCTTTGGGTATCGAGTATCCTTGAGGAGTGATGAACAATATGCCTACTCTAGATCTATTCTATGTGTAGGAGCCATCAAAGAATAACCACCATGCTCTAGAAGAGAGGTGCATGATAGAGAAATCGGGAAATTCCATTTGCATGGGTGTATCATCAAATAGTGGTGCTTCAGCTAATTGATTAGCAATGACCTGTCCTTTGATAGCTTTTCTTTCAACATATTCAATGTCAAATTCACTCAAGAGCATGACCCATTTAGCTAGTCTACTTGTGAGGGTAGCTTTGCTTAGGAGATATTTCAGTGGATCAATTTTAGCTACCAAATGAGTAGTATGAGCTAACATGTAGTGTCTTAGTTTTTGCGATGCAAAGATCATAGCTAGACATGCCTTCTCTATCATTGAGTAGTTCTTCTCATAGGTCACTAAGGTTCTGCTGATATAGTAGATGGCTCTTTCCTTCTTGTTCTCATCATGTTGTGCTAGTAATGCCCCCAGTGATGTATCTGTTGTGGAGACATATAATATTAATGGCTTCCTATGAATAGGAGGCATCAAGATAGGAGGATTCGAGAGATAATTCTTGATATGATCAAAATTCTTTGCACAGTCTTCATTCCATGTAAAGGTCACACCTTTATGTAATGTCTTTGTGAAAGGTTGTGATATGTCAGCTAACTGTGATATGAATCTTCTGATGGACTGTACTCTCCCTTGCAAAGTTCACATTTGACTGATATTCTTGGGAGGTTGCATCTCTATGATAGCTTTCACCTTAGCTGGATCGACCTCAATACCTTTCTTGGAGATGATGTATCCTAGGAGCTTTCCAGAAGTGACTCCAAAAGCACACTTTTTAGGATTTAGTCGAAGACTAAATTTTTCCATTCTGTCGAGGATCATGCTCAAGTTTATTAGATGTTTAGTTCTAATCATGGATTTTGCCAAGGTATCATCCATGTAATCCTCCATTGTTCTATGCATCATATCATGAAAAATAGATGTCATTGCTCTTTGATATGTAGCTCCAGCATTTTTGAGTCCGAATGGCATAACATTCCAATAGAAGGTTCCCCACGCACATGTGAATGCAGTTTTCTCTTGGTCTTCTTGAGCAATTTTGATTTGGTTGTATCTAGAAAAACCATCCATAAGGGAATACATTTCATAGCCCACAGTCATGTCCACTATCATATCAATGTTAGGTAGTGGAAAGTCATCCTTAGGGCATGCTCTGTTCACATCTCTAAAGTCTGTGCACACTCTGATTGAACCATCTGGTTTTGAAATAGGTACAATGTTGGAGATCAACTCAGCATAGTCTATGACACGGATGAATCTAGCTTTGAGGAGTTTTTCTAGCTCTGCTTTGACTAAGAGTGCCACATGAGGATGCATCTTTCTCAATTTCTGTTTGACTGGTTTTACCCCAGGAGCAATGGATAGATGGTGCATGATGAGATTGGGATCCAATCTTGGCATATCTGAATATTTCCATGCAAAGTTGATCTTTTTTTCTGATAAGAATGTAGTGAATTTCTATTTCTCTTCTTCTGATAAGGATTGTGCTACATGTACCAATTGTGGTTCCTTTGTTGTACCCAAATTGATGGATTGAGTGGGCTCAATCAGAACTGGAGATCTATCCTGTAAATGACTCAGAAGGACATCAAATATCTCATCCTTAGGAACCTCAGAGAGGTTTTCACCTTTGGATACATCTTTTATTTTTACTTTTGTCAGTTCTAAGACTGCCACAAAGTGGTTTTCACCCTCAGAACTCTTTTTCTTTTTCTTTTTACTCTTGTTTTTCTAACTAAGATATTTGATGTCCGAATCGATCATGCTGACGCTCGGTTCACTGATGGAAGTACTCATAGGCTCAATTGCATTGAGGTAGCAGGCAAGGGCATAGTCATTTGGGAAGGTATAGATATCATGGCTCGGGTTCATGGAAGTTTGGTCAATAAGATCAGGGCGTTGGATAGTTAAAGCGGGAAAGGCTTGGGATATGGTGTTCACAGACATGGATATGTCATCATTGGTCCTAACCCAATGCTCAAGTTCAAAGGTGATATTACAGCTCAAAATGTTCAATTCGTGAATAGGCTCAACATCATCATGGGAGTCCTCTTCAGCCATAGGTGGATCAGACATGTTAAGTTCATTATTTCACTCTAGACCTACGTTGGCTTGAGATACATATTGGTGAATAACATCAATATATTTCTTTGTTATAAGCTCATCTTCCTCTAGAATGGCACCCCATTCATAGTCATTTGACTCAGCTTTTGATTCAGGATCTCTAGGAAATCTAAGAAAATGTGTGAAGTCAGGATGAATACCCCAAGAAGGATTACCCTCAGTCTCGGACTTGAATTCATATTTATGGGAATCAGTGTCAGAATAACTACTCTCTGGTTTTGGATCAGTTTGATCACCTTCAAGATTGGCTGGTTCTTGTGGTGCAACCATCTCTTGTGCTACAGTAGGTTCTTGTGTTTCTACTACATTAATTCTTTTGATAGGATCAACTTTATCATCAAGAAGATCTTTGATCTCTTTAGGAAATTTTTCATAGGGGATGAGTTCTGAACTATCTAAATCATCATCTGAGGGTTCTGTCTCTTCTTTCTTAAGAAGGGGTTCTCCTGGTGCAATTTGTTCTATGACATGAGAACAACCACCTTTGAGATGATAAGGTCTCTTTGTAAAGCCTAAGCCTGCAATATCTTTGTTTATTCTACCAGTATGTGGAATGGGTGTCACAAGACCCTTTCCTCTAATTCCTAGAGGTCCTTGACCTAGATACCCCATCTTAGCTATCAATTTGTTCCCTGGACCATATGAATTAGAAGGGATTGTAGGTGGTATAGATTCACTAGGTTGAACAATTTTAGATTCAGAATCCTCTTTGTATAGCCATGCTAGCACAGCTTGATCCTCTTCAAATTCTTGTTTGGATACTTGCTCCGCCACAAAATTTCTTTTGTATGCTTCCATAGGTTCCTTAGGTTCTGATTTAGATTGCTTCAAAGATTGTCCATATGACTTGGGTGAGATAGGGAGAGATGTCAGAGACAAGACTGGCTCTATAGTGTATTCTCCCATCCCATTTTCTTTGATATTGATCTCTTTAGCAATGTCATCCATCTTAGATGTGGAAGCAACATTTAGTTGCTTGATGGAAGACTCTCTGTTATTGGGAACAAGCTTATCGGCACTTTCCTTCAATGTATTGCAAGTTGTACTCAGATCTGCTGGGATAGTAACCTCCACTCCTTCATAGGGAAATTTCAAGCATTGATGGTACGTAGAAGGAATGGCTTGCATTTCATGGATCAGGGGTCTCCCTAGAAGGATATTGTAAGCCAATGGTAGATCAAGCACCTGACATGTGGTATCTTTGATGACCGGACCCACTCAGATGGGTAAGACAATGGTGCCTTTAGAAGCTCTTTCTTGTTCGTCATAGGCTTTTATGGTGATCTTCTTTTGAGGATCAATAGCCATCTTTGAGAATCCCAACTGTGTGATTAAGCTGTAAGAACAAATGTTGAGGCCTGCGCCCCCATCTATCAACACACATTTGACTCGATGGTTCTGGATCAAGACTTCTATGTGCAAGGGCTGATTATGTGGGTGACTCAAAGAGTTGTCATCTTCCTCTGAAAAGGAGATATATTGTGAAGATGTTAGATGACCAACCATAGTCTGGAACCTGTCTAGATCTAGGTTGTCAAGAACATTAGAGCTGAGCAAAGCTTTGTCTAGGACATCTCTGTGAGCTAGAGATATTCGAAGTAACTCAAACATAGAGATTTTGGCATTGGTATGCTAGAGTTGTTGGACGATACTGTAAGATGTAGGTCTTGTATCCTTTGGATTGGAATATTTTGAGGTAGCCTTCTATTTAGAAGCAGATGTGAGATTGAAAGGTATCTTAGGGACATTAGATGAACTTAGTGTTTGTCCTTTCAAATGAGCTTGAGCTTGTGATCTGGTAACCACATTAGCTGAGGAATGATTTCTATCTCTTCATACAATCATGATGACATTGCAGCTCTCAGAGAGACATGGTTCAACCATATTGATGACAGCATTGTTTCCAGGGTAGGCATAGTTGACTTTTGCCCCCATGTTAGGCTGAGAAGTGGAAACTCCCTTGCCATGTTGTGGAAATGGTTTTGTAAATGCTGTGTGATCATTATTGCTAGTAGGATTATTGATCATGATGTCCCCTTGATCTATCAAGTCTTGAATGGTATGCTTCAAGTGGAAGCATCCATTAGTTTTGTGGCCTTTAGTCCGATGGAAAGCATAGAATTCATTATCTTTCCACCAATATGGTTTTGGATCCGGATCAGGGTTTTGGATTGGTGGTAAAGAGATGATGTTATCAGCTATCAGGGTTTTTAGGGTAGATTCCAAAGATTCTCCCAGGGGAGTAAACTTTCATTTATTATCCCATCATTTGAATGGCTTCTTTGGAGATGGTTCAGCAGATTTTTTCTCTGAAGCTTTAATGGCTTTGGTGCCAAGGGTCAGATTGTAGGCCGGTGCCTTTGATGGGGTGCAGATAGTGTCAACAACACCATCAGAGATGATACCTTTGTTTCTATTCCAGCTCTTGTTTTGATCTTTTGAGCTAGATCCAGATTCAGACTTTTCCTTTTGAAGTGTGATTTCTCCTTTCTTGACAAGTACTTTCTCAATCTTGATTGCATTATCCACCATTTTATCAAAAGATACATGATCTTGCATTTGTAATGGATAGTTGAGCTCTGGAACAAGGTTATTGATAAAGATTTCAAGTTTCTCCATTTCAGGAATTGGTCTAGCATATAGAGAAAACTTCTTTCGCCACCTCTTGAGAAAAGTTAGGAATGATTCCCCTGGATATTGCTTGAGGTTACAGATATCGATCATGGTAATCAGATGTTGAATATTGTAGGAATATTGTTGATAAAACAATTTAATCAATTCCTCAAAAGTTTTGATCGTAGAAGGTAATCTCAAAAACCATTGAATGGATGCTCCTCCCAAGGATCTAGGAAAAAGATGCATCAGATAGGTCGGTTCATGCATGAATTCCATGGAGTGCGTACAGAACTCTCTGACATGATCTTGAGGATCAGAGTGTCTATCATATTTGTCATACTTTGGTATCTCCACTTTCTTTGGAAATGGTGGCATATACAAGTTTCTATCGAACGGAAAAGGACATAGGGCCTCCATGGAGAGCTCTTTAGGTTCCTTCTCTTTCTTAAGATTGTTAAGTTCAACTTGCATAGCATGCATCTATCTTGTCATAGCTGTGAGTGGATTTTCTTCCTCATGTGTGATGATATCTTCAACATTGAAGTGAGGAGGAAGTTTAGCTCCTTCCTGGGCTAATTGTAAAAAGTATGCCTCTCTATCCACTTTCAAGAAATGCCTCATCATTCTTTTGAATTCATCGTCATTCTGAGATCAATCAATTTTAGAGGGTGTAGGTTCTTGGTCGGCATTATGTTGAGAATGGGGTCCTTGGGATCCTCCTCCTAGAGAACCATGGTTTGTCCCTGCTTGAGACATGATAGGAGTTTTTGGACTCTCTGGAATAGATTGAGGAGGAGTTTGCTGATTACCCCTGTGAGTTGATAAAGGAGGTAGGTAACCAGTTTTTAATTGAAAGTTACCAAGACCATCATCTTCGTAGATACTAGACTTGATGAGTTGTTCAAGAGTTGGACCCAGGGTATTGGGTAAAAGTAAGTTCTGAGATGTTTCTTCTGATTTCTTGTGTGAAGAAGCTCTGGTCTCCACCATTAACTTTCAATGAAACAAAAGAAAAGGATGAAGACAACTGAAGATCTATTTGATTCAAGAAAATCGGATGACGCAACCTTGTCAAGATTATGATTGTTTTGAAGATCTGATGAGATGTGGGTGAAGGAAACTATGCCCTAGATGTATGGGATAGATCACCCAAAAGATAGCGGACATGAGTTCCAAACACTTAGTCTATTTTTGAAGATTGATAGTTATGACAAGGTTTTGACACGAGATAAAAAGGACTCAAATTGATCAAACAGAAGGCTAGATCAGATTCAAAAGATCAATCTCAGAAAATGGTAGAATGCTCAATAGCTACTGCTCTGTTCCTGACATAATGATATTTTTGACAAATTCTGGAACTAGGCTGGAAACATTGGATATCTTGCAATTTGACAATTTCTGACAACTCTCTCAAATTTTTCCAAATGACACTCTGCAGACTCGTACGATACTGGGTAGTCTATGAAATGACAGTTGCTAAACTCATACAACAGTTGGGTAGCAATGAAATGATAGTTGACAAAACTTGTACGACAGTTGCTAACAGGGTTTTGACTTTCTTGAATTTGCTAGTTTGAAAACTCGTACGACACTGGGTTCTCAATCATATGACAGATGGGCAATACTGAAATGACACTTGACAAAACTCATATGACTTTTGACTTCCTGAAATGACTTTTGACTCCAGAAAGAATTTTACGTCAAATTTTGCAAAACTTAAGGTTTTCAGTTTTGGATTGCTTGCAAATTGTACTATCCAAATTTTGAAGGTTATACCAGATTTGATCATTTTTAATAGCCAAGCAGATAAACAAGTGCACAAAATAGCAAGCAAGTGATTCCAAGCACATCTAAAAATAATGAACAAGGGCAAAAGCAACCTTGCGCATGAACAATCAAGTGACCAAATTGTGCTAATCCCTGAGAGTACTAATTGTGTATGTTCTGAAAAGTTTTGCAATAACACACATATACCTAAGAATGAAAAATTGGCCTCTCTAGGGTTTTTAGTAATGGTTTGACTCTATAACTTTTATGATTCAAAGGGGTGAACTCCAATCCTGGTGCACCAGAGTTTTGACACAGTCCGAGAACTTAATCTTCAAGAGCTGCTAGGGAGATCTTACAACCCAACAATGAACCATACCTGTGGAGATTTCTTCCACAAGGACATTTATATAGCGGCTATCACTACCATGTCTGAAATGGCTATGACCGCTTGAGGTTCCGTCAATGTAGTTTTCCCTGTGAAGGGATCATCCGCTATGGTTAACCCTCTCTAAAGGTGACTCACAGATTTATACCACAAGGGGACTTGGTTCCAGATTCAAGGTTTTGACACCTCTTCACTTTTAACCCAAACAAAGAAAGCAGATGAATCCGACACGCTAAGACAAAGTTTGTTTCACCAAGGTCTATGATATCAACTCCACGTGATCTATCAACCTCTCCGGGGAGAGAATGTATCAATCAATAAGAGAAGATGCACTAACCAATTTTCATTCACCAAAGCTTGTGATATCAACCCTACGTGATCTATCAACCTCTCTGGAGAGAGAATGTATCGATCAATAAGAGAAGATGCACTAACCAAGTTGAATGTGAAATGCACTAAGTATCCTCCCTACCTACAAGGATTCTATCATCAAGGAAGGATTTCGCTAGGAATCCAATCTCTCAAGAATCACGAATAGTGTTCATAGGGCCTAATTACTATGTGAGCACATATGTATGGTCCGAAAGAAAATCTACCAAAAGCATCCAAAAAGTAGAAAGAGGAACACTTAATGCTTAAAGAAAATATGAGATGAGTCCACAAGGTGGAACACTTAACACCTCACACAAGCTGAAAATGAGTCCACAACTTAGAAAACAAGTGAGTTCCTAAAAGCACAAAAGGGTTGCCAAGTGGAACACTTAACGCTTCTGTCCTATTGACCCCTCCCCTTTATGGCACTGAGATTGCAACCACGGGGCGGAAATGAGGGGCCAGCAGATTAGCGAGTCCAATAACCCAAGATAGCAATCAAGATCAATCACAAGTATTCTAAGACTACTTAATGAATCCTTAAGGGATCACAACCTAGTATCAAATTATGCAAGTGTGTAGAAATAGATCAAAAGCATGAAAAGATGCACACAAGATTGACATGTGAGAGATTTATTTTAAGTCCAAATTGAAATTTTTTCAGAACAAGTAGAATACCTCGTGATCCTCGCAACGCGCTTAGTAGATTTTACTTGATTTTTAGCAATTCTTATGCTTTTCCCAATCAAAATCAGCAGAAATCAATCAGAAACAGTAAATTTCAATTATTAGGGTTAGCTGTCAGTCAAAATCTAAAAATCAAATCTGACAAACTGTCTGCAAAAATGAAACAACTGAAATCTGGTACCAAAACTTGTACGACAGTGGGTATGCTCCCAGATGATAGTCTAGAAACTCGTACGACACTGGGTATGCTACCATACGACAGTTGAGCTCCCAAACGATAGTGGGTATGTGATGAAATGAGTCTTGATCTGATAGAGTGTCGTACGACAGTGGGTCCAATATCATACGACAGTGGGTATGCTCCCATATGATATTTGTCAGAAACTCGTATGACATATGTACGGACAAAAATTAAAAATCATAGTTTTACACAGATCCCGAGAAGAAAAAGATAGAAATTGATAGAATTGAATTGGAAACCTGTTTCAGGGCCCCACGATGGGTGCTAGAAATGTGTATGTGAAAATTGTACTTGATCTGTAGACACAACACTTTAGTAAAACATTAGAGGTTAGCTATAATCAAAATCATGCAAAATTGAAAACTATCTAACCAAGCGATTTACTGTCTTCTAGTAGGTGCGAGATTAATGTTCTCAGATTGTTATCGAGATCAGTGACCTAGATGACACCTAAACAAAGGATTTGAATGCAATTGATCTAGATATGAAATATGAATGTAATTAATTTATATTTTTGATATTTTCTATGCAATGAGAATGAAAAAACTGATATGAATCTATGCTAATATGGAAATTGATATGCTAAAATGATTTAACAATGATATGAAAAAGAATCTAAATGAATGTAAAACAAACAACAAATTGATCTCACAATAGCCTTGATTCGCAATAAGCTTTGATTCTCCCAATTCCAATTCTCCAACGTGTTTGTGTAACTCTTGAATTGATCTTGGCAGCGTAATTGTGCAAATTTGTGGATTGATTTGTGAAGAGCTGAAGCCTTAATTTATAGAAATCCCGGGTTTTGGAGGTGCATGGAAGAAAGCCATAAATCACTCAAATAACTCAGGTTGATTTTTGAGTTATCTGATCATGAAAGATAGTTAATTCTTGAAATCATGCAAAAACATGCAAACATAGCTTTTTAACTCAAATTAGAGTTTAGATCAGCTTTTTGAACTCCAAAAGGATGTTGAGTTCCAAAAAGTCAATAACTTGCATTGATTTTCTGATTTGGAGTTTAACTGTTTCTTTTGAATGTGCATAATAATTAAGAATTAAATAAATAAATAATGTGATTTATCCTCAACTTAACTGATTTTTGAAAATAATTAATTAATTTATGGGTTAATTAACTATTTATTCAAACTTTTATTAAAAACTATATTATTAAATAATGACAACTCGCTTTAATTAATTAAACAAAGATTTAACCAATTATTCATAGGATATTGGATTTATTGTCAAAATTAAATAATACAATTAATAATAGATAGAATTAAATTTAATTAAATAATTAAGTGGCAAATATTAAATCTAATTAATTAAATATGAAAATATTCAATTAATCAAACTTTAGGATAAATTGGATTTATCACCAAATAATCATTAAATTAAAGATAATTAAGATAATTAAGAATATTACTAGGAATATTCCCTGATGTAGAATTTAAGATAATCAATTAGATTTGATGATGTTCAGATGTGCCTTAGGTTAGGACTTCGATGTCGATTTTGTTCAATTTTTCAATGTAGGAGGTTAATGAACATATAGCCCATTTTTGGGGTATTACACTGATTAGATATGTAATATATTTAAATCAGTAATATGTTGTCATTGATGTCAACTAGTTTGACAACACTTATTTTGTAAGTTACAATACCTAAACATATGTAGAACAGGAGTAAAAGAGATGAAGAACAAAAATATCTACATGAGGAAGATGTATATGATAGATGAGGATAATGAATACATTGTGTAACTTGCCGTGAGTCTATGACCTTATGTTATTGACTTGATTATGTTTCATTCATCTATGATGAGGAAAAGAACTGAAAGGCACAAGGCAGTGTGGTCAGTTGATGAAGCATCACAGTATACACCGAGCAGTGTAGTGTATACCGAGCACAGTATAAATCGAGCTTGTGTTCACCGACACATTTCTTTCTTAACCGAGTAGGAGAAAGGAACTAAATGATTAGTTTAGCCATTAAGGATTGATGAGCTGTAAAGTACATCAAAATCAAAGATGGAGATTGTTTGTTATGAAGATCAATGACTAGCATAATTCAAGGAAGATCTAAAGGATGAAATCAAAATGTGTTACTGGCACATCAGCCGAGGAATGTTTAAGCAAAAAAATGGATGAAGGAGAATAAGCGGACAAATCTTATGGAGGAGAAGAAAATAGTTTACTTATCTATTTAAGAGACTAAGGTTTCATTATGAAACTTATGCCAAAATCAGGAGATGCAGAACTATCGCATGAACAAGCTTCATGTATGCTCGATCAAACTGGTTAAGGGGAACTAAATTGTAGAGTTTACCGAGTGTCAGAAAGCTATTACCAAGCGACAGTAAGTCATTGATTGTTGTTGATATAGAATTGATATATTGATCAGAGGATTTGATTGGGCTTAACATAGATTTGATAATCTACAATTGAAGTTGTATTGTAATCAGATCAATTGCTGTTACATTTTGACCATTGTAAACAGAGAAATCTCTTAACAAAGTGGACTTGAAAGTCTTTTATGTATCATTCATAGAATGAACGTTGTTATCCTGTCAACCTCATAGTGAATGCTAGTTGGATGATAATGGTTGGTCTAAAATCTTCTAACAAGGTCACACCTCACAGTGTGTTTGTAACCTTTAATAGGGTTGGGTCTTCATCGACCTCACTTCAAAAGAGTGAACATTTTTGGGTTGCCGGTCCCAGGTGATTTTTCCCTTCACAGGGTTTCCACATTAAATCTTTTGTGTTATGTGTTCATTGTGGTGATTGTTTGTTATCATACTTTACATATTACATGTTGGATTTGATCGATAATCATTATTTGTTATTGACTGGTAATTGGTAAAAGCACATACAATATAGTATTTTATGTTACCGAGCTGTAGAAGTTTAAGTAAATTATTTTAGATTATACATTTTGACTTGGGACTGTGGATAATTGATTCACCCCCTCTTATTTATTCTAACAATATATGTATATATACATATGTATATATACATATGTATATATATACATAAATATACATATATAGATCATGTATATGTATATATATGTATATATATATATACATATATACATACATATATATATACATATATACATACATACATATATATATATATATGTATATATATACATATACATATATATATATATACTTATACATATACATATATACATATATATATATATATATATATATATATATACATATACATATACATATACATATACATATACATATATACTGTAGACACCTAAAAATCTTTTAGAAAATAAAGTATTTTTATTTTCTGAAAAATTTCTGATAAAATCATCATTTATTAATTAATTAATTATTTAATTAATTTATTTATTTTTATGTCATTAAATTCCTTTATCTTAATTAAAAATATTTAATTAAGAAATCCCTCCCAAAAATGTTTAAATCTTATTTAAACATTATCTCCTTATTTATTAATTATTTAATTAATAAATTGACCAAAAATCCCAAAATAAATAATTTATTTATTTTTTGCCCAAAACTTGGTCAATTTCCTTAAGACCACTAACCTCTTGCAGAATCTTCTAATCCTTCTTTAATTTCGATTAAAGGCTAATCCCTTCTTTTCCTAACCCTAATCCCAAGTCAAATATTTAATTAAGATTAAATATTTAATCCTCATATTTATTAAATTCATTTTAATAAATATTCTCAAAACCTAAACCATGGAAATAAATAAATCTTTATCTATTTCTTAAAATCCATATTTATCCTAAGGAAATTCTAGACTCTTCTAGAAAGTCCCAATCCTAATCCTAATCCTAATCCCCCCCTAATCTTGTCACATTCCCTAACCAAGGTTAGCCAACTCCTAAGGTTAACCCAAAGTCAACAAACTTCTAGAGACTTCTCTTACATGCATTAAGTGCATTTAAGGCCTCCTTATCCCTCTTACATGCATTTATCATGCATTTAAGAAGCCCTTCACCCCTTTCTTACACCCTTTGACCTTAGGCACATTTCCCAAATTGTGCACATCCCTCCCATCTTTCAACCCAATGCCCTTATGACACTTGTCACAAGGAGGTGGCCCTAAACTAGCACAATCCATGTGCTCCCCTTTGAATGAATCTTGGCCTCTCTTAAAGATTTTGATCCTGGCCACTCATTTCTCCTTCCCAAATCCTATAAATGCTCCTCCTTTCAAGAGCAAATTTAATTAGCTTAGCTTTTATTTCAAGCATTGTTATCATGCCCATTTAGCTCTAGACTTAGCATAATCATCCTAATTTAGCTTACTTTTAAGCATTTTAGCTCATCTTAAATTAGTAATAATGGATTAACTAATTCCTTCCATTGTTTTGCATAAGCATAGCATCATATCACATCTCTATTTAGCTTAAAATCAATCTTAGCATAAATCTCATGTAGCTTAATATTCATATCAGCATCATTTGGATCCTTGAGGCCTTAGGGGAAAATCAAGTGTTCTATACCTATTTTTGTGCCATTTTGGGGTTTTCATAGATTTCAATCTATCCTAAATACATAATGAATATGCTCCTTGTGATTAGAGAGCACACCCACATCCCCTTAAGCAAGAGCAAATCAAACAGTGCTTGGGTGCACCTGTTTTAGCTCAATTTGAGGTGGCTTAGTTTAGAGTTTTATTTTTTTTGGATTGATTTCATGCTTAGACTAACATCTAATCTTTGTTTGGCTTGAAGTTTTCCAAACCAGGTACCCTCAAAAGCCTTGTCCACATTCTGGCACTCCCGGTGGGACCCAAACCCATAATCACCTGATTATATCATGCTTTGTATTCTTGTATTTGCAGGAAACAGATGAAATGTCACCTACACAAAGTTCAGTCACACCTACATGCAATACAATCATGCCTACAAATAGTTTGATCATGCCTACGAGCTCTGTATCGATGCCTATTTCCTGAAGAATCCCGTGCTCGATAACTTCTTTTCTGTCACCTTGAACGAAAATAATCACGCTTGTAAAATAAACTTTCACGCCTCCGCGTATAGAATTCCCACCTGTAATCATTTCATTATCACCTGTATCCATTCCATTATCACCCTTCAGCATTCTGTTATCACTTATAAAAATTCTATTCTCGCTTACGCCTGTTTAAATGTCGCCTGGGTACATTTCACTATTGCCTACGTATGTTTTCCTGCCATGCATTCAAATGTCACTATCTGCCTCTTGACCATTTTATTGTCACTTGTTCACATTCGACTGTCATGTATGAACATTTGATTGTCGCCTATGCATATTTAAGTGTCACCTGTGCATGTTTGTGTGTTGCCTATGCAAATTCTAGTGTGGCTTATTTAGCTTTTCACTGTCGCCTGTAAGCAATTTTTCTATCACGTACGCCTGTTCAAGTGCCACCTGGTCTTGTTTAAGTGTCGCCCAAAATCATTTTTCTATCACCTAGCCCATAACTACCACCTGTACCCATTTAGCAGTCGCTTGTGACATTTCATTGTCACCTATGTAGAATTAAGTGTCGCCTGAGCCTGATTTAGTGTCACGTAGGCAGAATTTGTGTGTCACCTGGGCATAGTTTTCTCTGTCACCTGGAATCAGTTTGCTGCTGCCTGTAAGCTTTTTTGGTGTCACCTGTGCATTTTTCAGTGTCACGTATTAGCTAGACAATGTCGCTTTCGACTGTGTTTTTGCCTTAAATTCTTCACAGATTCATAAAAAATCAAAAGTCAAACAAATCTTGAATGAAATAAGGGAAATGAACTTAGGTCCTAAGAGTCATTATCATTTTGAAAATCAAACACAATCTTGAATGATCTAAATTGGAAAGAACAAGCATCTCTATTCCCTCCTTTTCAATTCAAGCAAAGCGCAAACTCAATCTTGAATGATCTAAATGACAAAACAAAGCACTTCAAAGTTCTAAATCAACATGCAAATCTCAATCTTGAATGCTCAAAGGAAAGAACTTGCAATCGCTCAAATCATTTACCTTTTGAAGAAAGAACAAATCAAACCTTAAGCACTTGTGTCTTCAATTTCAAAGTTCAATCAAACTTAATCAATTTGGGAAAAAGAACAACTTGCTTGATGTGCATCTAGGAGCTTTCATTTTTTGTAAATCCTGTTAAAGTAAGCAACGTAGAACATTTGGACTTGGACAAGTTCACTTGTTCTACTTTTAGCGAGGCCTATCCAGGGAGAAAAGTGCTTCCTCCTCAGAGAATGACCTCAAACCGGTATCCCCCCTAGCTGGTATATAAATAAAGTGAAGGCAAAAAGTACTCACTTATATCTCTTATTCCATGGGTGTTTTGTGCCAAATGCAAATGTCTGGGGATAGGTAAATATTCCTCCCCCAGTGTTGTTGGCTAGGCTCTTAAGTGAGTCACAGGCGGTTAGCATAATCGGGTATGGAGACTCCACAAAACTATTAAAAACCTGATAAAATAGAGGCTACCCTATCTACATCTGAAAGTATCAAAATCCTTGTGCAAGGACCAATTCCAAGGGGTTTACTGGGTCGCCTCAAGATTACTCACCATTTGTATTCCCTTCTAGGAGGTACCAAGCTGTGGGCAAGCGATTTTGATACTCACCTTCCTTAGGTAGATCTGTTTGAAGTGCTTGATAGTCAATACTCTGTGAAAACATTGTTGGAACATACACTTTCAAAGCTTTATCAGAGTCAGTTATCCTATTTGTATCCCACAAGGTTGCTTTGTCCCTTGTGCAGATTGCTTTTTCAAAAATCTTTGTTGCAATCTATCCTTTGCCATTGGGAAACATCAAACTGATCAACAAAAACCCAGTTCGAGATACTCAGAACATTTTTTGAGAAACCCTTGGAATCAGATATCCAAAGAACATTTTTGTCTCAAACCAACTTATCAAAATTTCCCCAAGTTATGCCAAATTTGATCAAACATCCGAAAGCTAAGTTGCCCAAATCCAAAGCTTATCAAGAGAAGAAAGTTACAGAAAGAAACCTTAAGAGCCATCAATCCTCTATCCAAGCAACCCAAGCAAAAGAAAAATATCAAGAAAAGCTTGATAATATTGGCTATAACGCAAGAGTCAAACAATTTGCCTACCGATTCTAAGTGAACCATCGCTATGTCAACCTTGAAAGAGAATATTAGCTGGATCCATTGCATGTCCATTTTACCTTCAGATCTCAAAATCCTATCTCGGCAGTCCTTCATCCTAGTCTCATCCTAGTTTCATCTCAGCATCATCACTAAATCCTTAGTTGCATTCTAGAGTCCTTAGCTGCATTCATCATCATCTTCCTAGCAGCATCATAGATCATCCATCTCAATTGCATTTACATCATCTTTTTAGAGAAAGCATTGTTCCATCATCCTTCACCATCTTTCCATCAGCGATCCACCAATCAGAGTCCCATATCCTTCATCCAAATCTAGCATCCAATATCCAAATCAGAACTCACCATCCTTTGCACCAAATCTAGAGATCCAAATCCACAAGTACTTAGTGTTCAAAACCTTTGAGTTGTTTCCACCCCCTATCCCAAATTAGAAATCATCCCCTTTTTTACAGAGCATTGTCTAAAGGAAATCCAACTTGTCCTTGCATAGCCTCATCATCTCGAGCAAGAGATTGGCTTGTATTGATAAGAATCCAGTTGACCGAAGATCATTAGTCTATCCTAGGTTGGCCAAATCCTACTACTGATCCTCCATCAGAAAAAACAACAGCTCATTGTTGACACTTAGTAATCTTCCACCAGCATCCCACCAATCCTCCACCCAATCTTGACCCAAATTAGAACACCCCACCAAGCCTCCATCATCACCAAGCTTTTTTACCAATTTCCCACCATCTCCCATCAATCTTCCACCATCCTTGATCCAAATCCAAGCATTCCACCAATCCTTGCATTGCATTCTAGAAATTCATCATCCTTAGAAAGTTCCTTAAGCTTGCATCCATCATCCTTTAGAGTCTTTTAGGAAACATCTTGCATCCATCTAAAGCATCTGCATCTCCATGCCTGTCGAGACAAGATCCGGATCTCGAAAAAGAAGGAACATGAATCCTTATCCAATCACCAATTCATCTGATCCCAACATTTTTTACCAGCGCAATGATAGCCTATGATCCCCAAATACAAACTGGAAATACATGGGATGATCCCAATATCCCCTTAGCTCCTCTGGCAATAGAAACATTTGTGAATCATCCAGAGAATCCACTAGTAGTCAATGCACTCATGGCCCAAAACTAGCAAAGCATGTTCACTAACTTTGCACAAACACAGACTTCCATTCCACCATATCTCCATCCTCGCATTCCCATAAACACTATCCAAATTCCAGCACAAGTATACTCTCCATTCACCCAACCATTCCTTGATCCAACCTTGCAGACATCACAAGAAACCTCTGCCATTCCCCTTCTTCTGCAAGGAAGGTTTGCAAATCCTATAACACAAGCTATAACACCATCTGCTCCATTCCCTATCATAGGTACTTCATCATCCGCCATGGCCGCCCAAGCCCTTGCACAAATCCAACACTTGTCACAAAGTCAACTCCCACCTCTTACACAAGCCTTTACACAAGTAGTTCCGCCATCTTCCATAAACCAAGTAGCACCTTTGCTCCGAGAGGGATGCAATCATCCTTCCCCTTCACTTCACAAGCATCCACATCCACACCTTTTGTGCCAGGAGGGATGCAATCATCTTTTCCTTTCAATCCCCAAGCTTCAACATCCACACCCTCATTTCAGGGGTCAACACAATCGTTTCCCTTTTTCTCCCAACAAGCCTCCACATCAGCATCATCCATTCTGAGGGCAGCGCAACCGCTCCCCTTTCATACCCAGCAAGCTTTCGCATCAACATCACCCTTTTCATGGGGAATGCAAGCATTCTCTTCATTTTCCCCCCAACAAGCATCTACCCAGGCACAAGCCCAACAAAATACCTTCACCACAAGAATGCCTTCCATGGGTTTTTCAAAACTACCATTCATGTCCCAAACTCCCATCACATCTACCTCCCTGACATCCACTGCAACACAATTCCAACCTCACACTGGTCCTCGTTGGGGTCTCACCCAAGAAGACACGAAAGCCTTTGGAATACCAACTCACTCTCCTACATCCATATTTGCAAACCAATAAGCCACCTTCTCACAAGCATCACAACAACAACCATCTCAACCTCCACCAACCTCATCCTTCACAAGCTATCCATTCCCAACAACCAGTGCTTTTTAGCAAGTTCCTCCACCTCAGCAGCAAAGTTCATCCCATTTCGCAAGTCATCCTGCCTAGCCACCCTTTGCTTCAAGCTTCCCTACATCAGTTCCACCCTTAAGCAATGCGGGAATGCACCTGACCTATATCAGTCAACCACAAAGCCAAGTTCAGCAAGGACCATCTTACCAACAATTTGCATCATTCCACTAGCCACCCCCATAGCAACCATACTTCTAGTCATAGCAACAAACCCCCATCATTCCCCAATAGCAACAAGTTTCTTCCTATCAGTCACAGCAGTAGGTCCCAGTCGTCCCACAACACCAACAAGCAATCTCATATCCACCACTGCAATATCCCCCTATGCCGCACCAACAATATCCCCAGCAAGCATCACCCCAAAGTCCACTCCAATCTACCTATCCCATTGGGCCATCTCCATATCCCACTCAAAAGTACCCACCTCAAATGGGAGTACCCGCTCAAACACCAATCAATGCTGAATGGGAAGCCATGAAGAACGCTCTTAAAGAGCTTCAAACTGGTACTGAGAACAAAACTTACAAGTTTGAGGAGGTGTGTCCTTATCTGTTTGACCGATCCATTACTGCTATACCTTTCCCCAAGCACTTTGAGACACCTAAGTTTGATAAATATCAAGGGAAAGGAGATCTAGTTAATCATATCAAATAATTCTATATGGCATGCCAAGAAGTGGCTTATAGTGATAACTATCTCTTACACCTATTCCCCAAAAGTTTGGGAGGAACCGCTATTGAATGGTTCTACAAAATACCCTGTGGGACTATCACAACCTTTGCCAAACTTTCTGAGAAGTTCATTGCCCACTATGCCCACAATGTTGAGAATGAGTTGACCTTGTTAGATCTCTGCAACTCAAAATAGAAAGATGGAGAAAGCCTAGCAAAATACTTGCAACGATGGCAGAACCTTACTACCAGGTTATCATACCAGCCACCTGAAAAGAATTTGACCAAAATCTTTATTGATAATTTGCATCCTAAGCTATCCCATTTCATGAGGATGAATTTTCTCCAAACCTATCAAGATATCAAGAGCAAGGGGATAGGTATTGAAAAGGCCCTCCTAGATGAAGGCACAATCTAACACTTCAAAAATGATGCCCAAAAACCCAGCAATGATAAATCCCGTTATTGGAATTGTAACAAGAACGTTGTTACTAATGGAGCCACTGATACCAAGCATGTCCAATTTGTCATGGGTAGTCCTTCGTCAACTCCTCCATACCAACAACAACAAGTGCCCATCCATCAGAAACCTCCTCAAGTCCATCAGCAACCCACGCAACAATATCATTCTCAGAATAACCAGCAGAATTATCAGCAACCAGCCCATCAAGCTTATCAAGGTAATCCAAACAATCAAGTCAATGCCGTCAATATTGCTCCCAAGAAGAACAAACCCAGAGCTCAAAATTATCCAAAGAAGACTTTCACACCGCTGGGTGAACCTTTGGATGTTATATTTCATCGAATGGCCAAGGTCAACTTGATTACATATCCACCGATTCAGCTAGTTGATGATACCACTCCCAAGCCTAATTGGTACAAAAATCACGAGTACTATGATTATCATCATGTCAAAGGACACACTACCCTAAAGTGTATGAGACTCAAAAACTATATCCAAGATCTCATTGATCAAAAAGAGATTCAAGTAGATACATCTGCTCAAGCCTCGCCAAATGCCAATTTGCAAATTTATCAGAATGTGTTCCCACAACACAATGCTGGGAACAACCAAACTAAAGCCAATCATCCCCAGAACCATGGCAAAGGAAAGCAAGAAGATCACACTACTGCCTATATCAATTATGACAATATTGTTGGACGTATAACCCAAGTTGAGCCCACAGTCAATACCATCCATGTCAGAGGAGCAGATCATCAATGTGCTATTACTACCCACAGAGGCCAGATAACTATTGCTAGTGCCCGTCCAAGGCCAGTACACAATGCACACAATGTATAGTACAACCTCATAGAACACCTTGGGAACACACCAGCCCAAATATCCATCTTGGACCTTCTCCGCACTTCACCTCTCCATCAGGAGATCCTTGACTGAGCTCTCAAAGAAGGACATGTCCCCACAGACATTAACACCACCCAGTTTGAGACCCTTGTGGGACATCTATCCACAGCTTGTGCTTTATCCTTCAAACCATCTGACATGCTAGATGTTGCACCTGACCATACTCTCCCTCTCCGCATCGCCATCATGGTTAGAGACTTTGCCATCAAATAGGTCTTAATAGATAATGGCTCAACCATGAACTTGTGTACTTTGAAATTCATTCAGCAGATTGGGTTCACCCAGGCCGATATAGCACATGAAGTAATTACTATCAAATCCTATGACAATTTAGAGCGTACCTTTGAAGGTACTATTACTTTTCCTATTCAGCTGGGCCTAGCGACACATGATACTATTTGCCATGTTGTTGATCTTGACCTACCATTTAATATCCTCCTAGGTTGACCATGGATTCATTCCATTAAGGTTGTACCATCTACTTACCATCAGTGCATCAAATTTCTGCATCAAGGCACTGAGGTTACCATCCATGTTGACCCCCAACCCTTCACATACTATCGTGCGATGGAAGCATCATTCCCTCACTCCACTCATTGTCCTAGAACTGACATTGGTACTTCTATTGCTAGCTCATCTCGATCCCATTGCGATCCAGAAACCATTCTCACCTCCACCCTTTCTTCCATCAAGATCGATAACCAGGGTTGTGGTGAATACTATATACACCTAAAAATGGTCACCTAGACTATTAGCCTCTTTTGCTAAATTATCAATTGCTTATTCTTGATCAAATCCTAGCTCTATCATTTATTCGATTATTTTCTATGGGCTAACCATTTTATCCTAAGTCTTTATTTATTTAAAAGGAATATTTCCTCCACTTTTAATAAATAAAAAGCCCCCCACTTTTCCTCTTATCCTAAGTTGCACAAATAAAACATTATTCTTATTTTATAAAAAGGGAAAAAACATTTTTTGTCTCATATGGACATAAAGTCAACTCTTATTTTCCTATTGGAGGATATTTGTGCACATGGATTGCTCCTCTTTTAAGCTCCACCGTTGATTAAATCTTTTGCCTCTTAATCTCTATGGTCCATTTCTTCTCATTTCCTATAAAAGGAGAGCTCTCTTCTTCATTTCTAGATCCCAAATTTTTATGCTAACTTTATGCTGCAGGATTTCTAGGTCACTTTGGAGCTTTTGAAGATTTGGAGCATTCTTAGCATCTACATCTCATTCTTGCATTCTACATCTCATTCTTTCATTCTTAGCTTAGCTTCATATTTATGCTTTCTTAGATTAGCTTCATTTCTATGCTCTAGATTAGCTCACATAGATTAATTAGCTTGGGTTGTAACACTTGCATATTTTCTTTCATAGCTTAGCTTGCATTTCCATTTCTAGAATAGAATTGCATTGCATTTTCATTCTTGATTCTTGAAGATATTGGCATTTTTTCCCTTGTCTTCATTGAATCTACCATTGCATGGTTTACTAGCAAGGTTATAGGCTAAATAGCTCTAGCTGAGAGCATTCTTAAAACCCTTGCACTCCATGCCTAGGGAGCTATGGATCAATTTTTGAGACCTCATTCTTGAGTGTTCTTGAATGCAATGATTCATAGAAGTGTGACACATTTATAGCACACATTTTTGGCACCCACCGTGGGGCAGAGTAGACTAGCTTTGTCCCTTCCTTTTCTGCATTTCCATCATTTTTTGCCAATTTTTCGGCAAATTTTTAGCTTAATTTTTAGTCTCTATTTTTTTGTCTCAGACTATTGTGTGATACTTTCCAGAAGTATCATGTGATATACCTATGTATGCATGTGTGATACTTCACCTGTCAGAAGTATCACCTGGCTATAGTAGAGAATATCGCCTGGTCTCGGGTGAAGTATCACCTGGTGTCGAGCGAAATATCACACAGTTAGAAAAGTATCGCCTAGTATACTGTGAAGTATTGCATGATACTGGTGTCTGTACTATGTCTGTACTTGACAGTGAGCTATTTTTGAGTTATTTAATCCATCTTGCAAGTTTTGGGTTCTTAACTATCTTTTTAAAAAATTTTGAAAATTCCAGCGTATTTTTTTGAAAAACGGGCACCTATTTTTTTTGAAATTTTGCAAATGGTATTGAAAATCAAAGTGTGATATATCGTTGGAAAGGTCTTTTTGAGCCTAATCCAACCATGCTAGTTTCATTCTCAGATTTTACCATTTGATTAGCTATTTTACTTGCAGATTATCTAATTTTTGATGTGCTAACCCTTGTGGGCCTAACAAATTGTGGTTGTAGGTGCACTTGCTTGAGATATTTTGCCAAAAGAACGCATGTCAAAGAGGGCTACTAATGGTTTTTTTAGGGTTGCCCTAAGCATAAAAACCAAATCAAGTGCTTGTTTAATTTCTTTCTTTATTAAGTGCAGCATAGACTAGTTGTTTCATTTCATAGGCACTTAATACCTTGTTGCAGAAATTTTGAGGTGGTAGGAGAGTATGCTCTTCACCCTTGTGGTGAAATAGAAATCTTGACCCATCTTGAGATTTTGAAAGAAAGGGGGTAACTAAATCTTTGTTTGGTGTGTTTGGGTGAAGTTTTTGAGATAGGGGAGTATGCTCTTCACCCTTGTGGTGAACCAAAAACCTTGAACCTCAAGAATTGATCCACTTTTTGTTTAGATTTAGAATCTTTTAGCGGGCCTACTCTTGAGCAATCAAGAGGAATGACCCAAGTGGGGACAAGCTTTTTACCAGCTCTTTCAACCCACTATAATCTCAAGGCTATCAAGGACACAAAACCTTGGTAGACATAGTACTTATCTTCGCTTGATGTGAGTAACTTGTGGGATTGTGACCATGAGGAAAGCATTAAGAAAGAATGCTTAAGGTACTCTTGAGGCCATGAGGTCCTAGTCCTTTATGAGGAGCAAGAGGGGTGCTATGAATGGAAGCCCTTACTATGAACCTTTAGATAGAGGCCACCTTATTTTAGCCGCTTAGCTTCTTGGTGCAAGGATTGATCCAAGTGGACTTACCCAGATCACCCTAAGACACTCACCATATGTGTTCCTTTGGTTGTGTTTTTGACACTTCCATGACAATGCCAATATCTCTTGTGGGCAACCACTTGGTGTGAGGCAAGGGAGCATCAAGTTGTGGGCCAATTTGCTAAGTAATGAGCCTTGTCCTTCTAGGTAGTAATTGCTTGAATTGTCTTCGATTGTGCTATACCAGTGTAAATGTTCTTGACATTCAAATAATCGATAAAACTCATAGAATTTTTCATTTTGATATCATAAGTGCTTGTCTTGGCAAGGTTGCTTTTGCCTTTGTTTCAAGTGTTATATGACATGTTTGATCCAATACTGTTTGCAAACCTGTCTTTTATCTGTTGTTACTGCTTGTCAAACTGAAAAATTGCACTATCCAACCTTTGAACTTGATCAAAACACTTCAAAATTGAGATTTTTTATGTTCACTGGTCAAAAAGTCATACAAATCTACAACAGTGTCACATCCTATTCTAAGAATTATTGTGCGATAGTTCGCTCCTACACAACTGTCACCCCGCTTGCCTAGAAAGTGTCACTAGCCTTACTGGAAACTGTCATAGAGTGTCTTTTTCTGTTCTTACCTAAAGCTGGTTTGTTATCTACATGCTTAGACTTGTTCTAGACTGAAACAAATGAGCTAAAACTATTTGATTTGAGCTTAACGAATGCTACTCTTGATCACTTGTCGCATCAGGGTTACCTCTCTAGCTACTTGCTTATTGAGCTTCTTGCTCGCTGCTCGGCTTTAGTCAATTGATTGTTGTAAGTGCTTGAGCACTTTTGACAAGCCATCTCTCTATTGTTCTACTTTGACAAGTGATCTTTATTATCTTTTCTTATCTCAAATCTGAGAAACTTTGTCTCATTCTATTAGTCAACCAACATCTCTTTTCATGCCGGTTACAACTCGATCTCAATTTGAGCAGGAGAGTCATCCTCCGTTCAATTATACACAGTTACCTTCTCCAACTAGATGCTCATGAGCACCCATTAGCAAAAATAGTTCTATTTCTAACCAATCTGAGGATTCTAAGGCTACCCCGTGGTACAAAGGAGGTTTCCTCTTTTCCACATTCAAGACCCCCAAAAACACAGATAGTGTCTCACTCACTTTGACTGAACAAGAAAAATTTCAATGCTTGCAAGAACACTTTGAGCATAAGGATAACCTACTGCTAGGTGCATGGCTTATAGAGGGACATTTCATGAGCAACCTGAGACTAGTAATCATGAGCATAGACCTCTTTTTATCAATGGAAACAATGGAAACAACATGCCACCAAGATCTCCTCCAAGACCTACTTTTGCTATGCCTTCTTCACCTCCTAGGCCCCCTCCCTCTCAACATGAGGCAGAGGCTAATGATGAGATTTCTAGTGAGGATCTTATGAGATTTGAACAAGATGTGGTCCCAATGAATGATGCATAAGCTTTTAGAGCATAATGGCGATCAATATTTTCAATATATGACTTCTAGAGGATACAAGCTTCCTCCTAGCTATGATGTCAGACAAATTGTCCAACAAAGAGTACCAACTGAATTAGAAGTCCTTCAAGAAGAATTACGTCAGACAAATCAATGCCTTACCCAAATGGCATTTGAAAGAGAGCCTCCAAAGGTCTCTTTTGTAGAATCAATTTGTGCTCTTCCCTTTGATAGGAGTCTATACATGGTCCCATTTCTTAGGGATATTGAGGTTCCCAAATATGACAAGTATGATGGAAATGGTGATCCTCATGACCATGTGCGTCACTTTTACACTCTTAGTATGGACTTTCTTCATGAAGACACATTTCTTCTATGATTATTCCCTCAAAGTTTAAGAGGACAAGCTTTAGAATGGTTTGCAAAGTTGACACCTCCTTTGAAGACTTTTGATGAGTTGGCTATGTGCTTCACACAACACTATTCATACAATATCCAACAACCTATCACCATGATAGATCTTGGTGCTTTGAGACAAAACCAAGGAGAATTATTTGCTACTTATTTGCAATGTTGGAGGTCATTGTATTCTCGATATCCTCATCAGCTACCCAAAAGGGAAAAGATTGATATTTTTGTCAACGCTCTTGTGCTTGAGTTGTATTATGATCTAAGGAAATAACTGTTCTCCTCTTTCAATGACATGGTTGAAAGTACATATCGAATTGAGGATGTAGCTATAAAAAAAGGGGATATTCTTATTAATAAAGATGCTAAAGGAAATGGCAAAGACAAGAACAAACCTTGAAATAAAAACAAGTATGTTAATGATGGGGTTGTTGATGCTCCTAAAGTTAAAGAGCCTACTTTCAATCTCTCTAATGCTATCTATGAAATAAAACAATAAGAAGCTACCAATGCTCATGGTGCTCCTAAACCTCAATATGAAGATAAGCCTAAGAAGTCATTTTGAAAGAGAATCTATACCAAGTTGGCAGAACCTTATGATGTGATCCTTAAGACTTTGGTTGACAATGGATATCTTACGCTTCCTGATAAACTTGGTAACTAGGATCTGATAAATAAGCCCGATTAGTGGAGAGAGGATCATTATTGCCATTATCACAGAAACAAGGGACATCTGACAGACAATTGTTTTAAGCTTAGGGATGATATTCAAGACCTCATTGATAACAACACAATCTCCACTGATGGCTTAACTAAAAATTTTGATCACACAGCTTTCAAAGATCCTCTACCTAAGCATGATAAGGGGGAAACTTCTCAAGCACATAAGAAGAATCATGATGCTAAGATCAATTACATGTATCCTTCTAATACGCCTGTGATCAACATGGTAGAGCCCGTTGAGAATGTTTTAATGATGAGGTCTCAAGAGGATAATAAAGCCAATCATGGTAAGCCAAAGTGGGTCTTGCAAACACATGGTAGTTCATCTTCCAGAAGTGAGACACTGAATGCTGTTACTAGGGGGCAAGCCAAGATTGTTCTTAAAACTGCACAAAATCCCAAGCAAGCTTTGCCTTCCAAACAAGCGGCTCCTTCAGCCACCCCTAGCTATGATCTTGTCCAACATTTGCAAAAGACACCAGCACAAATATCTATCCTTGATTTTCTTTGGTTATCCCCTTTGCATAGAGAGATTCTTGATGAGGCTCTACGTACAACATGTGTTCCCAATGACATTGATCCAGATCAATTCCAAGCTATGGTCAACCACATTTCATCTCTGCTATCTCTCTCCTTTTCTGTAGAAGATGACATATCTATTGCTCACCCACATAATCTAGCTTTACACATTGAAGTTCTAGTCTATAATACCCGAGTCCACCGAGTCCTGATAGACAATGGTGCAGGGTTAAATATTGTTTCTTTCAATGTCATACAATAGTTGGGTTTGTCAGAATTTGTTGTGGATTCTAAGAAGAAGATTACTATAAAAGCTT
The DNA here is from genome assembly GCA_027943335.1 of Chamaecyparis obtusa. Lineage (NCBI taxonomy): Eukaryota > Viridiplantae > Streptophyta > Pinopsida > Cupressales > Cupressaceae > Chamaecyparis > Chamaecyparis obtusa. Next base: position 693,371 of record BSBK01004810.1, read on the forward strand.
ATGACGAAGTGGAAAGATCTTCCAAAGGTCTTGTCATGTTGCCTATCTGAGTGGGCCCTATCACAAAAGATATTAGCTTCCAAGTATTGGACATCCCACTCGCATATAACATTCTTTTGGGTCATCCTTGGATCCATGACATGCAGGCTATTCCTTCCACTTATCATCAGTGCATCAAATTTCTGTACAATGGCACTGAAGTTGTGATTCCCGGAGACCATACTATTGCTATTAATGCTCTTACTGCCGCTGAAAAATTTGTCCCTCACAATGAACCTTCTATTGATCCTAGTACGTCTCTAGTTGCTACTAAGAAAACACTTAAGATGATGAGCCTTGGTATGGGTGAATATACACTGGATTCCTTTTCTTCTATACCTATTTCTCCAGGTCATATGGGAGACCTTCTGATCACATGAAGCCTTCCACTTCTGCTATGACGATCTTTGATACTTTTGTTCCTTCATCCATTCCTTTAGAAGCAAAAAGAGAAGAACAAGCTATTCAAGAGTGGATCTATAGAGAAGATGAGGGTAGATTTTCCCTCGATAATTCCAAAAATACTGCCATGCTTAGTAATTCAGACATAGATACAGATGAGTCACCACTGCACACTATGGTTTAAATGGGAGATAATCTTCCTTCTACTTCACTTCTTTGGGGAGAAGAATGTATATCTACTGATGATATAGCTGAGGCCTCTATGTCTAGAACCTATGTGCCTAAAGAATCATTGAACTATGATAGACAACATCGCAACATTGCACAACTGCTACAAAGAGGTGATCTATCACATAATGACATGAGTATCTCTACTTCTCGGCATCTTAAGCCTCTTCCAGAAGATTCTTCCATAACAGATATGGATTTTGATGTATTTTATACCTCTCGTAACCCACCCGACATAGTAGATGAGTCTCGTGTAGGGTCTGATGATTTTGTTCCCTGTATTGCCTTAGTAGACTATGTTGGTCCTTCTATGACAAATCTAGATCTATCTACTTTTGGAGCTTACCCTATAGGCTCAACTTCTCTTGTCACCAGAGATGACACCCCTCACATAAATGTTGTTGAACCAATCACTTCATTTCATCTCGCATTAACACCTGTTACTTATTCCACCAGTGAACTAGCAACAAAAAAGATTGAATCAACAATCAAGTATCATAGTCATCACGTCAAAAGAAAAGAGCAATGGTTGGATAGCAAAAAACACATTGTGGCAGTATCTAAACCTAAGAAAAGTAAAAATAAAAATCTGCTCAAAAATAATGATTCTCAAATAAAAGATGACAAGTTGATTCTCTAACAAAAAATGGTGCACTACTTCAAGCATGATCTCATATCTGTTACACTTCAGCCCATTCCTAGAGATGAGAACAAAGTTGCTAATGCCTTGGTTACTTCAACATCCATCTTACAAATGAAAAAGCATAAATTTCTCTTCAAGTTCCTAGTGGATGAATTGTGCTCCTACCTTCCACCTCATATCCCTCCTAAAAATCCACCACTCCATTCTTCCCGCCATCCCTTACACTTTGCCTTTGTTTCTGGTGACTTGTATAGGAAGGGTCTAGATGGAACTCTCCTTAAGTGTCTAGAAATAGAGGAGTCAGAAAAAGTGCTAGCTGAAATCTATGATGGCATATGTGGATCACATTCTAATGATCCTCCACTAGCTTAGACATTTCTTAGGGCTGGTTATTATTGGTCAAACTGGTTGAGAGATCCTATCGTCACAGTTGCAGCATTTGGGCCTGGGGCCTATCAGTTCTCTACATCAGAGGAAGCAGATTCTTGATGCCCATTTCTATCTGGGGCATTCTTTGTACATATTTATTGATCCTGAAAAAACTTCAAAAAAATTCATATATGATGCTGAAAAAATTCAAAAAAATCCAAAAATAAAAAAAATAAAAATAAAATAGAAAAAGTGCCTTGGTGAAAATCTAGAAACAGGCGCCTTGGTAGCAAAAATATAAAAAAATTATAAAAAAGTCCTTAAAAAATTGCAATAAATCTATCAAGTGGTGAAAACCTGAAAACAGGCATTGTTTGAGACCCTCTGCACCTATGTCTATCAGTCTTGCGTGGCACTCATTCGCTCCACTTCTCGCTTTGCCTCTCCTAGCTTGGAATTGATTCTTGTCTTAGTCTAGGGGGCATATGTTGTTCAAGCTCATCTTGGGTCTCTTTGTGTGTCTAGGTTTCTTAGGCACCTTGAAAATGGTGTTTTTCAACACCACCCCAATAGTGTTTTTCAACACTACTCTTGCGTCAAGTGTTTCTCAACACTTATCAGAAATCCTACCTGTAGTCTAGATGATGCAATATTTCTCACTGGTAGATGTGATACTCAAAGTTTGACTCTATGACCTACACACACGCACTTAAACATTTGACTCACTGAGACTTGCTTGGCTTTATTTCTTTGTGTGCTATCTATGATGCTTTCTTTGCTGAGTGTTCTCCCCCTATGATCATTTTTTATGATGCATAGCTAGAAGACTGAGGGAATAAGAACATGTTTTATTTCTTTATCTTCTTGTGGGTATATTTTGTTGATCCTAACTATCATGAGCATTTATGCTAGTCTTACTTGACACATTGGGATCTACAAGGTATTATCCTTGACTGTTTCACAAGTGCATGCTTATAGTCATCTTGACTTTCTTGTGTCTCAATACGAGCATAATCGTGCTATATCAAACTTAGGTAATCTCACTGCACTAGTCATCTTGACCTGCATGTCTTTGATGCCTAGGTGGGATTTCCACATTTCTATCTGATATAGATCATATTCAAATTCACATAGTTATGCTAGTGTGTATTGTATGATCTTGTGACACTACCAATAACGCTCGATGATGAATATTAGATATCTATTAGCATTGTGACCTTGCAAGTAAACCACTTTTCATGTAGCTTGCATTTTTAAGTTCATGTTAGTTAGTTTTTCATCTTGCATATGGAGAGAGCTCTCCTTTTCATATTTCATGGACTTGTTAGTCAACTGCGTTCACCTTTCGCTTCTTCCCGATCATGTCTTTCACTTCTAGTCTTTCATATCCCATCATTTTCTCTTCATTTCAGGATCAAAACTGAAATCTGCGTTCACCTTTCTTCTTCTTTCGCACAGTTGGCTGATCTTTTGAGGCCTGATCCTTCGATCTTTACTGGGGCATTCTTCACCTCTTCATCCCCATCTCTTTCAAACTTCCAGTCTTTCATTCACTTTCAAATCCCAAGTTCAAATTCTTCCCCTCCGTGGTGTTTTCGGGTTGAGGGACCACTTGGTTCATGCCCCGGGTCCCATGTGTGGGGCATATCTTCACTACTTGATGGTTATTCTATTCTCTTTCTTCGATTATGATTTCTAGTGATTTGATCATGTTGCTCTTGCTTCTGCATTCCCTCTACTTGGATTTCACTTTCGATCCCGAGGGGGCAGACACATCATATCTTATTGGCTATCTCTTTCCTAAGTGTTCATTACTGTCGCTACTAGGCTGATCATGCAGGATTTTCTATTTTTCTGCACTTCATTCTTTGGAGTCAGAATGCTATTGCTTGCCTTCTTGGCTATCTCTTGCTTTCTTGGCTGATTTGAGTTGATTTGTGATCCCAAATCGATCTCACATTCCAACTTCATTCTTTGACTGCATGTGTTCCCAAATCGATCACACATTAATCAAAGAGGGGCAAATGTATACACCTAAAAATGGTCACCTAGGCTATTAGCCTCTTTTGCTAAATTATCAATTGCTTATTCTTGATCAAATCCTAGCTCTATCATTTATTCGATTATTTTCTATGGGCTAACCATTTTATCCTAAGTCTTTATTTATTTAAAAGGAATATTTCCTCCCCTTTTAATAAATAAAAAGCCCCCCACTTTTCCTCTTATCCTAAGTTGCACAAATAAAACATTATTCTTATTTTATAAAAAGGGAAAAAGCACTTTTTGTCTCATATGGACATAAAGTCAACTCTTATTTTCCTATTGGAGGATATTTGTGCATATGGATTGCTCCTCTTTTAAGCTCCACCATTGATTAAATATTTTGCCTCTTAATCTCCATGGTCCATTTCTCCTCATTTCCTATAAAAGGAGAGCTCTCTTCTTCATTTCTAGATCCCAAATTTTTATGCTAACTTTATGCTGCAGGATTTCTAGGTCACTTTGGAGCTTTTGAAGATTTGGAGCATTCTTAGCATCTACATCTCATTCTTGCATTCTACATCTCATTCTTGCATTCTTAGCTTAGCTTCATATTTATGCTTTCTTAGATTAGCTTCATTTCTATGCTCTAGATTAGCTCACATAGATTAATTAGCTTGGGTTGTAACACTTGCATATTTTCTTTCATAGCTTAGCTTGCATTTCCATTTCTAGCATAGCATTTCATTGTATTTTCATTCTTGATTCTTGAGGATATTGACATTTTTGCCCTTATCTTCATTGAATCTCCCATTGCATGGTTTACTAGCAAGGTTATAGGCTAAATAGCTCTAGCTAAGAGCATTCTTAAAACCCTTGCACTCCATGCCTAGGGAGCTATGGATCAATTTTTGAGACCTCATTCTTGAGTGTTCTTGAATGCAATGATTCATAGAAGTGTCACACATTTATAGCACACAAATACAACCTACATGATGCATTTGCCGTAGGGGCCCTCCCACGTGATCCACATACCCAAGGGCGCCTGAGTCACCAAAGCAAGTCTATTGAAGAGCATCATGAAGTCAAAAGAATGGGACCTATGACTTTTGAATCCTATGGCACATTAAACAGTCAAGAAATGGATCCTAAGATTAATAGGTGGTTGTACAAAGATCCCCCACCACTTGACAAATAACTTCTTGGCTACTTCAAAGATAAATATCCACAATCGTACAAGTACACTACTAAGCAATGGAACTACCAAGGTGGTGGTCTAGGACCACAAGAAGGTGGAAGCAAAGACCCAATTACAGCATCCAAGAACCCACAACATCAGGGTCTTGGCTTTAATACCCCTCGCCTGCATATACAAGTGCCCAATACCGCAACTGGGGGCACCAACATGACTAACGTTCCCCTCTTGAATAGCCAGGATGACCTCGTAGAGATTGAAGACATCCCTAAAGAGAAAGACATCAAATCCTACGATGATATCTTTGACGATGACACCCTCCTGGGGACTTCTATCCTCTGACAACTTGCCATCAATCTCATAGAACTTCCCCTCATTCACCCTCAACTCATAGACTGGGACCAACCAAGCATAGCACACATCGATGAGTTCCAAAGCATGGAAGCACTCCTAGAATTCATGGGGGCATCAGGCCCACAATCAGTTCATAATTCAGATTCAACTCACATCTATAAGCTTGACCCAGAAGGATACTTCGGAGAGGAGGAAAGCTTTAGCTACAAAAGAGAAATAGAAAGTGTAAAACATGAGTCCTTATGTGAAAACCCTTCTGGGGCACATTCTGATTCCAAAAAAGTAAAAATAAAGAGTGTATCTTCTAGTGAAAACTTGGCAATTCAAGCACTAGAAGATGAAGACTCGCCTCTTCCTCCCATCTAGGATTACAGACCTGAGCAGTCACCTATCATCATAGAAGAAACCAAGCTAGTCAATTTAGGTATAGAGGAATGTCCAAGGATCACCTACATTGCAGCCAACATGACAGAAGGTGAAGAAATGGCTTTCACTACGCTACTTCAAGAAGCTACTACGAACTTTGCATGGTCATATGCACACATGCCTGGACTTGATCCTAAACTTGTTGTTCATCATCTAGCTATGGACCCCAATGTTAAACCAGTAAAGTAGAAGCTACGCAAAATGCATCCCAAAGTAGCTCTATTGGTAAAAACAAAACTAGAAAAGCTCCTGGATGCAAAGATTATCAGAGCTATAGATTATTCAGATTGGATCTCCAACATGGTACGTGTCACAAAGCCTTCCGGTGACATCCAAATTTATACAGATTTCTGGGACCTAAACAAGGCATGTCCTAAAGATGATTTCCTTCTACCTAACATAGACATGATCATAGATCTTAGAGCGGGCCATGAAATGTTGTCACTAATGGATGGTTTCTCTAGATACAATCAAATTCATATAGCAGTAGAAGACCAACACAAAATAGCATTCACCACTCCATGGGGTACCTTCTACTACAACATGATGCCATTCGGGATAAAGAATGCAGGAGCCACATATCAGAGAGCGATGACAGCAATCTTCCATGACATGATCCACAAGATCCTAGAGGACTATGTGGATGATATTCTTGCAAAATCAAAAACACGCCATGAACACCTTGACATTCTTGAGAGTGTGTTTGATCACCTGCAGCACTATAGGTTATGGCTCAATCCAAAGAAATGTGTCTTTGGTGTTACATCTAGAAAGCTCCTAGGTTTCATAGTATCACAACGAGGCATAGAGATTGACCCTAAAAAGGTCAAAGAAATAATAGAAATGCCTCCCCCAAGAACACTCAGACAGCTCAGAAGCCTACAAGGAAAGCTTCAATCAGTACGTCGGTTCATTTCTCAGCTGGTAGACAAGTGCCAACCTTTTATGCATCTTTTATGCAAAGACACAAGCTTCAAATGGGATCCCATATGTCAGAGAAGCTTTGATAAGCTCAAGGAGTATCTAGCTAATTCTCCAATCCTAGTACCACCAATTTTAGGATGCCCTCTTATACTCTACATTTCAACAACCACTACAGCACTAGGGGCACTCCTAGCTTAGCATGATGACGAAATCAAAGAGAGAGCCATCTACTACATTAGTCGAACTCTTATTAGCTATGAGCTTAATTATTCACCCATGGAAAAAGCATGTCTTGCAGTGGTTTTTTCCACTCAAAAGCTTAGACATTACATGCTCAGTCACACAATCAAGCTCCTTTCAAAGGTAGACCCCCTCAAATATCTACTATCAAAGACAACTCTCACAGGCCGTATGGAAAAATGGGTCATGATACTCAGTGAGTTTGACATCCAGTACATAGATCAAAAAGCAATCAAAGGGAAAGTCATTGCCGATCAGCTAGCAGAACTACCACTGGTGGATGCTTATCCACTAATCATGGAATTCCCTAATGAACACTTATGTATGATCGAAGAATGACCCATGTGGAAACTATACTTTGATGGCTCCTACACATCACATGGCTTAGGGGCAGGAATTCTATTTGTCACACCTCAAAGTGACTACATCCCAAAGTCATTCAAGTTGGGATTTTCATGTACCAACAACATTGCAAAATATGAGGCACTCATCCTAGGTCTCAAAACAGCCATTCAATGGAATATCATAGAACTGCAAGTGTTTGGCGATTCATAGCTGATTATCAAGCAAGTCCTAGATGAATATCAAACAAAGGATGACAAGTTGTTACTTTACAAAGAGCTGGTGGATAGATTGAATGAGCATTTCCTAAATCTACAATTCACACAGATACCCAGACTTTAGAACAAAGCAGCGGATGCAATGGCAACTATTGGGTCCTTGTTAGAAATCCCACGCGACGCATCACGGTATGAATTCCTAGTAGAGCAGCTACATACACCAGCTTATGAGAACGTTGATATAGAAATGGTGTGTGTCTTGGTTGGTCCCCAATCCCCATGGTACCATGACATCCATGCATATCTAAAGAATGGTATCATATCTCCCCATCTCACCAATAACCAACGCCAAAACCTTATTCGCAGAGCTTCCCGCTACACTCTTGTAGCCAACACCCTTTATCATCGAGGGTATCACAATATCCTCTCTAGGTGTTTAGATTCAAATGAGGCCATCCTAGCTTTACAAGAGGTCCACGCTAGAATTTGTGGTGCCCACACAAGTGGCATGGTTCTAGCTAAGAAGTTGCTTCAAGTTGGGTACTATTGGCCCACCATGGAACATGATGCTTGTGAGTTTGTTAGAAAATGTTTACCATGTCAGCAGCATGCAAATTTGATTCATGCACCAGCACAAGATTTGCAGCCCATTGCGCCACCTTGGCCATTTTCATGTTGGGGCTTTCACCTTGTCGGCTTAATCACTCCCCTTTCCTCGGATGGACACAAGTACATAATCACTGCCATAGAGTACTTCACCAAATGGGTTGAAGTGATTCCACTCACCCTAACTACTGGTATCCAAATATCCAAGTTCATCCTTTACCACATCATTTTTCACTTTGGCATACCATCTACCATCTTCACTGACCATGGCACACCTTTTGAAAACCAACATGTGGATGATCTGTGTGCTAGACTCCACATCCATCACCATTTCTCCAGTCCATATTTCCCTCAAAGAAATGGCCAAGCTGAGGCAACCAATAAAACTATCTTGAAAATCCTCAAGAAGGTTGTCAATGATTCTGGTCATGATTGGCACCTCCAAATTAATCCCACCCTTTGGGCCTACTGTACTTCTTATCACACTCCCACAGGCACCACCCCATATTCCCTTGTACATGGTGCCAAAGCTGTTCTGCCGATCAAGGTTGAGCTCCCATCATTGCGAGTCTCCATGAAGAACTACACCAGTGATGAAGACTATCGTGTGGCCCATCTCACACAGCTAGACCTGTTAGATCAAAAGAGACAACAAGCCTATGATCACCTAGTTGCATACCAGAATCGACTCAAAAGGATTTATAATAAGAAGGTCCATCCCAGACAATTTTAGGTTGGTGACATGGTCCTCAAAGAAAATCAGAAAGTCCAAGCAAATAGAGAAAAGAAAGGCAAGTTTGAGCCTACTTGGTTGGGCCCCTATGTTGTCACAGGATGCTTCAACTCTGGAGCTTATTAGTTATCTACACCAGAAGGTGAGCCTTTGAATGATCCAATCAACATCATACATTTGAAGAGGTTCTATGCTTGAACCAGATCTACATATTCAAAAAATCTATAAAAATTGGAAAAAGCAAAAATAAAGCAAAAAAAGAAAAAGAAAAATAATCATCCAATGGTGAAAACTTGGCAATTCAAGCACCTTGGACAAGTATGTTGGTGAAAACCTAGCAAACAGGCACCATACATAGTGGACCAAGTCATTATCTATCAAACTCCCATCCCTCCATCCCAACATCTCAATCCTTTTTCTACCATCCCCATCCCCATCCACCATCCCCCAGCATTCCTCTTTTTCATAATCCTCCAGCAAATCCGCAATCCTAACTGCACATATCTTGTACCATATCTTGTACCCTATCTTGCACATATCTTGCACATATTTTGTACCATATCCTGTATATCCTGTATAGCGTGATCCTTCCTGTACCATATCCTATATAGCGTGATCCTTCATGTATATCTTGTATAGAGAGATCTTCCTATCCCCAATCCTAAGCTTCTGTACATATCCATTGTATCTCTTTTCCCATCTATTGTACATATCCTCACGTCTTGTTGTGCATAGTCCTCGTTAGTCCTGTAGCTGCATTTGATTAAAACATCTTGTCCTACCCAGCCTTGTACATCAGCAATATCAATTGTCGACTATCCTTGATCATCATGACCATCTTTGAACTACATCATTTTCCAATCAAGAACACTCATTCTCCCCATCAGCATCGGGTCTGCAGAGATGTATGCTTCTATTTTGTCTGACCTAAGCCTAATCACTAGTCCCCTCAGTTGTATCCTTCCTATCTAACCTAATCTTCCACCAAGCACACTAGGTCCATGTCGATGCATCCTTCCACACATTCAGACCAATCTTCCCACCCTCAATCGCATCAAATCTCTCTCCTTGGCAAAGGATGTCCTTTTGGAGTTCTCATTTTGGTCTTGGATTTTGTCCTTTGGATCTTGTTAATCTTTTACGGCTTCTCGTTGTTCTCTACTCAAAGTCGCCATGATCCTTTATATCATGGTGCACTGCGAATGAGGATAATCTGGGGCAAGGTCTTTTGATCTTTTGCTTCTGCCTGTGAGTCAGTCATGTGTTTGTGGTTTCTTCAGCATCGTTTCCACCATGCCTCCTTCTTAGGATCATGTTTGATGCTGGGGCAACCCTGCGTGTCTTTTTAGTGTCATTTCTCTGCAACGCTAGTGACAAGGCCTCGTGATCCCAGTATCCTTGGCAAGTCTCTAGCACTGCTATGTTAAACTAGGTTGTGCTCTCCACATTTGCACTTGGAGCTTCCCCAATCCCCTGCATCTAGCATCATATAAATTAATCTTGCATCTTGCATCTCTCATGTAGTTGCATCCTACATTTTGCATTCCATCTCATCTTGCATTCACTCATCTTTGCTCTTGGACGCTTGGTTATTTATCTCCCCTTCTTCCACGGTCCTTCCTTCTTTGTTTCCTTTCGAGAAAATTCCACAACGTTTACTCCTTGCGTTATTTTCTCGAGGGGGCACAATCCCTTATTCCTCTAAATTCTAGCCTTGGGCATCTTATTTTCTTGTCTTTGACGCCATGCTACTTGCGTCATCGCATCAAAGAGGGGCAAAATGTAGACACCTAAAAATCTTTTAGAAAATAAAGTATTTTTATTTTATGAAAAATCCTTCATGACATCATCATTTATTAATTAATTAATTAATTTTTATGTCATTAAATCCCTTTATCTTAATTAAAAATATTTAATTAAGAAATCCCTCCCAAAAATGTTTAAATCTTATTTAAACATTATCTCCTTATTTATTAATTATTTAATTAATAAATTGACCAAAAATCCCAAAATAAATTATTTATTTATTTTTTGCCCAAAACTTAGCCAATTTCCTTAAGACCACTAATCTCTTCCAGAATCTTCTAATCCTTCTTTAATTTCGATTAAAGGCTAATCCCTTCTTTTCCTAACCCTAATCCCAAGTCAAATATTTAATTAAGATTAAATATTTAATCCTCATATTTATTAAATTCATTTTAATAAATATTCTCAAAACCTAAACCATGGAAATAAATAAATCTTCATCTATTTCTTAAAATCCATATTTATCCTAAGGAAATTCTAGACTCTTCTAGAAAGTCCTAATTCTAATCCTAATCCTAATCCCCCCCCTAATCCTGTCACATTCCCTAACCAAGGTTAGCCAACTCCTAAACTTAAGCCAAAGTCAACAAACTTCTAGAGACTTCTCTTACATGCATTAAGTGCATTTAAGGCCTCCTTATCCCTCTTACATGCATTTATCATGCATTTAAGAAGCCCCTCACCCCTTTCTTACACCCTTTGACCTTAGGCACATTTCTCAAATTGTGCACATCCCTCCCATCTTTCAACCCAATGCCCTTGTGACACTTGTCACAAGGAGGTGGCCCTGAACTAGCACAATCCATGTGCTCAACTTTGAATGAATCTTGGCCTCTCTTAAGGATTTTGATCCTGGCCACTCATTTCTCCTTCCCAAATCCTATAAATGCTCCTCCTTTCAAGAGAAAATTTAATTAGCTTAGCTTTTATTTCAAGCATTGTTATCATGCCCATTTAGCTCTAGACTTAGCATAATCATCCTAATTTAGCTTACTTTTAAGCATTTTAGCTCATCTTAAATTAGTAATAATGGATTAACTAATTCCTTCCATTGTTTTGCATAAGCATAGCATCATATCACATCTCTATTTGGCTTAAAATCAATCTTAGCATAAATCTCATGTAGCTTAATATTCATATCAGCATCATTTGGATCCTTGAGGCTTTAGGGGAAAATCAGGTGTTCTATACCTATTTTTGTCCCATTTTGGGGTTTTCATAGATTTCAATCTGTCCTAAATGCATAAAGAATATGCTCCTTGTGATTAGAGAGCACACCCACATCCCCTTAAGCAAGAGAAAATCAAATAGTGCTTGGGTGCACCTATTTTAGCTCAATTTGAGGTGGCTTAGTTTAGAGTTTTATTTGTTTTGGATTGATTTCATGCTTAGACTAACATCTAATCTTTGTTTGGCTTGAAGTTTTCCAAACCAGGTACCCTCAAAAGCCTTGTGCACATATACATATATACATATATACATATACATATATATACATACATACATATGTGTGTGTGTATATGTATATGTATGCATATATATATTATTTTATTCAAATTATGCACAAAGAAATATAATTATTATAATATTATACTTAGTATCAAAATACAAAATTGAAAATGCAAAGGAAGAGCTTTCATTCCCGCACATGAGTTCACAACCTTGGATGCTAATTGGATTATGTTTGAGATGCATATAAGATGAAGCTAAGTAATATTGGCAACTTAGAACTTGGTACAAGGTTGATTAAATTTTATATCGATATCTAGAAATTCCTTTAGAGGTGTAGGAGTACCTAGTGCCAAAAGAACACTATGAGGCCAATAGGCAATGACACATGGTTTTGACTTTGTAAGGTCATTTTTGATGTATTATGAGTCATTTCAAATCATTATAAACCATTTTGTAAGGTAATTTGAACCATTTGTGCAAAGTAGTTCAATAGGGTCCTAGTTGGGTCAAGAAGGTCAAATTTTGCAAAAAATGACCAAGGAAGGGTAAAATTGATGTAATAAGTCTTGTTAGTCCATTTTGAAGTGATGAAAAATTCCATACAAATTTTTTTTAAGTTTTGAGTTGAAACATGTTATTTATATCATTAACACCTGATAGGGATGCTCTCCTAAGAACTACTCCTAGTTCTTCTACAAGTCTCTTTCAGGACTTTTAAGGGATTCTTATTCTCCTAGAACCCTACTACCTTAGGAGGATCCAAATCTCCTTCCCCCTACTCTCCTAGAGCTCCACTACCAATTCAAGTTCTCTGATGCAGGGCCCTCCGTAGGTCATAATCTCATACAGAAACTTCCGGAGGTCATAACTTTTGACTCAGGTCGGGGTTTTTGTTGAAATTTTTTGGGTGCGTGCCTCAGGTGGTGGCATTTGTTTTTCCAATAATCTCAGATTGATTAGGGTCCATTTTAGCACATTTTCAGGAGCTGAAAGTTTCATCTCGGGCTCTGAAATCAACTTTTAGTGTTTTTTCTCTAGTTTTTAGAAAGTTATGTTTTGTAATAAATCTGGAGATATGTTTCTAATCTTGAATATTAGTTGGCAATTCATTCTAACTTTTTCAAGGGCATGTTTAGGGAAAATCTAAACTTTTTAGGTGTTATTTCAAAAATTACCAAAAATGGCAAAAAACACGTGGAAAAAAACTACCAAAAAGGGTAATTTTTGGATTTCTTTTTTTTTCTAGTTTTTTGGTTACTTAAGAGTTTGCAGAGAATTGTAGAGGCATTCAGTGATGAATGAGAAAATCTTGAAGGTTTCAATTCTATGTTATTTGTCTTGTGATTGAATTTATTGTTAACAGAGTGTGTTGTGCTACATCATTTGGTATTAGAGCAGGAAGATGGCTGGGAGAGGAAGAGGAAGAGGAAGAGGAGGTGTAACACTGATGCAAAGATTGATGTTGGATATGTAGAGACAGATTGAATGACTCAATGAGTGAATGGATAATCAAGGGATACGAGGAGGGAATGAATCTGATGAAGAGGGAAACCAAAGAGGTGCTAACCAAAATGAAGAATATGTAGGAGAGAGGCTGGAAGAAATGAGCTATGAAGATAGAGTTCTCAGGGCTTTGGAAGGAAGGAGTGAATCAATCAATATTGATGTTTCAGACTACACTAGTAGTCTTAAGCTAGAAGAATTAATAGACTGGCTAAACGAGATGGTAAATTTTTTTGAATGGAAGCCTATGACAAAAGAAAAGAAGATGAAGTTTGCATGCACAAAACTAAAAGGACATGAAATGATATGGTGGGATCATCTCCAAAAGGAACGAACTAGAAAAGAAAAGGAAAAGATTAAGACATGGAGCAAGATGGAAAAAAAGCTCAAAGAAATTTTTTTACCCATGGATTATTCACAAACCCTCTTTCGTAGGTTCCAAAATTTGAAATAGAACTTGTATTCAGTGCAAGACTATACAAATGAATTCTATAGGCTATCCATGCGCATAGAGCATCAAGAAAATAATGAGCAGATGGATGCTAGATATATGAATGGCCTAAAATTCTCCATCCAAGATGAGTTGAGCATGCATCGTGTCAACAATATGGAAGAAGCCTACCAATTAGCCCTAAAGGCTGAAGAAAAGCATAACAGGCAATATATCTAGAGGAATGGAGGTGGTCAAAGGGGTACCTCAACTCCATTTCAAGGAGGTTCTAATAATGGTCAGGGAGATCCCTTTCAAGAATTCAAAAAAAATATAGACACTAGGCAAGATCCTCCAAATCAAGAAGGAGGAAGGGGGTTCCAAAGAGGACGAGGCTATGGAAGCGGAAAAGGCTGGGAAAATTAGAGAAGGCCTTTCACTTGTTTTGGGTGTGGAGAATAAGGACATAGAGCCTTTGAATGTTCAAATTATAACGTACCAGAAAGAAATCAAGGAGGAAAACCTAAAGTGAACCTGGTTCAACTAGAATTCATAGAAGTGGGAACAGAGAAAGAAGTCCTACTAGATGTGGGAGAAACTCTCATGATGAGGAGATCAATGATCATTCGAAAGAAGGAAGAAGTCCCTGCAAAGAACTCTGATGAATCATGGCTTCAAACCAACATCTTCAAAACTAGATGCACCTCAGGCGAAAAGGTATGCCAAGTTATTGTTGATGGGGGTAGTTGTGAGAATATGGTAGCTAAGGAAATGGTAGAGAAATTAAATCTACAATGTGAGAAACATCCTCATCCTTACCGTATTACATGGTTTAAGAAAGGAAATGAGGTTATTGTTGATAAAAGATGTTTGGTTAGGTTTACTATAGGAAAAATCTATAAGGATGAGATATGGTGTGATGTTATTCCTATGGATGCTTGTCATATTTTGTTGGGAAGGCCATGGTAGTATGATAGGAAGATCATGCACGATGGAGAGAAAAATACATATACCTTCTGGAAGGATGGCTCTAAAGTGACTCTCTTACCACTTAAGGATGAAAGGAAGAATGAGACCATGTTGTCTACAAAGGATGTTGTCAAAGAAATGAAGGTGATAGGTTGCTGCTATGCATTGGTAGTAAAAAGAGGAGAAGAACTAGAAGACATAATACCACATGATGTAGTAAAGATACTAGAAGAATTTGCTGATGTTATTCCAAATGAGCTACCTGACGGTCTCCCACCAAAAAGGGATATACAAGACCATATTGATCTGACTCCTTGAGAAACTCTTCCTAATCAAGAAACTTATCGACTGAACCCAACTCAACATGCAGAGCTCAACAAACAAGTAACAAAACTAGTTGAGAAAGTCCTAGTTAGAGAAAGCATGAGCCCAGGTGCCATGCCAACATTGTTGACCCCAAAGAAGGATGGAACATGGAGGATGTGTACTAATAGTAGAGCAATTAATAAGATTACTATCAAGTATTAGTTTCCTTTTCCTCATATAGAGGATATGATGGATGAATTAGCAGGGGCCAAATACTTCAGTAAGATTGATCTATGAAGTGGATACCACCAGATTCAAATTCATGAAGGAGATGAGTGGAAGACAACTTTTAAGACCAGGGATGGCTTGTATGAATGGATGGTTATGCCATTTGGGCTTTCTAATGCACCAAGTACATTCATGAGATTGATGAGTACTATCTTACGACCCTACATTGGTAAGTTTGTTGTAGTTTATTTTGATGATATCCTAATTTATAGAAAAAATAAAGGAGACCATCTACAACACTTGAGGATCATCCTAAGTGTACTAAGGAAAGAGAAGCTCTATGAAAATTTAAAGAAGTGTAGATTCATGCAAAATGGTTTGACTTTTCTAGGCTTCATCATTTGTGAAGATGGTGTTCAGATGGACCCAGAAAAGGTCAAGGCAATACTAGAATGGCCTAGTCCATCCAACATAATAGGGGTAAGGAGTTTTCATGGATTGGCAACCTTCTATAGAAAGTTCATTCAGAACTTTAGCAGTATTATAGCACCGATCATAGATTGTACAAAAGGAAAGGAATTCACATGGACAACAGATGCTGAACAAAGTTTCCAATTCTTGAAGAAAAAGGTAATTGAAGCTCCTATATTGGCACTTCCAAATTTTGATAAACTATTTGAAGTAGAGTGTGATGCTTCCCATGTTGGGATAGGTGCTGTTCTTAGCCAGACAGGTAAACCAATAGCCTTTTTTAGTAAAAAGTTAAATGATGCAAGGAAGAACTATTCTACCTATGATTTAGAATTTTATGCTATTGTTCAAGCCTTAAGGCATTGGAGGCATTATCTGGTCCCACAAGAATTTGTACAATTTACAGATCATTTGGCCCTGAAATATGTGAGCACATAAAAGAAATTGAATAGTAGACATGCTATATGGGTGTCTTTCTTGCAAGGGTATAATTTTGTTTTGAAGGATAAGTCTGGAAAGCAAAATCAGGTTGCTGATGCCCTAAGTCGGTGTGTTACACTCATAACTACAATGGAAATAGAGGTCATTGGTTTTGATGCTATTAAATTTTTGTATGAAGCTGATGATGATTTTTGGGAAATTATAGAGAAGATTAAAGAACCAAGAACTAATATTTTGGATCACATGAGAGGAGAATACTTTATGCAAGATGGTTACCTCTTTAAAGGGAAACAACTTTGTATACCAGCTGGTTCCATGAGGGAAAATATTATCCGGGAATTTCATAGTCATGGTTTGGCTGGTCACTTTGGGAAGGACAAGACAATAGCCTTGGTTGAAGACAAATACTACTCGCCAAAATTGAAAAGGGACATTACTAAGTATGTGGCAAGGTGCAAAATCTATCAAGTGGCTAAGGGTCACTCCCAAAACATAGGATTGTATACACCTCTACCTGTACCCATCAAAGCCATGGATAGATTTGAGTATGGATTTTGTATTGGGGCTTCCCCACACCCTGCGAGGTACAGATTTTATCTTTGTAGTTGTTGATAGATTCTCTAAGATGGCTCATTTTATTGCTTGTAAAAAAACTAATGATGCCACAAGGATAGCCAACTTATTTTTCTCAGAAGTTGTTAGACTCCATGACATTCCAAAGGCTATCACTTCTGACAGGGATACTAAGTTTTTGAGTCATTTTTGGAGGACCTTATGGAAGAAGATGGGAACATAGTTGTAGTTTAGTAGTGCCTATCATCCTCAAACTGATGGGCAAAATGAAGTAGTCAATCAGAGTTTGGGAAACCTGTTACGGTGTATTATTGGTGAAAAGCCCAAGTAGTGGGACTTGGCATTGCCTTAAGCAGAGTTTGCTTACAACAGTTCTATTAACAGATCAACTGGAAAATCTCCTTTTCAGATTGTATATGGTAAGAATCCTTAGGGTGTTTTGGACCTTGTACAACTCCTTGTGCAAGACAAAATTAGCGATGATGGGGAAGCATTTTTTGAACACCTTCAACAACTTCAACAAGATGTGAGGACTAAATTACAGGATAGCAATGAGAGATATAAGGCTGCTGCAGATGCTAGTAGAAGGAGACAGGTATTTAATACAGGTGATTTGGTGATGGTGTACTTAAGGCATGAGTGATTTCCCACTGGCACATATCATAAGCTGAAATACAAAAAGATAGGCCCTTGCTGAATTTTGAAAAAGATCAATGATAATGCTTATGAGGTTTGTCTACTAGATGATCTGGATATTTCTCCTGTCTTTAATGTTTTTGATTTATATGCATTTCATGGAGAACTACCTAAGCCAGCCAATACAGATGAGGTGGATTTTCATCACCACCTTCCAAGCAAAAAGAAGGAAAAGATTTCCCACATTCTGGACAAACAGTCTATAGTCACCTGGACTGGTCATTACCATAGGTACTTGATTCGGTGGGAGGGATTACCAGCAACAGATAGCACCTGGATCTTAGAATGGGAAGTGATGAAATTGGACCCCACAAAGTTGCAGCAATTCATAGACAACCACTTGCAGGAGCTGTGTTCTTTTAAAGAAGGGGAGAATGACACAGGGCCCTTCGTAGGTCATAATCTCATACAGAAACTTCCAGAGGTCATAACTTTTGACTCAGGTCTCGGTTTTTGCTGAAATTTTTTGGGTGCGTGCCTTCGGTGGTGGCATTTTTTTTGCCAATGGATCCAAGATCAATTGGGGTCCATTTTAGCACATTTTCAAGAGCTGAAAATTTCATCTTGGGCTTCGAAATTAGCTTTTAGTGTTTTTTCTCTAGTTTTTAGAAAGTTATGTTTTGTAATAAATTCAGAGATATGTTTCTAATCTTGGATATTAGTTGGAAATTCATTCTAGCTTAGTCGAGGGCATGTTTAGGGAAAATCTCAGCTTTTTAGGTGTTGTTCCAAAAATTACCAAAAATGGCAAAAAAACACTTGTGGAAAAAAACTACCAAAAAGGGTAATTTTTGGATTTCTTGTTTTTTTCTAATATTTTGGTTACTTAAGAGTTTGCAGTGAATTGTAGAGTTAGTCAATGATGAATGAGAAAATATTGAAGGTTTCAATTCTGTGTTATTTGTCTTGTGATTGAATTTATTGTTAACAGAGTGTGTTGTGCTACATCATTCTCACTCTTCCATCGTGAACTCACAAGAGTAAGTTCATCTACCACCTTCTAGCCTTTCACAATCACCTTGCAGGAGTCTACGGCTTGTGAATCATCTATTTGAATCACCAAATAGTTCTTCTTGATAGGTCTTTTAATAATTTTTTGATGCATTAGATTCATTCATCCAATCAACTCCTGCAAGTTGTAAGCTACTATTACTCTTACTTCCTACCTAGGCTATGGAAAAGCTTAACTAGGGTAAGAGTTTAAAATTCACAAGCATCACCTTCAGAATCCTAACAAAAAGTAAACTACTGTACAAGGACTCCATTTTCATTCCCCCAAGGGCTGAGTGTTTGTCGTAATGGGAACTCAAATAGGAGCCCTTTTGACTATGTACACCATGTTTGGTCCGAAGACTCAGAACTAGTGACAATAAATTATTTACATAAAAAAACCAAAACAAAAACTCAAACCAGTACACACAAAGCAGTAAAATGATCAATTCCAACTATCTACAAGGAAATATTTTCTTTTATTTCAATCCATTGAACTCATATAAAAAATAAATCTATGAACACATTAAAATTAACTTAAAATTTGTCAAAATTATAAGTATTGGAATTCATTCCAAATTGATTCAAACCTCCCTTCCCAAAATATCAAGGCCTTATATCTACCTGGGATCAGTTACAATAGTTCAAGTCCAACTAGTTTTTTCACTCTATGTTCTACCAACAATATTGACTCACCAACCTAGCCTATTCCACTAGCATGATCGCAGATCAACATAACTAATTTGTGGTTCCTCTGCTAGGATATATCTATTTGATGGAGTGACATAAATTGGCCTGATGTGGTATTGTTCCTCCCATCAACAACACCTGCCCAACTATCATGATCAGGTAAGGGCATAGCAATAGACCCATTCTCCTAAGCGCCTGATGCCTTATGGTTTGGTCATCCATCAACATCTTAGACCCCACTATCTTCATCAAGGATTGATATAACCTAAACCTAATTGCCCCAATAGACCAAGGTAGTCCGATGGAATATCATCGATTGAGTTAGACCACTACCCTCATCGGGGATCAACCTATCCATGGATGGCTTCACTAACAATAGTGGATTAGCCTGATGGGGTATCATCAACATGAGGTAACCTAATGGCATGTCTTTCCTTTAGCCATTAGAACTTGGGCATTGGTCAGAGTTAACCTGATTCAATGAATGTTGAACCTCAAAATTTTTTGGCAAACCACATAGATAGCTTGCAAACCTTCACAAATTTACCTAATGGACTATTGGTTAGTCTTTATTCACTCCATGACCCTCATTAGATGA
Source organism: Chamaecyparis obtusa (assembly GCA_027943335.1). Classification (NCBI taxonomy): domain Eukaryota; kingdom Viridiplantae; phylum Streptophyta; class Pinopsida; order Cupressales; family Cupressaceae; genus Chamaecyparis; species Chamaecyparis obtusa. The sequence continues at coordinate 713,223 of BSBK01004810.1, forward strand.
CACACCAAAATTTGAGGGTTTAAAACAAGAAACCCCTAGGTGTTCTTGCACTATTCCCCCCCCAAACCCCCCCCCCCCCCAAAAAAAAAAAAAGAAGAAGAAGAAGGTGTAAGTCACATTTGGTGATAGTAAGGTAAGATCAATTCATAAATTTTTGAACTCACCTTTAGGTACCCAAGTACCTTCCATGTCAAGCATATGTGTCAACTTGATTAGATACTCCATGTAGTTCTTGTGTCTAGTCTTCTTTGTAATCCTTGAATCTAACACCTTCTTTTCTATAGGATTAGGTGGGGAAGGTAATGTTAGATCATTTCCCATCTCTGCAAAAGTAGAAACTTCTTCAATTCCCTTAGGAATTGGACCTTTATACTATACTAGGTCAGCTATGTTAAAAACATGAGACAAAGCTAGCTTTGTTGGTAATTCTATCTTATATGCACTTCTGCCATATTTGGCTAGAATTTTGCAAGGACCTATTCTCCTCATATGTATCTTACTTAAAAATCCTTTCTAAAGTATATCCTTGTTTAGATGGACCATGACCCAATCTCCCACTTCAATCTATATGTCTTTCCTCCTGGCATCAACTTTGTCCTTGATCTTTTGAGTGTTCTCAGTCAAAGTTCTTCTCACCTAATCATGCAATTCCTTCATGGATTTTGAAAAGTCTTTAGCATGTATACTTCTTCCTTCCATGTCTTTCAAGTCTCTAATCTCACATAGACCTCTAGGATATAGCCCATAGACATTTTCAAAAGGGCTCTTCCATGTTATTCTATTCACACTATCATTATAGAAAAATTCGGCTTGATGAATTACTTGATCCCAAATCTTCCCATATTATTTAGTCAAACATATCAAGAGGTTCTCAAGGGTCATGTTGACCACCTCTATTTGTCCATCTATTTAGGGATGGTATGCAGAGCCAAATGCTAAATTAGTGCCCAACCTTTTCCATAAGGTCTTCCAAAAATGTCCAATAAACTTGGTATCTCTGTTTGATACTATACTAATTGGCATTCTATTAAATCCTAATGACTTCTCTAAAAAAAAATGAGTTATATGACTGGTATCATGAGTCACCTTACAAGGAATGAAATGACTCATTTTACTAAACTTGTCTACAACAACATAAATACTATCAAAACTAGTCTTTGTTTTGGGTAAACCAACTATGAAATCCATACTTACACATTCCCAAGGCCTATTGGAAATTGGAAATGGTTGATAAAGACCAACATTGGAGGAAGTCACTTTGGCTCTTTGAAAAATTATGCACTGTTCAACATACCTCTTTATGTCATTATACATCCTGGGCCAATAATAGAAACTTTGGACCAACTCTAAAGTCTTGTTTAATCCAAAGTGTCCACTTAAGCTGTCATTGTTCTTTTCCTAAACCAAATTCTCTCTCATAGATCCCCTTGGTACACACAAATTTCCACACTTAAACAATAGTCCTTCTTTCAATGTGTAATAGGCATTCTCACTATGGAAATGATTATGGAAATCTTGGCATATCGTATAGGATTCTGCAAAGTCTTCATTCTCCTTGTAGAGGTCCTTGAAACTCTCAAATAGTATGCTCTTTAATTGTATTTCTTGGACTATGAGTAGCCTTTTAATTAAAGAATCAACAACCTTGTTACACTTCCCTTTCTTATTCTTTATTTTAAATGTATAAGACTACATATATTCTACCCATTTTATGTGTCTATGACCTAACATGTCTTGTGAGTTAAGAAAACTCAATGCTTTATTGCTAGTGTAAAGAACAAACTCTTTGGGTAATAGACAATGCCTCCATTGACTAAGTACTTGAACAAGTGCATATAAATCTAGGCCATAGGATGAGTACATTTTCTTAGCTTCATTTATATTCTCACTAGAAAATGTCATTGGTCTATTGTCTTGACTTAAAATTTCCCCAACTGCTATGTTGCTTGCATCATACTCTATGGTGAAGAGTTTATAAAAACTAGGTAGTACTAGTATAGGTTGTGTAGCTACCATCTATTTCAGAACTTCAAATCCCTTATTTTCTTCTCTTGTCCATTGAAACTTAGCTTTGAGACCTCCTTTGATTGTATCCAATATAGGAGCACACATTGCACTAAAGTTCCTATAAATTTCCTATAGAATTGAGCGAATCCATGAAAACTCCTAACCTTAGTAGCTATCTTGGGAGTAGGACAACTTAGGATTTAGTCCACCTTTGATGCATCCATCTTCAAATATCCCTTTGATACTAAAAATCCAAAATAGACAAGCTTCGACTTCATAAACTCACTTTTCTCCAAGTTTATGGTTAGTTAATTTTCATGCAACTTTTAAAGTACAATTACTAAATGCTCAAGATGATCCTCTTTAGTTTTGCTAAAAATTAAGATATCATCTAAGTGAACTACTATAAATTTACCAATAAAATCTTAGAGGACTTCATTCATGAGCCTCATGAATGTGCTAGGGGTGCTGGTAAGTCCAAATGGCATGATAATCCATTCATAGAGGACTTCCATGGTGTTGAATGTTGTCTTCCACTCATCTCCCTACTTGATTCTTATTTGGTGATAGCCACTTTTATCTTAGATAAGTACTATGCACCCCCTAAAAAATCCATAAGGTCCTCAATTCTTGGTATAGATAACCTATACCTAGCAGTAATCATGTTGATGGCTCTTGAGTCCATACACAACCTCCATGCTCCTTCCTTCTTGGGTGCTAAGACTATTGGAACTGCACATGGGCTAATAATATTCCTTATCAATCCACTGTTAAGAAGCTCTTGAAATTTTTTGGACACTTCTTTGTTCTTCTCAGGAGGCATCTTGTAAGGATATTTGTTAGGAAAGGAATCCCATGGAATGAGATCTATCTAATGACTTATTTCTCTTTATGGAGGTAAAGTAGCAGGGGTTCCATCACTTATGATGTTCTTGAACTAATCTAGCAAGGTCTGTACCTCAACATGAGTGCTCACTATCCTATCTTTCTTCTCCTCTTTTTGGTTTCACAGTTATTGAACAATTCAACTCCTTCTCCTTCTTTGAGAGTGTTTAAGAAAACTTTTTCACCAACTAGAAACACATTAGGGCTACTAGACTTACCCTCTTCTTTATCTCCTATAGACTATATTTTATAAGTGACTCCATCTTTTTGGAAAGAATATCAATTCTTTTCTCCATGATGGAATTTTTTCTGTCATATTTCCATGGCCTACCTGTTAGTAGGTGGCATGCATCCATTGGAAATATGTCACAAAAACTCTTTCTTTATAGCCTCCTATGGTAAACTCCATCCAAGTCTTCTCATTTACCAAAACATGTTTCTATTTTTTAATCCAAGTAACTGATGAAGGGTGCTCCCCTTAATGCCACAAACACATAATAGAACAACAACAATAATATGCAAGAACAAAAAATTGGCTTCTTATTATCTCCACAAATGTGGAATTACAAACTTTCAGAATTACAATATGCAAAGCCACATGGGCATTCCCTTACAATATTCTTTAGGACAAAGCCTCGAATCAATACCCAGATCTACTACCCAGAACTATTCTGAACTGCCTAAGACAATAATACAGCCTTCCTTATATAGGCAATTTTCCACCGCCTGGGAAGGTTCCAGAATTTTAGCCAATAAGGCCGACCAACTTAGAATTATTTTATTTTACATTTTATTACATCATAGTCGGCTCAAGATAACATTTGAAACCCGAACAAAAATTTTGAAGAAAATTATTTTTTGCCATTTCAGGTGGCCCAACTTCTGAAGACCATAAGTCATCACCAGTTGACCCGCTCGGCTATTATAACCCCATTTTGGAAATGCCACGAAGTGCTCTACAGGCTTGACTGGCGCAAGCGCTTGTCACCCAAATTTTCGACCTCATCCGGGGCCTCTAAAGCCTTCAAAATTGAGTTCAAAGTTTCTGTACCCTGCTGCCAATACCGAAAATCTTCAATATCTTCCAATATACACTTGATCTGGCAATGAAACTTTACTGGTAGACTTATATGACCAAAATGAACCTCCAAGAAAGAAATAAGATCATTCTGAGCACATACGAAAATTACCAAAAATAGTAACTTTCCATAAATAGCAGCTCTGCACAAAATAGCCCTTATTGAATACAAAAACAGAAATATTTTTGGGTGATGCAAGATTGCTCTTACACCCAGGATGCTCCTGCATCAGACACCTGGAGTAATTTGAGAAGTGACCCTGTCACGACTCAGGTGTGTAGAGGAAAACCAAGACGGCTAACCTCCTCCTTTGTCAGCCATGATGAATCTTCAATAGGTCATCCTTTCCATTTGACCAGATATTCTTCATATGTCATGTTCCTTGTGCTTCTACCAACACGACTGTCCAGTATATCTTTGATCTCCTTAGTGTCTAAACTAGTGGCTGGAATACTCCACTGTGCTATTGTGATCTCATCTTCAACACCTCTTTCATGATACTCTGTCAGATCTGAAATGTTAAACACTGGCCAAACTTCTTCATTTTCAGCTTGTTATATGTACCAACTGGAAACCGCTCCTTCCGCAAATGAACCATGACTTCATCACCAACCTGAAATTCCTTATACCTCCTTTTCTCATCTGCCTTAGCCTTATACTGTGCATTCATCTTGGTAATATGCTTCCTCACCTCCTCATGGATGTTCTTCAAGTGTTCTACAAAATCCTCAGCTTCAGCACTACTTATTTCTCCTTTATCTATCTTCCTCAATTCAGATGCATTTCTTGGACTACTTCCATATACAATCTAGAATGGTGATTTACCAGTGCTTCTATTGACAGAATTATTGTATGCAAATTCCGCCTGTGATAAAATCAAATCCCATCCTGTTGGCTTATCTCCAACCAAACATCTCAGCAAATTTCTCAAGCTCCTATTCACCACCTCTGTCTGTCCATCAGTATGTGGATGATGTGATGAACTAAACTTCAAATCTATCTTCAACTTTTTCCACAATGTACGCCAGAAATATCCAACAAACTTAGTGTCCCGATTTGAAACTATGGTCTTTGGCAAACCATGAAGTCTCACTACTTCTCTGAAAAACAATTCTGCTACATGAATAGCATCAGTAGTCTTCTTGCAGGGAACAAAATGTGCCATCTTTGAAAATCTGTCAACTACCACAAAAATTGAATCGTGTCCCCGCTGTGTCCTCGGTAAACCAAGAACAAAGTCCATGCTGATATCCTCCCAAGGCTTCTCTGGTATAGATAATGGCTGATACAAACCTGTATTCTGCTTCACTCCTTTTGCCATCTGACATACTCTGCAACTCTGTACAAACTTCTTCACATCTTGCTGCAACTGTGGCCAATAATAATTCTCACTAACCAAACCAAGGGTTTTGTCACGACCAAAATGTCCAGCCAATCCTCCGCTATGTTTCTCCTTGATGAGATTCTCCCTCATAGAACTTCATGGAATGCACAACTGACTCCCTCTAAATAGCATATCATCCTGGATGATGAAATCCAACCATTTCATCCTGTCTAGAGTAACAGGTTCTGTACAAGCTTTCTAAGCTTCACCAAAATCAGGATCCTCTGGATACAAATTCTTGAGTTCCTTGAACCCAACCACTTCAATCTGCATTTCTGTCACCAATAGTTGCCTTCTGCTAAGAGCATCTGCAACCCTATTAGACTTTCCACTCCTGTGTTTCAAAACAAATGTATAACTCTGCAAAAACTCAACCCATTTCAAATGCCTTTGATTCAATTTTCCTTGACTATTCAAATATTGCAAAGCTTGATGATCAGTATACAAAACAAACTCCTTAGGAGGTAGATAATGTCTCCACTTCTTTAATGCCTGAACTATAGCATAAAATTCTTGATCATAAATAGAATATTTCCTCTTGGCATCATTTAACTTCTCACTGAAATAAACAACAGGTTTACCTTCTTGGCTCATAACAGCTCCTATTGCAGTGCCACTAGCATCACAATCTACTTGAAACACCTTATTGAAATCTGAAAGTGCTAAAACAGGTTGTTCTGTAACTTTTTGTTTCGATAATTGAAAACTCTTTTCTGCTCCTTTAGTCCACTTAAACTCTTTTCTATCCCCTCTCATTGTTTCAGTCAAGGGTCCACAAATACTGCTAAAATTTCTGATAAACTTTCTGTAAAAGCTAGCTAGACCATGAAAAGATCTTACCTCAGTAGCACTCCTTGGAGTAGGCCATTCAAGGATAGCCTGTACCTTCTCTGGGTCCATTTTTAGACCTTCTGCTGAAACTACAAATCCCAAATACACTAACTCTTTCTTCACAAAACTGCACTTCTTCAAATTAATCAACAATTTCTCTTCTCTCAACTTCTCAAATACCATACGAATATGCATCATATGCTCATCCAATGTCTTACTAAAGATCAAAATATCATCTAGGTAAACAATGACAAACTTACCCAAAAATTCTTTCAGAACCTCGTTCATGAGCCGCATGAAAGTGCTCGGTGCATTGGTTAGCCCAAAAGGCATGACTAACCACTCATATAGTCCTTCCTTTGTCTTGAAGGCAGTCTTCCATTCATCTCCTTCTCTAATCCGAATCTGGTGATATCCACTCTTCAGATCTATCTTTGAGAAATACACAGCTCCACTCAAACAATCCATAATATCATCCATTCGTGGCAATGGAAACCTATACTTGATTGTGATCTTGTTTATTGCTCTGGAATCTGTACACATCCTCCATTCTCCATGCTTCTTTGGTGCTAATACCACTGGTACAGCACAGGGACTCAGACTCTCACAGATCAATCCTTTCTGTAATAGTTCATGTACTTGTCTGTTCAACTCCTCACTTTCTACAAGTGTCATTCTGTGTGCTGCCTTATTCAACAAACTCACTCCTGGGATTAGTCCATCTGATGACTGATTTTCCTGACTGGTGGTAATCCATCAGGCATGTTATCGGATACAATATCCTGAAACTCATTCAACAAATCTGCAACTTCTACAGGAACATCTTCTACCTTCTCTTTACCAGCTTTTGGAATTAAAGAAAAACATACATGCTCATGCCTCATACCATCTAGAAAATTTCTTCCATCAACAAAAGTTATCCTTGCATTACCACATACCTTTTCTTCAATCTCCTTCAATGGTTTTAGCTTATGCCGCACTCCATCCTTTGTCAGGGAATAGGTATTCGCACGACCATGATGTACAGCACATCTGTCAAACTGCCATGGTCTACCCAACAACATATGACATGCATCCATAGATATGATATCACACAATACCTCATCTTGGTATCCACCAATCTTGAACTTCACCAGGCATTGTTCATTGACCATGACCTTGTGGTCATCCTGTACCCAGGCAATCCGATATGGATGTGGGTGTTTCTGTCTCTTGAGCTTCAACTTTGTCACCATCTCTTCTGACACCAAATTGTCAGTGCTTCCACTATCAATGATCACATCACAACATTTACCTTCACACTTGCACCTGGTGCGAAACAGGCTCCTCCTTTGCTCAGGTTCATTCTCACCACTCAACAGGACTCTTCTGTTAATCAATGTTTCTCCTCTTTCAGCATCTTCAGAATTTGATGATCTGGCATCTTCATCTACATGTGCAATTCTGGCCTGGCCTTCATTTCTTCTGTCTATTCTGCCTTGGCACTGAGGACATTCAAATGCCCTATGACCTTCTTCTCCATAGTGAAAACATGTTCCACGGAAGCCTCCTCTTCCAGATCCTTGTCCTCTTCCTCTTCCTCTCTGATCTCTATTATTCTGATCTTGGAAGCGATTGGAATTATTTCCACGCTGATTCTGACTGCTACTGGCCTCATCCTTCTTTTTCAAATCTTCATTTCGGCCACCATATGACCGTCCACTAGATCGTCCACCGCGACCTCTTCCATTTTGTCTGCTCTTGAACTTCTTGTTCAGCTTTTCCTCTACTTTTAGGGCAAATTGGTATGCCTCCTCAATACTGCTCATTCGAACCAGATTCAACTCCTCCTGAATGCTTGGCCTTAACCCATTAAGGTATCGGGCAACTTTCTCCTTATCAGCTTCTGCATGGCCTGTTCTGATGAGGAGTCGATAGAACTCCTCTGTATACTCTTGAACAGATCTTCCTGCTTGCTTCAAACTTTGCATTTTCTTTAGTAGATCAAGCTCATAATCAACAGGAATGAACTGCCGCTTCAATTTATCCACCATCCGATCCCATCTTGTGATTTTATCTTTCCCTCTTCTATTTCGCTCCAATTGAATTTCTTGCCACCAGATCTTCGCATGACCTTTCAGTCTGGCCTTCACAAATTTGACCCTATCAGGATCCTCAACATCTTCATACTCAAAATATTCCTCACATTCATTGATCCAGTTGATCAATGACTCTGGGTTAAGATTTCCAGAAAATGTAGGAACTTCAATCTTAGGTCTTTTCCCAATCTTGGAAATTGCCCGAAAAAGTCTTTCTTCCTCCTGGTTCACAATTTCAGCTTCTCCTTCTTGATATTATTCTTCGGCTTCATCCTCACTTTCGTCTCTGACATTAAGATTCATTCCTCTATGAATCTCTTCTTGTAATGCTCGCACTTGTCTCTGCTGCTCTCTAACCTCAGGTGTTACAACACCAGCTCTTCCGCCACGTTCCCTTCGTGGAGGCATTTTTGTGATGCGCGCTGAAACCCTAGCCATGGTCCTGGTGCAAACTACCTCACAGTCGATGATCTGTTTACACACTCAAGAACTCCTACTGTGATACCACCTGATGAAGGGTGCTCCCCTTAATGCCACAAACACATAATAGAACAACAACAATAATATGCAAGAATAGAAAATTGGCTTCTTATTATCTCCACAAATGTGGAATTACAAACTTTCAGAATTACAATATGCAAAGCCACATGGGCATTCCCTTACAATATTCTTTAGGACAAAGCCTCGAATCAATACCCAGATCTACTACCCAGAACTATTCTGAACTGCCTAAGACAATAATACAGCCTTCCTTATATAGGCAATTTTCCACCGCCTGGGAAGGTTCCAGAATTTTAGCCAATAAGGCCGACCAACTTAGAATTATTTTATTTTACATTTTATTACATCATAGTCGGCTCAAGATAACCTTTGAAACCCGAACAAAAATTTTGCAGAAAATTATTTTCTGCCATTTCAGGTGGCCCAACTTCCGAAGACCATAAGTCATCACCAGTTGACCCGCTCAGCTATTATAACCCCATTTCAGAAATGCCACGAAGCGCTCTACAAGCTTGATTGGCGCAAGCGCCTGTCACCCAAATTTTTGACCTCATCCGAGGCCTCTAAAGCCTTCAAAATTGAGTTCAAAGTTTCTGTACCCTGCTGCCAATACCGAAAATCTTCAATATCTTCCAATATACACTTGATCTGGCAATGAAACTTTACTGGCAGACTTATATGACCAAAATGAACCTCCAAGAAAGAAATAAGATCATTCTGAGCACATACGAAAATTACCAAAAATAGTAACTTTCCATAAATAGCAGCTCTGCACAAAATAGCCCTTATTGAATACAAAAATAGAAATATTTTTGGGTGATGCAAGATTGCTCTTACACCCAAGATGCTCCTGCATCAGTAACCCTATAAAGATTATTATGAGGAATTATCTACAAATTCAACTTGTTTACCACCTCTTCTGATACTATGTTGTCTTGACCCTGAATCCACAATAACCTTGCACACTTTACCCATAATTTTGCAATTTATCCTAAATAAGAATATCCTTTGGCTTGGTTCCTCCTTCATAAGTTCTTTTATCAAGACTCTCCTAATCATAAGGTTCTCTCCAAGCTCTGAGTTTGAACTCACCTCTGGTGATTCAACAGTTGCAGTGTCCTCTTGCACATAGTTGACTCTCCTATCCCCTCCTTTGGATGAAGAAGATTTCTCAAGACATCTATAGGTAGGGTGTCCAACTTGATGGAAATTGTATCACTTCATTGTGGAGAAGTAGGATCCTCTTCATGATCCTCCAGACCTACCTATGATGATGTTTTTGCTAGACCCCCTTTCTCTATAGCTTCCTCTACTATTAAAATCCCCACTTTGCTTGGATTCCCCTTGGGATCTTTGGTAAGTACTTATTCCACCAAAACCTCCTTTGTGACCTCTATTATCTCTTCCTCTACCTCTAATCTAGTTACCTTGCACATACTTATTTTTACTTTTCTCTTCCACCTTAAGTGCCAATTGATAACACTTGTGGAATATACTAGGACTCATAAAACTATTCTCTTCTTGGATACTAAACTTTTACCCATTCAAGTATCTTTCTCCCTTGATTCTTTCATCTTCTAGAACATTGGATCTCACTTTTGGAATTCCTCTGTAGAGGTTCTCACATCTAGTTCTTTCTGTCTCAAATTTTGTCTCTTCCTATGGAGTTGAATGTCATAGTCATCAGGGATTCATGTTTCTTTAATCTTGGAAATCATGCCCTTCCAATTGGATATGGTATTCTTACCTTCCTTTTGTCTCTCAACTTGGACAAACTTCCACCAAGTTAAAACAACCCCTCTCAATCTTTATTTGGAAACCTTAACCTTTTGTGCTTCACTCACACCTTCAAATTCAAAATGATTCTCAAGTCCTTCAATGAGAAAGGGTTCTTCTTGGATGATAGGGTCTGACTCAGGGATCTCATCTTCTACTACCATTGTTTTACCCTTCTCTTCTATCTTCTTACTAACTTTTCCAGTCTTCACTTCTACTTCACCTAGCTTGAACTCTCGTTGTTATAATATTTCTTTAAGAAATCTATTCTCCTCTTCTTGATCTTCTACCTTCTTGATCAACTCTACATTGGTCACCATCCTAGACTCTCCAATTGATTTAGTATACAACATTTCAGTCACACGAGCCCAAATCTTTAGGCTCTGATACCACTTTGATAAGGAGGCTCTCTTAAGAAATCTCCTAGTTCTTCTCCAAGTATCTTTCAGGACTTTTAAGGGATTCTTATTCTCCTAGAACCCTACTACCTTACGAGGATCCAAATATCCTTCTCCCTACTCTCCTAGAGCTCCACTATAATTTTAAGTGCTCACTCTTCTAGCATGAACTCACAAGGGTAAGTTCATCTACCACCTTCTATCTATTTCACAATCACCTTACGAGAGTCTAGGGCTTGTGAATCATCTATTTCAATCACCAAATAGTTCTTCTTAATAGGTCTTTCAATAATTTTCTCATGCATTAGATTCATTAATCCAATAAGATCCTACAAGTTATAAGCTATTTTTATTCTTGCTTCCTAGCTGAGCTATAGAAAATCTTGCCTAGGGAAAGAGTTTAAAAGTCATAAGCACCACCTCCAGAATCCTAACAAAAATTAAACTACTGTACAAGGACTCCATTTTAATTCCCCCCAAGGGTTTGATGCAGGAACATCCAGATACTCAAATCATTTCAAAGATCTGAGATTCTACATATATTTTAATGGTTATTTTAATAATTAGCTGGGTTGGTCTTAGTTTTATATGGTTATTTTAATGATGTAGTCAGATATAATAATGGGTTTGTATAATTGTGAAGTTGACAACTCTGTTGTCAACTCCACAATGTCATACTAGTTTAGCTTATGTTTATTCTAATCGGTCATGAAGAATCGATAGAGGAATTGGAAAGAGTTAGTTATGATAATGAGTCAGTTATGGAATTAGTATATTAGATATGTTAGAGGAATTAGAAGGGTCGCTGAAGTCAAGAAGTCGTTATCAGTGTAGATCTTTATATATGCAATATTGAAACCGATAACAGCAAGTAGTAGTAGATTAGAATAGAAGGTTTCGTATGAAAGTATGAAAGAAAGATGTAACGGGAGATTTGCAGAATGATATGAAGAATGGATATTTCTATTTATATGTTTTGATTCTTCATTTTTCTAAATTGTAATTCCTCTGTTCTTAAGCTTGTGCATGATCACATAATTGAAAGATGGATTAAACAAGCTTTGAAGATATGTTATACTGGAAACCTATATTATATACAGTCCAGTTTTGAAGATGTTCTTTTAATTCTTTGTTTAGATTTTTGAATTCAGTTACGAGTGTCTCAATTAATATTTGGTGGAAACCAATTTTGGAGAACTCATTACCAATGGAGTACCTTAGTTTCTTGATTTCATTGTGGAAGGAATATTAATAGTTTATGAACTTGGTTCTATTTGTTATTAGAAGCCGATATTGAATAATTTGTTCTATGTTATGAACCGGTCTTCGAACAGTCCTAAATGAAATACTAGAATGGATTTCTTTGTTGATTGGATTTAATCCAAATGTAAATGGATTAACATTATATATCATGTGCAATTTGGTTTTCATAAGATCTCTATTTTGGTTAATGTGATTTGATGCATGGCATCAGTTTTATGAAGGAGATTATTAGTTGATATTGAAACAATTATCAAGAACCGAAAGGGAAAGGTTCATGTTATGATTCATTTCCCTCGAATTCATGAAAACACATTTTGGGTTTGTAAAGGGATTAGACCAATTGTGAGGTGTTGAATGTTTCCTTTCCATTACATATGACTATAACAATTCTAAGTCAAGCAACGACATTGCTATTTGGCATAGGAGGTTAAATTGATAGTCATAAAGGCCGTGAGCTCTATGTTTACAGGAAACATGCGAAGAACCAGTGCATACACAAATGGTTATTGGTGAGTTTGATACTTGCTTGGTGTTGTATTTAAATTAATATTATTGGAAGATTGATTATAAGTCCTTGTTCAACATTTGAAAAAGGAGCATATTGAGATAATTAAGCTATTATATTATTTAGAAGACATTATCATCATCGGCATATTATAAGTTTTTGAATTCTAATTAATATGTGTGAGGAAGAATATTGAGATATGCAGATTGGAATCTTCAGTTGTGATTGCTCTACATCAAGTGGTATCAGAGCAGGAAGCTCTTGAGCATGTGATAGGTGGAATCACACTAGGACCTAGCGGTGACAAATTATATTTGATTTCTCAGTATGTTTTTAACAAGCTCATGCAGATAAGTTGTCAAATTTTCTTGGTGCTATGTACCCATTTGTGGATGGTTGTTGGGGGAGACCAAATTCAACCTGGTCAACTAGATTTGCATCCTTCACAAGCATTCATAAGTGTTGGATCAGTAACAAGTTACAATGGAAGGTAAAGATGAGATGTCAAAATTGTTGTTGAAATTAGATGTGTGGATTGCCTATGAGGAAGCACAAGAGAAAAAGAAAAAGAAATTTGAAATGGAAAAGAGAAAAGAGGAAAAAAAAAGCAAAAGGAAGAAGATGGAAGATGATTTGACAACATATAAAATGAATTTGGAAAAGATGAGCAAAAGAAATCAAGAGATACTAGAATTGATTGAAGCCCAGATAGCATATGAAGAAGAAAAAATGAAGGAGCAGAGTTGTCCATTGGAAGGACAAGAAAAGACAACCAATGCTGGTGAAGAGTAGAAGGTTGAAGACAAGCCTTGTGTTGAGAAGGTTCTAGTTGCAGATAGTGATGCTGAAAAGATTGTTGATTTGGGAAACAATGATTTGATTCTAGAAAATCTTGATGATAAGGATATGGTTTATGATGATCAAATGATAGATAATATGGTCTCACATGCAGAGACATTCGTATCGGCAAACATGAAGGATAGCATGGAAGTAGTTCAAAATGTAGAAATTGTTTCTATTACTGGATATGGAGATGGAGTTTTGATTCCTTCAGCGAATCAATCCAATATTTAGATTCATGGAGGAGGAATGTTTGTTTTATTTGGTGCAGATGTACAAGACATAGATATGATGAAACCTTTTATGGTTGATGGTTTGGCATTTTACTTTGCAGATTGGATTTTGGGATCTATTTTTTCCTCCGGCAAATAGGTGTGTGAGATACTAGCGACTATGTTTATTTTTGCCAGGGTTCACCAGATGACACACTTGAATTGGAAGACTTGAAAGAAGGCTAATCCAAAGGTACTTGAATTATTTTGTCATGGGGAGTATGATGCAAGCGCATCCTGATACTCAAATCATCTCAAAGATCTAGGATTCTACATATATTTTAATGGTTATTTTAATAATTAGTTGGGTTGGTCTTAGTTTTATATGGTTATTTTAATGATGTAGTCAGATATAATAATGGGTTTGTATAATTGTGAAGTTGACAACTTTTTTGTCAACTCCATAATGTCATACTAGTTTAGCTTATGTTTATTCTAATCGGTCATGAAGAACCGATAGAGGAATTGGAAAGAGTTAGTTATGATAATGAGTTAGTTATGGAATTAGTATATTAGATATGTTAGAGGAATTAGAAGGGTCGCTGAAGTCAAGAAGTCATTATCATTTATCAGTGTAGATCTTTATATATGCAATGTTGAAACCGATAACAACAAGTAGTAGTAGATTAGAATAGAAGGTTTCATATGAAAGTATGGAAGAAAGATGTAATGAGAGATTTGCAGAATGATATGAAGAATGGATATTTCTATTTATATGTTTTGATTCTTCATTTTTCTAAATTGTAATTCCTCTGTTCTTAAGCTTGTGCATGATCACATAATTGTAAGATGGATTAAACAATATTTGAAGATATGTTATACTGGAAACCTGTATTATATACAGTCCAATTTCGAAGATGTTCTTTTAATTCTCTGTTTAGATTTTTGAATTCGGTTACGAGGGTCTCAATTAATATTTGGTGGAAACTGATTTTGGAGAACTCATTACCAATGGAGTACCTTAGTTTCTTGATCTCGTTGTGGAAGGAATATTAATAGTTTATGAACGTGGTTCTATTTGTTATTAGAAGTTGATATTGAAGAATTTGTTCTATGTTATGAACTGGTCATTGAACAGTCCTAAATGGAATACTAGAATGGATTTCTTTGTTGATTGGATTTAATCCAAATGTAAATGGATTAACATTATATATCATGTGCAATTCAATTTTCATAAGATCTCTATTTCGGTTAATGTGATTTGATGCATGGCATCGGTTTTATGAAGGAGATTATTAGTTGATATTGAAACAGTTATCAAGAACCGAAAGGGAAAGGTTCATGTTATGATTCATTTCCCTCAAATTCATGAAAACACATTTTGGGTTTGTAAAGGGATCAGACTGATTGTGAGGTGTTGAATGTTTCCTTTCCATTACATATGTCTGTAACAATTCCAAGTCAAGCAACGACATTGCTATTTGGCATAGGAGGTTAAATCGATAATCATAAAGGCCGTGAGATCTCTGTTTACAAGAAACATGCGAAGAATCAGTGCATACACAAATGGTTGCTGGTGAGTTTGATACTTTCTTGGTGTTGTATTTAAATTAATATTATTGGAATATTGATTATAAGTCCCTGTTCAACATTTGAAAAAGGAGCATATTGAGATAATTAAGCTATTATATTATTTATAAGACATTATCATCATCGACATATTATAAGTTTTTGAATTCTGATTAATATGTGTGAGGAAGAATATTGAAATATGCAGATTGGAATCTTCAATTGTGATTGCTCTACATCAGGGTTGAGTGTTTTCCGCAGTGGGAACTCAAATAGGAGCCATTTTGACTATGTACACCCTCTCTGGTTTAGAGAATTAGAACTAGGGATAGGAAATTATTTATAGAAACAAACCAAAACAAAAACTCAAACCAGTACACATAAAGAAGTAAAATGATCAATTCCAACCATCTACAAAGAAATATTTTCTTTTGTTTCAATCCATTGAACTCAAATGAAAACTAAATCTATGAACACAATCAAATTAACTTAGAACAATCAAAATGATTAGTATTGGAATTCATTCAAAACTGAAGCCAACCTCCCTTCCCAAAATCTCAATGCCCTATATCTTCCTTAGATCAATTATAGCAGTCTGATTCCAACATTTTTTTTCACTTTGCGTTCTACCAACAAAACTGACTCGTCGACCTAGTCTATTCTGTTGGCATGATTGAGGATCAACATAACTAATTCATAGTTCCTCCGTGGTGCATGAGAACCTAGGGTTTGGATTTTAAACCTAGTCAAATTTGGCTTGTAATGGCTCTAGCCAAGTCATGGTTCAATAAAGACTCCAAGAGGGTCTATTAGGTGTGTTAGGATAAGTAGTTTTGGGTATGGCATCAAGGTGTCACTAGTTGGCCAAGAATTGCCAAGCTGGCCAAATGAAGCCTAATGAGCCCAATCACTCAAAATTGATAAAATAGGATTAAATTGATGTGTATTTGGTTAAGGAAGTGATTTGAGACCTTATGGAACCAGTTTAGTGGGTCAAAACTTTGAAAAATGGAAAAAAATGCAAAAGCTCTAAAAGTTGCTTGAGTAACTTTTGCAGCTTATAAAAGTTGCTCAACAACATTTGGGCAAAACTTGTAAATTGCCCTAAAGTTAGTTATGGGTCAGCTTAGTTGGTTGGTCTGAGCCCAAAGGACCTATTTAAGGGATTTTTAATCATTGTACAAAGGTTGGACAATTTTTGACACAATTCCTGAGGAAGATTAAATACTAGTTTGTTGTTCATGTTTATAATCTCTGAGTTTTCTTATTGGAAAAAAAAATGGATTGAACCACTCATTTATTTGAGTATTTTAGTTTCTTTTTACTATTTCCTTTCTTTGTACCAACTTCTAGTGTGCATCTTCTTAGTTTTCACATGTTCTTAAATAAAATCAAACCCTCCTAGACTTTTCCATGCCAGTATAAGGGTTTGGCCTACAAATATGGCCCTACATTGAGTTTCCTCCATTGGATCTTCATGGCCAATGGAGGAAGGAAAGTAGAGCCCCTATACATTCTTTTATTTCTTGTACAATTTATATAAATGAATTTTATTAATTTTGGAAGCTTTCCCTAGGTGAGACATTATGTGTGCCCAACTAGGAGTGAGTAGCATCTGTCAATGTATGAATGCAAGGTTGGATTGGATCGAAGAAATTATGATTGGAGAATGATCTTAGGGTTTTGAGGAAGCCGTAGAATCAATAGAAAGAGTTGGTGAATCCATTTCATGTATATTTATTTGGAAAGCAATCAATTAGCCCTATTTTTAAGGACAAAGACACAATCCATAAATGTCATTGTAAAAACAACTTCATGGTCTAAAACCCTAAAAATATTGAAGCGTGTCCAAAAGGGTGTCTTGATCAGTGATCAATTTGGGGAGTTTCTTGATAATTTTGTGAGTTATTAGGGTTTAGGAGCCTAAGTAGGGCTACAAGGAATTACTAGCCATTCACCTAGGAAACTTTGATCCCAATGGAGAATTGGTCAAACAATGGACTAAGATCTTCAAGAATGGATTTAATATGATGGAACCAGAGTGAGTCCAATCCTGCAAGGTGACTGGTGAATATTTGAGAGGGTTTTGTGGAATCTACCCTTGTAGATTCAGAGAAGAGTTGATCGACTTTTGGTAGTGAGGACTTTGAAGTTAGGGGAAGGAAACCAAGCATTCACCCCAAGGGTAGGTTTGTGAAATAAACCCTTAGTAGGTCTAGAAGAGGGACCTAGGAGTGAGTCAAGTTGAATCAAGAGAGGAGCCTCCCTATCAGATTGGTATCAGATCCCTAAAAGATTTGGTATAGGAAGTATATGTCTGAATTGGAATCAGTGGGTAAGATAAGGATGGTGACCAACACAGAGTTGGAAAGAAAGGTCAATGACCAAGAAGAGGAGAATAGACTCTTAAGGGAAAAGCTGGCAGAGATGGAGAGTAAGCTTGGTGAAGTTGAAGACAAGATAAAGAAGTTAGTGAAAAAGTGAGAGAGAATGAGGGTAAAGGAAAATCAATGACAATAGAGCATGAAGTACCAGAGCCTCATCCATTTTTGCAAGAAGATCCATTCTTTAGAGCTTTAAAAGACATGGGTGGAAAGTCACTGGAAGGTGCACACTTGTTTAGTGGAAAAATGGAGCAAGAGGTAGTGATGGAGTAGATAAAAGGACTAGAAAACCATTTTGAGTGTGAGAATGTGACTGAAGCACACAAAGTGAAGGTGACAAAGACTACGCTAAGAGGAACTACCCTCACATGGTGGAAGTTTGTACAAGATGAGAGACTAAAAGAAGGAAAGAATCCCATTTCTAGTTGGAAGGGTATGATGGCTAAAATTAGAGAGACCTATATCCTTGATGATTTTGAGATACAAATCCACAAAAAAAGACAAAATTTAAGACAAAGAGAGTCAAATGTTAGTACCTACAATGAGGAGTTATACAAACTATGTTTGAGGTCCAAGGTGCTAGAAGATGAGAGCATTAAGGTTGCACACTATTTAAATGCATTGAGATAGAGTATACAAGAAGAGATAAGTTTGTTGACACCTACCACAATGTTGAAATGTTACCAATTAGCTCTTAAGGTTGAAGAAAAGATAAAAAAGAAGCATGAAGCTACAAGAGGTAGATGAAGAGGTAGAGACTCAAGAGGCCAAAAAGGTAACTATGGTGGAAGAGGAAGTGACTCTAGACCACAAGGGGAGTCAAGATTGATAGAGTAGAGTAGTGAATCTAGTGGTAGAGGTAATCAAAATAGAGGAAGGGGTCCTAACAACAATGGTAGAGGAAGATTTAGGAGATCTAGTAGAGGTTTGATGTGAGTGTTCCAAGGCTTGCTTGCACACCTTGCTTAAGAAGAAATTCCTTGACTTCTTCTAGGAACCTAATATCCTCTAGGTCCTGATTAGGCTTAGATAATTAGCTAAGACCTATTCCAACTCTTCTCTAAGAGTTCTATACCTTGTGCTTCACCTTGAAAGACTAACACCCATTAGTTAGTTTAATTCTTCACCTACACTTAGAAAGCTCTAAGTTCCAACTCTTCACAAACTTCAAATTTCTTTGCAGGGATGTCCATCATCTTGAAAACATTCATATCTTTTTCATTTTGATCCATTTAGAAGGATCTTCAAGCCTATCCTTATCGGGTTCAAGGATTCACCATTAGGAGGCCTAATTAGGCCTATTTCTTGTAGCCTTTTGTAGAGGCCTTTTGTCACTTCTCTCCAAAAATTCCCAAATGACCTACTAAAAAAATTAGGGATTTGGATACCCTTTTGGATTTTACTAAAGATTCTGAAGGTTTTGGAACCTGATGGCCTCTGTACACTACCTTCATACAATCTAGGTCTAATAGGGCTAAAAGACCTATTTACTAGGACCTCATTGAATACTTGCTAAGAAATCACTCTAATGGATTGGTATGATCACAATCATCATAGCATTTTAGGATATGATAAATCCTACCTGGAACTATAACTATACCATATAGTACTTCAATACCTTGCAAGGAAACTTCAATTCTTCAATCCTAAACCTCTAATCGGGCACTGTCTGCTTGCCTAGGGCTTAGTAGTAAAAATAGTTCTCCATATCTTCATGACTCCTAATCCTAAATTGATGAAGGGTGCTCCCCTTAATACCACAAACACATAACAAAAATAGAGAAACAACAACAATATGCAAGAACAAAAAATTGGCTTCTTATTATCTCCACAAATGTGGAATTACAAAGTTTCAGAATTACAATATGCAAAGCCACGTGGGCATTCCCTTACAATATTTTGTAGGACAAAGCCTTGAATCAATACCTAGAACTACCCTAGACAACACTACAGGCCTTCTTTATATAGGCATTTTCCACCACCCAAGAAGGTTCTAGAAATTTAGCCCTTAAGGCCGACCAAACTTAGAATTATTTTATTTTTCAATTTATTACATCAAATTCGGCTCAAAATAACTTTTGAAACCCGAACAAAAATTTTGAAGGAAAATTATTTTCTGCCATTTCAGGTGACCCAACTTCTGGAGACCATAAGTCATCACCAGTTGACTCGATGGACTATTATAACCCCATTTCGGAAAGGCCACAAAGCGCTCTACAGGCTTGAATCACGCAAGCACTTTTCACCCAAATTTTTGACCTCATCCGGGGTCTCTAAAGCCTTCAAAACTGAGTTCAAAGTTTTTGTACCCTGCTGCCAATACCAAAAATCTTCAATATCTTCAAAACTAGACCTGATCTATCCATGAAACTTTACGGGCAGGCTGATATGACTGAGATAAACCTCCACATGTAAAATCAAAACATTCTAAGATTGTGTGACCAACTTACTAAAAATAGAAAGCTTCCATAAATAGTAGCTCTACATAAGATAACCCTTGTTGAATGCAAAAAACAAAAATAATTTTGGGTGATGCAAGATTGCTCTTACACCCAGGATGCTCCTGCATCAGACACCTGGGGTAATTTGAGAAGTGACCTCGTCACATCTCAGGTGTGTAGAGGAAAACCAAGATGGTTAACCTCCTCCTTTGTCAGCCATGATGAATCTTCAACAGGTCATGCTTTCCACTTGACCATATATTCTTCATATGTCCTATTCCTTGTGCTTCTGCCAACATGACTATCTAGTATATCCTCAATCTCTTTAGTATCTGAACTAGTTGCTGGAATACTCCACTGTGCTATTGTGATCTCATCTTCAACACCTCCCTCATGATACTCTATCAGATCTGAAATGTTAAACACTGGTGAAATATTCAGCTCAGTAGGCAATTCTACTTCATATGCATTTCCTGAATCATGCTTCTTCAGTATTTTACATGGCCCAAACTTCTTCATTTTCAATTTGTTATATGTACCAACTAGAAATCACTCCTTCCACAAATGAACCATGACTTCATCTCCAACCTGAATTCCTTATGCCTCCTTTTTACATCTGCCTTAGCCTTATACTGTGCATTCATCTTGGTAATATGCTTCCTCACCTCCTCATGGATGTTCTTCAAGTGTTCTGCAAAATCTTCAGCTTCAGCACTACTTATTTCTCCTTTATCTATCTTTCTCAACTCAGATGCATTTCTGGGACTACTCCCATATACAATCTGGAATGGTGATTTACCAGTGCTCCTGTTGATAGAATTATTATATGCAAATTCTTCCTGTGGTAAAATCAAATCCCATCCTGTTGGCTTATCTCCAACCAAACATCTCAGAAAATTTTTCAAACTCCTATTCACCACCTTTGTCTATCCATCAGTCTATGGATGATGTGATGAACTAAACTTCAAATCTATCTTCAACTTCTTCCACAATGTATGCCAGAAATATCCAATGAACTTAGTTTCCCTATCTGAAACTATACTCTTTGGCAAACCATGGAGTCTCACCACTTCTCTAAAAACTAATTCCACTACATGAACAACATCATTAGTCTTCTTGTAGGGAATAAAATGTGCCATCTTTGAAAACCTGTCAACTACCACAAAAATTGAATCATGTCCCCGCTATGTCCTTGGTAAACCAAGAACAAAGTCCATACTGATATCCTCCCAAGGCTTCTCTAGTATAGGTAATGGCTGATATAGCCTTGTATTGTGCTTCTTGACATCTTATTATAACTGTGGCCAATAATAATTCTCACTAACCAAAGAAAGGGCTTTATCACAACCAAAATGTCCAGCCAATCCTCCACTATGCTTCTCCTTGATGATATTCTCCCTCATAGAACTTCTTGGAATGCACAACTGACTCCCTCTGAATAGCATATCATCCTAAATGATGAAATCCATCCATTTCATCTTGTCTAGAGTAACAGGTTCTTTACAAGCTTTCCAAGTTTCACCAAAATCAGGATCCTCTGGATACAAATTCTTGAGTTCCTTGAACCCAAGCACCTCAATTTGCATCTCTGTCAGCAATAGTTTCCTTCTGCTAAGAGAATTTGCAACCCTATTAGACTTTCCACTCTTGTGTTTCAAAACAAATGTACAACTCTGGAAAAACTCAACCCATTTCAAATGCCTTTGATTCAACTTCCCTTGACTATTCAAATATTGCAAAGCTTGATGATTAGTATACAAAACAAACTCCTTAGGAAGCAGATAGTGTCTCCACTTTTTCAATGCCTAAACTATAGCATAAAATTCCTAATCATAAATAGAATACTTCCTCTTGGCATCATTCAACTTCTCACTGAAATAAGCAATAGGTTTACCTTCTTGACTCATAAAAGCTCCTATTGCAATACCACTAGCATCATAGTCTACTTGAAACACCTTATTAAAATTAGGAAGTGCTAAAATAGGTTGTTCTGTAACCTTTCATTTCAATAGTTTAAAAATCTTATTTTCCCCATTAGTCCACTTGAACTCTTTTCTATCCCCTCTCATTGTTTTAGTCAAGGGTCCACAAATACTGCTAAAATTTCTAATAAAATTTCTATAAAAGTGAGCCAAACCATGAAAAGACCTTACCTCGGTAGCACTCCTTGGAGTAGGCCATTCAAGGATAGCCTATACCTTCTCTGGGTCCATTTTTAGACCTTCTATTGAAACTACAAATCTCAAATACACTAACTCTTTCTTCACAAAACTGCACTTCTTCAAATTAATCAACAATTTCTCATCTCTTAACTTCTCAAACACCATATGAATATGCATCATATGTTCCTCCAATGTCTTGCTAAAGATCAAAATATCATCTAGGTAAATAATGACAAACTTACCCAGAAATTCTTTCAGAACCTCATTCATGAGCCGCATGAAAGTGCTCGGTGCATTGGTTAGTCTAAAAGGCATGACTAACCACTCATACAGTCCTTCCTTTGTCTTGAAGGTATTCTTCCATTCATCTCCTTCTCTGATCCAAATCTGGTGATATCCACTCTTCAGATCTATCTTTGAGAAATACATAGCTCCACTCAAACAATCCATAATATCATCCATTCATGGCAATGGAAACTTGTACTTGATTGTGATCTTGTTTATTGCCCTGGAGTCTATACACATCCTCCATTCTCCATTCTTCTTTGGTGCTAATACTGCTGGTACAACACATGGACTCAGGCTCTCCTAAATCAACCCCTTCTGTAATAACTCATGTACTTGTCTCTTCAACTCTTCACTTTCTGTTGGTGTCATTCTGTGTGCTACCTTGTTTAGCAAAATGGCTCCTAGAATCAAATCCATCTGATGATTGATCTTCCTTACTGGTGGTAATCCATTAGGTACATTATTAGATACAATATCCTAAAACTCATTCAACAAATTTGCAACCTCTACAGGTACATCCTCTACTTCCTCTTTACCAACTTTTGGAATTAAAGCAAAACACACATGCTCATGCCTCACATCATCTAAAAATTTTCTTCCATAAATAAAAGTTATTCTCGCATTACCACATACCTTTTCTTCAGTTTCCTTCAATGGTTTTAGCTTATGTCACACACCATCCTTTGTCAGGGAATAGGTATTCGCACGACCATCATGTACAACACATCTGTCAAACTACCACGGCCTACTCAACAACATGTAAGATGCATCCATAGGTATGATATCACATAGTACCTCATCATGGTACCCACCAATCTTGAACTTTACTTGGTACTACTCACTATCCATGACCTTGTGGTCATCCTGCACCCAAGCAATTTGATATGGATGTGGATATTTCTATCTCTTGAGCTTCAACATTGTCACCATCTCTTTTGACACCAAATTGTCAGTGCTTCCACTATCAATAATCACATCACAACATTTACCCTGACACTTGCATCTAGTGTGAAATAGGCTCCTTCTTTATTTAGGTTCATTCTCACCACTCAGCAGGACTCTTCTGTTAATCAACATTTCTCCTCTTTTAGCATCTTCAGAATTTGAGGATCTGGCATCTTCATCTACATGTGCCACTCTGGCCTGGCCTTCATTCCTCCTATCCATCCTTTCTTTGCATTGAGGACATTCAAATGCCCTATGACCTTCTTCTCCACAGTGAAAGCATGTTCCACAGAAGCCTCCTCTTCCTGAACCTTGTCCTCTTCCTCTTCTTCTCTGATCTCTATTGTTCTGATCTTGGAAATGATTGGAATTGTTTCCTCTTTGATTTTGACTGCTACTGGCCTCATCCTTCTTTTTTAGATCTTCATTTTAGCCTCCATATGACCATCCACTAGATCATCCACTGTGACCCCATCCATTTTGTCTGCTCTTGAACTTCTTGTTCAGCTTTTCCTCTACTTTTAGGGAAAACTAGTATGCCTCTTCAATACTGTTCATTCGAACTAGATTCAGCTCCACCTAAATGCTCGGCCTTAACCCATTAAGGTAATAGGAAACTTTCTCCTTGTCAGCTTTTGCATGGCCTATTCTGATGAGGATTCAATAGAACTCCTCTGTATACTCCTGAACAGATCTTCCTACCTACTTCAAACTTGCATCTTCTTCAGTAGGTCAAGCTCATAATCAATAGGAATGAACTGCTACTTCAATTTATCCACCATTCGATCCCATCTTGTGATTTTATCTTTCCCTCTTCTACTTTGCTCCAATTGAATATCTTGCCACCAGATCTTTGCATGACCTTTCAATCTGGCCTTCATGAATTTGACCCTATTAAGATCCTCAATATCTTCATACTCAAAATATTCTTCACATTCATTGATCTAGTTGATCAACTTCTCTGGGTTAAGATTTCCTGAAAATGCAGGAACCTCAATCTTAGGTCTTTTCTCAATCTTGGAAATGGCCTGAAAAAGTATTTCTTCCTCCTTGTTCACAACTTTGACTTCTCCTTCTTGATCTTCTTCTTCAGCTTCATCCTCTCTTTCATCTCTAACATTAAGATTCATTCCTCTATGAATCTCTTCTTCCAATGCTCGCACTTGTCTTTGGAGCGCTCTAACCTCAGGTGTTACAACACTAGCTCTTCTGCCACGTTCCTTTCATGGAGGTATTTTCATGATGCACACTGAAACCCTAACCATGGTCCTAGTGCAAACTACCTCACAGTCAGTGATCTATTTACACACTCAGGAAAACCTACTCTGATACCACTTGATGAAGGGTGCTCCCCTTAATACCACAAACACATAACAGAAACAAAGAAACAACAACAATATGCAAGAACAAAAAATTGGCTTCTCATTATCTCCACAAATGTGGAATTACAAAGTTTCAAAATTACAATATGCAAAGCCACATGGGCATTCCCTTACAATATTCTGTAGGACAAAGCCTCAAATCAATACCCAGATCTATACCCAGAACTTCCCTAGACAACACTATGGGCCTTCTTTATATAGGCATTTTCCACCACCCAAGAAGGTTCTAGAAATTTAGCCCTTAGGGCTGACCAAACTTAGAATTATTTCATTTTTCAATTTATTACATCAAATTTGGCTCAAAATAACTTTTTAAACCTGAACAAAAATTTTGAAGGAAAATTATTTTCCACCATTTCAGGTGACCTGACTTCCGGAGACCATAAGTCATCACTAGTTAACTCGATGGACTATTATAACCCCATTTCAGAAAGGCCACAAAGTGCTCTATTGGCTTGAATCATGCAAGTGCCTATCACCCAAATTTTTGACCTCATTCGGAGTCTCTAAAGCCTTCAAAGCTGAGTTCAAAGTTTTTATACCCTGCTGCCAATACCAAAAATCTTCAATATCTTCAAAACTAGACCTGATCTAGCCATGAAACTTTACTGGCAAGCTGATATGACTGAGATGAACCTCCACATGTAAAATCAAAACATTCTAAGATCGTATGACCAACTTACTAAAAATAGCAAGCTTCCATAAATAGCAGCTTTGCACAAGATAGCCCTTATTGAATACAAAAACAAAAATATTTTTGGGTGATGCAAGATTACTCTTACACCCAGAATGCTCTTGCATCATAAATACATATAGAATAATGACTCCCCTAACATATCCATCCACCCTTAGGATATTCCCATGGTTAAATTTCATGGGGGAGACATGAAAAGACTGACTGGTCAGGACAGGATCAGTGAAGACTCTAAACAAATAACAATTTATTCAACACAATAAAACTACTCTAATAAACTTGATTTCTAAATGAAGAAGTCTTTAAAAAGTCCTATGAATGAAAAATAACCACTAAATCAAGACTCTCAATCCATTACATAGCACTGTCACATCAAACGCTTGAGGTCTTCTCTAAACCATAGTTGCAGAGCTATATTACTATGTTCAAAATATTACAAATGAATGACTAGCTTCAAGATTCAAGCCTTCCTTAACATCAGATGCCATCTCCATGTTTTTAGGGCCTATTGGCCAATCTCCCACTTCCTATTCTTAGGGGGATCCAAGGTAACTGAGTTGCATGCAACATTTTCCATTATTGCAAATGTTGTCATGACAACTTATAACAACTTTTTGGCATCTTTTCTTTATGCCTTCATTATACTTCTGAGGACCTCTATCTCCTATATCTCGAGGATCCAATATCAATAATGGCCTCATGGCATCTTTCTAACATCATTATGTGCTTAGAACACATTTAAGACTCTAACTCAAACTTTAAGCTTCTAACACTAAGAAATTAAAAACTACGAACAATGGTTGATTTAGTGACCTTAGTCCTAATGACTAACTCACCTAGCCCACAAAAGCAATGACCTTCTAAGGTCTAAAAACTTAACACAACATCCTTGACTTGGATAATGTTAGGTACAAGCCAAAACATTTAAACCATGGAGGTTAGCCTAGGTGTGCTCATGCACCATCCTCCCCAAAATAAAAGAGTTCAATCCACCCTTGGATTGAGTAAGCTTGGATCAATTCCCATCTTTTTGAATTCTGATTCCTTGACCCATACTACATCAGCATCAATTTGACCTTGTCTCTTGATCAATTTTTCTTTGTACTCCTTGGTTCTAGTCCTCTTGTAGACTCTAGTATTGAATATACTGTCAGCTCCGTTGACTATAGCAGTGGGTATTTTGAGATCTTCCACATCTCTGATCACTTCACTAAGACTCTAATCCAAGTCTAGTTGTGGTCCTTTGTAATGAACCAAGTCTGCAATGTTTAAAATAGGAGATAGTCCACTATCTTCTGATAGCTCTACTCTTAATGCATTATCACCATACTTTGCCAAGATAGGACAGAGACCTATCCTTCTCATTTGTAACTTGTGAGGGACTCCCTTTTTAAGTCTAGACTTGTTGAGATGTATCATTACCAAGTCTCCCACATTAAACTAAATTGGTCTTCTACTCTCATCCACCTTATCCTTATGCTTCATGGTATTCTCTATCAATGTCTTCCTCACTATATCATGTATCTCTAGCATAGCATAGGAAAATTCATCAGCATATCCACTTCCCTTCACTCCATCCTTCAAATCTCTTAACTCATAGACTCCTCTTGGATGTAAACCATAAACTATTTCAAAGGGACTCTTTCTAGTTGATCTGTTTATAGTGTTATTGTAGGCATATTCAGCTTGCCCAATCAACTGATCCCATTGTTGACCATACTCCTTGGTCAAGCACCTTAGTATATTTCCAAGGCTTCTATTGACAAGTTCAGTCTGACCATCAGTTTGGGGATGGTAGGCCGATCCAAAAGATAAATTAGTTCCCAATCTCTACCAAAGAGTCTTCCAAAATTGACTCATAAACTTGGTGTCTCTATTTGACACAATGCTCTTAGGTAACCTATGAATTCTCACTATCTCCTTGAAGAAAAGAGATGCTATTTGGCTGACATCATTAGTTGTCTTACATGGCACAAAGTGAGCCATCTTGCTAAATCTATCCACAACCACATAAACACTATCCATACCTTGTCTTGTCTTGGGTAACCCAACTACAAAGTCCATAATCAATCATTCCCATGGCCTATTAGGAATAGGTAGTTGTTGATAAAGGCCCGCATTTAAAGAATTTCCCTTGGCCTTTTGACACCCTATAAAACTTTCCACATACCTCCTAACATTAAGATTCATCCTTGGCCAATAATAGAACCTTAGAATAAGTTCTTGAGTCTTAGTGATCCCAAAGTGACCACTCAAAGAACCATTATTCTTTTCTTGAATTAAATTCTCTTTAATAGAGGCTCTAAGAACACATAATTGATTCCCCTTAAAGAAGAGATCAATTTTCAAAGTATATTCAGCATACTTACTATGAAAATGATTCTTGTATTCAGCACATACCTTATAAATGTCTACAAAATCTTCACCATCTGCATATAGATCCTTGAAATGATTTATTCCCATGCTCTTCAACTGAATCTCTTGGATAGTGAGAGCTCTTCTAGACAATGCATTTTCCACTTTATTGAGTACTCCTTTTTTGTGCTTGATATTAAAGGTGTAAGCTTGTAGGTATTCAACCCACTTCATGTGCTTGTGACTCAACTTCTCTTGTGAATTCAGGAAACTAAGTGCTTGGTTGTTTGAATACACTATGAATTCCTTGGGAAGCAAATAGTGCCTCCATTTTCTTAGAGCTTGGACCAATGCATACATTTCAAGTTCATAAGAAGAGTACTTCTTCTTGGCTTCACTTAGCTTCTCTGAATGAAAAGCCACTAGTCTACCCTCTTGGCTTAAAGCAGCTCCAATAGCCACATTGCTAGCATCACACTCAATGGTGAAAAGCTTCTCAAAGCTTGGCAAGACTAAAAAATGTTGGGTAGCTATCTTTTCCTTCAAAAACTCAAAGCTCTTGTTAGCATGATCAATCCATAAAAACTTATTTTTCATGCCTCCTTTAATGGTATCCAACATAGGAGCATAAATAGCACTAAATTTCCTTATGAATTTCCTATAATATTGAGCAAGGCCATGAAAAATTCTTACCTCTGTTGTTGTCCTTGGAGTAGGCCAATTTATGATGGCTTCCACTTTGCTCTTGTCCATTTTCAGATTACCATGTGATAGAACAAATCTAAGGTACACTAGCTCTATTTTGATGAACTCACACTTCTCCAAGTTGATTATCAACTTCTCCTCATGTAGCTTCTTCAAAACAATCTCAAGATGTTCTAGGTGTTCATCTCTTGTCTTTCTATAAATCAGTATATCATCTAGATATACCACTATAAACTTACCTATGTAGTCTTTGAGGACTTCATTCATGAGCCTCATGAATGTGGAGGAGGCATTGGATAATCCAAATGGCATGAAAATCCATTCATACAAACCTTCATTGGTCTTGAAGGCTGTTTTCCACTCATCTTCTTCATGTATTCTTATTTGGTGATAGCCACTCTTCAAGTCTATCTTGCTATAGTACTTAGCTTCTCCAAGACAATCCATTAGGTCTTCAATCCTTGGGATAGGGAACCTATACATTATATTTATCCTATTAATATCCCTTGAATCCATACAAATCCTCCAAGTTTCTCCTTTCTTAGGTGCAAGGACAGTGGGTATGACAAATGGACTAATACTCTTTCTAATGAAACCTTGGTTTAGGAGTTCTTGTATTTGTCTAGGAATTTCCTCATTTTGTTGAGGTTTCATCTTGTAAGCATCCTTATTGGGAAGGGTAGCTCTTGGGATAAGGTCTATCCTATGACTTATGGCTCTTTTAGGGGGTAAGGTTGATGGTTTTCCATCACTTACTATACCTTGGTAAGTCTATAGAATGCTTTGCAACTCCTTTGGTAACTCTATCTTCTTAGCTTCCTTACCTTCATTCACCTCTCTTGGCCTTAGCACCAATGCATAACCAAAACCTTCACCTTCTTCCATATCCTCTAAGAAATCTTTTTCACCAACCATGAGCACATTTGGACCTATTGTCTTCACCTTCGTATCCTCTAACAATGACTAAATTCTAAAAGTCACATTATCCTTCTTGAAAGAATAGGAATTCTTTCCTCCATCATGTATAGATTGGAGGTCAAATTTCCATTGTCTACCTAGGAGCAAATGACATGCATCCATAGGTAACACATCACACAAACTTTATCTTTGTACCTTCCAATGGAGAACTCCACCCATGCTTGTTCATTCACTAACACATGTTGACCTTTATTGAGCCATGTGACCTTGTAAGGATTGGTGTGGGGTATCCTTGTCAACTTTATCTTGCTAACTGCTTCCTCTGACATAATATTGTCAGTAGAGCCTGAGTCAATGATGACTCTACATACTTTCCCCATCATCTTGCACTTTATTCTAAAGAAAGACCTCCTTTGGCTTGGCTCTTCCTTCATCGGCTCATTGATCAAAGTTCTCCTCATCATGAGGTTATCTCCTTCCTCTGAATTCAATGATACTTTATCATGTTTTTCTACTACATTTGTCTCATCATGAACTAGATTAGTTCTCTTATCACCTCCTTGAGAAGTACTACCCTTCTCTAGACACCTATAGGTAGTATGTCCCATTTTGTTGCAATGGTAGCATTTCATATTGGCAAAATAGTTTCCTCTTCCTCCTTGTCCACCACTTCTTCCTCTAAAGCTAGAGTTATAACTCCTTCCTCTACCAACTCTACTAGAGCTTCCTTCTTGCTGGTCATTGAATTTGATGTCTCCTTGAGTCCTTGATTAAGAACTCCTTCCACCATAGCCACCTCTTTGTCCTCTACTATCCTTGCCTTTACCTCTACCTTTGGAGGTTTTCTCTTTCCCTTCTCTTCTATCTTCAAGGCCATTTGATAACATTGGTGAATGGTTTTAAAGTTCACAAGACTCATTTCCTCTTGAATAGACCATTTAAGGCCATTCAAGTACCTTGCAAGCTTGATACTTTCATCTTCAACTACCTTTGATCTTAAGTATAACTTCTAAAATTCCTTGGTGTATGCTTGAACATATAGATATCTTTATCTAAGATTGTGTCTCCTCCTATGCAGATAAACTTCATAATCATCAAGAAGGTAGGTCTTCTTCACTTTAGTTCCCATGCCCTTCCATGTAACTATAGGACCCTTTCCATCATTTTCTCTTTTAGTTTGCACAAACTTCCACCAAGTAAGAGTTGAACCTCTTAGCCTAGACTTGGCCACCACAAATTTTTGTGCCTTTGAGATACCATCACATTCAAAGTGATTCTCAATACTATCTATCCAATCCACAACTAAATTTGGATCCATTTGTCCATTGAATAGTGGCACACCTTCTAAATCTTTGCCACTCAAAGCCTTTAGTGCCTTTAAGAATGGCTCTTCAGAAAGAACATGGTCAGGTGTTGGAGCTTCCTCCTCTAAATCTAATTCCTTCTCCCTTTCTTCTTTCTCTTCCTTTTGATCAATTTCATCCTTGACCTTATCAACTTTGTCTTAGACTTCACCCAAGAGCTGCTCCATTTGGGATAATATTTCTCTTACTAACCGATTATCCTCTTCTTGTTCCTCAAATTTCTTGGATAACTCAATGTTAGTCACCATTTCTTTAGCTTATTTTTATCCCATTGATGTATTCTCTCCCACTAATTTAGTAGGCTGAAACATCAACCACAAGCCTGATCTATTCAAGATCTGATACCAATATGATGTGAGTGTTCCAAGACTTTCTTGCACACCTTGCTTAAGAAGAACTTCCTTGAATTCTTCTAGGAACCTAATCTCCTCTAGGTCTTGATTAGGCTTAGATAATTAACTAATACCTATTCCAACTCTTCTCTAAGAGTTCTATACCTTGTGCTTCACCTTGAAAGACTAACACCCTTTAGTTAGTTCAATTCTTCACCTACACATAGAAAGCTCTAAGTGCCAACTCTTCACAAACTTCAAATTTATTTTCAGGGATGTCCATCATCTTGAAAAAATTCATATCTTTTTCATTTTGATCCATTTATAAGGATCTTTAAGCCTATCCTTATCAGGTTCAAGGATTCACCATTAGGAGGCCTAATTAGGCATATTTCTTATAGCCTTTTGTAGAGGCCTTTTGTCACTTCTCTCCAAAACTTCCCAAATGACCTACTAAAAAAATTAGGGATTTGGATACCCTTTTGGCTTTTACTAAATATTTTGAAGGTTTTGGAACCTGATGGCCTTCGTACACTTCCTACAATCTAGGCCTAATAGGGCTAAAAGACCTATTTCCTAGGACCTCACTAAATACTTGCTAAGAACTCACTCTAATGGATTGGTATGATAAAAATCCTCATAAAATGTTAGGATATGAAAAAATCCTACCTAGAACTATACTTTTTCCATACAATACTTCAATACCTTGCAAGGAAACTTCAATTCTGATTAGTAGTAAAAATAGCTCTCCATATCTTCATGAATCCTAATCCTAAATACATATATACTAATGACTCCCATAACATATCCATCCACCCTTAGGAGATTCCCATGGTTATATTTCATGGGGGAGACATGAAAAGACTGACTGGTCAGGACAGGACCAGTGAAGACTCTAAACAAAGAACAATTTATTCAACACAATAAAAATACTCTAATCAACTTGATTTGTAAATGAATAATTATTATAAAAGTCCTATGAATGAAAAACAACCACTAAATCAAGACTCTCAATCCATTACATAGCACTGTCACATCAAAAGCTCGAGGTCTTCTCTAAAACAGAGTTGCAGAGCTACATTACTATGTTCAAATTATTACAAATGAATGACTAGCTTCAAGATTCGAGCCTTCCTTAACATTAGATGCCATCTCCATGTTTCTAGGGCCTATTGGCTGATCTCCCACTTCCTATTCTTAAGGGGATCCAAGGTAACCGAGTTGCATGCAACATTTTCCATTATTGCAAATGTTGTCATGACAACTTCTAACATCTTTTTGGCATCTTTGCTTTATGCCTTCATCCTACTTCTTAGAACCTCTATCTCCTATATCTCAAGGATCTAACATCAATAAGGGCCTCATGGCATCTTTCAAACATCATTATGTGCTTAGAACACATTTAAGACTCTAACTCAAACTTTAAGCTTCTAACACTAAGAAATTAAAAACTACTAACAATGGCTAATTTGGTGACCTTAGTCCTAATGACTAACTCACCTAGCCCACAAAAGAAATGACCTTCTAAGGTCTAAAAAATTAACACAACATCCCTAACTTGGATAATGTTAGGTACAAGCCAAATAATCTAAACCATGGAGGTTAGCCTAGGTGTGCTCCTACACCAAGGTTACTCTTTTAAAAACATGAAGTTATGTAACTGTCATTAGTTTGGTCATCCTACCTATAGGTGTCTTGACAAAGAAACATCTTCTCAATCAGAGAGAAGAGTCAATTATGTGAAAGAAGAATCTATTAGTGTCAAGTCTCTTGAGATCAATCTTGATTCAGAGAGTGGTGATAACTTAATGATAAGAAGGGTCTTGCTTAAAGAAATAATTAGGGAAGAACCTAAGCAGAGCAGATACCTTGTCAAACTGAAATGCAAGATTCTTGGAAAGGTGTATAAAGTGATCATTGACTTAGGGTTAACTAATAACATTATATCCAAGGAAGCAGTCAATAAACTTGGATTACCAAAGATACCTCATGATCATCCTTATAGGGTGACATGGTTAAACAAATGAAAACATGTTCTAGTCAATGAACAAGCGTGGATTGAGTTTGCAATTGGGGAATACAAGGACAATATTTTCTGTGATGTAATTCCTATGGATGCTTGCCATATTTTGTTGGGAAGACCATGGTAGTTTGATAGGAAAATGATGCACAATGGGGAGAAGAACTCCTATTCATTTTAGAAGGATAGACTGACATACAAATTCCAATCTTTGGTGGAGGAAGAAGGAGTTAAGAATAGTCCTAATGTGTTAGTAGTGAGTGGAAAATAATTTCTGTAAGACCTCAAGGGGAGAGAAGAAGAAATATTTGATGTTATGATGAAGCCTAAAGAGAAAGAGACAAATAGATCAACATCTTTACCCAAGGAGATACAGCCACTTTTGGAGTATTTTAAAGATATTGTGAGTGATGGATTACCTGCATTCCTACCACCACCAAGGAAAGTGAGTCATCAAATTGAATTCATACCAGGGTCATCATTGCCTAATAAAGAAACTTAAAAAATGAATCCCAAATAGAATAAGGAGCTGGCAAGGTAGGTCCAAGAACTACTTGATCAAGGAATAATAAGGAAGAGTATCAGTCCTTGTGTAGTCCCAATGGTGTTGGCATCCAAGAAGGGAGGTAATTGAAGGTTTTCAATTGATTCAAGGGAAATAAACTAAATCACAATAAGATATAGGTTACCAATTCCCCAAATGGAGGACCTAATGGACTGTCTTGGAGGAACTCAATATTTTACCAAGTTGGACTTGAAAAGTGGGTACCACCAAATCATAAATAAGGAGGGGGATGAGTGGAAGATAGCCTTCAAAACCATAGAAGGTTTGTACGAATGGCTTTTTATGCCATTTGGGCTTACAAATGCCCCTAGAATATTCATGATATTGATGAATGAAGTGCTTAATAACTAAATTGAGAGATTTTTGTTAGTCTATCTTGATGACATCCTCATTTTTAGTAGGACCATGGAAGAATATTTAAAGCACTTGGAGATTATATTGAAAAGGTTGCATGAGGAGAAGTTAGCCATCAATTTGGAGAAGTGTGAATTCTTGAAGAAAAAATTGGTATACCTTGGGTTTTTAGTCTCATAGGGGAAACTAAAGATGGATCCTAGCAAAGTGGAGGCTATCCTCAACTAGCCTACTCCTATATCTGATACTGAGGTAAGAAGTTTTCATGGGCTTGCCCAATTTTATAGAAAGTTCATTAGGGGATTTGTTGCAATTTGTGCCCCAGTCTTAGATACCATAAAAGGTGGGTTGAAGACTAAGTTTAGGTGGACTAAAGAAGCCAATAAGGGGTTTGAAATTTTAAAACAAAAAGTAGCCACCCAACCTATCCTTTTACTACCTAGTTTTGATAGACTATTCACCTTAGAGTGTGATGAAAGCAGCATAACAGTGGGAGTTGTTCTAAGTCAAGAAGGAAGGCTAGTAGCTTTATATAGTGAAAAATTGAATGAGGCCAATAAGAGGTATTCCTCATATGACCTAGAGCTCTATGCACTAGTACATTCCCTTAGGAAGTGGAGACATTACCTCATACCCAAGGAACTTGTAGTGTTTACTGACAACCAAGTCTTAAGTTTTATCAACTTTCAAGACAAGATAAGTAATAGGCATACTAAATGGATGCAATTTTTGCAAGCCTATACCTTTACTATTAAGCGCAAGAAGGATCAAATGAACAAGGT
The DNA here is from genome assembly GCA_027943335.1 of Chamaecyparis obtusa. Taxonomy (NCBI): domain Eukaryota; kingdom Viridiplantae; phylum Streptophyta; class Pinopsida; order Cupressales; family Cupressaceae; genus Chamaecyparis; species Chamaecyparis obtusa. The sequence continues at coordinate 748,242 of BSBK01004810.1, forward strand.
TGATGATGCTTTGAGTAGGAGACTTATCACTATTCAAGAGGTGCAGTTGCAAAGCATAGTAGTGCAGAGCTTCAAATATCTATAAAAAGAAGATGAGGACTTCTTAGAGGTATATAAGGTATGTGTAGAGTTCAATAATCATTTCCATAGTTAGTTTGTATACTATACATTGTAGAATGGATTAATATTTAAAGGGGCACAATTATGTGTGCCTAAGGGGTCCATGAGGGAGAATTTAATACAATAGAATTACAATGGTAGTCTCAATGGATATTTTGGTCTAAATAAGAATCTTGAGCCAATTTAAAGATTGTACTACTGGCCTAAGATGCAAAAGGATGTTAGGAAGTATGTAGAACAATGTATTGTATGCCAAAAAGATAAAGGTACTGTTACTAATTTCAGTCTCTATCATCCTTTACCCATTCCAAATAGACCATGAGAATGCATCAGTATGGACTTCATTGTTGCATTACCAAAAAAAGACAAGGTCTGATAGTATCTTTGTAGTTATTGACAGGCTTAGTAAGATGATCCATTTTATTCCATGTAAAACTACACATGATGCTAGTTACATTGCTCAATTCTTTTTTAGGGAAATTATGAGAATCCATGGATTACCCTTAAGTATAGTTTTAGACATGGATGTAAATTTCATGGGACATTTTTGGAAGACATTGTGGAAGAGATTGGGAACTAATCTATCATTTGGTTCATCTTACCATCTATAGACTGATGACCAAACATAGGTAGTTAATAGGGTCTTAGGTAACCTCTTAAGGTGCTTGAAAAAGGAATATGGACAGGTATGGGATCAAGTGTTACCATAGGAAGAGTTTTCCTACAATAACAATGTCAATAGAATAACTTGTAGAGTCCTTTTGTATTGGTCTATGGTGTTCATCCCATGAGTGTTTTTGAACTAAAAGACTTGGGAAGTACGAAGGGTAGAAGTGGACATGTAGAATGTTTTACCAAACCAATGAAGGAAGTACATGATTAGGTCAAGAAGACACTCACAAAAGCCACTCATAGGTTGAAGGCAAAAGTGGATGAAAAGGAGTTGTAGTTTGCAGTAAGAGACTTAGTGGTAGTGCATTTGAATAAGGCCAAATTGAAGAAGGGTGCACCTAGTAAGTTACATATGAGAAGGATAGGGCCTTGTAAAATCTTAGCAAAATATGGAGACAATACTTACAAAGTTAACTTACCTACAGATTTGGCAATATCACACGTGTTCAATGTTCAAGACCTAGTTAAATACAAAGGTCCAATACTAGAGGAGACTAAAAGTACTTCTAATGTTGAGGAGAAGGTTAATGTTGATGTACCCTTTCCATCCAAGAGAAATCCCCAAGAAGAGAGGGTACTCGATTCTAGGATTAAGAAGAAGAATAGGCATGGACACTATATGGAGCATATTATAAAATGGAAACACCTACCTAAAGTAGAGGCTACATGGGTTGCAAAAGATGACTTCAAGAAGTTGGGACTGGATCCTTCAATGCTGTCTCCAGATGTACCTTGAGTTCTTTGTTTTGAGGGAGCATGGTGCATGAGCACCTAGGGTTTGGATTTTAACCCTAGTCAAATTTTGGATTGTAATGACTCTAGCTAAGTCATGGTTCAATAAAGACTCCAATAGGGTCTAATAGGTGTGTTAGGATAACTAGTTTTGGGTTTGGCACTAGGGTATCACTAGTTGGCCAAGAATTGCCAAGCTGGCCAAATGAGGCCAAATGAGACCAATCACTCAAAATTGATAAAATGGGATTAATTTGATGTGTATTCAGTCAAGGAAGTGATTTGAGACCTTATGGAACCAGTTCAATGGGTTAGAACTTGGAAAAATGGAAAAAATGCAAAAGTTGTTCAACAACATTTGGGCAAAAGATATAAATGGCCCTAAAGTGAGTTATGGGTCATCTTAGTTGGTTGGTATGAGCCCAAAGGACCTATTTAAGGGATTTTTAATCATTGTATGGAGGTTGGACAATTTTTGACATAATTCTTGAGGAATATTGAATGCTAGTTTTTTATTCCTGTTTATAATCTCTGAGTTTTCTTATTGGAAGTTAAGCATGGATTGAATCATTTAGTTATTTGAGTAGTTTAGTTTATTTTTACTATTTCCTTTCTTTGTATTTACTTCTAGTGTGTATGTTCTTAGTTTTGTGTTCTTAAATAAAATCAAACCCTCCTAGACTGTTCCATGCCAGTGTAAGGGCTTAGCTTGCAAATATGGCTCTACATTGAGTTTCCTCCATTAGATATTCATGGACAATGGAGGATGAAAAGTAGAGTCCATATACATTATTTCTTTCTTGTACAGTTTCTAGAAATGATGTTTGTTAAATTTGAAAGCTTTTCCTAGGCAATATAATGTGTGTGCCTGACTAGGAGTAACTGAGCATCTGTCAATGTTTGAATGTAGGGTTGGATAGGATCGGAGAACTTATTATTGGAGAATGATCTTAGGGTGTTGAGGAAGCCCTAGAATCAATGGAAAGAGTTGGTGAATCCATTTCATGTATCTTTTTTTGGAAACCAATCAATTAGCCCCAATTAGACCTATTTTTAAGGACAAAGACATAATTCATAAATGACATTGTACAGACAACTTGGTGGTCCCAAACCCTAAAAATCTCAAAGTGTCTCCAAAATGGTATCTATATCAGTGATCATTTTGTGGATTTTCTTGAGAAGTTTGTGAGTTATTAGAGTTTAGGAGCCTAAGTAGGGCTACAAGGAATTACTAGCCCTTCACCTAGGAAACTTTGAGCCCGATGGAGAATTGGACAAACCATGGACCATGATATTCAAGAGTGGAGTTAATATGATGGAACTAGAGTGAGTCCAATCTTGCAAGGTGACTGGTGAATATTTAAGAGGGTTTTGTGGAATCTACCCTTGTAGATTCAAAGAAGAGTTGATCCTCTTTTGGTATAGAGGCCCTTGGAAGTTAGGGGAAGTAAACCAAGTGTTTACACCTAGGGAAAGGTTGTGAAATAGAGCCTTAGTGGGTATAGAAGAGGAACCTAGGAGTGATTCAAGTTTACTTAGGAGAGGAGCCTCCCTATCACTCTGCTAGGATATATATGTCTGATGGAGCACCATAACTTGGCCCGATGTGGTATTATTCCTCCCATTAGTAACACCTTCCTCATTGTCATGATCAGGTAAGAGCATAGCACTAGACCCATTCTCCTGAGTGTCTAATGTCTTATGGGTTGGTCATCCATTAGCATCTTAGAACCCACTGTCTTCATCAGGGATCGACATAACCTAAACCACACTACCCCGATAGACCAAGGTAGTCAAATGGAATATCATCTATTAAGTTAGCCTGCTACCCTCATCAGGGATCGAACTATCCATGGATGGCTTCACCAATAGCATTGGATTATCTTGATGGGGTGTCATCGACATGAGGTAACCCAATGACATGTCTTTTTCATTTAGCCATTAGAACTTGGACATCGATTAGAGTTAACTCGATGCAATGAATACTAAACCTCTAAATTTTTTGGCAAACCACACAAATAGCTTTCAAACCTTCAAAAATTTACCTAATGAAGTATTGGTTAGTATTTATTCACTGCATGATCTTTATTAGATTACACACCAAAATTTGAGGGTTTAAAACAAGTAACCCCTAGGTGCTCCTGAACCAACACCATTCAAAATTTTTGATTCTTTGCTATTTAGTAGTGTTTTGAATAACATTTTAGTTGGTATAGGTCTTGAGTTAGATGGTTTTGTCTAAGAAGATAATTTTGAGGCTCTAGCGTGATAGGTATGGTGTCTTTAATTGTCTACAACAACAAACCATAATATTTGATTAAATTATATATGCACACACACACACATATATATACATATACATATATATATACACACACATACATATATATATATATATATATATATATATATATATATATATATATATATATATATATATATATATATATATATATATATATATATATGTGTGTATGTATGTATATATGTATGTATATATGTGTGTATATACATATATATACACATATATGTACATACATACATACATATATATATATATGTATGTACACACACACACACACATATATATATATATATACATATATATATACATACCTATAAACATATATACATATATACATATACTTGTATATACAGATATATATATATATACATACATATATATATATATATATATATGTATGTATGTATGTATGTATGTATGTATGTAAGTATATATGTATGTATGTATGTATGTATATGTATGTATATATATATGTATGTATACATATATATATATATATATATATATATATATACATATATATATATATAGATATATGTATGTATACATATATATATATATATATATATATATATATATATATATATATATATGTATATATATATATATGTATACATACATATATATATACATACATACATACAAGTAGTTATTACCTTGAAAGAACATTCCCATCCTTAAGTTGGTTTTGAAGTTGAGTGAACATTCATCTAAGTGGGAAATGAAAGAGTGTTCATTATAAGAGCATGATCAGATAGTGTTGACTCCTTGTGTAATCAATATACTTAAAGGTAATGGAAGTTTGTATCAGATGTCTTTGTAGGCCGGGTCAGTGAATGCCCTTTTCAATTAATGCTTCCAAGGGGAAATAAGATGGTTGTGATTAGTCAAAAGCATGAATGTGGACATTCCATATAATGCAAAGGATGGACAAGTTATTGGAGTTCAGTTAGTGATCAATTAATAGGCCTATCTTTCTAATTCCATTGAGGTTGTTGATACTAATTTTTGAGTTTTTGTCTAATGTCAAGTTGATACGACATTTTGGGGAAGATTGAAAGTCATTGAGGAACTTAAGTTTTACGGATTAACTTTTCCTCTTGAGAAATTTTTTAGGGTGTTGTTACAAAACAATGTTGTAGAAATGACATTGTGTCAAGTTGTAGTGTGTGAATCCTACTAGCCTTCCTGATGAAGGGTGCTCCCCTTAATACCACAACCACATAAGAGAAATAGAGAAACAACAACAATAATATGCAAGAACAGAAAATTGGCTTCTTATTATCTCCACAAATGTGGAATTACAAACTTTTAGAATTACAATATGCAAAGCCACATGGGCATTCCCTTACAATATTCTGTAGGACAAAGCCTCGAGTCAATACCCAGATCTACTACCCAGAACTATTCTGAACTGCCTAAGACAATAATACAGCCTTCCTTATATAGGCAATTTTCCACTGCCTGGGAAGGTTCCAGAATTTTAGCCAATAAGGCCGACCAAACTTAGAATTATTTTATTTTACATTTTATTACATCATAGTCGGCTCAAGATAACGTTTGAAACCCGAACAAAAATTTTGAAGAAAATTATTTTCTGCCATTTCAGGTGGCCCAACTTCCGAAGACCATAAGTCATCACCAGTTGACCCGATCGGCTATTATAACCCCATTTCAAAAATGCCACGAAGCGCTCTATAGGATTGACCTGTGCAAGCGCCCATCACTCAAATTTTTGACCTCATCCGAGGCCTCTAAAGCCTTCAAAACTGAGTTCAAAGTTTCTGTACCCTGCTGCCAATACCGAAAATCTTCAATATCTTCCAATATACACTTGATCTGGCAATGAAACTTTACTGGCAGACTTATATGACCAAAATGAACCTCCAAGAAAGAAATCAGATCATTCTGAGCACATACAAAAATTACCAAAAATAGTAACTTTCCACAAATAGCAGCTCTGCACAAAATAGCCCTTATTGAATATAAAAATAGAAATATTTTTTTTTGGGTGATGCAAGATTGCTCTTACACCCAGGATGCTCCTGCATCAGACACCCGGGGTAATTTGAGAAGTGACCCTGTCACGACTCAGGTGTGCAGAGGAAAACCAAGATGGCTAACCTCCTCCTTTGTCAGCCATGATGAATCTTTAACAGGTCATCCTTTCCACTTGACCAGATATTCTTCATATGTCCTATTCCTTGTGCTTCTGCCAACACGACTGTCCAGTATATCTTCGATCTCCTTAGTGTCTAAACTAGTTGCTGGAATACTCCACTGTGCTGCTGTGATCTCATCTTCAACACCTCCTTCATGATACTCTGTCAGATCTGAAATGTTAAACACTGGTGAAATATTTAGCTCAGTAGGCAATTCTACCTCATATGCATTTCCTGAATCATGTTTCTTCAGTATCCTACATGGTCCAAACTTCTTCATTTTCAGCTTGTTATATGTACCAATCGGAAACCACTCCTTCCGCAAATGAACCACGACTTCATCTCCAACCTGAAATTCCTCATGCCTCCTTTTCACATCTGCCTTAGCCTTATACTATGCATTCATCTTGGTAATATGCTTCCTCACCTCCCCATGGATGTTCTTCAAGTGTTCTGCAAAATCCTTAGCTTCAGCACTACTTATTTCTTCTTTATCTATCTTCCTCAATTCAGATGCATTTCTTGTACTACTTCCATATACAATCTGGAATGGTGATTTACCAGTGCTCCTATTGACAGAATTATTGTATGCAAATTCCGCCTGTGATAAAATCAAATCCCATCCTATTTGCTTATCTCCAACCAAACATCTCAGCAAATTTCCCAAACTTCTATTCACCACCTCTGTCTGTCCATCAGTCTGTGGATGATGTGATGAACTGAACTTCAAATCTGTCTTCAACTTCTTCCACAATGTATGCCAGAAATATCCAACAAACTTAGTGTCCCGATCTGAAACTATAGTCCTTGGCAAACCATGAAGTCTCACTACTTCTCTGAAAAACAATTCTGCTACATGAACAGCATCATTAGTCTTCTTGCAGGGAATGAAATGTGCCATCTTTGAAAATCGGTCAACTACTACAAAAATTGAATCATGTCCCCGCTGTGTCCTCAGTAAACCAAGAATAAAGTCCATACAGATATCCTCCCAAGGCTTCTCTGGTACAGGTAATGGCTGATACAACCCTGTATTCTGCTTCACTCCCTTCACCATCTGACATACTCGGCAACTCTGTACAAACTTCTTCACATCTTGCTACAACTGTGGCCAATAATAATTCTCACTAACCAAACCAAGGGTTTTATCACGACCAAAATGTCCAGCCAATCCTTCGCTATGCTTCTCCTTGATGAGATTCTCCCTCATAGAACTTTGTGGAATGCACAACTGACTCCCTCTGAATAGCATATCATCTTGGATGATAAAATCCAACCATTTCGTCTTGTCTAGAGTAACAGGTTCTGTACAAGCTTTCCAAGCTTCACCAATATCAGGATCCTCTGGATACAAATTCTTGAGTTCTTTGAACCCAACCACTTCAATCTGCATTTCTGTCACCAATAGTTGCCTTCTGCTAAGAGCATCTGCAACCCTATTAGACTTTCCACTCCTGTGTTTCAAAACAAATGTATAACTCTGCAAAAACTCAACCCATTTCAAATGCCTTTGATTTAATTTTCCTTGACTATTCAAATATTTCAAAGCTTGATGATCAGTATACAAAACAAACTCCTTAGGAAGTAGATAATGTCTCCACTTCTTTAATGCCTAAACTATAGCATAAAATTCTTGATCATAAACAGAATATTTCCTCTTGGTATCATTTAACTTCTCACTGAAATAAGCAACAGGTTTACCTTCTTGGCTCATAACAGCTCCTATTGAAGTACCACTAGCATCACAATCTACTTGAAACACCTTATTGAAATCTGGAAGTGCTAAAATAGGTTATTCTGTAACTTTTTGTTTCAATAATTGAAAACTCTTTTCTGCTCCTTTAGTCCACTTAAACTCTTTTCTATCCCCTCTCATTGTTTCAGTCAAGGGTCCACAAATACTGCTAAAATTTCTGATAAACTTTCTGTAAAAGCTAGCTAGACCATGAAAAGATCTTACTTCAGTAGCACTCCTTGGAGTAGGCCATTCAAGGATAGCCTGTACCTTCTCTGGGTCCATTTTTAGACCTTCTGCTGAAACTACAAACCCCAAATACACCAACTCTTTCTTCACAAAACTGCACTTCTTCAAATTAATCAGCAATTTCTCTTCTCTCAACTTCTCAAATACCATACAAATATGCATCATATGCTCATCCAATGTCTTACTAAAGATCAAAATATCATCTAGGTAAACAATGACAAACTTACTCAGAAATTCTTTCAGAACCTCGTTCATGAGCCGCATGAAAGTGCTCGGTGCATTGGTTAGCCCAAAAGGCATGACTAACCACTCATATAGTCCTTCCTTTGTCTTGAAGGCAGTCTTCCATTCATCCCCTTTTCTGATCCGAATCTGATGATATCCACTTTTCAGATCTATCTTTGAGAAATACACAGCTCCACTCAAACAATCCATAATATCATCCATTCGTGGCAATGGAAACCTGTACTTGATTGTGATCTTGTTTATTGCCCTAGAATCTGTACACATCCTCCATTCTCCATTCTTCTTTGGTGCTAATACCACTAGTACAGCATAGGGACTCAGACTCTCACGGATCAATCCTTTCTGTAACAGTTCATGTACTTGTTTGTTCAACTCCTCACTTTCTGCAGGTGTCATTCTGTGTGCTGCCTTATTCGGAAAACTCGCTCCTGGGATCAAGTCCATTTGATGACTGATCTTCCTGACTGGTGGTAATCCATCAGGCATGTTGTCGGATACAATATCCTGAAACTCATTCAACAAATCTGCAACTTCTACAGGAACATCTTCTACTTCCTCTTTACCAGCTTTTGGAATTAAAGAAAAACATACATGCTCATGCCTCATACCATCTAGGAAATTTCTTCCATCAACAAAAGTTATCCTTGCATTACCACATACCTTTTCTTCAGTCTCCTTCAATGGTTTTAGCTTATGTCGCACTCCATCCTTTGTCAGGGAATAGGTATTTGCACGACCATCATGTACAGCACATCTGTCAAACTGCCATGGTCTACCCAACAACATATGACATACATCCATAGATATGATATCACACAATACCTCATCTTGGTATCTGCCAATCTTGAACTTCACCAGGCATTGTTCATTGACCATGACCTTGTGGTCATCCTGTACCCAGGCAATCCGATATGGATGTGGGTGTTTCTGTGTCTTGAGCTTCAACTTTGTCACCATCTCTTCTAACACCAAATTGTCAGTGCTTCCACTATCAATGATCACATCACAACATTTACCTTCACACTTGCACCTGGTGCGAAACAGGCTCCTCCTTTGCTCAGGTTCATTCTCACCACTCAACAGGACTCTTCTGTTAATCAACGTTTCTCCTCTTTTAGCATCTTCAGAATTTGATGATCTGGCATCTTCATCTACATGTGCAACTCTGACCTGGCCTTCATTTCTCCTGTCTATTCTTCCTTGGTGTTGAGGACATTCAAATGCCCTATGACCTTCTTCTCCACAGTGAAAACATGTTCCACGGAAGCCACCTCTTCCAGATCCTTGTCCTCTTCCTCTTCCTCTCTGATCTCTATTATTCTGATCCTGGAAATGATTGGAATTATTTACTCGCTGATTCTGACTGCTACTGGCCTCATCCTTCTTTTTTCGTATCTTCATTTGGGCCACCATATGACCGTCCACCAGATCATCCACCACGACCTCTTCCATTTTGTCTGCTCTCAAACTTCTTATTCAGCCTTTCCTCTACTTTTAGGGCAAACTGGTATGCCTCTTCAATACTATTCATTCGAACCAGATTCAGCTCCTCCTGAATGCTTGGCCTTAACCCATTAAGGTATCAGGAAACTTTCTCCTTATCAGCTTCTACATGGCCTGTTCTGATGAGAAGTCGGTAGAACTCCTCTGTATACTCCTGAACAGATCTTCCTGCTTGCTTCAAACTCTGCATTTTCTTTAGTAGGTCAAGCTCATAATCAACAGGAATGAACATTCACTTCAATTTATCCACCATCCGATCCCATCTTGTGATTTTATCTTTCCCTCTTCTATTTTGCTCTAATTGAATTTCTTGCCACCAGATCTTCGCATGACCTTTCAATCTGGCCTTCGCAAATTTGACCCTATCAGGATCCTCAACATCTTCGTACTCAAAATATTCCTCACATTCATTGATCCAGTCGATCAATTCCTCTGGGTTAAGATTTCCAGAAAATGTAGGAACCTCAATCTTAGGTCTTTTCCCAATCTTGGAAATCACCCGAAAAAGTCTTTCTTCCTCCTAGTTCACAATTTCAGCTTCTCCTTCTTGATATTCTTCTTCGGCTTCATCCTCGCTTTCATCTCTGACATTAAGATTCATTCCTCTGCGAATCTCTTCTTGCAATGCTCACACTTGTCTCTGCAGCTCTCTAACCTCAGGTGTTACAACACCAGCTCTTCCGCCACGTTCCCTTCGTGGAGGCATTTTCGTGATGCGCGCTGAAACCCTAGCCACGGTTCTGGTGCAAACTACCTCACAGTCGGTGATCTATTTACACACTCAAGAAATCCTGATCTGATACCACCTGATGAAGGGTGCTCCCCTCAATACCATAACCACATAAGAGAAATAGAGAAACAACAACAATAATATGCAAGAACAGAAAATTGGCTTCTTATTATCTCCACAAATGTGGAATTACAAACTTTTAGAATTATAATATGCAAAGCCACATGGGCATTCCCTTACAATATTCTGTAGGACAAAGCCTCGAGTCAATACCCAGATCTACTACCCAGAACTATTCTGAACTGCCTAAGACAATAATACAGCCTTCCTTATATAGGCAATTTTCCACCGCCTGGGAAGGTTCCAGAATTTTAGCCAATAAGGCCGACCAAACTTAGAATTATTTTATTTTACATTTTATTACATCATAGTCGGCTCAAGATAACCTTTGAAACCCGAACAAAAATTTTGAAGAAAATTATTTTCTGCCATTTCAGGTGGCCCAACTTCCAAAGACCATAAGTCATCACCAGTTGACCCGATCGGCTATTATAACCCCATTTCAGAAACGCCATGAAGCGCTCTACAGGCTCAACCCACGCAAGCACCCGTCACTCAAATTTTTGACCTCACCGGGGCCTCTAAAGCCTTCAAAACTGAGTTCAAAGTTTCTGTACCCTGCTGCCAATACCGAAAATCTTCAATATCTTCCAATATACAATTGATCTGGCAATGAAACTTTACTGGCAGACTTATATGACCAAAATGAACCTCCAAGAAAGAAATCAGATCATTCTAAGCACATACAAAAATTACCAAAAATAGTAACTTTCCACAAATAGCAGCTCTGCACAAAATAGCCCTTATTGAATATAAAAATAGAAATATTTTTTTTTGGGTGATGCAAGATTGCTCTTACACCCAGGATGCCCCTGCATCACTTCGTCTCTCATTCTTCCATAAATTTTAGTATAGAGACTAGTAAGCCAATTTGGTAGAGCATTAATTTCCAAATTTGAAGTAAACAAAGCACTTATGGAACAACTTAACAACTGCATGGATACATAATGATCATATCTAGTTTGAGTGTATAAAGGATCAACATATCAAAGAAAAGAGTCATAAAGAAATGTAGAAACCCAACAGGGTTTAACATAAAAGCATTTTATCATTTTTGTAGTATAATTCATTCCTAGTTTTTCTAAAAATATTAGCGCTTCAAATGTTGCAAAATTGAAAGGGTTTGAAAGAGACCAAATATGAAGGTTGCGACCAGCATAGAAATAAACCCTCATGTCTGTAGACAATTAAAAGTGAATTAAAATGCAGAGCCATGATCATGCATTGGTATAGAAATCAAAGAATATTCATCTTTCATCTTTTTATGAACAAAAGTAGAGATTGTACATGGAGGATAGTATACAGAGGAAGCATATAATATATATAATGAGAGAAAACATAGAAAAAAGGATGAAACTTTCAATTATGCAATAAAGAAACATAAATTTTCTTAGAGATCCTTCGAGTTGCAAGAATATCATAACCCAAAAATGTAAAGAAAATATGAAAGGAAGGAGCTCAAATATAAGGGTGAAAATTCAGATTAGGTCTCCCATGGTCGCATAGGGTTTGTTCAGAGAGATAAAAAATGTCATGCTTTATGAGAAGATGTTAAGGTATTGCAACAAGCATGTAATTGTAATATGATTTAGATGCACATACGATGAAGCTAAGTGATGGCTCGCTTGTAATCTCCTTGTCTCTCTTCCTTTGGTCGGGAGCTCCTACGTGCATGGGAATGCTTTGTAATTTAATTTTTTTAATTATAACACAAAGTATAATGTTATACTTATAAATAATTTGTGCTTATAATTTTAATAAAACAATAGAATTAGTGTAGTAGTTACTATTTTCTATAAGTTCAGATCAGGAACTTATAGAATTAGTGTAGTAGTTACTATTTTTTATTTGTTCAAAGGCCTTTGAATTTTCCTTGACCATTCAAATATTTTTGTAATAGCTCCTATAGCTAATATTTCACCTGCAACAAGATTTGTTGTGCTCATTCCATAGGAAACTTTATATATAAGGTTTTGATGCAATTTGGTTTTGGTATTAAAATGAAAGGTATATTCAAATTTGATTATAGTAGAAATGGAAGATTTAAGTTACTCTAATTTGGTTAAGGTTTATAGAAGGTTTCATGCACTAGCTAGGATTTTGCATTTACTTTCTAGTACTATTTATGTTTGTGAGTAACTAGGTTGTGGGAATGAATCATTGCATTATTGCATAAAAAAATATTTAAAGGATTCATCTATTAAATTTCCCATAAATGTCTTAGTAGGGAACACAACATGATGCAAATATTTGTAATTTAAATGTATAAGGATCGGATTAGGAGACCTTAAGACACTTATCACGCAATAGGACCTATTATGTATCATGAGGACCTAATGTGTTTTAATGGGTCCTAAGGGGTCCTAATTGGTCCTAAATGGTCCTAGGACCCCTTAAGACCCATTAGGAACAATTAGGACTTGATTAGGACCTCTTACGATACTTATTACACATTAGGACCTAGGATCACTTAGGACCCACAAAGTGTAAGCTCTTAATGAATCCTAATGGGTCTTACGGGGTCCTAGGACCACTTAGGACCAATTATGTACCATAAGGATCATAATGTGTTTTAGTGGGTCCTAATCAGGTCCTAATCGATCCTAAGTGGTCATATGACCCATTTAGATCCATTAGGACCGATTAGAACTCAAATAGGAACCCTTCATTATAAGTCAATACGCCCTATAGAAACCTTATATTATATTATGTAGACTAATGCATATAATTAACTAAATGTACCTTATTTAAGGGTTACCCTAATACCAAATATGTACATTAAAATTCATTAACCCTAAGGTGTTTATTAATTATACTTATTAATTCAGTAATAAGGTTTAGGTACATGATAATATATTGATGAAATGAGTCATATAAGGTACATTTAGTTAAGTTGTTAAGTCATATGCAATACATTTTTATCCATCCATATAAGTACATTGACATTATTTTCATTACATATTGAGAAACAAAATACCACAAAAGGTGAAACCATGCAGGTAACAAAAACTTGTCACTAATCCTTCTAGAAAGATCATGGATAAATTATTTAACCTTAGAGAAATTAGTAAACTCTTTCTTTAACAAGAGATAAAGTTCTAAAGAGAAAAATGAATGTATCATCATAAAATGGAAGCACTTCCATCTTGGTAGGTTTAGCACCCTCATTTAGTTCATTTTCATGATAGATTTGCATTTAGCATGCATCTACACTTGATTCTTTGTTTCTAGGTGAAATTAGGGTTAGGATCCTAAGGACTCTCCTTGATTTCCTTCTTCATGGCTCTATTTTCTAGGTAGGACCTATGTACTAGTCCTCCTAGCCTTCATCACATTTATTCTAGGCCTCTGTGCCCTTTCCAGCATTCTATTCTATTTTCCCATCATTCTAAGTCTCTAGTCGACCCAGAAACTTCATTGAACCTCTAAGTTGACTGGCCTAAAACCCCAGGTCAGGGTCAAGGTTGACCTTGACCTTTGTCGGGTTTTGGTTCCCGCTTTCAAATTTGGATCATAGTAGGGGCCTAAATTAAAAATGGGCCTCCTGATCTGAATGCACAAGGGTTTTTATTCAAAATTCATTTAATACATTTCCTTGTTAGTTGGCTATTGCTATTGGACCATAATTAAAGGTGAAATTTGAATTAGGGGCCCTTACATTTCCCTAGGAACCTTGCCTTGAAATCTCTATATAAGCACTCTCTTTTTCCTTCATTTCAATAAGTTATGAGGAGATGACATAATGATGAGATGATGATGCAAGATTGCAAGAGGATGATATAGGATAACAAGATATGATGATGTCTTGATGCAAGCAAGCATTTTGTGGATGAGTTATTATGGACATTCATTTGGAGCAAGAAAGATTCCTTCTTCCTTGATCTACCATTTTCAACATTCAAGCATTCTAAAGATACAATCATGGGGTAGCAACTATGGATTATGAGTTTGGTTGGGATACTTTAGCCTTGGGGGCTTGGTATGCTTTCTTTATCATATTCAAATATATGCATTTCTCTCTCATTTCAATTCATCCTAGGGTTTCAATCTAGAGGATTAGATCTTGGCATTACACATTCAAAGCTCTTCTTACGAGCAACACACACACATATTCTATTACATTCGGCTATTTGTGGAGGTGGAAATCACAAAAACATGGGTTTGAGTAACGAAAAAACCCTATATAGCCACCCCAAAACACCATTTTCAGATATCTACAATTGCTATTTCGGGAGTTGCAGAGTAGATTTGGATACTCTTTTCAGAAAAATTTTAGGATTCGCAAATAGAATTTATGTCGGAGTAGTGCAGGTCAAGGTTGACATAAAGGGGCAAAATTGCACCCCCGTATTTGGGTCAAGGTTGACCTGGTTCAGAAAAGAAAAAGATTTATGGGTTTTCTCTGTCTTTGTGTTTCTCTTCCAGATTTGCTGGCAGAATTTCAAAAAACACGATACATGCACCATAAAATAGGTATTTCCAATTCTACTATATTATGAGGTATGTATTTCATTTTATTTGATTTCATTATTCTTTGCAAGCATTTCCAGATTAATATTCCTTATCATTAGAATTTCATGTATGTGTAAAATATTGGTTTAGGGTCTCTTTTATGTGCAAACCCACATTGTTCTAAACCCTATCCATATTTTAAACCAAACATTTTGGTGAGCCCATTTACCAAAACTCTTTATTTTTGGTGTTAGATTTGTATTTTATGTTAGATCTTACATGCATATAAAACTAGATTTCTTTTATGCTCTTGCATTTATATTTCAAAAAATAAAAAATAAAAATCACAAAATTTCTTTAAAAATACAAAAAACATTTACATTTTTCATGCTTGTAGTGGTACTTTGTGTTCAACATGTATGATTTTTGTTTTGAATACTTTGATGAGGCTTTTATTGAAAAAGAGGATAGATCCCCTAATGAGGTACATGGAAGTGAGGATGAAAATTGTTTAAATAAGATCTCCATTGATCCTATTCCTATTTTATCCTCCTCCACAATCTCTTCAATTGACCTTTACCATAGGGTGTGTGCATGATTACCTTCATGTTCCACTATTTGCAACATTGATGCACCTAGAATTTTATATCCTAAACCTTTGTTGATGGTAAAAGGATTTCCTCGAATAACAATTAAGGGTAAACCTAGAGATCCTTTGGATTTATTTGATAAAATAGATTTCATTTCACATGCTTATCGCACATGGAATAACTCTCAGCCTATTATTCTAGTTTCTTTACCTCCTTCCCAACCTATGATTCCTCAAGTCCCTAGGTTTCCATCTCCCTTTAAGGAGTATGACTTAGTAGAACAATTACATGCTACTCCTGCTAAGATATCTCTATGGGAATTGCTTCAAACTTTCCTGAAATATCAAGATGCATTGCAAAAGGATTTATCTACCCTTTGTGCTTCACCTCCTAACCAAGAGAACATTAATTCCTTTTTGGAGTGCATGAATACTATGCCTTCTGTACCTCCTATTTTGTTTTTTGATGATGATTTACTTCTGTTGAGGTGCATATTCAATATGATGCTCTTATGGTTGTTGTTTCTATTAATCAGAGTATCATTCATAGAACATTAATTGATAATGGATCTGGGCTTAATGTTTGTAGCATGGATATGCTTAAGGAAATTAAGGTTGATCTTACAACTATTCAACCTAATAATGTCCCTATTCGTGGATTTGATAATATTACAAAGAGAACTTTGGGCATTATTACGTTACCTGTTAAAGTTGGTCTGGTTATTCTCAATACACCTATTCATGTTATGCCTGTACCTCTCAATTATAATATTCTTTTAGGTAGACCTTGCTTACATACTATGCATGCAGTTCCTTCTACTCTTCATCGCAAGGTTTGGTTCATTTATAATAATTTGATGTATACGCTACATGCGGTTGATGCGTTGAATCCTTTCTTAAATGTAGAATACGCTAAAGTTTTCGAACCTCTCCAACCAAGTAAAGAGTCTGAAAGGCCACCTGAGATTAAACAAACTGGAACTCCATCTTCTTCTTTGACTGAGGATGATTGGAGAACATTGGACTTTAATCCTTCTTTTATTGGAGAATATAAATTTTTTGATTTGGAATTCATGAAACAACAAAGTGGGTTTGAAAAACAAGTTTTTACTCCTTCCCCGCTTTCTACAAAATTAAAAAGTAACTTTGTTGCTGCCTCGATTGAAGAAACAATTGAAACAATAAACCTAATTTCTATGACATTGTGACATATGCGGCTCCTTGGACTCAATTTGATATGGCCAATAGATATGGTTCTAGTTATCATCTGCTCAAGAAATCAGGATTTCATGGGAAAGGATGTGGTAAATACGAACAAGGTATACAAGTACCATTGGACAACAAAATTTATGATTATACATATGGATTGGAGTTCAATCCTTACAAAAAACATCAACTTTTCCTCTCAATGTTAATCATATATGTGGTGGACATTTGAAGTTCATTAACCCACTCCTCCTTGACATGGATGAAAAACCTATCTTGGATGTGTTTCCCGAAGATGAAGCCTTAGCAGATTTTTTAGGAGCTTAGGAGGATCTACCTATGTTTCATCATAAAAGATGTGAGCCCTACTGTCTAAATACATAAGCTTATTTTGGAGAACTTGATGAATAGAATATTTCTCCTTTACCAATGGATTCTCTGATACAAAGTAATTTGCTAATAACTGAGACTGTTGAGGTTCAAATGGATGAAAATGACTTTGAGAAGATGATAAAAATTGGGAAATGTTTGAATCAAGATGAACATGATCAGTTGGTTTCCCTTTCACTTGAATTTAAGGATATTTTTTCTTGGACATATTCACATATGCTGTGTATAGATTCTAATATTGTTACTCACAATATTGTTCTTAAACTAAATGTTAAACCTGTGAAGCAAAAAATCTGAAAGATGAATCGAGGAATTGCCTTATTAGTTAAGGCTGAAATTGAAAGATTATTCAATGCTAGATTCATCCACTCTATTGATTACTCAAATTGGATTTTAAATATTGTGCCCATTTCAAAAGGAGAAAATAAGATAAGAATGTGTACTGACTTTTGAGATTTACATAAAGCATCCTTAAAAGATGATTTCCCATTACCTAACATTGATATGATTGTGGATTCAATAGCAGGTCATGCTTTATTATCTTTTATGGATGGATTTTTGGGCTATAATCAAAATTTTTATTCCTCCTGAAGATCAATTTAAGACTATATTTATAACACCTTGGGGAACATTTTGTTGGGTCATGATGCCTTTTGGATTAAAAAATGCAGGAGCAACTTATCAACGAGTCATGAATTTAATTTTTCATGATTACATTCATAAGATTATTGAGGATTATGTGGATTATATCTTGGAAAAATCTATACAAAGAGGAGGTCATGTTAGTATTTTACGACATATATTTGAAAGGATTAGAAGTTACATTATGAGATTGAATCCTAAGAAATGTGCCTTTGGAGTTGATTTTGGTAAATTATTGGGGTTTATAATCTCTAAGAGAGGCATAGAGGTAGATACTAAAAATATTGAAGCTATTGTTAATATGCCTCCTCCTAAGAAAATTTTTCAGTTACGAAGTTTACAAGGAAAAATTCAAGCTATTCATCACTTTGTTTCCAACTTAGCTGATAGAACTATTCCTTTTACTTCCTTGCTTAGAAAGGATACCACTTTCTCTTGGAATGATTGAGAAATTTAAGGAGTATCTCACCAATCCTCCTATTTTGCAACCTGCTCAATTTGGTAAACCCTTTTATCTGTATACTTCAACCACTCCAAATGCAGTGAGTGCGTTGTTGGCTTAGCATGATAGTGAAGGTAAGGAAAGACCTATGTACTACATTAGTTGGACTTTACTCGATTATGAAACAAGATATACAGATTTGGAAAGACAATTCTTAGCTTTAGTTTATGCTTGTCAGAAACTCAGACATTATCTATTAAATGTTGAAGTCAATGTGATTGTTAAATTTGATCCTTTGAAACATCTTTTCTAAAAAACTGATCTCTCTGGCCGTCTTGCAAAGTGGGTGATGTTACTTACAAAATTTGATCTTAATTTCATTTCTCAAAAGTCAATTAAAGGAAAATCTTTAACAGATTATTTTGCTGAATCTCCTTGTCCTCATTCCAATACATGCTTTACTTCAATAGAATTCCTTGATGAAAACATTCTAGCTATTAAATAGGATGATGTTTGGGAGTTATATTTTGATGAATCTAGATGTAAGACAAGTTCTAGTGTTGGTATTATCTTGATCCCTCCTATGAAAAAGCTGATCCATCTATCATATAAATTAACTTTTCCTTGTACTAACAATACTGCTGAGTATGAAGCTCTTATAGCTGGCTTACGAGCAGCTTCATCCCTTAACATTAAAAAATTGAAAATTTATGGAGATTCACAATTGATTATGAAATAGATTAAAGGAGGTTATTAGACTAAGAATGATAAAATGACACAATATAGAGATTTGACTCTTGATGTTCTTTCACAATTCTCTTCTTATACGATTCAAACTTTACCTAGGAAAGATAATTGACATGCATACACCATGGAAAACACAACTTCTTTTGTTTGTCTTGAGAATAACATTGAAATTTTTTAATTTACTATGCATACTCTTAAAAACCCTACAATTTCCAATAAGGTTACCTATGATTGTTTCAATTTGCATTTGGATGAATGGTATTCTCATATCTTTCATTTTTTGAAAGATGGTACTTTTCTTGAATCAACAACAAGGAACATGCGTAATCATATTAGGAAGCCTGAAACATGTTATATCATTTTAGGAGATACACTTTATAAATGCTCTTATGATGGTTTGGGATTAAGATGTCTTGGTAGAACCAAAATTCCAGTAGCTTTGGCAGAAGCTCATTCTAGTTCTTGTGGGGTACATTTTGGTGGAAAATCTTTAGTCAATAAACTTCTTAGAATGGGATATTATTGGCAAACAATGGAACAAGATTCTTTCATGTTTGTTAAGAAATGTCCTCAATGTCAACAACATAGTAATTTTATTCATGCTCTTGCTCGTGAGCTTCATAATCAAGTTGCTCCATGGACTTTTAGTATTTGGGGTTTTGATCTTATTGGAAAAATCTCACTGGCTTCTTCTCAAGGACATACATACATCCTAATAGCTATAGATTACTTTATGAAGTGGGTGGAAGTTGTCGCTCTCTATTCAACTACTATGGATGTTATTTGTGATTTCATTCTTAACAATATTATAAAATGATTTGGTATTCCTTCGACGATAGTTTCAAATAATGGTACCTATTTTAAGAATAAAGAAGTCACAAAATTATTGGAGAAATATCGAATTCAACATAGATTTTTTACTCCTTATTATCCTCAATCCAATGGTCAAGCTAAAGCATCAAATAAATTCATTGAACAAATTCTGAGGAAAACAGTTAATAAGCATGTGAAAGATTGGCATACCCATCTTACCTATGCTTTATGGGATTATAGGACTAGTGTTCATATTGCCACGGGTACTTCTCCTTATAATCTTGTCTATGGTAATGATTCTATTATGCCTTTGGAATTGGAAATACCTTCTTTACATGTTTCATTTCATGGGATAATTGACAAAGATACATTTTGAGAACAACGATTACAAGAATTAGAAATTTTGGATGAACAACGAATAAATGCTTTGGAACATATAAAGGCTTATCATAAATCACTTCAAAAGTAGTATAATCATAAGGTAATTGAATGATCATTTTTAGTGGGTGATTTAGTAATATACGAGAATCAAAGAAATGTGAATGCTTTACCCGGTGAAAAAGGAAATTTTAGCCCTAATTGGCTTGGACCTTTTGTTTTAATTGAGGACTTTGGTTCAGATGCTTACAAAATTGTTGATATGGATGGTGTGCCTTTTAAGGAACCTATCAATATTATGCATCTCAAATTTTATTATCCCTAGTACATATTTCTTTCCTTGTGTATTTATGTATTCCTTATAAAATAGCTATGTTTGTTTTATAGGTTATGTGATTTTAGAAAATTACATTTGAATACATTTATACACATTCTTTCTTTTGGTTAGGTTTTATGTTATTGGTGAAAATATAGTAATCAATCACATAACTAACTAGAAAAGAGAGTTTTTCATTTATAAATTCTTTTGAGTTTGATACATATGTGGCAGAATGCCTTATCTATCACTCTCTCTATCCCTATGCTCTGATGGTCGATGGCTCCCAAATGTCTTTGATCTATGATGAGAAGATGAAGGTCTCTGTATGGTACTCCATGAGTGGCTCCTTGATATTCTAAGGTCATATACAGGCTCTTGTGATCTCCATAGGTCAACCATCAACCTCTCCTATCTTTCTCTACATAACCTCAGCTCTTGTTGGACACAAGCAAAGATATCGGCATGCCTGCCGGGATCTCTATGACCAATGGGGAACTCTCACTCACTGGGTGGTAGTCAGTAGGATAGGCATGTATCCTTCAGGACCTTAGATACAAAGCTCCTCCACTCTACTATGCTAGCTGCATAATTAAAATATATTTATCTTTTAGTCCATTTTCTTTATAAATCAAGTTGAATATTTAAATCAAATACATGTTTTATACTTGGATCTCCCTCCTGGGTATCACTAAAGGGTCTAGATGGTGGGGGCATGGAGTGACTACTCTCTCCATGCTCGCTATTTCTAGGTCTCAAAGGTGGTGTCTCTGTATGGGCATGTGGAGGTTGTTGTGATCTTAGTGGTGATGCATGAACAACATGCACATTTGCACTGATACTATTAGCTGGGGGCATCCTATCTACTCTTTCCTTTATTCTCTCCTCCTCCATGGGATCTCCCATAGAGATGGGATCCTCCTCATCTTTGTGATCCTCCTCCTCCTCTAGTATGCTACTATCTCAGTGTGTCCTCCTTGAAAGGCCTGGATCACCTATGGGATAATCATCAGGGAAGATGGGGTTGGTTCCCTTTAGAATCTAGTATCTAATGTAGTCCTTGCTAATGCCTAAATATGCCACATCAAGGCCTACCTCTATATCCTCTCTCTCATTTTTATCACTGTCTATAATGTCTACTAATGATGGCTGACATATAGCACTGGGTCTTTGATAGTATCTCATCGGATGTGCATACCGAGGTACTACTCTAGGGACCCCTTGTATAAGACCAAACTATCTCATCACTCTATAAGAGTAGTATGCCATTACTATGTGACTAGGATGACCCTCTAGTAGCTTGTTCCATTATGAGTGTCCATCTGATATCATGTATCTAGCCACTCTGTCATGTGACAATATGGTCTCCATATCACATCTATGCCTAGTACACAGTCTAGACATACCATCCAATAGAGGATATCTTCATGCTACTAGACATCTCCCAGTGGATAAGCAAAGGCTCTCAGTGTGCCACATCTACTATCATAGGAACCCCTTGTGGTCATGTACATGTGAAATGCTCAAATAACCAAATCTATAATAGTGTGCATACTATGAGACTCTCTCATTGATATCTCACCAACTAACATAACTTGTGGTATAGATGGGATAGCATGTTGTATCCCCAAGTGAAGATTATCCTATCACTCTCCATCCTATGTACAAGAGGGTAAAAGGTGCTAAAAAGATTGTACCCTTTGTGTTGGATACTACAACCAAAAAAAGTATACACAACATAACCCTCCATACCAAGGGTGTCAAACCTGCCAATATGGTTGATAGGGTGATATGGTCTTCTCAGGTTCACATATGTGGAACCCATCCCAAGAAATACTTTGCATCTACATGAATATCCTCAGGACCATGCTATACTCTTGGTCTGAAAGGCTCACCTTGAACTAGAGGTCACAGAATCCTATACACATCCTCTAGTGCCATTGTGATCTCTCTCGAGGGAAGATGAAAGGAACATGTGTCCTCATCCCACCTCTCTATAAGAGCTGATATCATGGCTCAGTGGAATATCATCTATGGTAGGACTCTTACCCAGTATAGTCCTACGTCTCTCAACAATTGTATATCATCCTTGTTCAGCTCAGACAATTTCTCTCTGATGATTAGTAGTGGCCCTCTGAAGGGGTTCTCTTGGAGATGAACCAAGTCCTATAAGCATGAACTGACATCATATCAGAACTATAGAACCACAAAACTATATATCCAACTTGACTAGGTCAAGGTCAACCTTCTTGGGTCGAGGTCAACCTCACTCCAAGAAAGGTGTAGACCTTCCCAATTTATGTCAACCTTAAAGGGTCAAGGTTGACATAACTAGGTCAGGGTCGATGTTTAAGGTACTACTCTAGGGACCCCCTATATAAGACCAAATAGTCTCATCAATCTGTAAGAGTAGTATGCCATTACTATGTGACTAGGATGACCCTCTAGCAGCTTGTGCCACTGTGAGTGTCTCATCTGATATCATGTATCTGGCCACTCTATCATGTGATAGTATGGTCTCCATATCACATCTATGCTCGGTACATGGTCTAGACATACCCTCCAATAGAGGATATCTCTGTGCTACCAAACATCTCCCAATGGATAAGAAAAGGCTCTTGGTGTGCCCACATATACCATCATGAGAACACCTTGTGGTCGTGTACATGTGAAATGCTCAAATAACCAAATCTATAATAGTGTGCATATTGTGAGACTCTCTCACTGATATCTCACCAACTGATATAAGTTATGGTATAGATGGGATAGCATGCTATAGCCCCAAGTGAAGATGGTCCTATCACTCTCCATCATGTGTACGAGATGGGTAAAAGGTGCTGAAAAGATTGTACCCTTTGTGTTGGGTACTACAACTAAAAAAAGGTATACACAACATAAGCCTCCATACCAAGGGTGTTGGGCCTGCCAGTATGGCTGATAGGGTGATATGGTCTTCTCAAGTTTATATATGTGGAACCCATCCCAATAAATACTTTGCATCTGCGTGAATATCCTTAGGACCCTACTATACTCTTAGTCTGATAGGCTCACCTCAAATTGGAGGTCGCATGATCCTATACACATCCTCCAGTGTCACAGTGATCTCTCCTTAGGGAAGATGAAAGGAACATGTGTCCTCATCCCACCTCTCTATAAGAGTTGATATCACAGCTCAGAGGAATATCATATGTGGTAGGACTCTTACCTAGTACAGTCCTACGTCTCTCAACAATTGTATATCATCCTTGTTCAGCTTAGATAGTTTCTCTCTGATTATTAGTAGTGGCCCTCTGAAGGGGTTCTCTTGGAGATGAACCAGGTCCTATAACCACAAACTGACATCATATCAGAACTATAGAACCAAAAAACTATATATCCAACTTGACTAGGTCAAGGTTGACCTCTGTTAGGTTGAGGCCAACCTTCCTGGGTCAAGGTTGACCTTCTTGGGTTGAGGTCGACCTCACTCTAGGAAAGGTGTAGACCTTCCCAATTTATGTCAACCTTAAAGGGTCAAGGTCAACATAACTGGGTCAGGGTCATCCTTTAAGGTTTAGGGTCGACCTTGCCTATAAAAATAGGAATTTGAATTATAGATATCAACAACAACAAACTTACCTCAAGAAGCAATTGTCATGTGGCCAAACACTTTCTCAGGAGCTCCATTTGTGTCGCTCGAAGTTCCTCTCTGCTTGACATCCTGCTTTCTCTCCTAAAATTTGAAAATGGTAAGAATGATTAGGTATGTGCTCTCTTCCCTTATTTATAGATCAAAATTATGTTTTTATTAGGGTTTTTGTTAGGGTTTATTTATGTTAAATTTGAATTTCCCTCCATATGCTTTTAGATAGACATTTACTCTTTTCATCATAACTTGAGTTATGTAGCTCCATTTTTAGTGTCATCTAAGGTGTTGGAATCATGATTCAGATACCTAGCTCCTTGAATCAGTTTAGGAAGGGTAGGAATCTTTCTAATTGGTTTAGGAAAAGGCCATTTTCAAAAAATTGCATATCCAGTGTATAGGGCTATCCTTATCACCATGTTTCACCCTTCAGAAGTAGAAAGAGGGGGCATAAGGGGCTCTATGCACTTCTAAATTTTATTTTAGTAAGTCTTAGGTGATTTATAGATTTTAATTAACCTTGTGTGCTGCAGGTTCTAGGTAATAACAGTTTTTTGCAGGATCTCTACATTGAGAACTTGGTTATATCCTTTTTATTTATTATGATGTTTTCTTACTTTAGCTTGCATATTCACGTCGTGCCATATCTAAGATAAAGTGGGGGCTAAATGTATCATCTTAAAATGGAGGCACTTCCATCTTGGTAGGTTTAGCACCCTCATTTAGTGTATTTTCACGATAGATTTACATTTAGGATGCATCTGTTGGAAACTGCAATTGAAACAATTGTTGTATTGTCATTGATGTCAAACCTTAACTAGTAAGACTGTTGCTACTTAGGAAAGTACTATATCTATTTGAGTGTTGCTAAGGGGCTAAGAAAAGTTGATAACAATAGCACCTAAGGAAAGGTTGAGCTATCTTGATACTACAAAGTGTACTTAACTATGTTGCACTATGACGAGATAATGTATTGTTTATCTTAGTAAGATTGAAGACTAAACTAGTAGGCTTAACCAAGCAAAGAATGGAAAAATCATATTTAAGCCGACTGATGTTAGTGTCGATTGAGTTAGTATATGCCGAGAAAAATTATAGTGTCGACCAAGCATTAGTAAATTGCTGAGGAAGATAGTGTAAGCCAAGGAAACAATTTTAGTAATGACCAAGCTTTCCACATGAAGACCAAGTGAACAATCACAGTATTGACTGAGCATCAGCAATTTTATATTTGAAGAGAATTTAATTTTGGAGCCGACATTGTTGAATTCTTGGATTATGTAAAATGTGTTGACTTTATTTATTGATTGTTTGGAAGCATTAAATGCATTGTAAAATATTTTATTGTAAATATTTAAGAGATTTGAGATGATTCTAGAAAAGGAGCCGAAGAATATGAAGCGGGTAGATTCAATGAATCTGACCTAACCCTAAGATATATGAATGAGATTGAGCAGCAAAAGATGAGTTAACCTAATTGAGGAAAATATAAGGGAACTTGAGCATTTTGATATGTATGTACATGGAGAACAGAGAATGTTGGAAGAAGAAAGTTTTATTGATTGAATAAGCAGAATAGGCTGAAGGAGAATTGTGGTGATTGCTTGAAGAAACGTTCCAAGCAGATCAGAGATGGAAATAGAAAAGTTTCAAAGTCATTAAACCAACATTAGTGTATGGAAGGATCTGATATTTGCAAAGTGAGTTGTATATTTTTCAGATAATACTGCTGCTACTTTCTAACCATTATAACAGTCAAAATCCTTTTAACAGAGGTTGACCTAACAGTCATATGTTAAATCCTTTGAACAAGGTTGCATTCTAATGGAGTGTATGTAAGTCCTATGACTAGGCTTACTTTTAATAGGGTGATTGAAATCCTTTAACCGGGTCACACCTGACAGTGTGTATTGTAACCTTTGACAGGGTTGGCTTTTTACCGAGATCACTTCATAAGAGTGAAAATAATAGTAGCATGTTACAAAGTGGCTTTTCCCAAATTGGGTTTCCACTATAAATCCTGGTGTTAATACTTGTGTGAATGTTTTGGTTTGAACATTACTATATTTTGCAAGTTAAGTTATAGTTGGGTAGTGGACTACATTGTTAGATGTTTCTATTATTGAATCAGTGATGACCGAGTTTGTTTTGGTTATTGGATCTGATTTAAGGATAAGTTTTTGAGATTGTTTTATACATCAGGACCTGAGAACAATTGATTCACCCCACGTCTCTATTTTTCTAAATCATATTAAAAATTGGTATCAGAGCTTTGTTTCTTATTATTAGTGTTGACAGAAATCAAGTTTAAAGGGTCTTCAAGAAAATGATCAGGATGTATAAGAAGGAGGTACCAAAGCTAAACAAGGAAAACTTCCCTGCATGGCAGAGCTTGATGAAGCTGCATCTGGTTGGTATTGGTAACTCTACAAAGTACTACATTGAGAACAGTTATGTCTCACCTATTACACCTTTGACTGCCGAAGAAATGAGAGCTAAGCAAGAACATAATCAAACAATGCTAGAAATTGCATCTGCCCTAAGCTATCCAAAATTTTGAGGACATTAAGGACTGCACAACTGCTAAGGATATGTGGGAAACTCTTTCAAGGATCTATGGTGGTGACTTGAATGTGTTGAAAGAAAAGGCCGAGAGTCTTAGACATAAGTTTGATGAAATAAGAATGCAAGAAGGTGAAAACATTGCACAATATTGTGGTAGAATAAAAGAAGTTGTGAATGCTATTAGAGGAGAAAATGGGGCTACTGATGATGAAACTATAATTGGGAAAGTACTAAGAACCCTACGTCCTATATATGCTATTAAGATCTCAGCTATTCAAGAATCTAGATGTAACTCTGCTAATGTGCTTACTTTGGAAAGTTTGGTTGGTAAGCTGACTACTTTTGAACTCTCTAATTATGATAATTTCACTGTTGGAAGCATTGGAAATGTTGAATCTACTTTTAAGTCACAACTATTTCTGAATAAGCCAAAGAAAGAAAAAGAAAGATGCATCAGTGAAAGTGAAAGTGATAGTGACACTTCTAATGAAGACCTAGAAGATCTAGAAGCTCTTATGGCTAGAAGACAAAGAAGGGGAAAATGAAAGTATAAAGGTAAACTCCCTATTATATGTTTTTCATGTAATAAGTTTGGTCATATAGCTGCTAGATGTCCTAATAGGAAGGATAAAGATGATGAAAGGAAAAGAAAACACAAAGATACAAAAGATGATAGAAGCTATTGATGGAACAAAGACTACAAGGGAAAAGGTAAGAAATCTTGTTACATTGCTAAAAAAGAGACTGACACTGATAGTGATGATTTTGAAATTGAGGTAGTCTATATGGCAATGAAAGATGAATCTGATGAGGATGAGAAAACTACATCGATATCCTATGTGAACAAGAATGATAAATGGATTATTGATAGTGGCTGTTCACATCACATGACTGGGGACAAAAATAAGTTTGAGACCTTACATCATTACAGAGGTAAAAGTGTAAATTTTGGTAATGATGCACCATGTCCTGTTAGAGGAAAAGGTTTGATTAAACTGACTAATAAGATATCTTGTGAAAATGCATATTGGGTTGAAGGAATTAATTACAATTTGTTAAGTGTTGCTCAACTTAACAAAACTGGTTACCGAGTGGAATTTCATCACAAGCAAGCTAAAATATTTAATGCTACTAGAGAACTGATTGGAAGTGGTGATCAGACTAGAGGTAATTTGTTCTATCTTGACCTATCTGAAGAAACATGTTTAATTGCACAACTTGGTGATATTTGGTTATGGCATAAAAGGCTATGTCATGTTAACTTTGACAATCTGGTAGAGATAAGTAAGAAGAAAAAGGTAAGAGGTCTACCTAGATTGAAGAAACCTGAGAATGTGATGTGCAAGGAATGCCAGTTAGGAAAAATGACAAAGTCAAGTTTCAAGAGCAAATCCTTTACTTCTAAAAACATTTTAGATTTGGTTCATACTAACCTTTATGGACCCATGAGTGTACAAAGTTACTGTGGTGCTAGATACTTTATCTTATTTGTTGATGATCATACTAGGATGATGCATGTGATGTTTTTAAAAGAAAAATCTAAAGCTTTTCAATTCTTTAAGTGGTATTTGGCTAAGGTTAAAAAGGAGACAGGTAGGAACCTGAAATGTCTTAGATCTTACCGAGGTGGAGAATTTACATCAAATGAATTTAATCTATTTTGCAATGATAGAGGAATTAAAAGACATATGTTTGCACCTAGAACACCTCCACAGAATGGTATAGCAAAAAGGAGAAACAAATCTATCTTGGATTGTGCAAGGACATTGATGATTGAAAAGATTATGGCACAAAAATATTGGAAAGAAGCTATAAGAACTATTGTCTACACTCTTAACTGGGTACAGATCAAGAAAGGTACAAATCTGACACCCTATGAACTATGGCATGGGCATGCACCGAGTGTTAAATACTTTAGAATATTTGGAAGTAAGTGCTATATATTAAAAGACACTAGGAATGGAAAGTTTGATGCTAAGAGTGATGAAGGCATATTCTTAGGGTACTCCAAAAAAAGTAAAGCTTATAAGTGTTTGAACTCTAACACTAACAAAATTGTGGAAAGTGTGAATGTCAAAATTGAGGAGTATGTAGAAAGAAATGAAGCTGATAGCAAAAGAGAACCAGAAGATTATAGATATTTTGTGTACATTGAAGAAGAAGAAGAGGCAAGTAACAAACTTGCACCTGATGCCAAGTCTTGGGTAAGCAATGTCGAGCGAAAGACAGAAGCTGCCGAGCGTCAGGAAAATAGTGCCGAGAGAGAACAAGAACATGCTGAGCTACAAGAAAATGTTGTTGAGTATCAGGAATAGGTTGCTGAGCATTTTGAAGTTGAAGCTAACAATCTTGTTGAGGAACATGATGAAATAGAGGAAACAACAGCTGAACCTATTTTGGTAAAATATGTAAGAAGACATCATAAGCCTAAACAGATAATTGGAGACAAAGATACTAGAATCTAGACTAAGGATCCAACATGTCTACTATGTGAATTTGAATCGAAGACAACTAGAGAAGCATTGGAGAATGAAGACTCGATACAAGCAATGAATGAAGAAATTGACCAAATTGAGAAGAATGATACTTGGACTCTGGTGCCAAGACCTGAAAACAAAAATGTTATAGGAACAAAGTGGGTGTTTCGAAATAAGATGAATGAAAATGGTGAAATCACTAGGAACAAAGATAGGCTGGTATGCAAAGGCTACACACAAGAAGAAGGAATAGATCATGGGGAGACAATTGACCTTTTAGCTAGATTGGAAGGAGTAAGAACTCTGCTTGCATATGCTACTTATAAAGATTTCAAGGTATATCAAATGGATGTTAAATCTGCATTTTTGAATGGTATAGTAGAAGAAGAAGTTTACATAGAACAACCAGAAGGTTTTATTGATCCAAACAGAAGACACCTGGTGTGCAAACTGAACAAAGCATTATATGGATTGAAGCAAGCTCCTAGAGCATGGTATGAGAGGTTGCACAATTACTTGATACAGATTGGATTTTCAAGAACAAATGACACAAGCAATCTGTACATGAAGGATGAAGAAGGTAAAGGTATCCTGTTGGCAAAAAATTTTGTGGATGACATTATTTTTGGTGGACAAGATACATTATGTACAAGTTTCTCAAATGAAATGCAAACTGAATTTGAAATGAGTATGTTTGGTGAGATCAAATTCTTTGTTGGTTTACAAGTATATCAGAGGAAGAATGGAATTTTCATTACATAGTCTAAGTATGTTAATGAAATACTAAAAACTTTTGGGATGGAAGATGCTAAACCAGTGGGAAATCCCATGGTTACTAGACAAAATTTATCTAAGAATGATGATGGTGTAGAAGTGAATCAGACTCTGTAAAGATCCATGATTTGAAAATTACAGTATGTTGTACATAGCAGACCAAATATTGCATTAGATGTTGGGATTGTGGCAAGATTCTCTACCAATCCTAAGGAAACACATATGATGGCCATGAAAAGAATTATGAGATACTTGAAAGGAACTGCTGACTATGGTCTATATTATAAGAAGGATGACAAATTTGAACTCTGAGTTTATACAGATGCTGATTGGGCAGGAAATGTAGATGACAGAAAGAGTACTAGTGGTGGAGCTTTCTTTCTTGGATAGAGATTAGTCTCCTGGACAAGCAAGAAACAAAATTGGATTTCCCAATCTACTGCCAAGGCTGAGTATGTTGCTGCTGCAGTAAACTATTCAAACTTGGTATGGATAAAACAATTGTTGATAGGCATGCAAGAATAAATCATTGAACCTATTGTTATTTTCTATGACAACACAAGTGCTATCAATATTTCTAAGAATCCAGTGATGCACACTAAGACCAAGCACATTGCAATCAAGTATCACTACTTGAGAGAATTAGTACAAGATAAAGAAGTCCGAATGGAATATGTGAATACAAAAGAACAATTAGCAGACATATTCACTAAAGCTTTACCCAAAGAAGCTCATGAGTATTTGAGAAGTCAATTAGGATTTCTTCCCCTAACTAAGGCTGCCTAGACAAGATAGGAGCACTGCATCAAATGTGCTATAGCAGAAAATTTGACAAATTGATGCAGAAGATTGTCACACTTTAGGGCTGGCCTAGAGTTGTGAAGAGAAGCAAAGACAAGGAATCAGTCATAAGAAAGATGACAGAGGGAGAAACACCGAGCTGCATAGATATTATCTACATCTGATGGATGTATGTTTTAGTTGCTGCTTTGGCATTTTTGTCAAAGAGGGAGATGAACTGATATGATAACACATGAGATATGATAACACATGATACTAAAAAGTAAGAGGGAGATGAACTGATGAGTTAATGGGAGATGAACTGATGAAACTAAAGATAAGGTTGATGAACTGAAATGAAGAATTAGGATAGAGGGAGATCTGAATACTTCTGATGGTCACAGAAAGAAGGCTTATAGGATTCTGAATCAGAATGAAGCTAAGGATATTATAAAATAATTTTTTGATGTATAGATAATTTTTTGGATTGGTTGGTAATCCATGTGTTATTCAGGTGATATCATATGGTGTTTCCATCAATGCCAAAGAGGGAGATTGTTGGAAACTGTAATTGAAACAATTGTTGTATTGTCATTGATGTCAAACCTTAACTGGTAAGACTGTTGCTACTTAGGAAAGTACTATATCTATTTGAGTGTTGCTAAGGGGCTAAGCAAGGTTGGTAACAATAGCACCTAAGGAAAGGTTGAGTTATCTTGATACTACAAAGTGTACTTGACTATGTTGCACTATGATGAGATAATGTATTGTTTATCTTAGTAAGACTGAAGACTAAACTGGTAGGCTTAACCAAGCAAAGAATGGAAAAATCATATTTAAGCCGAGTGATGTTAGTGTCGACCAAGTTAGTATATGCCAATAAAAATTATAGTGTTGACCGAGCATCAATAAATTGCTGAGGAAGATAGTGTAAGCTGAGAAAAAAAATTTAGCAATGACCGAGCTTTCTACATGAAGACCGAGTGAACAATCACAATATTGACCGAGCATCAGCAATTTTATATTTAAAGAGAATTTAATTTTGGAGCCGACATTGTTGAATTCTTGGATTAAGTAAAATGTGTTGACTTTATTTATTGATTTTTTGGAAGCATTAAATGCATTGTAAAACATTTTATTGTAAATCTTTAAGAGATTTGAGATGATTCTAGAAAAGGAGTCAGAGTGGGTAGATTCAATGAATCTGACCTAACCCTAAGATCTACAAATGAGATTGAGCGGAAAAAGATGAGTTAACCTAATTGAGGAAAATATAAGGGAACCTGAGCATTTT
Organism: Chamaecyparis obtusa; assembly: GCA_027943335.1. NCBI lineage: Eukaryota > Viridiplantae > Streptophyta > Pinopsida > Cupressales > Cupressaceae > Chamaecyparis > Chamaecyparis obtusa. The sequence goes on from BSBK01004810.1 coordinate 780,306, forward strand.
GATATGTATGTACATGGAGAACAGAGAATGTTGAAAGAAGAAAGTTTTATTGACTGAATAAGCAGAAAAGGCTGAAGGAGAATTGTGGTGATTGCTTGAAGAAAAGTTTCGAGTAGATCAGAGATGGAAATGGAAAAGTTTCAAAGTCAGTAAACCAACATTAGTGTATGGAATTAGATCTGATATTTGCAAAGTGAGTTGTATATTTTTTCAGATAATACTGTTGCTACTTTCTAACCATTGTAACAGTCAAAATCCTTTTAACAGAGGTTGACCTAATGGTCATATGTTAAATCCTTTGAACAAGGTTGCATTCTAATGGAGTGTATGTAAGTCCTATGACTAGGCTCACTTTTAACAGGGTGATTGAAATCCTTTAACCAGGTCACACCTGATAGTGTGTATTGTAATCTTTGGCAGGGTTGGCTTTTTACCGAGCTCACTTCAGAAGAGTGAAAATAATAGTAGCATGTTAAAAAGTGGTTTTCCTCAAATTGGGTTTCCACTATAAATCCTAGTGTTAATACTTGTGTGAATGTTTTGGTTTGAACATTACTATGTTTTGCAAGTTAAGTTACAGCTAGGTAGTGGACTGCATTGTTAGATGTTTCTATTATTGAATCAATGATGACCGAGTTTGTTTTGGTTATTGGATCTGATTTAAGGATAAGTTTTTGAGATTTTTTTATACATCAGGACCTGGGAACAACTGATTCACCCCCCCTCTCTGTTGTTCTAAATCATATTAACAACATCTACAGTTGATTCTTTGTTTCTAGGTGAAATTAGGGTTAGGATCCTGAGGATTCTTCTTGATTTCCTTCTTTGTGGCTCTATTTTCTAGGTAGGACCTATGTACTAGTCCTCCTAGCCTTCATCACATTTATTCTAGGCCTCTATGCCCTTTTATAGCATTCTATTCTATTTTCCCATCATTCTAAGTCTTTGGATGACCTAGAAACTTCACTAAAAGTCTAAGTTGACTAGCTTGAAACCTCAGGTCAGGGTTGAGGTTGACCTTGACCTTTGTTAGGTTTTGGTTCCCGCTTTCAAATTTAGATCATAGAAGGGCCCTAAATTAAAAATGGGCCTCTAGATATGAATTCGAAAGGGTTTTAATTCAAAATTCATTTAATATATTTCCTTCTTAGTTGGATATTGTGATTGGACCATAATTTGAGGTGAAATTTGAATTAGGGGCCCTTACATTGCCCTACGAACCTTCCCTTGAAATCTCTATATAAGCACTCTCTTTTGCCTTCATTTCAATAAGTTATGAGGAGATGACATAATGATGAAATGATGATGCAAGATTGCAAGAGGATGATATAGGAGAACAAGATATGATGATACTTTGATGCAAGAAAGCATTTTGTCGACAATTTATTGTGGGCATTCATTTGGAGCAAGAAATATTCCTTCTTCCTTGATCTACCATTTTTAACATTCAAGCATTCTAAAGATATAATCATAGGGTAGCAACTATAGATTGTGAGTTTGGTAGGGGTACTTTAGCCTTGGGGGCTTGGTATGCTTTCTTTATCATATTCAAATATATGCATTTCTCTCTGATTTCAATTCATGCTAGGGTTTCAATCTAGAAGATTAGATCTTGGCATTACACATTCAAAGCTCTTCCTATGAGCAACACACACACATATTCTATTAAATCCGGCTATTCGTGGAGGTGGAAATCACCAAAATGGGGGTTTGACTAAGGCAAAACCCTATATAACCACTCCAAAATAGTACCATTTTTAGATATCTACAGTCACTGTTTCAAGAGTTGTGGAGAAGATTTGGATACCCTTTTCAGCAAAATTTCAGGATCCGTAAATAGAATTTCTCTTAGAGTAGTGCAGGTAAAGGTTGACATAAAGGGGCATAATTGCACCCCTGTATTTGGGTCAAGGTTGACCTAGTTTAGAAAAGAAAAAGATTTCTAGATTTTCTCCATTTGTGTGTTTCTATTCCAGATCTAGTTGCAAAATTTCCAGAAATATGATACATGCATCATAAAATAGGTATTTCCAGATCTTCTATGTTATGAGGTATGTATTTCATTTTATCTAATTTCATTATTCTTTGCAAGCATTTCTAGATTTATATTCCTTATCACTAGTATTTCATTTTATCTGATTTCATTATTCTTTGCAAGCATTTCCAGATTTATATTCCTTATCACTAGAATTTCATGTATGTGTAAAATATTGGTTTAGGGTCTCTTTTATGTGCAAACCCCCATTGTTCTAAACCCTATTCATATTTTACACCAAACAATGAATATGTTGGAATTGTGATAGAATTTTTTTAGTGATTCATAAGTGTTGTAGTAGTCAAAAAATGAATTATGTTGATGAAGAAGCAAATATAAAACTTAAAAATGAGGATTTTCAAGAAAACTAAAATCACTAATATCTCTTTGCATGCATTCAATAGAACAAATGCACCACAAACACTTAAAGTAATAGGTCATATTAAAAAGAGAAATATGAAAGCGTTAGTTGATAGTGGTAGCACAGATAACTTTATTGGTAGAATATTAGCTAAAGAACTCAATTATTTTTCTTATCCAAACTCTAATTTTCAAGGCATGATTGTTGATGGGAAACAACACCCTTTGTTGGTAAATTGCATCATATAAAACTATAAATGGGAAATTTTAAACTACTTCTAGCTTGGTATCATGTGGAGCTTAGTTTTGTTTATATATCTTCAATTTCGTAAACTAATAGGAAATAACTTTCCCTTCTTGAATAAAATTTTCCCTAAGGGATTTTCCCAATGCATCAACAATATTCCTAAATTTCCCTTTTAGATTAGGAACTTATAGAATTGGTGTAGTATTTACTATTTTTTATTTTTTCAAAGGCCTTTGAATTTGCCTTGACCATTCAAATATTTTTATAATAGCTCCTATAGAAAATAATTCAACTGCAACAAGATCTATTGTGGTAATCCAATAAGAAATTTTATATATAAGGTTTTGATGCAATTTGGTTTTGGTATTAAAATGAAAAGTATAAATGACTTGACATGTAAAGATATATTTTTATTTTCATTGACGCCATCAAGAATTCTAGGTCTTAATGGGTCCTAATGGGTCTTGTTAGTATAATTAAATATTCCTAATTATAATTTACTTAATCTTACTTAGGATAATGCATTGCATCATAGTTTTTCATTCAGATATCTACGAGTTTGCACCTCAATTAAGCACGTGGTGTAGGAGAAATTTCACTTTAGGTGTGAGATCTACCTTTAGTGCGCATATCACATTATCATACTCATCATGGCACATAATTCATTGAATAATGGAGGATGATCCATATTTAGTGGACATGTGATTACACCTTGCATAGGTGATAACTTATCAACTTCTTATCATTGTCTCTTATCACCTTTCCTATATAAGGAGGCCTATTATGTAAATCATTCAATCATTGCATCATTAATACAAGTCTATTCTTGTTCATATCATCTCTCTTGTATTTTTGCAACTCTTTAACCTCTAGATCCTTAGTTCATTCTTTGATATTTATAAATTCTTACATGGTATCTGAGCCATTCGAACATTTTGATTAGCCTATTTGGAGAGATCTTGGTGCTAGCATTGGAGATCCATATTTAAGATCCAAAGAAAAAAATCACATCCAGGTGGTTGTTTCGGTGAAAATCAACTATAAACTCACCCATATTCGGCGAAACTCAAATTTGTGGCAATTGGTTTTTGCACAAGCAAGCCATACGGCCCACTTGCACAAGCATAGTACGATTTGGTTTTTAAAAGTATTTTTTTTAATTCACAAAATATTTTGTTTCTGTCGGCAAAATTTGGGGTAGGTACGACCCCTCTATCATTTTTCAAACTACATAAACATTGCTTATGTCACTAGTGAGATCAAATACTAACATAAGTTGACATCCTCATTTGAGCACTGAGCCTAACCGTCCACGTAATCTAGCAACTAGTCTGGCAGCATCACAAGCTCCTGAGACCTTTCTTTGAATTAAGCTCTACAACCTGGCATATAAAAAGGCTTCCGCAAACCTTCTCCCACACCATGTGGGACTAAACTTCCCACTATCACCCGGTTGCCACCCAATCTCCGACATACCACCTCTCTACATGGTTGCACCACCGCTCCTCCATGGCCCCTCCACCCAGGACACCCACACCATACGATGCTAGCTTAGCTCCTCCACATGGGATCTCCACCATGTCAACCACATATAATCAAACATGAGCTAATCACAAAAAGACACATGGCCTAGTTTCCACATCAACTGTTAGTGCCACATCACACCTAACCGCCACATCAGCTGCCCACATGTCCCATTCAACAGCTGACATGTGACAGTTTACCATGTCACCTCTGTATGGTTAGGGACACATCTTCTGCCATGAAGACTACCATGTCAACAAAAGAGAGCATTTTTTTTCCACATCATCAAACTCACGAGAATAAATTTGACGCCCATGTGCAAATCGTCCTAGGATCTGAGGTAGTTTTGCAATGAAGGCCATACAACTGTAAAATTTAACATAGTGGTTTTATAACGTCAGCAAGACTTTGAAAATTCTTTCCTTTACCATTGGAGTTTTTGGTTTTGCAGCCTCACTTCAAACCCACATATCTTGTTCAATTTTGATCCTTTTTTTGAGCATTTTTTTTATTTGGGGTATAATTTCTTGAAGTTTCTAGTGGTGGCATTATTTTTTCATTTTGGTGGCCCTATTAATAAAAAATTGCATATTTTATGACTATTCCTATCTGTTTCTAATTTTTGCAACTTCTAGGGCTTCGTTTGGGCACATACGGTAACATTTTGAGATGATTTTTTTTTAAAGTGCATGATTTTTTGTGTACTTTCCAGATCTATAATCAAATTTTAGTGGTTTGGGGTGGAAATATCACTTTCACAAATAGGTCTTTTTGGGGCTATATTTGCACTTTGTTAATCCTTTGATTTTAGTTTTTTGATTTGCATCAGTCATTTTCAAGAGTTATCAGTTGTTATCAGTCTTTATTTGGTTGCATTATGGATTTTTCAAAGGTCAAAATCCTCACTCCATATAACTACCATGAATGGAAATAATATTTATGTGATCACTTGTTAAGTATTAGATTTCTTAGAATGAATCTTGGGAAGGATCAAGAACTAGTTACATGTGTTGAAAACAAGTGAAAATGGTTTGATCAAAGGGATAAAGCACTTGGATCTCTTAGATCATCCATCTCTCATGATTTGATCTTTCATATTGCATCTTGAACACATCCTCATGATGCTTGGGTAATATTGGAAGGACTCTTTGGTAAATTAGATAGAATGAGAAAATTCAGATTAGAGAATGAGCTCATAGGTCTAAATCCTAGTGATTTTGATAATATTCAAGACTTTTTCTCTAAGTTCAATTATATTATATTAGATATTTCTACTTGTGGCATTACTAAAGGGGATGAGCAATTGATATTTTCTATTCTTTCCAAGTTAGGTCATGAATATTCAATCTTTGTTTCTACATTCTATGCTAATATGGATGCTCTTGGTAGTGCATAAAAATTTCCTTCTCTTGATGAATTTGTAGTTCAACTCACAAGGTAATAAGAAAAGTTAGCACACATGGGTCAATTGAAGTCTTCAACACATCATGCATTGATTGCAAATGAATCCACTTCAAAGGTTTCTAATGGAAAAGGAAAGAAGCAACATAAGGATCCTAAGCCTCATGACAAAGATAATGAATCTCCTTCACAATCTACTTCTGAATCCAAGTCATCTTCAAGAGAGGAATCATCTAGAAGAAAGAGGGATAAATGTACATATTGTAAAAATCTAGGACATGATGAGCATAAATGTTTTCACAAGAAGATTGATGAGCTCACTCACATTAATCAAAATAAAAGTATTAAGTTTCCCTTATTAGTGTCTACTCCATATTTTGTAGCTTCTACATCTCCATCATCATCAAAGGATAAAGGTAAAGGACAAGAAATTTTGGCTTCCAAACATCTTAATCAAGGTAAATGGATTCTTGATTTAGGTACTTCACATCATATGGTATCTTCTATGGATATGTTTTCTTCTATCAAGCCTTGCAATTATACTAATATATTGATGGGTAACAACACATACATGAGAGTTTGTGGGAAAGGTTCCATTCTTATGGGAGAGGGGATATTTGATGATGTTCTTTATGTACCATCCTTGACCACTAATCTCCTTCCTATTTACCAAATTACTCATGGGGCACAAGGTAAAATTGTTGAGTTCACTCCTGATTTTCTCTACATTAGGGACATGGAGACTAGAGATGTCATAGCTATGGGAGTTGTTGATCATACATCACGCTTGTATTCCTTTTCATATTTTGTTGTTGATGATGATATTCATGATGTACTCATCCCTTTACTAAGGTATAATTATGCATGTGAGGATAAATTTGGACACTTGAATCATTTTTTTGTTGAGACAATTATTGAGCTTCCTACTCCTCCACCTCCTGCTTCTTCAATCATGGGCTCTACTATTCAACATGATGATCATAGTGCTTTAGATCTTGCAGAATGTGATGACTACTTGGATTCATTTCAACATTTTTTTTCGCTTCTCATAATGCATATTTGGGAGACATACCTGAGGGGGTTTCTCTTCTCTCTGATGATAGCATCACAGTTGCAGATACTTCTTCACCTTCTTTAGATATTGGTACTCATTATTCTTCTTCTTCACTTGGTTTGTCACATGGTGTGATAGATTCTTTGAGCTTGGAGAAACCTATTCAGTCTTCAGAGATGCATATATGGAAACCTTCATATTCTTCCTCCTTTAATTTGTACATGGATTGGCTTCTTCATCATTCGATGTATCTATTTCTTCCTAAGGGGAGACATGTTTCTTTTAGGCATTGGATTATCTTTTGTTTGTAGGTACTCTTCATAAACATGTGAGCTTCTTTATTATGGGGGGATATCTTGTGACCAACCATCCTTCTTATGGGGGGATAATTCTTTGTATATACATGATGTATGTAGTTCTTGGGGGGTCTTGAGTACTCCATCCATCCATGCATATTGTGTTTTCTTCTCTCTTTTTGGGGGAGGTTTTTTCCCATGAGGTTTTCCCTCTTTCTCTGCTTTATAGGAGGTTTTCATTTCATGTATTGCATTGCATATTGTACATGAGTACCTAACATGGCCTAGTAGCTGGAACCCATCTTTCATTGCAAGTTTAAGTGCATTCCCCTAAGTTGCACCTAAGGGGGAGTGTTGGTGTAATTAAATATTCCTAATTACACTTTACTTAATCTTACTTAGAACAATGCATTCCATCATAGTTTTTCATTGAGACACCTAGGAGTTTGCACCTCAATTAAGCACATGGTGTAGGAGAAATTTCACTTTAGGTGTGAGATCCACCATTAGTGCATAGATCACATTATCATCCCCGTCATGGCACATACTTCATTTCATAATTGACTACAAATATCCATATACATAATTCAGTACAATATGAGCCTTCAAGGTCATTTAGGGCGATAAATCACAACACACACACGCCATAACATAAATAGACACCTGGCCATACAAATTCACCACCTAGCCTCTATATACCTCCTAGGTCATCTAAAGCCCCATAACACATACATGCAATAGAAAAACACTCCAAGATGAGAACTAACATTTACTTCGAATAGAAAAGAAAATGAAACATTACGCATTGAAGATCAACAATGATCAGAGGCAAATTCTATAAACAAAGATGATTTAGCCACTAAGAGAACAGATTGTCATGTTTCATCAAACCATACTAATATAAAAGAAAGTTCTCTAAAGTCTCTAATAGATCAAGCTGAGAAACAAAGATGCCCGATTACGATATATGCACTTCAATTCTCAATAATTGTTCATCTAAAAATTAAACATATTTAATGTGAAAATGCATTCTCTAATGTAAATATTTATTTCAATATAAATACAACCTTAGATAAATAATCTAGAAATTAAATTAATTCATTCTGAGTCTATAAGAATAAACAATCTTAATAATTTTCTATTTGATATATATAGATATCAACAAAGCCCAACAATTAAATTGCTTCAAAATAACATACTCCTAAATGTACATTATAAAATAAAACAAATTAATTTTAAATAAAATAATAATTTATAAAATATATCTATCAAATTAAAATTATAATAAAGTTTAACTAAATTAAACTTAAAACTATAATTTTAAATAAAAATTTTTTAACAAAATAACTAATTTTAAAGATTTAACCGAATTATTAAATAAAACTAAAATAAATCTTTTATTAAATAAATTAATGAAATAACATTTATTTTTAATAAATAAATAACATTTTAAAAAGAGCTATATGGGGGATGCACCCACTCCCCCATGTTGTCCGTGCGGCAGCAGGCCTGCAGAGGTAGTTGGGTACTACCGTCAGCAGTACTTCTGCCTTCAGGAGGGGCTGCCAAGTGTATGGGGGTAGGAGGGGTTTGGTGGCCCCCGCCCCCATCACACATAATTTTTTTTTACTATATATATTTTTTAAACAAGGGTTAAAAATTTGAAATTCTAAATTGACTTATTATATATGCAAAATATATATTTTATATATTTTTCTTTCAACACTCTTGACTTTTATTCTTTTCAATTTTTTCTAGGTTATTCTTTTTGTCCACTGAGCATTTTTTTTTACTGTAGTTTTTTTATGGAATGTCAAATTTTACCAGAATTGATTTTTTTTTATTAAAATTGATTTTCTTTCACAACCAATTTTATTTTTCTTCAAGCATTATAATCTAACTATAGTCTAGGGTTAATTTTTCATTTTCTAGGAGATCTAGTAAGAATTTTCTAATAAAATTTTGCTAGCATAACCTTGCTATGCCAAGTTTTCATAAAAACTAAAAATCAACATAACTAGGGTTTTCTAAATACCCAAAAAAATAAAACACTAGATCTATCTATTGAGACATATTGAAATTGCTCAAACGTGGAAAACCAAATAAATGCAAAATAGAAACTAACATGCAATATTTTCAAACCCTACCTTAGATCCAATGCAAGCAACCAAAATTAAAACCTTTGTAGGACTGTAGACACCAGGATTCCTCCAAGAATGGATCCAACCTGCAGATCTGAGTCCACGGAGAATGCAAGCACAAGATCCAAATGCACAAACAAGCTTTCAACAAAATTCAAGCAAACCCAAATCACCCAAAAATCTCAAGATGCCAAAATCCAAGCTCTCTCCATAATTTCTCCAAAACCTGTCTAATCTCCCAAAATGAAATGCAATTCCCTCATAAAGATTCAATTCCCCATTTCATGCAAACCCTAAAGACAACTCAACAGTTAACTCCTAAATCAACTCCAATCACAAATTGAAAGTAATTCACAATTAAATAAAATAAAATAACTTTATATGCACAACTCGGCTTTTACTTTTTAGAACAAGTTGTTATCTTTTTGAAAACAATTTACTTTTCAACATTACTAATGCACATGTAATAATTAAAAATTGTATTAAATAGATATTATATTTAAAACACTATTGACCATGAAATTGAATATTTAATCATTTAATAAATCATAAAAGTATATTTAAATCTAATTTGAATTTAAATAATTAATTAAATTCAAATATTTAAATATTTGAATTTTAATTAATTTTCCCAAATAAACATAGAATTATAATTAACATTAAATTTCAACTATAATCATTAAATCAATAATCACAGAAAATCATCCACTAATGAAATAAATCAACTAAGACTAAACAAAGTAAAACCAAGCAATCTCAAGAAAGGGATCCATGAATCCATGTCAACTAGAAAAATCTGGGTAGGGTAGTCAAACTGATTCTTGTCCAATCCTAGGACAAATCAGATTAGGTTAGGGTTTTGGGTTTGACTATTACCTCCCCTCTTTACCATTGAAATGAATATTTATGGGCACGCTCACTCCTGCCAATTTAGGGAAGACGATGCCCTATACCTGCAAACCTGACATCAAAAGAAAAAGCATGTACATCTAATATATATATATATATAGTGCATACAATGATAGGGTATAGTCGGACATTTGGATCTTGACAATGCAAGTAACTACACCTCCATTCTCTACCACACAAACACACCAAATAGGTACATACACATGATAAGCATACACATGCAAGTATGGGGTCAGTAACATCATAAACCAATATAAAGCATAAAACATAACATCATGATAATATCATCATCTAATCTATGCAATCACATGATAAACACATAATAATCATAATCCAAAATCATCATCCATTGAAATAATAACTGCTCGCATGAAATGTGACCTAAAAGAATTTGACCAATCGATTGAAATAAAATCCTAAAAGTGTACAACAACATAAATATAAAGCAAACTAAGAGTGGGTACTACATCCACCCCCCCAGGATTAGGCTTACTCCTGGAAGCTTGGAAACAAATAGGGATATAAGTCCCATAGATCTCGCTGCACTGAACTGAAAACTAATCCAAAGATCACTGAGTAGGTCTCTTCATACCCTTCCCTACCTTAGGGTTTGAACTCTAAGGATCATTCCCTACTGCAAAATCCCTATGAGATCTACCTACATCACTGACTATAGGCTCAGAAGCTATTGGCCTCTATCTTGAAAACTATGATGATTGCTAGGGACAATTGTTCTCCTTATGACCATATTGGCCACAAGAGTAACAATCTCCACTAAAACCTCTCTCTACTATAGGAGCACTAGAGTGCTGAAAAGTACCTCTATTGACACTTTGTTGAGCACTCTGAGAAGGCTGACCAAAATAATGACTCTTACTATGATGAGCATTACAAAAGTTCTTAGACTGAGAACCACTACCTTGAGATGGGATAGAGAACCCCTTCTACTGCTAATCTTGATTACCGCATGAAAAGGTAGAAGGATTTTGAAAGTTCCCATTCTTCTGAGACTGATTCCCCTTTGCTCCACTAGACTGAGCACCCCTCTGACCACCATGACCCAAAGCTAGATTTTCCTCTATAAGAGTGGCCTTGATGACCGCTTCCTTGAGGGTTTTAGGCTCAAAGAGCTTGACTTCCCCAACTATGTGAGCATTAAGCCCCCTAACAAAGTACTGTACTAAAAGAGTTGTATCTTGACCAAAACCAGCATACTACTTGAGCTCAAAAAATTGACGCTCGTACTCTCCCACTAAAAAGGTCAACTATCTCAGGTTATAGAATTCATTCACTCTCGATCACCTCCACTGATCTGGAAGGAAGCGCTCTCGAAAGTTCTCAAGGAACAACTCCCAAGTCACAGTATCCATATGAAGCCCTAACTTTTCCTCTTCTATCTTCCACCACACAGCTGCAAAATTAGTAAGCTACATCACTGTATACCTAGCTTTAGTATTGATACTAAAGGGATTCATAGAAAAACTTTGTTCCAAAGCTATAAGACAAGTCTCAGCCTCTAAACCAGAGCCTTTCCCATCAAAGGGAATACATCATCCTCTCATCATATCCCTCATGTGATTAGTTGCCACAACTGTAGGATCCATAGTGAAGTTCCTCCTTGGAGGAATCATATACCTCTCCCTTACCCTCTCATCTCTCTGAGAGTGATGAGAGACATCATGCTCCACTATGACCTATTCAGGACCAAGATGATTCAGAATTGCCTACAAATGTTGTCTCATATCTGGTCCTTCAGACTCAACCTGATGATCCTCTCTTCTCATCTCTGGACTACTGATGAGGACTAACCTTTCTGACACTCATAGAAGGGTTATGTTGTCTACCCCTCCCAAGGTTACCAGAATGACCTCTACCATGACCTCTAGCAGCTCTAGTCACATGCATGATTCCTGTAACAATCAAAGATCCAAACAACATCTCACAACAAGCTCAAAACAAAAATAAAAGATAACATAATTACAAAGCAATAGTCTGAAAGAAATAATGTTGTATGTCTATGTTTAGTTTCAAGTTTAAGCTATACAAAACCTAATGAACATACATACCCAGAGTTCCTAGTGTAGAAACTCTGCTCTGATACCAAATGTAATGCCTCACCAGAGAACCCAAGAGAGACTAACCTAAAACATGATACTAAGTTTGGTGAATAATTTTTTTTTTCTAAAGTTTACATACAAGATAAACATCAATGCGGTAGCAATTATCATTTACTCACATTAATACAACAACCAACACAGATTACAAAACTTGAGGGTCCCATGACATAGAATTACTTAAGAATAAAACTCATCTAAATTACAACAAAAAATTACATATCATAGATAATAAAATTACATCATATAACAATAATTAAAATCCTCAAGGATATCCATGAAACCTAAATAAAATCACATCCACTGCACATGTCGCAAGATATGTAGTAATCACTCTAACAATAATAGTACAATGTCCAGATTAGGTATCACATGCGATACTCTAATACAAGATTATAAATAATGAAGATAAGAATAATACACCAATAAAAAATCATAAAGAATCCAATTGCAGAAGCACCATCAAGCATTAGAATCATGACGTCAAATCTCAAATGGTAAAGAATCACTACCACCCATCCATGTAGATCTACAAAGGTCTACCCCACTGTGCCAAGGAGATAACAACAAACCCCACTTGGATAACCAATACCAAGAAAGATAAAACCACTAAGCGAGGGGATCCTGAAAGCCCTCTAACTCAAGATGAACAAAATATAGTGATAGGTAAGACTCACTAATCTAGAGGCAACCGACACATGTAAGATAACTAGACTATGCATAAGAAGGTGTCATCATGTACGTCTAACCCTTAAGTCTCATCCTGGAAGTCACTTTGGACCCTGACACTCAAGTGACCATACACGGTATCAATGACCTCTCGTACAAATGAAACCATTAACTATGCCAGACACACCTCTCAAAGGAGGAAAACATCATCTCATCCTCCATCTTAGTCTATACTAACACTCAAGCATGGGTGAGGAAACACATCTTATTAAGTTCATTTAAATACCGCTTACTTACATATTAGGTTTTCACTTGATTACAAATACTTATAATAAGTGATTCTGGCAGCCACTTGTGGGCTCCGACACTTATTGCAAGCCACCCCCTACTACATATCTAGGTAACCTACCCCAGGCTCACAGATCTCACATAGATCTAACATAGATATAGAATCAAGTAGTACCAAATCCAAAATCAAACACAAGAACCAAAATTGGCTATAGATATCCATATACATAATTCAGTACAATATGAGCCTTCAAGGTCATTTAGGGCGATAAATCACAACACACACATGCCATAACATAAACAAACACTTGACCATAGAAATTCACCACCCACCCTTTGTATACCTCCTAGGTCATCTAAAGCCCCATAACACATACATGCAATAGAAAAACACTCTAGGACGTGAATTAACATTTACTTCGAACAAAAAAAAAATGAAACATTATGCATTGATGATCAACAATGATCAAAGGAAAATTCTATAAAGAAAGATGATTTAGCCACTAAAAGAACAAATTGCCATATTTCACCAAACCATACTAATATAAAAGAAAGTTCTCTAAAGTCTCTAATAGATCAAGCTGAGAAACAAAGATGCCCGATTACAATATATGCACTTCAATTCTCAATAATTGTTCATCTAAAAATTAAACATATTTAATGTGAAAATACATGCTCTAATGTAAATATTTATTTCAATATAAATACAACCTTAGATCTAATGCAAGCAATTGAAATTGAAACCTTTGTAGGACTGTAGACACCAGGATTCCTCCAAGAATGGATCCAACCTGCAGATCTAAGTCCACGGAGAATGGAAGCACAAGATCCAAATATACAAACAAGCTTTCAACAAAATTTAAGCAAACTCAAATCACCCAAAAGTCTCAAGATGCCAAAATCCAAGCTCTCTCCACAATTTCTCCAAAACCCGTCTAATCTCCCAAAATGAAATGCAATTCCCCTAATAGAAATTCATGCAAACCCTAAAGACAACTCAACAGTTAACTCCTAAATCAACTCCAATCACAAATTGAAAGTAATTCACTATTAAATAAAATAAAATAACTTTATATGCACAACTCAACTTTGACTTTTTAGAACAAGTTGTTATCTTTTTGAAAATAATTTACTTTTCAACATTACTAATGCACATGTAATAATCAAAAATTATATTAAATAGATTAAATATTTAAAACATAATTGACCATGAAATTAAATATTTAATCATTTAATAAAGCATAAAAGCATATTTAAATCTAATTTCTATTTAAATAATTAATTAAATCCAAATATTCAAATATTTAAATTTTAAATTAATTTTTCCAAATAAATATAGAATTATAATTAACATTAAATTTTAACTATAATCATTAAATCAATAATCACATAAAATCACCCACTAAAGAAATAAATCAACTAAGACCAAACAACTTTAAGAAATTGATCCACGAATCCATGTCAACTAGAAAAATTCAAGTAGGGTAGTCAAACTGATACTTGTCCAATCCTAGGACAAATGGGCTTAGGTTAAGGTTTTGGGTCTGATTGTTACCTCCCCTCTTTACCATTGAAATGAATATTTATGGGCACGCTCACTCCTGCCAATTTAGGGAAGATGATGCCCTGTACCTGCAAACCTGACATCAAAAGAAAAAGCATGTACATCCAATATATATATATATATATATATATATATATATATATATATATATATATATATATATATATATATATATATATATATATATATATATATATATATTGATATTAATGATAGGGTATGATCAGACATGTGGATCTTGACATCAAAAGTAACTACGCATCTGTCCTCTACCACACAAACATGCCAAATAGGTACATACACATGATAACCATACACATGCAAGTATGGAGTCAGTAACATCATAAACTAATATAAAACATAAAATAAAACATCATGATAATATCATCATCTAATCTATGCAATCACATGATAAACACATAATAATCATAATCCAGAATCATCATCCACTGAAATAATAATTGCTCACATGAAATGTGACCTAAAAGAATTTGGCCAATCGACTGAAATAAAAGCCTAAAAGTGTACGACAACTGAAACAGAAAGAAAATTAAGAGTGGGTACTACATGATAGTTAGTGTTCATAAGGGGTCCTAGGGTCGTATGATAGTGAATGTGTCCTAATTGGTCCTACAACCCCTTAAGACCCATTAGAACCAATTAGGACCTGATTAGGAACCCTTAGGATACTTATTACACATTAGGACCTATGATTACTTAGGACCCATTATGACCCCTTATGCTATGTTGGGACCACTCACGACCCATTAGTGTGTCATACAATAGTTAATGTGTTATAGGGGGTCCCATGGTGTTCTAATGAGACCTAATGTATCTTAATATGATTTAATTTGTTCTAATAATTTGCATCCATCATAAACATCATAAGAATCCATTGTAAACATACATCATAGGAATCATATGCATAGCATAACATAACTCATCAGGTTCATCATACATCATAATAAAAACTTGTTATAGAGATCATGCATGCATACCTCGCATAGATATCATAACCATAACCCATCCATATAGGAATATGATACATAACCATCATAATCATACATTACATCACATCCATCTTGCATTTCTACACATGTTAGCACATCATATCATAATAAATCATAAGCATATCACACATCCTACATACACAACATGTTAGAATAATCATAAACATGTTGTAATCCATTACATATGCATCATAAATCACCATCCATCGCATAAACAATAAATAACACCCCACATTCCATCAATAAACACATCATATAAGTCTATTGCCAAAAATCATGCCTCATCTCATATATTTCAAAAAATAATGTATCAATCATAATAAAAAAATCCTCAAAGGTTCAAAAAATGTCACAAAATGAGGGCTAGCTGATACTCTCTATGTTTCCATCTCCTGGAGGTGGCATGGTGCTACTACTAGGACCTACTGAAGGTGGAGGCCATGAATTAAAAACATTAAAAGGTACACCATGAATTAATTATGTAATAACATTAAAATTAAAAATATAATGAATTAATTATGTAACCATATAAGTCAAATAAAATTCTATCAAGAAATTAATATTAAATAGATAATATACAAATCACATACCTCATACATTTCAATCATGTCATTGATCTTCCTCTTCATTGAACTTTTTGTTTGTATCATTCAATTCAAATTTGACATTGTAAGGATTGGTGATATCATCGTCGTCGTCGTCATCATCGCCATCATCATCATCGTCATCATCATCCTTTTCGTCATCCTCATCATCCTCGTCATCCTCATCATCATCATCATCATCATCATCGTCATCGTCCTCATCGTCGTCATCATCATCATCATTGTCATCGTCATCATCATCATCATCGTCGTCGTCGTCGTCGTCGTCGTCATCGTCATCGTCATCGTCATTGTCATCATCATCATCATCATTGATATATGTTTCGATAATGTCATCATCCACATAGATATCATATTTATGAACATTAACTCCTACATCACGTGATCTAGTTCCTCTTCTTCAACATCTTCGTCAGGAATGTCATCAACTAACTAGTGATCCTAATCATCATCTACATCATCTTTTACTTCTTCGGTATCTTCTTCCATCACAT
Source organism: Chamaecyparis obtusa (assembly GCA_027943335.1). Taxonomy (NCBI): domain Eukaryota; kingdom Viridiplantae; phylum Streptophyta; class Pinopsida; order Cupressales; family Cupressaceae; genus Chamaecyparis; species Chamaecyparis obtusa. The sequence goes on from BSBK01004810.1 coordinate 797,017, forward strand.
TATACTTTACTAGCCTTCCTCTTGGATCATGTCTAACAAAAACTGACCAACCTGGTTTATGTGAAACCTTTGAGTAAAATACTTGCTCACATTGGCTTGGAAGAACATAGGGCTCATTTCCAACTCACTCAAATGAACTTATATTAATAATTGTAAATCCATTATCATGTTCAATAATAGTTCTCTCCAGATCATTTTCAATCAATTGTAGTTTGTACCATTGGATGACGAACATAACTAATTTGAAATACTTAAAGTCACACTCAAGTATATCATCCAAAATCTTATAGTAGCGATTTTTTGAGACTTCAAGATGTATGTCTCTTCTAGATGAAACATTGGTCACCTGAAAAATTGCAATTATCCCAGAATCATAATTTTTCTTCGTGTAATCCAACTTTTTTTATTTGAAACTTATGACCATTGCACCACATAGCCTTGTGGTGTTTCACCTACAATATGTCAAACATGAAAAAAATTATTGCAAATTATATTTATTGTTGGTCGAATGCATACAAAAAACAACATATATATACATCAATATAATTTTAAAAATTAAGTAATATGGGTGATTAATATATTTATACGTACTTTCTTATCTCTTAAACCATATGCTAAATCAATTTCCCTTGGTGTAACATTGGAATATCCATTATGATTAGCTTCTTTAACCAATGAAACCACACCTTCCCATGTTAATGCGCGACCAACTTGTTGACATCGTTCAACCCATGTCGTCATCTAATCAAGATTGTTTCCGACATACAAATGTAGTGCATCCCACTCTCAAGAAAATCTATAAAATAAATATTAATTTACAAATGACATATAATTAGTTAATTACCACAGTATACGACCTTAATCTATAATTGATGTATATTGAAGATTAATAATAATTAAGTACAACATATATATAAACCAAATGTAAAATGTTTTCTAATTAATGTCCATGAACATATTATAATTAACTCTCACTTTTTTCAATTTACATTTCCCCATCAGGTACTCCCCTTCGAATTTGTTAATGGAGTTGGGATTCCAAATGTGATCTACATGGATCTTTGCTGCGAACTTAGGAAGATATTCAGTAATGTACACCATAGTCTGGTATACCATATATCCCTCCACCATAGAACCCTCGGGATGTGCTCTTTGTCAAACCAAAGCCTTCAAAAAATTCAAGTGCTTCTCAACCATCCACATTGGCCTTGTATGTACAATTCCACACAATTCAATCTCCTCAACTTGGTATATGAGGTAGTGTTCTTGTGCATTGAAAAATGTCGAAGGTAGACACTTTTGCATTTCACACATTAGACAAGGGTTTTTGCTCTTCCAATACTTTATATCTTCTTTATTTATTTTTTAGATGACAACCATCTACAAGTGATTCAAGACACAAATATATTAACAAGATTTAACAAAATGATATAAAATATATTACATGTAACAAGTAAAATAAATGAAAAATATAATATCTATACAACAAATTGAAAAAATATCCCTACTTACCTCAAGTATTTTCCAAGATCATATATAACTTTCTTGATATTATTGTCTAAGTGTTCTGGGAGAGATAGAGGTAGAATGAATTGCAACAATTATAAAATGATATTTTCATTGGTTTTAAAACTAGTAAACATAATACAATGAAAAGCACATGGAGTATACAAATATATTGATGCAGGAGCATCCTGGGTGTAAGAGCAATCTTGCATCACCCAAAAAAAAACTATATTTCTATTTTTGAGTTCAATAAGGGCTATCCTGTGCAGAGCTGCTATTTATGGAAAGTTACTATTTTTGGTAATTTTTGTATGTGCTCAGAATGATATGATTTCTTTCTTGGAGGTTCATTTTGGTCATATAAGTCTGCCAGTAAAGTTTCATTGCCAGATCAAGTGTATATTGGAAGATATTAAAGATTTTTGGTATTGGCAGCAGGATACAGAAACTTTGAACTCAGTTTTGAAGGCTTTAGAGGCCCCGAATGAGGTCAAAAATTTGGGTGACGGGCGCTTGCGCGGGTCAAGCCTGTAGAGCGCTTCATGGCGTTTCCAAAATGGGGTTATAATAGTCAATCGGGTCAACTGGTGATGACTTATGGTCTCCGGAAGTCAGGTCACCTGAAATGGTAGAAAATAATTTTCCTTCAAAATTTATGTTCGGGTTTCAAAAGTTATTTTGAGCCGACTTTGATGTAATAAATTGAAAAATAAAATAATTCTAAGTTTGGTCAGCCCTTAGGGCTAAATTTCTGGAACCTTCTCGGGAGGTGGAAATTGCCTATATAAGGAAGGCTGTATTGTTGTCTTAGGAGTTCAGAATAGTTCTGGGTAGTAGATCTGCGTAATAGTTCAAGGCTTTGTCCTACAGAATATTGTAAAAGAATGCCCATGTGGCTTTACATATTGTAATTCTGAAAGTTTGTAATTCCACATTTGTGGAGATAATAAGAAGCCAATTTTCTGTTCTTGCATATTGTTGTTGTTTCTCTATTTCTGTTATGTGTTCGTGGTATTAAGGGGAGCACCCTTCATCAAGTGGTATCAGAGCAGGAGTTCCTGAGTGTGTAAACAGATCACCGACTGTGAGGCAGTTTGCACCAGGACCGTGGTTAGGATTTCAGTGCGCATCGTGAAAATGCCTCCACAAAGGGAACGTGGCAGAAGAGTTGGTGTTGTAACACCTGAGGTTAGAGAGCTGCAGAGACAAGTGCAAGCATTGCAAGAAGAGATTCACAGAGGAATGAATCTTAATGTCAGAGATGAAAGCGAGGATGAAGCCAAAGAAGAATATCAAGAAGGAGAAGCTGAAATTGTGAACCAGGAGGAAGAAAGACTTTTTCGGGCGATTTCCAAGATTGGGAAAAGACCTAAGATTGAGGTTCCTACATTTTTTGGAAATCTTAACCTAGAGGAATTGATCGACTGGATCAATGAATGTGAGGAATATTTTGAGTACGAAGATGTTGAGGATCCTGATAGGGTCAAATTTGCGAAGGCCAGACTGAAAGGTCATGCAAAGATCTGGTGGCAAAAAATTCAATTGGAGCGAAATAGAAGAGGGAAAGATAAAATCACAAGATGGGATCGAATGGTGGATAAATTGAAGTGACAGTTCATTCCTGTTGATTATGAGCTTGACCTACTAAAGAAAATGCAAAGTTTGAAGCAAGCAGGAAGATCTGTTCAGGAGTATACAGAGGAGTTCTATCGACTCCTCATTAGAACAGGCCATGCAGAAGCTGATAAGGAGAAAGTTGTCCGATACCTTAATGGGTTAAGGCCAAGCATTCAGGAGGAGTTGAATCTGGTTCGAATGAACAGTATTGAGGAGGCATACCAGTTTGCCCTAAAAGTAGAGGAAAAGCTGAACAAGAAGTTTGAGAGCAGACAAAATGGAAGAGGTCGTGGTGGAAGATCTGGCGGACGGTCATATGGTGGCCAAAATGAAGATTCAAAAAAAAAGGATGAGGCCAGTAGCAGTCAGAATCAGAGAGGAAATAATTCCAATCATTTCCAGGATCAGAGTAATAGAGATCAGAGAGGAAGAGGAAGAGGACAAGGATCTGGAAGAGGAGGCTTCCGTGAAACATGTTTCCACTGTGGAGAAGAAGGTCATAGGGCATTTGAATGTCCTCAGCGCCAAGGCAGAACAGACAGGAGAAATGAAGGCCAGGCCAGAATTGCACATGTAGATGAAGATGCTAGATCATCAAATTCTGAAGATGCTGAAAGAGGAGAAACGCTAATTAACAGAAGAGTCTCTCTGAGTGGTGAGAACGAACCTGAACAAAGGAGGAGCCTGTTTCGCACTCGATGCAAGTGTGAGGGTAAATGCTGTGATGTGATTATCGATAGTGGAAGCACTGACAATTTGGTGTCAGAAAAGATGGTGACAAAGTTGAAGCTCAAGAGACAGAAACACCCACATCCATATCGGATTGCCTGGGTGCAGGATGACCACAAGGTCATGGTCAGTGAACAGTGCCTAGTAAAGTTCAAGATCGGCGAGTACCAAGATGAGGTACTATGTGATATCATCTCTATGGATGCATGTCATATGTTATTGGGTAGACCGTGGCAGTTTGACAGATGTGTTGTACACGATGGTCGTGCGAATACCTATTCCCTGACAAAGGATGGAGTGCGACATAAGCTAAAGCCATTGAAGGAGACCGAAGAAAAGGTATGTGGTAATGCAAGAATAACATTTGTTGATGGAAGAAAATTTCTAGATGGTATGAGGTATGAGCATGTGTGTTTTGCTTTAATTCCAAAAGTTGGTAAAGAAGAAGTAGAGGATGTACCTGTAGAGGTTGCCGATTTGTTGAATGAGTTTCAAGATATTGTATCTGATAATGTACCTAATGGATTACCACCGGTAAGGAAGATTAGTCATCAAATGGATTTGATTCCAGGAGCCAGTTTTCCAAACAAGGTAACACATAGAATGACACCAGCAGAAAGTGAAGAGTTGAACAGACAAGTACATGAGTTATTGCAGAAGGGGTTGATTCGAGAGAGTCTGAGTCCCTGTGCTGTACCAGCGGTATTAGCACCAAAGAAGAATGGAGAGTGGAGGATGTGTACAGATTCCAGAGCAATAAACAAGATCACAATCAAGTATAGGTTTTCATTGCCACGAATGGATGATATTATGGATTGTTTGAGTGGAGCTGTGTATTTCTCAAAGATAGATCTGAAGAGCGGATATCACCAGATTCGGATCAGAAAAGGAGATGAATGGAAGACTGCCTTCAAGACAAAGGAAGGACTGTATGAGTGGTTAGTCATGCCTTTTGGGCTAACCAATGCACCGAGCACTTTCATGCAGCTCATGAACGAGGTTCTGAAAGAATTTCTGGGTAAGTTTGTCATTGTTTACCTAGATGATATTTTGATCTTTAGTAAGACATTGGATGAGCATATGATGCATATTCGTATGGTATTTGAGAAGTTGAGAGAAGAGAAATTGTTGATTAATTTGAAGAAGTGCAGTTTTGTGAAGAAAGAGTTAGTGTATTTGGGATTTGTAGTTTCAGCAAAAGGTCTAAAAATGGACCCAGAGAAGGTACAGGCTATCCTTGAATGGCCTACCCCAAGGAGTGCTACCGAGGTAAGATCTTTTCATGGTCTAGCTAGCTTTTACAGAAAGTTTATCAGAAATTTTAGCAGTATTTGTGGACCCTTGACTGAAACAATGAGAGGGGATAGAAAAGAGTTTAAGTGGACTAATGGGGCAGAAAAGAGTTTTCAATTGTTGAAACAAAAAGTTACAGAACAACCTGTTTTAGCACTTCCAGATTTTAATAAGGTGTTTCAAGTAGATTGTGATGCTAGTGGTACTGCAATAGGAGCTGTTATGAGCCAAGAAGGTAAACCTGTTGCTTATTTCAGTGAGAAGTTAAATGATGCCAAGAGGAAATATTCTATTTATGATCAGGAATTTTATGCTATAGTTCAGGCATTAAAGAAGTGGAGACATTATCTACTTCCTAAAGAGTTTGTTTTGTATACTGATCATTAAGCTTTGCAATATTTGAATAGTCAAGGAAAATTGAATCAAAGGCATTTGAAATGGGTTGAGTTTTTGTAGAGTTATACATTTGTTTTGAAACACAGGAGTGGAAAGTCTAATAGGGTTGCAGATGCTCTTAGCAGAAGGCAACTATTGCTGACAGAAATGCAGATTGAAGTGGTTGGGTTCAAGGAACTCAAGAATTTGTATCCAGAGGATCTTGATTTTGGTGAAGCTTGGAAAGCTTGTACAGAACCTATTACTCTAGACAGGATGAAATGGTTGGATTTCATCATCCAGGATGATATGCTATTCAGAAGGAGTCAGTTGTGCATTCCACGAAGTTCTATGAGGGAGAATCTCATCAAGGAGAAGCATAGCGGAGGATTGGCTGGACATTTTGGTCGTGATAAGACCCTTGCTTTGGTTGGTGAGAATTATTATTGGCCACAATTGCAGCAAGATGTGAAGAAGTTTGTACAGAGTTGCAGAGTATGTCAGATGGCGAAAGGAGTGAAGCAGAATACAGGGTTGTATCAGCCATTACCTATACCAGAGAAGCCTTGGGAGGATATCAGTATGGACTTTGTTCTTGGTTTACCGAGGACTCAGCGGGGACATGATTCAATTTTTGTGGTGGTTGACAGATTTTCGAAGATGGCACATTTCATTCCCTGCAAGAAGACTAATGATGCTGTTCATGTAGCAGAATTATTTTTCAGAGAAGTAATGAGACTTCATGGTTTGCCAAAGACCATAGTTTCAGATCGAGACACTAAGTTTGTTGGATATTTCTGGCGTACATTGTGGAAGAAGTTGAAGACAGATTTGAAGTTCAGTTCATCACATCATCCACAGACTGATGGACAGACAGAGGTGGTGAATAGGAGTTTGAGAAATTTGCTGAGATGTTTGGTTGGAGATAAGCCAACAGGATGGGATTTGATTTTACCACAGGTGGAATTTGCATACAATAATTCTGTCAACAGGAGCACTGGTAAATCACCATTCCAGATTGTATATGGAAGTAGTCCAAGAAATGCATCTGAATTGAGAAAGATAGATAAAGGAGAAATAAGTAGTGCTGAAGCTGAGGATTTTGCAGAACACTTGAAGAACATCCATGAGGAGGTGAGGAAGCATATTACCAAGATGAACGCATAGTATAAGGCTAAGGCGGATGAGAAAAGGAGGTATAAGGAATTTCAGGTTGGTGATGAAGTCATGGTTCATTTGCGGAAGGAGCGGTTTCCAGTTGGTACATATAAAAAGCTGAAAATGAAGAGGTTCGAACCATGTAGGATACTGAAGAAACATGATTCAGGAAATGCATATGAGGTAGAATTGCCTACTGAGCTAAATATTTCACCAGTGTTTAACATTTCAGATCTGACAGAGTATCATGAAGGAGGTGTTGAAGATGAGATCACAGCAGCACAGTGGAGTATTCCAGCAACTAGTTCAGATACTAAGGAGATCAAAGATATACTGGATAGTCGTGTTGGCAGAAGCACAAGGAACAGGACATATGAAGAATATCTGGTCAAGTGGAAAGGACGACCTGTTGAAGATTCATCATGGCTGACAAAGGAGGAGGTTAGCCGTCTTGGTTTTCCTCTGCACACCTGAGACGTGACAGGGTCACTTCTCAAATTACCCTAGGTGTCTGATGCAGGAGCATCCTGGGTGTAAGAGCAATCTTGCATCACCCAAAAAAAAACTATATTTCTATTTTTGAGTTCAATAAGGGCTATCCTGTGCAGAGCTGCTATTTATGGAAAGTTACTATTTTTGGTAATTTTCGTATGTGCTCAGAATGATATGATTTCTTTCTTGGAGGTTCATTTTGGTCATATAAGTCTGCCAGTAAAGTTTCATTGCCAGATCAAGTGTATATTGGAAGATATTGAAGATTTTCGGTATTGGCAGCAGGGTACAGAAACTTTGAACTCAGTTTCGAAGGCTTTAGAGGCCCCGGATGAGGTCAAAAATTTGAGTGACGGGCACTTGCGCAAGTCAAGCCTGTAGAGCGCTTCGTGGTGTTTCTGAAATGGGGTTATAATAGTCAATCGGGTCAACTGGTGATGACTTATGGTCTCCGGAAGTCGGGTCACCTGAAATGGCAGAAAATAATTTTCCTTCAAAATTTATGTTCGGGTTTCAAAAGTTATTTTGAGCCGACTTTGATGTAATAAATTGAAAAATAAAATAATTCTAAGTTTGGTCGGCCCTTAGGGCTAAATTTTTGGAACCTTCTCGGGAGGTGGAAATTGCCTATATAAGGAAGGTTGTATTGTTGTCTTAGGAGTTCAGAATAGTTCTGGGTAGTAGATCTGCGTAATAGTTCGAGGCTTTGTCCTACAGAATATTGTAAGGGAATGCCCATGTGGCTTTGCATATTGTAATTCTGAAAGTTTGTAATTCCACATTTGTGGAGATAATAAGAAGCCAATTTTCTGTTCTTGCATATTGTTGTTGTTTCTCTATTTCTGTTATGTGTTTGTGGTATTAAGGGGAGCACCCTTCATCATATATAGTAAATATACAAGAACATGATATGATATTGTTTAAGCTATTATTCTGAGACCACATATGATCTTAATTTTTGTACCTTATTCATAGAGGAAGCATGCATGCCACATTGACATTTTGAATATGTGTTGTGGTCCTAGACTCATGCAAGCATCTAGGACGAGTCAACAAAGTTGATAATATTAAATCTAAAAAAATTGTTGTTTCAAATAGACTAAATGTTTTTAGCTCTTAATAACATGTAATTATTTCCATTTTAATTATTTTTCATTCACATTAAAGCTTAAATCTCAATTAAATTAATTGATCTCCCTAGCTCACTAGAGCACTAGTTAAGTGAGTTGGCACAAGGGCTGATCTATCGCTTGATATTTTATCAATCACAAGGGTGGAAAATTCCCTGAACTCCATAGTTACATATTTGAAACTCACATTCAAAGTTTTAATCTTTCTTATTGATGGATCACCATAATTTAGAAGCTTTATTTAAAAAATTATGTGTCCATCATGTCTACTAATGAATCATAAGTTATCTCATGAACTTAATAAATGAAAATGGAAATGTATTCTTTTATAGTCCATGATACTAAGCGACCTATTTTTGGGTCTAGAAATGGATTATAATATAAACGAATGCCTCATACTCCTTGCAAGAGGCACCTAAGTATGCTACAAATTAGGCATGCGTACCGTAAGAGAAAAAGTAATTAGTGCCAAATTTGATTATTAAACTAATTCTAAATCTTTTTTTTTTTAACCTCCTCATCCTTATACAATTTAATTTATAGTACGTTTAGACTGATGGAGTATTAATTGAAATTTGAAGTTAGAAAAGAAAGGAAGATGATAACTTGAAGAAAAAGATAGCAATCATATACAATATTAAATCGGTTATGATTATAGGACAATTTAGATGTAAATTAGAAGGGGACAAGTAAACATAGAATTCAAAAAGATTGAATATGGCTGATGAGAGCCATTCTTGTCCCATTTTATGCTACATTTCAACCTAATTAATGCATCATCATATCCATTTCCACATTCCATTTTTCTATTGAATCATACCATCTATGTTGCTTATAATTAAAATACATAAGAAATAATTAATATAGTTTTATGATAAAAATATAAAAAATAATTAAAAATTTGTCTTTACTAATGAGCATTGGAATATTAACTAGTTGACAAATTATATTCAATGTCTCAACATTGGAACTTTTGTTGCTACTAGATGATATTTTAATGCTAAGGACTTGTTGCAAAGATAAATCTATCTACGTGCCTTAACTTCCAATTGCACACAACAAGGTTTACTCTCCATGTTGCTAAAATCCATAATAGTCGCCTGAAGTTGTGAAGGAAGGAAATCCAAGTGAAGATTACTATGATGCATGTCAACCATATTATCTCACAATATTTGCATATGCCAACTGTACATTACTATATTTATTTTCTATATTATTGTTTGTTGAGGCTATAGAAAAGATGGCCACAAGTCTATTTTATGCAAATTCAAAGCTTGGTATTTTGTTATAGAATTGGTTTGGGAAGAATGGCAGCAAGACATTTCATTCCTTCCTAAAACCAATTAATAAATGACATCCATAAGCTTATGAACCGTAGGTAGAAAATAGATGCTCTATTTTTTTATGTAAAAGGCTATATAAGAATCTTCGTGTAATAGAGGAGGATATGAAAACTGATTTATTTCCAATGAAGTGTTGTTTGATCTGACTCCAAAACTTGTGTAAGTGATCGTTCAATTGATTCGTTGGGAGGAGGGGTACCCACTCCTCAACCACCAAATGTATATATAATTTCATATATTTTTGTATAAGTTGTATGTGTGTTTCTAGTTATTTACATTCTGCATCATTTTCGATTAGTACATTAGCTATCACAATCTTTGTAGTTTGCATTGTAATTAATTATCGTGCTTTATATTTAATCATTAAGAACATTATGAGTTGTATTTAAAAGTTTTTATTTCAAATTTTCTTGTAGTTTCTATAATGTTCTTATTGTCTAGATAGAGTAGAACAACTCCCGTCATTAGGAAGTGATAGTTCCTATCACTAGTTCTATTCCGATTTACAATAGGTTTATTTTTATAGGATGCATTCATAACCACTCATCTCTCAACTTTACCCCCTTTGTGGCATACAACACCGACACTTTCACAAGTTTACATCCTAGATTGACACGTATAGACCAAATTGAAATTCATTAGTAAACATCAATTCTATTTCACTCTTTGCCCCATTATTGGCCTATCAATGGCATGATGATTGTTGACAAGAACTAATATCTCATGCTCCCTTGATCCACAAAAGTTTTTCCATCTAGATAATTAATTTATAATTTAAGCATTTTATGTTTTTTTGTTTTGTTTTGGTATGGTTGAGCAATAATTAAATGCATTGATGGTTTATGCATGACTCTAATTATTATATTATTAATATAGGTCTCTAGTAAATATTATTTAAAAATACATGTCTTTGAGCTATAATAAAAAAAAAAAGTAGCAAGAAACAACATATTCAAAGCTATAGATTAAAGTTTCAAAAGTAGCGAGACAAGTCATAAATGTCAGTTAAGTATATTAACAAAGATATGTAATGGAAATATTATGATACTATGAGGCTTGAGATGTAGACTGTGAGTAGAGAAAAAAGGAATATGATGTAGAGTTCAATCCTAAGGGAGATACTAATGTAGCTAAGTAGAGATCAATGGAGTAGGGTGTGATTCATAGACTATTTTGTAATTTTAATTGTAATAAAATGATTATAACCTAGCATATATGTGGGACCCATTGAAGCATAACGAGAAGTTGTAATCACAGTTATAATTATATGAGACTAAATAAATAGAATTAGTGAGATATTTTAATTAAATATGTGTATTTTAATGTTAGGTTGCTTGGTTAGATAGTCCCTTTTTGGAGAAGGAAGAGAGGCTATAGTCTTTTATAGATTATCTAACTTAAGCGAACACCAATTTCTTTCTCTTTCATTATTTAGCAAAGGGATCTATAAGAGTGATTAAGCACTCAACAAGGATTTATATTAGGTCTTCTTAAGTATTTTATTTAATAAGATTATATATGTACAAGAAAATGAAATGTTTAATCTTCGTCATTATAGATCTCATTTTTAGTTTCATGTGAACTTTATTTCTTTTCACAACATAATTATCAATTTTAATTTGTAGTCTCAATGTTAATTTCTCTCTTTCTTATGATATTGTCTTTAGTTTCAAATATATAGAAAATATACTAAAATTATTATTATTTAATTGTTGTTGTATATACCCACGATTATATAAATTTATATTACTAATGTATATATCAATTTGAGAAATTCATAATACTAAAGCATATATCGATCAGATTAAGAGACCTATGTGTGTGTGTGTGTATATATATATATATATATATATATATATATATATATATATATATATATATATATATATATATATATATATATATATATATATATATATATATATATATATAATGATGATAATAATTATTATCATTATATAAATAAATTAATATATATGTTTATTATTATATTCTCTTTATGATCATATCAAAACCCGATAACTAATTGGAATTGATATCAACCCAATAACACTAGTATCATATCATAATTGGTATTTGTATCAATATTAAACTGATGACATTAGTATTAGTGTTGAATCAGTATCAAATCGATAATTTTTATCTGATGCATGAGCATCCTGGGTGTAAGAGAAATCTTACATCACCCAAAAATATTTCTATTTTTGTATTCAATAAGGGCTATCTTGTGCAGAGCTACTATTTATGGAAACTTGCTATTTTAGTAAGTTGGTCATATGATCTTGAAATGTTCTGATTTTACATGTGGAGGTTCATCTCAATCATATCAGTCTGCCAGTAAAGTTTCATGGCTAGATCAGGTCTAGTTTTGAAGATATTGAAGATTTTTGGTATTGGCAGTAAGGTACAAAAACTTTGAACTCAGTTTTGAAGGCTTTAGAGGCCCCGGATGAGGTCAAAAATTTGGGTGACAAACGCTTGCACTAGTCAAGCCTGTAGAGCACTTCGTGGCCTTTCCGAATTGGGTTTATAATAGTCAATCGGGTCAATTGGTGATGACTTATGGTCTCCGGAAGTCAGGTCACCTGTAATGGCAGAAAATAATTTTCCTTCAAAATTTTTGTTCGGGTTTCAAAAGTAATTTTGAGCTGACTTTGATGTAATAAATTGAAAAATAAAATAATTCTAAGTTTGGTCAGCCCTAAGGGCTAAATCTCTAGAACCTTCTCGGGCGGTGGAAAATGCCTATATAAAGAAGGCCTGTAGTGTTGTCTAGGGCAGTTCTGGGTAGAGATCTGGGTATTGATTCGAGGCTTTGTCCTACAGAATATTGTAAGGGAATGCCCATGTGGCTTTGCATATTGTAATTCTGAAAGTTTGTAATTCCACATTTGTGGAGATAATAAGAAGCCAATTTTCTGTTCTTGCATCTTATTGTTGTTTCTCTGTTTCTATTTTGTGTTTGTGGTATTAAGGGGAGCACCCTTCATTAGTATCATATTAGTGTAAATTAGTGTCAAACTGATAATGCTTATTATGTTCATAGAGTATGACTATTAGTCATGCCTATGATAGGCATGACTCCTCAAGGAGTCGCGTCTATCATAGATGTGACCAATCTTTACTATACTGATATATATATATATATATATATATATATATATATATATATATATATATATATATATATATATATATATATATATATATATATATATATATATATATATATATATATATATATATATATATATATATATATATATATATATATTGATCAAACTATTTTATACTCACACCAAAATCAATTAGTGTGAAGTATACTTAATAATGATCATTTCAGTTTGAATCATATCAGAATTACAAGTTCATTTTAGTTCATACATACAGTTCTTCTACTCCTGTAAATCTATAAATAACATTAATATTGTTAGAATACATACATACATACATACATACATACATAGATATGTATGTATGTATGTATGTATGTATGTATGTATTCTAACAATATTAATGTTATTTATAGATTTACAAGAGTAGAAGAACTGTATGTATGAACTAAAATGAACTTGTAATTCTGATATATATATATATATATATATATATATATATATATATATATATATATATATATATATATATATATATATATATATATATATATATATATATATATATATATATATATATATATATAAGTTTAAATGAAATTTGAATAATAAGGTTGCCTTGATTTAACATGGTATTAGAGCTCTGGTAAAGGAAGATCCAAGAAGCTCTCAACCTTGAGAAATTCAATATCAATTATAATATATCACATTTCTATGGCAAGTGCTATCATATTTGAGGATAGGCTTGAATGAGGAAATAATTTCTCATCATGGAAATTCTGAATTAAAATGATTTTGAAAGAAAATAAAGTTGAGTCATTCATAAAGGAGGAGAAATAAGAGACAGAGAATGATCCGAAAAATCCATTTGGAATGAAGGAAATGAAAAAGCTATGAAGATCATAGTTGATGGTGTTAGAGACCATATAGTGCCAATCTTGACAAAATATGAGTATGCCTATCATTGTTTAAATTACTCAAAAGAACGTATGAGATAAACAATGCTAGCAGAACTCTAGCTCTAAAGAGGGAAATTAATCATATAACTATGAATAAGGAGAATCCATTAATGCATACTTTATGAGAATATCTACTCTAAGGGATAAATTGTCAACACTTGGATATATAATTTAGAGAAAAGAACTAACTCTCATTGCACTAGATGGCCTACCAAACACTTGGGATACTTTTGTTCAAGGTATTAGTGCAAGGTCTAAATATCCAAACTTCGATCGACTAAGGTCTAATTATCTTCAAGAAGAGTCAAGAAAAAACAAGAAAGGGATCAAACAAAAGAACATAGATGATGATCTTCATGTGTTAAATGTCAACTCTCACAAGAAAGGAAAGAAGAAACACTTTAAGAAGAGGAAGGACCATCATGAAAAGGGTTCATCTAAGAAATATATTTCTCACGTTCAATGTTTCAGATGTGATCAATATGGGCATTATGCAGCTAGATGTCCAAATAGAATTAAATAACAAGCTACATTTTCCAAAGTGAAAAGAAATAAAAGGGAGCATGATTCAGAGAAATAAGCATTCTACTTAGCTCTCTCCAATCAAGTATCCAACAAATCTAATACTTGGATCGTAGACAATGGGTCATCAAGACACATCATTGGATACAGAGAACTATTGGACTCTATGATAAAAGAGATTGATGAAGAGGTAATCATTGGAGATGACTCTACACATCCAGTAAAAGGCATTGGGACTTGCACCATTAAGTTGAATTCAGGCACGTCTATCCAACTCACCAGAGTTCTTTTCGGTCCAGCCATCAAGAGGAACCTAGTCTCCATATTTGCACTTGAGGATAATGGGTATATAGTAATCTTCATGGATAGAAAAGTGTTGGCATGGACAAATAATTATTCTATCAAGAAAGATATAACCCTATGGTATAGAAATGGCTACTTGTATGAGGTATAAACTGAACCTAATCTTTCCCTAATTCATGAAATTGCAGACTCTAATGAGATATGGCACATAATATTAAGACATTTAAACTTTCACGCCTTATCTTCCATGGAAAAATTAGTCATTGGCTTACCTAAGTTAAAACAATATCATTTAGGTACATGTAAGGGGTGTGCCCTAGGCAAAAATACTAAGGGTTCCTTTCAAAGTAGTTCTAGTAAAATGAGTAATGTTTTAGAACTAGTTCAATCTGACCTATGTGGACCCATGTTTGTACCTTTTGTAGGAGGGTTTCTATATTATGTAATATTTGTTGATGACTTCTCTAGAAAAACTTGGATCTACTTCCTCAAATGTAAAGAATCAGAAGAGATTCTCAGGAGATTTAAGGAATTCAAATCTTTCTATGAAAAATCCTCTGGAAAGAAAATAAAAACCCTAAGAACTGATAATGGGAGGGAATACACCTTTGACATTTTTAGAGAATTTTGCAAAAGAAGTAGGGATTAAGAGGGATTTCACTATTCCTTACAACCCTCAACAAAATGGGGTTGTTGAAAGGAAAACTTAAACCAATCGATAATGAAGGGATGTGATCTGTGATAAGACATATCTCTTGGCAGTCAAATATTACCACTCGTCAATCTTATACAATATTTAATGAAGATCCAAGAGGAGGGAAGAATGAAGGATTACAGATTATATTTGGTACTCATTAGATAAAAATGGAAATAAGTCCATATTTTTTTTGTGACGAGCAAGGTGTAATAGCAAGGTTGTATGCTATGATATATCTGTATATCAATACTGATTTATAGGATATTACATCTAAATGCTATTATGAATAAGTGACCAATATATAGTCCAGGTTATATACTATAGCTTTAATATCAATTTATAATAGTAAAATCATATCACTAGTACATTTGAGGCCAAATTTTGACGGTCATTTGTCAGATTTGCAACGCCTATGTGTCGATATTTCGACATATGTGTTTGTCGGCATTTTTGCATTGCAAATTACGACGAAAGTGATCATCATCAATTTTTCGACATCATCTTCCATTGGAACCTTGCTCATGAATACAAGCTTTGTTATGGAATTTCTTACGGTAGACCTATCGAAAGCCTTAAAAAAATTTAGGTGTCTCTCAACCATCCACATTGACTGAGTGTGTACCGGTCCACACAATTCAATCTCCTCAACTTGGTGTATGAGATAGTGTTCTTGTGCATTGAAAAAAGTTAAAGGTAGACACTTTTGCATTTCACACATTAGATGAGGAATTCTTCTCTTCCAATATTTTATATCTGCTTTATGGATTTCTTTAGATGACAACCACCTACAAGACATTCAAGATACAAAAATATATAAACACAAGACTTTACAATATATACAACAAATTGAACAGATATCATTGCTTACCTCATGTATTTTCCAAGATCATATATCACTTGTTTGATGTTATTGTCGAAGTTCTCTGGGAGAGATAAGGGTAGCACGTACTGCGACAATTATAAAAATAATCATGTCATTATTTTCTCACATAATACAATGAGAAGTTCATGTAGTTTACAAATATATTGTAAATACAAAAGAACATAACTTACCTTGATGAAGGTATGTCAATCATGCATTTTCAACCCTAGCCCAAATTCACTTTTCTTTGATATGGTACTACTTATGTTTGCAACAAAAACTGTGGGAAACCAAATTTTGTGTATGATTTATTTTATGACATCACTTTGTTGCTCTGTTAATTGTTAGGATTAACAAGGCAGAAATAACAATTATGTGCAAATATAACTAATATCAAAAAATAATAAACCACACAGAATAGAACACAAGACACACAAATTTAATGTGGTTCACCCAATCCCTGGGCTACATCCACCAACAGCAAGTCCAATATTATTATTATCCAGTGATTACAACCTGATTACAATCCGTAATCCCTTACAGCCTAATTCTGCCGCAAGTACTAAAAACATACATCATGAAAATCCCTAACCCTAAGCCATATTATACAATATTTTCCCGCTTTAGGGTTAGAATGAGTTTTGTCTTTGAGTGCAAAGTAGAATTCTTGGCAAGATGAATGACACTTTGGCTATCTGTATGTAGAAAATTATCCTTTTGTGGATGTCCCAATTCTTCCATGAAGAATTGAAGCTATATCATCTCCTTGGCTACCTCTGTAGCAGCAACATACTCTGTCTCTGTAGTGGATAAAGCAACCACCTTTTATAGTCGAGAAATCCAACTCACTGCTGTCCCACCAATAGTAAATATATAACCTGTAGTACTCCGCCTGCTATCTATATCTCTTGCCAAATCTGAGTCAACATAGCCTTGTACAGTAGTAGTAGAACCCCCAAAGTGTAAACACTTATTGGATGTGCCTCTCAAATATCTGAGAATCCATTTGACTGCATTCCAATGCTCAAGACCAGGGTTACTCATATAATGGCTAACGACTCCCACTGCGTGTGCAATATCTGGCCTAGTACATACCATAGCATACATTAAGCTCCCTACAGCTAAAGCATAAGGTACCTTAGACATTTTAGTCTCTTCTTCTAGTGTCTTGGGACACATATCCTTAGTCAATTTCAAATGACCAGGCAAAGGTGTGCGGACAGCTTTGGCATTTTCCATAGAGAAACGTTGCAACACCTTCTCAATATAATTAGCCTGAGATAGAGACAATTTCCTATTTTTCCTATCTCTACAAATTTTCATACCAAAGATTTGTTTTGCTGCCCCCAAATCCTTCATAGCTAAAGATTTTGCTAACTGTTGTTTTAACCCCTTAATGTGATCCATGTTAGACCCAGCTACAAGCATATCATCAACATATAAACATAAAATAATGTAGTTGTCATCATCCAACCTCTTAAAATAAACACAATGGTCAGAATGACACCGACTATATCCATGCCCATTCATATAAGTGTCAAATTTAATATACCATTGCCGAGGTGCTTGCTTCAAGCCATATAAACTTTTCTGCAATCTGCACACCAAATTCTCCTTACCCTTGACCTCAAATCCTTGTGGCTGAACCATATATATTTCTTCATCCAAATCACCATGAAGAAAGGTTGTTTTAACATCAAGCTGCTCTAAATGCAAATCTTCAGTAGCCACGATACTTAAAACAGACGAATAGAAGTCATTTTAACAACTGGAGAAAATATCTCATCAAAATCAATACCATGTTTCTGTGCAAATCTTTTTACGACTAATCTGGCTTTAAATCTTTTTGTACCTCCATCCTCTTCTTTGATCCTGTAAACCCATTTATTCTGTAAAGCCCTTTTACCTGTAGGTAACTTACATAAATCACATGTCTGATTTTCAGCAAAGAGTCCATTTCATCTGTCATTGCAGACTCCCACTCAAGCTTTGTATCCACCTGCACAGCTTCATTATAACATTCAGGTTCACCAGCATCTGTTAACAAAATAGAATACAAAGATGGAGAAAATATTTCTGGAGGTCTACTTAGCCTTGTTGACCGTCTAACACTCACTGGGGTGTGTGGTATTTGTTGTTGCTGTTGTTGCGGAGCATAAGGAACTACTGGAACATGAACTTGTGGAGTATCATCCAGTACTACATAGTCATTTTCTTTCTTCTCATGCTGCAGCAACAGATCTTTGTACAATACTTTCTCATTGAATATGACATCCCTGCTTCTTACAATTTTATGATTTTCAAAATCCCAAAGCCTATAACCAAATTCATCAATGCCATAACCAACAAATACACATTTCTTTGACTTAGCTTCCAGCTTGGTTCTATTTTCAGAATCTATAAGTGCAAAAGCTTCACAACCAAAGGTTTTGAGAAAAGAATAACTCACCTTCTTACCACTCCATGCTTCCTCTGGAATACCACAGTCCAAAGGAGTAGAGGGACCTCTATTGATTAAATAAATAGCAGTGTTCACTGCTTCTGCCCACATATTTTTGGGTAGCCTAGCATGCAACCTCATACTCCTTGCACGCTCCATTATTGTCCTGCTCATGCGTTCAGCCACTCCATTTTTTTGTGGAGTCCTTGGTACAATTTTCTGCCTACAAATACCATTAGAGGAACAATATTCTTCAAATTCTATGCTGCAATACTCACCACCATTATCAGATCTGAGACATTTTAACTTTTTACCGGTCTCATTCTCAACCAAGCATTTCCATTTCTTAAAAGTTTGAAATACATCAGATTTCTGTCTAAGGAAATAAATCCATACTTTTCTTGTTGCATCATCTATAAATGTAACATAATACAGAGAGCCACTAAGGGAAGATACCTGAGCTGGTCCCCATACATCTGTATGCACAAGCTCTAATCTCTCATTTTTTTTTTCCTTCCCACTCTTCACAAAACTAACTCTCTTTTGTTTTCCATAAACACAACTTTCACAGAAATCCATATTGACACATTTTAGACCAGGTAAAACTTTCTTTGAATGAAGTAATTTCATACCTTTTTCACTCATGTGCCCGAGTCTGTTGTGCCACAGTGTTGTGTCAAAATCTACAGCAACAGTTTGATGTTCTTCCTGCTCAACTGCAGCCACTGTTCCTAAACATTCATTATCTTCTGAAACAATTAAAGTAGAAGGAACAGTATGACCTGTACAAAGATATAAGGTGCCTACTTTCACACCTTTTGCTACTACTAAGGAACCTTTTGAAACCTTCCAATTTTTATCATTAAAAGTAACTGTGCAACCCTCATCACCCAGTTGCCCTGCTGAAATTAAATTCTTACTCAGCCTTGGAACATGTCTTACCTCTTGTAGTAGCCAATGATTCCCATTCTGCAACTTAATCTTAATTTTTCCCTTTCCAACAATCTGACAGGGTTCATTATCTCCCAAATAAACTAGCCCAAAATCCCCTTGGACATAATCAACAAAATAACTTCTATGGGGTGTAGCATGAAATGAAGCCCCAGAATCTAAAACCCATGAATCATCAATACTTTCTAAGGACAAGAGCAAAGCATCCTCCTCAGATTTGTTACTTACCACATTTGCCTCCTTGTTTCCATCATTTTTGTCTCCTTGATCTTTCTTCCGAGACCAACAATCTTTCTTCTTATGACCTGGTTTTCCACAGTACCAGCAATCATTTGGCCCTTTAGATTCAGACCTCTTTCCCTTTGATTTTCCTCTTGATTTCCCACGATTTCCAGAGTTGTTTCCTCTATCTCTTGTTCTGCCTCTGCTTTCTATGTTCAATACACTACCCGATGTGGATGCCCCTGAGCTTTTCCTACGAATTTCCTCACTCAATATAACACCAATAACATCATCATACTTTAGGGTATTAGAACCAGAAACAGAATTACTAACAGTCATTACCAAGCCATTCCAGCTTTCTGGCAAAGAACACAAAATCAAGAGAGCCCTAACCTCTTCATCGAAAGTAATTTTAACTGAGGTTAATTGACTTGTAACTGTATTAAACTCATTCAAATGATCAGTAACTGATCCACCTTCTACCATTTTCATATTAAATAAACGCTTCATAAGAAATACCTTGTTTGAAGCTAAAGGCTTTTCATACAACTTCGCTAGGGTTTCCATCAGATCTTTAGCTGTCTTTGCTTCAGTAATATTGAATGCCACCGATTGTGCCAGGCATAGACGAATACTCCCCAGTGCCTTCCTATCCAAAATATCCCAATCTTCCTGAGACATTGATTGCTCTTTCTTGGCTACTCCCTCTAATGGCCGCCATAGATCCTTCTGATAGAGATAATCCTCCATTTGCATCTTCCATAACTGGAAGTTCTGCCCATTAAACTTATCAACCTTCAGCCTACCCTCGTCTGCCATTTCTCCCACTTAACCGAGACACTCTCCCACTAACTCGTGAGACCTGCTTCAGAGAATAGATGAAAGAACGAATGAAATAACCTCGCTCTGATACCACTTGTTAGGATTAACAAGGCAGAAATAACAATTATGTGCAAATATAACTAATATCAGAAAATAATAAACCACACAGAATAGAACACAAGACACACAAATTTAACGTGGTTCACCCAATCCCTGGGCTACATCCACCAACAGCGAGTCCAATATTATTATTATCCAGTGATTACAACCTGATTACAATCCGTAATCCCTTACAGCCTAATTCTGTCACAAGTACTAAAAACATACATCATGAAAATCCCTAACCCTAAGCCATATTATACAATATTTTCCCGCTTTAGGGTTAAAATGAGTTATAAGTAGTCGGCCCAAAAAACCAAAAAAAGTAGTCGGCCTCAAAAAAAAATTTCCTCAGGGGCTGCGCCCCCGAACCCCTGCTCTTGGGGGCTGCCGCCACCAAACCTCCGCTCGGGGCCCGGCCCGGCCTCGAACCCCGGCGAGGTCAGGAGGAAAAGTGTACAGTACTTTCCTGATTAGTCACCACAATCTAACATTAATAACCAAGGAAGGGCACTTATATTAATCCGTTCTCCATTTCTATTTGATTCAATGAAATTTTTCATTGCATGATTGGATTCATGAATGTCACTACAAATTTTGACAATTTTTTCTTTGTCACACTTTCCATCCAATATCTTCCACAATGTCTCCATTACATTCTTTCCAATATGCATAGTATCAAACAAATGCACAATTTGCAACTGTTCATAGTAGGGCAACCTACTAAATTGTCTAGGATAAATTTTTAGTCCCTTCAAAAGGTGCTCAATATTATTGCCTTGACGACATTCATGATCATCAATCACATAATCAGCAAACAAAACACAATATAAATATACAAATTTCAAACAAAAACCATTAGGTAGAATGGTAGTACCTTGACGATTAATTCCATTATATTCCAACTTCCATGGGCGATGTGTCATTCTCCTTGGCTTAGATGTAGTTTCTTCTTTCCCATTGAAAAGATGTTTTTCAATAATTCGATAGTTATGATTTTTGTAGAGAAAGTGTCTATGCTCATCAAACACCTGCTTTCCTAAAAATTTTGAATGACAAGATTTCATCTTTGGACCACAAACTGGACATGCAAATTTTTCCTTTGTTTGAAGACCTACAAGATAATGATACACTTGGATTAAATATGTTAATTTTTATATTTAGAATTATCATGTGCAACTTGAATTCACTATAACATACCAGAAAAATATGTTAGCCCTGGGGCATCATATATTGTCTATACAAACATTGCATGGAATTGAAATTGTCTGTCTCCTATTGGTCTAGAGATGTCATACATAGTGACACCATTCTATAACTCCACCAACTTGTCGATAAGAGGCTCAATATATATATTCATATCTTTAACTTGGTATTTACCTAGTTGAATGAACAACATTATATAATTATTATGACCATTTTACTGCAAGATTTATAATTACATGCAGATAACTATTAAATGATGAAATACTTGGAACAATCATTGCCAACATAATATGCTGTTAGAGTAGTCGAGTATTGCTAATAATTAAATCAGTTAATTATTAGTTCTCTACTCTTAGCTTAAGTTAGACTTAGGAAAGTTTCCTTTTCTTAGAAGTTTCCCTTTTAGGGTTTCGGTATCCTTTATAAGGATTCACCGCTTTGTAATTCATAAGGAGATTGTATTATTTTCATCATTGTTAATAGAAGATTTTTCTTGCAACATGGTTTTGCAGTCTCTAGCCTTTTGGCCGCCATAGTTTCTGCCTTCTCTTCTGTCTTCATTCTTGTAGTAGTCTTTGCATGCAGGTGTTCTTGGGAAGATTTGATGGTTATCAAATCCAACATGGTATCAGAGCTGATCTGCGGTTCACTGTTCCTGTTTTATTGAAGCACAGAGGGTTTCAGAAGCTTTTTTGGCTTCTTTTAGTGGTTCTGGGGGGTCTCTATTTTTGGAGGCATTTTGGGCCCAAACGGACACTTCCATTGCGTCCAGAAGGCCCAAAAACCCCAGAATCCATATAAAGCTCGTCCGATTTGGACACCGGAGCCTCTGGGGAATTTTTTCGGCCTCCTACGGGCCGTACGGGCTCGAAAATCGAAAAAAATATTAAAAAAAACATTATTTTTAATGTTTTTTGTGTTCGAAATTAACGCAGCCTGTGCATTTTCTCTTGCGCCACCCGCGCTCCTCCGCCGCGCCACCAGCGGCCACCGCGCCGCCTCTCTGCGGCCTCCGCCGCCCTCGGCCCAGCCGCCCGTGCCGCCACCCGCGCCCGCGCCCGCGCCCGTGCCGCCGCCGCCCTCCGCGGCCTCCGCTCCGTCAGCCCCCGCTCTGCCCGCGCCCGCGCCCGTGCCGCCGCCGCCATCCGCGGCCACCGCTCCGCTGCAGCGCCCTCCACGGCCTCCCCTCCGCCGGCCCCGCTCCGCCCACCGCTCCGCCGGCCGCCCGGCGGTTTTTTAAGCCCGCGGGCCCTAACCGCGGTCATATGGTGAACCGAGGGCTGCGGCCCAGCCCCCGACGCGCGCCATGCACCCGGGGGCTCATTTTTTTTAGCCCCTGGGGCTCTTTTCTTGCCTTTTTGGGGTACCTGGGCCTTTTTCGCTCTACAGGGAGCATCCGAGGGTCTTTTTCTGACTTCCATATACCGTCGAAAAGCTCTTTCCGAGAACTTTTCGATGGTGGAGGTTAGGGGTTTTGGTTCCACCGTTTCAATAGTGTTTTTTTCTGTTGAAGTCTGATATCTCTTTTTGCCTTCCGGGAGTCATATCTGGCTCATCCGGACTCCTTTTTTGGCAAACAAGATATCGTCGGAAAGCTGGTTCAGTGTGCTATTCAGTGGTAAAGGTTATTTTTCCAGATTCTACTCCAGGTTTTCACTCCTCTGAGTTATGCAGTTTATGCCCTCTAGTGGAGTGCTTGGTTCTACAGGTCCGAGGATCTCTTCTTCTGAGTTCATAGCTCACTCTTCTTTCTGACTTTTGAGCTTGCATGCTCTTTCTGATGTATCTTTGTTCTGTAAACGCACTGAGATAAAGTGCCCTCTTCTACATTTTTGGTATCTTTTTCACCTGGTTCAGTTTTCGTATTCGCACTCAGTTATAAAGTGCCATGGGGGGATTCTGATGCATTTGCCACTATAGGCGCATCCACTCTTGTCAAGTGAGCGTACCTTCCACGACATTAGCCCATGTAGACTATGTCTATGACACCGCCCTTTATCCTGTGTGTGTGCTTCTGTTGCACTGTTGGTGTTCCTGGTTCTTCTTCTGCAGCTGTTTCTGGCATCGCATTTCAGTGTTCCTGTCACCTCTCCTAGTTCAGCATTATGGGGGGGTTCTCCTGTTGGTTCTATTGCTTCCTGGTTCGATTGATCAGCTCTTCAGACACTTGTCTTCTCTACCTGGTCATGCACTTCAGTGGGGGTTCCAGCAGTATCTTCTGACAGAGTTTTCAGACATGCTTCGGAGGAGCTTCTTGCTCTCTTCTTGTTCCTTTCTCTGGGACATCTTTTGCTTTTTGTTTTGGGTACCTGATCAGGCCTAGTTGCCGGGACCCATCTTTCCTACTTTCTGCAGTAGTTTAGCTTTTTTTGCTTCTCCCTAAGTTACACTTAAGGGGGGGTGTTAGAGTAGTCGAGTATTGCTAATAATTAAATCAGTTAATTATTAGTTCTCTACTCTTAGCTTAAGTTAGACTTAGGAAAGTTTCCTTTTCTTAGAAGTTTCCCTTTTAGGGTTTCGGTATCCTTTATAAGGATTCACCGCTTTGTAATTCATAAGGAGATTGTATTATTTTCATCATTGTTAATAGAAGATTTTTCTTACAACATGGTTTTGCAGTCTCTGGCCTTTTGGCCGCCATAGTTTCTGCCTTCTCTTCTGTCTTCATTCTTGTAGCAGTCTTTGCATGCAGGTGTTCTTGGGAAGATTTGATGGTTATCAAATCCAACATATGCTCCCTCTTTATTGACATCCATGGAGGAATATTATTGTTGATGACAAAAATAGGTCAAATAGAGTAAACAGATCTTAGCTCTCCAAATGGATTGACACTGTCCGCTGCCACTGAAAGTTTAAGATTTCGAGGTTCTTTGATAAAGTGTGGCCACTTTTCCTCTATGTCCTTAAATACAAAACCATCTGCATGCATTTGAATAATGTCATCTTGACTCTGATTGCGTGCATGATAATCCATAAATTGTGCCAAGCTACTACACCTGAATAATCTTTGCAAAATTGGTATAATAGGGATGTAACGAAGAACCTTGTGAGACACTTTTTTTGTTATTTGATCTGTTTGATATCTACTCGTATGACATTCAGGGTATTTTGTTATAAATTCATGTTCTTTATGATAAATAATATGATCATTGGGACAAGCATCTATTGTTTGATACTCTATTCCAATATCTTTCATAGTGGCACATAATTCTCAGTATGAGTGAGGGAGAATATTTGATGGTGGTAACAAAAACTCAACTATCAATCTATAGAAAAAATATAAGTTGTTAATATTAACAATATTTATGGTACATGTTTCACCCTTTAATTACTATAATGACATATATGACATACCTTAACATACGTGACATTGTTATGTTGGATAAACCATTCATAACCTTCAAATTCAACAACAACAATACAACAGAGAGAAGAGTTTTTTGGGAGCCTTCGTAAAGGGTCGTGGCTGCCTTCTCAAGTAGAGGTATATCATAGATGACATCAACATCATCTTGATCATCATCATCAGTTGCGCCAGTACCAAATATTTCATGGATCAATGTATTAGTACCATTATCTTCAAATGTGTTATCTGGTGCATGATCGTCATCTTCCATGTGACCATAATCTTTAGTTTCAATATTCGCACCTCCATGATCCTCCACTTCCAAAGCTATATTCTCCACATTCGCACCTCCATGATCCTCCACTTCCAAAGCCATATTTTTCATATTCACAACTCCATGGTCCATATCACGTACTCCCCTAGGGAGGTCGACCTATATAAAAATGGTGAATATAAATAAACTATGATAATGATCTCATCATCAAGTGTATTTCGTATATATATTAATTGTTAAATAAATATAATAAAAAACTTACCAATTCATCATAATCAAACCCTCCTAAAATGTGACCATTATCTCTACAATGTAACTTAGCTATTTTGATTAGCAATCTTCTAGTGTTTAAGCCCTTACAAATATTGCAAGGACAATAACATTTTTCATCATCTTTTCTTTTCAAGTTAGACCACAATCTATTGATTGTATCCCCATTACCTTCTTCACTTGGATTGTCTGATATGATCCTTCTTCACTTAGATTATATATAACCTAATTATATATAGAAATTGAAAAGTTAGTTATGAAATGATGTTGTAGTATAGTATACCAAATTGAAACACTTTGATTATTGTAGTCTTCCACTTCAAACTCTTTCCTATTGTGGCAATAAAGAAAGATATTCAAATAATATAGTAGTTTGTAAATCAAAATAAAATATCATATATATTATAAACAAAATATATCAGAAGTATATCAAATTTGACCAAGCACTACTAGGAGCTAGACTTGGCAACAAATGGACTTGTGATAATTTTCACAATAATACATTTGTTGCAGGGTATAAGGTACCAGTAGTGTGTAGGCAAATCTGCATGGTGAAGGTTGTATATGTTGTGTGTGTGTACGCGCATAAAAAGGGGGCCTTTATCTTTGATTTTAAAATGACAAATATGTCTATCTAACACTTTTTGAGGATGCAAGGAACAACAAGTGGAGGCAACTTGAGACCACAAATGGAGGCAAGTTGTTGATTGAGGGTGCAGGGAATAACAACCGTCAATACTTTTATCGAATTGTAAATTTCAATTTTGAACCATTCTGTGAATATAGAACATGGATGTAATCTCAGAAAATAACAAAATGTAGACACAACAAATTACTTATTTTGTTATTCTACATTACTTACTATTTGAGTGCACGTTCCACCTGCAACTTGATCAAGTCTTGTTTGATGCTTCAATTTTGTGTTGACTGTCCTATAGAAGTACACAGTTTTGTATTTCCCCAATATGTTATTTCTTAAAACAATAATAGAATAAAATACTTGTTGAGAAAGATCATCGTAGGAGTATCAAAAACTCGAGAGCCAAAGGTAACTCAACATTATAAGACTCTTACATTCAACCTTCATCTCATGCACCTAATAAATAGGAGATAAAATACATGAAATTAAAAAATTACATTACAAAACAATGAGCTAAAACTACCTACAAAATTAGTACCCAATTTATATACAAAACATTTAACTAATGAATTGTGTTTTTCTTCTCATCTTCATTACCAAAATAATCACTCCTTTAATCTAACTATACTAGCAAGTCTAGTTTAGCAACCATGTGCCTGTCATCCTCAATCAAGACTAAGGAACACTATAGACAAATACATTGTTCAAATTGTCTACATTAAAAGCAACTATATTGCAAGCTTCTGTGAATAAGAAAATAAAATTTAAAATTCATTACTTGCAACTACAACATTACAGAGAAGTTGAATTTTATTTATGCCTTGATGGATATCTATATCGTGTCATAAATATCCCATTTTGACATAGGATAAGAGCATAGTGATAGAAGATAGATCCATTTTGTGCATAACCTGAAGTCATTATATTCCATGAGAGTGCATCTTTTGAGAATTTTTTTTTTTAACGTTTCAAGTAACCAGTAGTTCTACAATTAAATCATCATAACTTTCCCATTACTTAATAATCACACATGACACGAACTCTCTTCAAACTCATAATATATTGCATGTGTAGTACAAAACTCATGAGATTCTAAAGAAGACCTCACTCTTAATCAGCCAAATCTTCCTTGTACCACACAAAAAACTGTGTGATAATTATGTCTACTCCAACCTTAATTGTTTAAGAATTCATCATATCAGATAAAATATGTTTAATAATCTTTGGGACTGGTCCTTTGACGTGTATTAAACAGAATACAATTTTCAGCATATTATTATCACTCTATTTCTTTGTTGTAAACATGTCATTGGTTCAATTTTGTAAAAAAAATTTGTGTTAAATGCATTTAAAATTATCTTCGTTGTCTTCTGATTGTCTAAATGCTTCTTTATTTGTCAGCCAATTAATACATGCTAGTATATAAAGAAGACAATCAGAAGACAATGAAGATTTGTCTGACCAATAGTCTAGAGAATTAGACCTTTATTTGGCTAGGTCAAATCTTCCTTCGTGCTAGCAGTCAACAAAAATAGACCTTTATTTTAAATGCATTAAACACAAAAATGAACACTAAACTGAACAAATGGCATGTTTACAATAATTATCATAAATCACAAGCAAAACTAAAACAATGGCATGTGTATAACTAATTAAGAGTGAGGCCTTCTTTAGAATCTCATGAGTTTTGTACTACGCATGCAACATATTGTGATTTTGAAGAGAGTTTGTGCCATGTGTGATAGAACCTACTTTATCTAATATGGTGAATTGTTAAACAAATTAAGGGTAGAGTAGTTATTACTTAGTTTTTTTGTGGGGGACAATGAAGATTTGTCTGACAAATAGTAGGTCTTCTTTAGTATTTCATGAATTTTTACCACATATACTATTTCAAGCCTTTGAGTCCTGGAGACAAGTGGAAATATGAGTTTCTTTGTTGAGTGAGGGCTAATTAGGCCTAGGAGAAGACCATTTGGGTATGGAAGTAATCACCAGTCAAAAGATGGAAGATTGAGATTGAGATGGGGTTAGTAACTCTGAAAAGGGTATTTGAAAAGGTAAGTACTTTGCCAGGTTGGTTAGAGACTTTGGGTGTAATTTTCTGAATTATGTGTGTAGGACTACTATACATGCCTAGAAGGGTTGTAGAAGAAGAATGGTGTAAGTTTAATAGATTAGAGTGAATGAGATGTTGAAACATGGTGAATAGACCATGATGAGATGATACTTGATGTTAGGATCAAGGTGAAAAGCCTAGTTGAGGTTTTGACATAGTGGAGGCACTAGGTGGCCTAGAATGGAGATGGTACTAGGAAGAATTGTCAAGAAATGAGGAAGTGAACTTGTGTAGCAGGGTTGTGGAAGTCATTAACAAAGTTAGGGAGCTCTACTTAATCCTTGAGTTGAGGCTATTTCCTTGAGTGGATTCCAAGTTAATTGTTGAATCCTCAAGTTGAGTTGGTCTCCTTAAGGTGATAGTAGAGGGCTCTACATCAAGATGTATGAAACAAAGAAGAAGAGGAATATCAATAGAAGATTAAATTCTCTGCAACTCTGTTAATCCACTGTCCCGTGGAACAGTGAATCCATATGTGTGTTTGAACGTGATCTTGGCTGGGTGATGATATAGGAACATTTCCCTTTGTTATATTTACAGGTTCATGAAATCATTATACTATTTTTGTTGTTAATAAAGTCAAGAAATTGGCTGGTGTTGGTGACTGTGACTGGTAAAGGGGAACAGTCAATGGATTAAGGGTTCTAAACCTCTCTTATGTAAATAATAAACTTTGAATCTTCCTAAAGAGTTTTCCAATGTTAAAAAATCCCAATATTTATGAACAAAAATGCAGGCATTAGGGTCATTCTTATAGTTTCATTTTATGTCACTTTTGTGTGAGAGTTTAAATTTTTGATTCCCATTGAATGGCACTTGTGTTTGTGAGAAAAAATGCTTTAATCTTTGAAGATAATGGTTCTTGGTTTTCCTTGCATGAAACTTAGATGAATGTTGCTAACTTGAAATTTGTCTTTGAACATTAAGTGTTTATTATGTATGCCTATACCTCATATAATCCAAAAAAATCTTCAACACGAGGATTTTGGTAACTTAAAGGGCCTTAGTGACCGACTTTGAGTTGAGAAACTTCGGTGTCTAAAACTACATTGTTTCCAAGATGTGTTGAGGAGTTTGCTCCTTATTTAATGTTAAGTGTTCCTGCACAATCCACTCATACAACAGTGAAATGCTATGTGAAAGGGATGGTTGATAGTGTTCCTTGAGGGAAGGGGGATTGTGAAATACTTGTTATCATTGTATTATCTATTTCCAATATGTTTGGATGCAGCAGAACAAGAGAATGAAGGATCACTCACTGATTGCATGATAACTCAGTTTTGAAGGGTCACTAGTCGAGGGGACAGTCAAGGTTCGGATGATTGGGCCATTGGAGGACCCTATTTCTTTGTATTAATTTCTATTAAAATTAGATGCATGGACTTATTGTGAATTATCGACTGCTATGTATCTTGCAACTACATCTGTAAATCTGCATGTACTTCTCTAGGGTTGTAAGCCACTTAGGGATCAAAATAGAGAAAATAAATCAAAATCGTTCTTTATCCTATTTCCTTTTAACAAAGTCTCAACTATCAATGATACAATACATTTGATGCCCTAAGCTATCAATACAAATGGTGCCTAGATAGAAGCTCATGGGCTGTCCATTTGATAACCATAGTCAACATTTCAAAAAAATTGATATCCTTGAGCACAAGCACCAATAACATCAAATAATGGAGTTAAAGCACGGGCTAAGGCACAACACCATTAGAATGTGGTGATTTCAATGAGCATCTTAGCAATATACAATGGCGTCATTAAATGTGCCAGTAATATCAACAAATGTGAATCCAAACATTTCAAAACAGTGAATCGATATCCTTGAGCACAAGCACCAATAACATCAAATAATAGAGATAAAGCACTGGCTAGGGCATGACACCAGTAGAATGCAGTCATTTCAAAGAGCATTCATGATCAAATAAAATGCAATGCATTTGAAATTTGTAATCGAATATGATGCCAGAGGCTCAAAAGATGAAGAAATCACATACCTTCTCTCGTGCTTAGCTTTCGCTCTTTTTCTCTCGCTCCTTTTCTATGCAATCGAAATAAAAATGATTTGGCCATTTCACTTTTTTTTTTTCATCTATACCCCGAAATTGTCAGAATTTCGATGGTCCATTTAAAACCCATCGGAATACTAATACCATCAGGGCCTATTACAAAAAAAAACACCAAATTCATAAAAAAAATTACCTGTCGGAAGTTTATGTCGAAATTTGGCCCCAAATGTAGTAGTGTATATATGTACATATGTTTATTGTATTTCATATATACTTAAATATTCATAACTATTCACAATTCATTTAAGGTTAGTACACTTCTAGTCCATTTTTCAATCACTCACTATTCCCTTGAAGAGGATATGTTGGTGTTGTGTAGGGAGAGGTGAAGTAAATTCTTACAATGTAGGTAAATCCCAAAGATAGGAAATGCACGAGGTCCTAAAGTCTTGAGGGAGCCTACTTGTAGATTGGTGTCTAAGCGCCCTATGAAAAGTAAATCCCCATCCTCCCTAGGGTTGATGATTAGGAGAGAAGTAAGGAATTGGGGTTTAAGTATGTTAACTGTCAAATATATTATGAATCATAAATTGTTTCTTAGTTTGATCTAATTTAAATGCATTGTGATGTATGTTAATCATTGGAAATTGGCAACCTCCTAGTAGGGAACATTACAAAGGCTAAGTAAATTGCCATTTCCAAGCGCAATCCAAACCCTAGTTAGGAATTTTAGGGTAAATCAAGTGGATTTACAACAAGGGACATTATAATGTCATGAAAGATGAAGACAATTGTGTGAAAAAAAATACTGATTCACAATAGGAGAAAGATATTGAAATTGGAGAAGTGGATATTGAAGATGAACTTATGTGCCCTTAGAAACAAGATAAATAAGCTTAAGAAGAATATAGAATGAAAATTGCAGTTGCATGAATATGAAGAATATGATGTCATTGAAAAGCAAAAAATGAGGAATAAAAAAAACATATTATCATCAATCTAAAGATTCAATTATAAGGGGTAAAGAGGATATAGAAGAGGTGGTAAAAACTCAACTAAAGAGAAATGATGATGACTATGAGAAGATAAAGTCTAAAATTGTTTCCTTGAGGAAGTAATTGGAAAAAACTACTGCTCAACTAAAGAAATGTTTTAAGTTTGAGAGGACTACAAATTTTTTGGGTGACATCAATTGCCAAAGGTTGTCATTCATTAAGACTAGTCTTGGCTATGAAGAAGATCAAGGAAATGCTAAAGAATATTGGAATCCAAATGCTACTAAACTACCAAAGAGGATAAACATAGAAAAGCCTAAAAGTCATACAAATACACTCAAGAACCCAATCAAAAATTAATGCAACAAGAAGAAAGAAATGAAAACAAGGGCTTTAGAAGATCATTACCTCTAAGAGAGCCTCATATGACTAGGTTCCAAAATGAAGGAAACTAATGGCACATTGAGAGTGGATATTTAAGGCATATGACAAGGGACAAGACAAATATTTTCACTTTGAAAGAAGTAGATGGAGGCATTGTGAAATTTGGAGAAAATGTCTTGTGTTGAAGGTTTGAAGCATAACCTTCTTTGTTAGTAAAATGTGTGATCGAGGACATAACCTTATATTTCATGTTCAAGGTTGTGAGGTTAGAAGACAAGTACATGAAAGTTAGTTTGAGGCAAATAAAATAACAAATAACCTATAAAGCATCAATGAGATCAAGAGAGAAAGATGCATAAGCAAAGCTAATGAAAGTTGGCTATAGCATAGATGAATGGGCCATATGAAATTTTGACAATTAGACATTGATATGCCAATGCTTTGTAGCATATTATATGTGAGAGCATCAAGGACACACCTTATGCAAAATAGACTCATATGCAAGCAACCAAAATAATATTCAAATGTCTAAAGAGTGTTTAGGACTTTGGTTTGTGGTATCTCAGAGATGAAGATTTCACTTAGTAGCATACAAAAATGTAGATTGGGCAAGGAGTGTTTGATGATAAAAGCAGTGTCATGTTGCACAAAAGTTCATATCACAAAGGTAGAATACACAACACAGGTAGAATAATAGCAGCAATGTCATGTTGCAAACAAGTTCTTCCAATGAAATAGACATTGAAAGACAAGGTAGAAAAGCATCATGGCAAGTTGGAGTATCTAATAATAATAATAATAATAATTGAATGGAAGAGGCACAAATTCAAGGGAGCTAACTAGTAGATTATCTTTCAGCCCTATGGATTCTTAGGTGATATGCTTTGTAGCCTATTATATGTGAGAACATCAAGGACACACCTTATGCAAAATAGACTCATATGCAAGCAACCAAAATAATATTCAAATATCTAAAGAGTGTTTAGGACTTTGGTTTGTGGTATCTCAGAGATGAAGATTTCACTTAGTAGCATACAAAACTGTAGATTGGGCAAGGAGTGTTTGATGATAAAAGTAGTGTCATGTTGCACAAAAGTTCATATCGCAAAGGTAGAATACACAACAAAGGTAGAATAATAGCAACAATGTCATGTTGCAAACAAGTTCTTCCAATGAAATAGACATTGAAAGACAAGGTAGAAAAACATCATGGCAAGTTGGAGTATCTCAGAATAATAATAATAATAATAATAATAATAATAATTGAATGGTTAAGAAGAGGCACAAATTCAAGGGAGCTAACTAGTAGATTATCTTTCATCCCTATGGATTCTTAGGTGATATGCTCATAAAAAAAATTTGTTGGTCAATTTAAAAAAAGGAGAGTTAAAGGGAGATTGATGCCATTGATGTCAAAAGGTAGAATTACGAGTAGATTCTTTTTGAGAGTATTGGACATACCTTTTCTATTTATATCAAGGGGGAGAGTTATAGAAAGGGAGACCATTGCAATAAAATGTAATGTAATGTAATGTTCTTGGTGCATTTATAGATGATTAATTATTTTCTTGAGGTTGTTATCAATGCCAAATGAGGAGATTGATATCAAAGTGTGATTTGTCCAAGAATGGATATTGTTGAAAATATGGTCATTGATGTCAAAGTAAGATTGTTGGAAATATTGTCATTGATGACACAGGTGGTTGATGTCAAAAAGTTTTAAGAAATTACTATTATATTGGTTTTGATTGGAGACTAATTCATGTAATTTTATTTTTAAAAGAGGTGATTGGAGGCCGACTAATGAAATTTTATATTTATGATTTAATTTTATAGAGTCTACCTACGTATTTATGTAATTAATTTTTTCATCCAAAGGAGTATAAATAGGTGAACCGTGTTTGTAAATATGATGTATGAGAAGATGTTTTATCATTTGAATACAGAGAAAAGAAAATTTAATACAGAGAAAATCTTACTAGGTGTTAAAGTGTAGAAAAATATGTTCATCATCCATTGAAGAATAAACATTAATAAGGTGATATTTTATGGGAGAGATTGATGCCTCCTAAAAGAAGAGATTGATGTCTCTTACTAAGTTGGTAGAATTGGTGTATCTAGTAGGTTGGTGCTTGCCAATTTTGTAAATGGAGATTGGTGTCTCTAGTGGGTTGGTGCTTGCAAATATTGTAGGATCAATTTATTTTTGTTGTCACCAAATTTAGACAATAAATCCACGTTATTTTTATGGTTCTCTCTCGAAAGAGTTTCCTTGTGAATGTGATGTTTCTTTATTGTCAAAATGTTTGATTTTTTTGTTGTGATGGTTAATTTTTTATAAGTGAAAATGTTAATTCAACCCTAACTCCCCTCTTAGTATAAGTGTGTTCATATCAAAAGATATCCAAGAGCAGCAAGTGGAAGACTTTTTCCAAAGAGATTCAACAAGTGGACTGGTCTACAGTGGTCTTCTAGTCTTCGGTGTTAGAAAAAACAATAAAACAAATTGAGAAGTGTTGCTAGTTGACCTAGGATCTACACTACAACAAAAAAGAAGAAAAAACAGATAGTGGAAGGAAACTTATAATGGTGATCAATGGCATCAATAAAGGGAGCAATCCAAATTGGTTGCTAAATAGATATGTAGAAGTCGTAGAGTTTAAAGGAGGAATTTGAGTCTATCAAATGTCGACATTGCAAGCATTATTTGAATTCAATAGAAAATTATCTTGCTAATGTATGAACAAAATAGAAGAATATCTTTCTAATGTAGGAATGAACATGATCCAATAACTATATACAATCACAAATGACTCTTGGATAAAACTCAAACATCTGTGTTATCAAACTCCATGAGTAAGAAGGGTAAGATTAAGTTAACAAATTCATGGATAGCCATTCCAATGGTTATAGTTCTAGTTGGGGTCCATAATATATCACCATCAATTATAGTTAACTTAATGCTTGCACTAGATGAAAGGCATGTGAAAAGATACAAATAAGGTGTTATGTTTCATTTGGGAAGCCAAAAAGGTCTGGTAGGATTGTTGATGCTAAATTCTTTGGAAAGAGTACAATGGTGGGGGCTATTAATTGAAAAAAAATCACATGGATGGAAAAATGGTTTTAGTAAGAAGAGATGAAAGTAATGTGGGTAGAGAAAGTTTGGAGCAGGTGTTTGGTAGATTCTTTCTTTAGGGGTCTATGTCTTTGTTGTGGGATCATAGCAATAAAAAGGATGGCGAGCAAGTGTGGCTTGAGAGGGAGGGAGATTAAGGTTTTTTTTGTAGCATCTCATTTAGGAAACTACATATCATGTTCTCCCATGAGGTACAAGTTGCATTAGATTTTAGAAAAAGAGTGTCAGGGGAAAAGGGAATGGGAGTAGGTGAGAAGCCTAAGACATTTGTGAAGATGTTATAACAAATCTAGCATGTTACATTCAAGATGTAGATATTAGGCTTTGGCTGTTTAAATTATTTCTCTTAGAGCAATTTAGGAAAATAGGAAAGGCTATAGAAGAAGATCCTACAAGGTTGGTAAAGCACAAAAAATGCAAGCAATGTGGAAGGTGCAGCTTTTAAATATACTCACCAATGCAAAATAATAGTAGGTAGGAGTTTGAGGATCTCCATTGAGACGCAAGATTAATCTGAGCTGATTGTAGGGATGTAGGCAAGGTTATTAGCTGATCTACACGTCTCACATTCACGAAGAGATTGGTGGTGGGTACTGATTTCATAACTATATTTGGTAGACCACATCAACATGCATAATTTTTAACATTGGCACAAAATCTATCATGGTGTTTTCTTCCCCTTCATTGGAAGTGGCTCACAAGGGGAGAGTGGCATCTAGAGTAGCAAACTAGGTGATGGAGACAGTCAAAGAGATGTGGGATGCAACACATGGTGAAAAAATGGGGTGTTTAAAAGGATGTTGTTATGGAGGGACCAGGCCTATGGGGTTAGTGAGTAGATTATAGAATCTTAGTTTTTACTTTTTCTCGTATATGTATAGCAGTTACTCAAGCGATGTTTGGGTTAAATAGATAGCAAGGTGTGTTCTGTTGATTTTGCGCTGGTGTGTGGCTATTTCAGCCACTTTTGTTTGTTTGGGTAATTATAGAATTTGTGTAATGTCCCCTTCTCCATAGTAGACCATTATGGCACCTGATTAGTCTATCTCCCCATCCGGATAGGCTAATGGCTTCTTTCAGAGGATGTCAGCTAGTCACAGGCTTCAGTGCGAGGTTATTTATTATTTGGGCTCCTTTTCTAAAGTCAAGTCACTTTTTTTTATAAAGTGATATTATAAAGTCACTTTATGACTTAAAATTACTTTATATTAAAAAGGCAACTTAAGTGACTTAAGTGAGCACTTTTATCCCACATGGCTTAGTTTTCAGTGTTTTACCTCACTTCGAGGTTATATAAGAAAAAGGTACCCCTTGGGAAAATGACCATGAAATATTATAAACAAAGAAAAGTAATTCTCTAGTTGCATTTGTGACTAGTTATATTTTTGAAGATGCAAACCCTTTGGAAATCTGAGAGGTTGGACATAGCCCCAGCACCTTGATAATAGTGGAATCATCCATATTTCACGTTGAAGCTCCAACAAACTAGTAAGAAAAAAATATTGCATCTGCAGCATTGATTTCAGAGGAAAGTCAGTTATTTATGGGGGTTCGATTTGAACCAAGTCTAACATCACAGTGGTAGGAAAAGGATTTTTTATTTAACTATGTTCATTATTGTAGCTATTGGATTCGATTAGAATCAAGCTAATATCAGGACTTGGAATATGTTTGATGTCTGGCATCAAACCTAGGCATGAGACTGTTAACATTGCAGACTGGGCATAACTGCTATTAGTACGGGACTGCTAACATTGAAGACTAGGTGCACTGTTGTTAGTGTGAGACCGACAACATTAAGGTCTGGGCATGTTTGTGATAGCACCAGATGGGTAGTCGCTCGCGTGGTAGCATGACTACCTAAATCACAACTCACTCCCTGTGACATAGCAAGGTATTCACCCCTATGTCTTGTTGGAATCGCGTGGTCTTCTTGGCACACACAACTATGGATGTTGTGAGCACTCCTAGCACGGGTTGGACACTACATGAATCTCCTAAGCACTCACGGCTGGAAGGAGCAACGTCATCAGTTGGGAAGGTAGTGTTGGAGCAGTTCGGGGGTAGCGCCAAGCACAGGTTAGACTCTCCAAATATATCCTAGTGCTCACAGTTAGTTGGAGTATCATCAACAATCTTGAAACGACGCAGTGGAAGATTGAAATACGGGTTGGTCTCTTGGCACCATAAAGATTGAAATATGGCTACACCAATGCGAGGGTGGTGTTAATGGACTAGTCTCGCTGAGACTTTGGGTTGCTATTGCGGATCAACATTCACTGGTAGAGGATCCTCCCACTCCTACATGTGTGGTCACATACTTTTGGTTGGTACTCCTTGTGTTTGTCTGCAGTTATTTGGCATTTGAAACATTGAAATAAATATACAAATAAATCTTCATCACATTGACAGAGAGGATCGCATTTGCAGTTTATGCACATTGTCTGAGATTGAGACCAAGGCACATTTCATTTTGCATTGCCCTATATACTATGAGATTAGAGGGAGATTCTATTGCTTATTCAGAGATTGCAGCTCCTTGACTTCCTTCTTTTGTTACTTTGATCAGAGATGTTTGGCATTCTATTTATGGGAGACAGTACGACTCCGAGACCATACCATGCAACTTCTATTTCCCTAGAAGCAGGTCACCGAGCAGCTCATTACAGATTTCTTCTTGCCCTCACCCCCGATTCAGGGTGTGAAGCATCCCTCATGTGCCTCTAGGGTGACCCCACAATAGTGGGTCACACTTTTTTAGAGATGCTGATTTTTTCTGAAATAACACATTTTTAATAAAATATGATGATTTAAGTCTTCAAAGGTTCTATTTGAAGGATTTAATTACAAAAGGTTAGCTCAAAGCCTCATAGATTAAAAAAATATTGATATAACATCTATACTCCTCATTCATACCTATAATGGAGTCTCATTCGCACCTATTAAAATGATGACAAAAAATCACTTCGAATTTATCATTTGGAAAATCAAATGAATCTATTTGACAAAACTATGTAGTAAGGTACTACTGAGAAAAATCTTTCTAATGATTATAATATTAATACATATCACTTTTATTATGACTTTGTATTTTTAGTTTTATTAAACATAGATATTTCACCGTATGTCTACCTCTATGTTTAACGATTATGGAAAAATAGTAAATGAGAGAAAAAAAAATTTTAAAAATATCTATGCCCTAGGTATTGAAGTTATCTTTCTATAAAAAATAAATAAAAATGAAATTGGATAAATACACGACAAGTTATAAGCTATGTAGTCAATGTATGTCAAAATTACGGTTTAGTCCACTTCAAACGTTAATAAAATATGAAAAAATTATGATAATATCATCAAACCAATTGCATACCCTCTGTATGGATGTTAAAAAACTAAATTCGAAAGAATCACATTGATATCTATTTTAGAAAAAAAGTTATGCTTTACGAAAACAATGTAACTCTTTGAAAATGACGTTTTCAGCAACATATCAGTTTTGTGGGAGAAAGAAAAAATGGTTTAATGACAATATGCATCGGAATCTGATTTTTTTTTTTCAAAATGTACAGTTCAGTGTTTGTTCAGGCAAAAAAGTGTAACCCACTATTGTGGGTTCACCCTCCACCATCGGTCACTCCAGATCCATGAGACCTCACAATGCTTCTACCCATCAACAACATACCACTAGCGGATCACAACGACGACACCATACCCATATTCTTCCGGGTCTCTATCCTTTTGTGTTGGATTTCTTTCTGCAAGGGAAGGACCTCTAGTCCTTGCCCTGGTGGTTCTTTGTTCTCTGCTTCTTCTTGTTTGGTTCCTTGTTCTTTTAGCATGTTGTTTAACCACTGTTTGGTGGTCCGCTGGTTTCTTGCTATTTTGGCTGTATGTTTCCTATCCCATAGACCCTTGTTGGTCTTTCGTTGGACATTAATAAATTTATCTTATCTTATCTTATCTTTGTATGACTGGGAATACATATACATTGAATAAGTTACATGAAGAACATACATTTCAAACAAATTAAGCACACAACTGACAGTGATAATCTCGAGATGAAATTTTTATGAGAAACTAAACACGACACTGTTACATATTGAGAAAGAGGTTACTTGTTCATTGTGATAACAAATAAATCAGAACCAGTAGGCATGCATAGTAGGCACATACAATACAATTTTAGACACAACAGAGTTGAACAGGGATAACTAGAATCTTTGGTACAGGTTGATATAGAGGTCAGTCATATCGAGGCAGACGAGGAGATTGTGTTTGAACATGACACTTGGGGTATAGGCATGGCTGAGGAAGCAAATAGAGAAGCCCGAGAGACATTGAGGGCCATTCATGAGGGAAATATAGAGGTCAGTCATACCGAGGCAGACGAGGAGATTGTGTTTGAATAGGGCACTCAGGGTATAGGCATGGCTAAGGAAGCAAATAGAGAGGCCCGAGCGACATTGAGGGCCATTTGTGAGGGACATGATCACATTGTTGATGTGTTACATCAACTTACAAGGGTTATTCAGCAGTTGACGGTAGCACCCAGGAGACCACAGAGCCATCACAGTGATGGAGGCAGTATAGCAGGGTCACCTCAAGCAGCTAGAGCACCAACTCATACTTCAGATAGGCCCCTTATGCCTACCTTTATAAAAAATAATGTAGAAGAAGAGATAGCACAACTTGAGGCAGCAACCACACTTCTTGATAATGTGTTGGCCATGCACGATGAATGGGATATGCTACCTGACTGGGTTAAAGCTGATTTGATCTTTGTTCAGTATATGGCTCAGAAGAGAGAGATTGGCAGGGCTCAGTAGTATAGGAGACCCATGGGCCAGAATAGAGATTTAAAACACTCAATGAATAAATTAGCCCTTCTTACATTTGATGGCAGCAGTAAGACATCTGCAAGAGCTTGGATTCACAAGCTAGACACCTTCTTGAGCCTTAAACCCATGTCAGAGACAAAAGCTATCAAGTTTGCGACCATGCATTTAGAGGTAGCAACATATGACTGGAGGCATCATTGCCTTGTCACTCGGGATCATGGGCTGATTACATCTTATGAGATTTTCAGTACGAAGTTGATTACCCGCTTTGATAGGAAAGACATTTAGGTTTACTATAGGGAGTTAGCCCAATTGAGACAGAGTGGGTCTTTGGACCACTACATTGATGAGTTTCAAAGGAGGAAGGTAATGTTGTTCATTGAGGGCCTCTAGGATAGATTCAGAGGATTGGTTAGAGTCCTCAAGCCGAGCACATTGGATGACACTTGTTAAGTTAGCACATGATTTGGATTCACCATCTTCCACTCTGCAACCACCAAAAAAAACTTTCAAGGGATCCTTTTCATTCCAAAAGAATAAAAATCAGAATAAGAGTTGTAATGTCCCTTGTCGGGACCTTACGTAAATTTCACATTTAAGCTTTTTTGCGAACTAATATTTTGTATCTCCTTTCTTAATCATAGATGAAATACTTATATTTCATCATTAATAGATTTGTTTATTTATATCTTGATATATCACATATGTATTTTAATTATCATTTATCTTTAATATTCCCTAGTATTTTTGAATTTGCTTCCTTAAGAATGAACTTGCAAGAAAGATGTTAGCAACAATAATATGGACAAATAAATATGATTAAATAACTAATTAATTAACTATCTGCCCCAACTACTAAACCCTCCAAAATGAAGTCTACCAGGTCGGGCTCATAACCTTAATAAGGACCCTTGTGTCCTTTGATTAGATCTTGTCGTCGTCCTCTGGAGCGCATCCTTAGGGACTTCCTAAGCAAAATTTGCTAGGTCATGCTCATGACCTTATAAGGATCTTTTATAGTCTTTGGCCCAATCTTGTCGTCATCCACTGGAGTGCATCACTCAGAGCTTATAGGCTGACCATTGGTCTATTCCTCTTCTTGGAAGAGGTTTTCTCTATCCAAGACTTAGTACATATGCATATGTGGGTCATCAGTGTACACTAGCTTAGTGGAGGTCTTAATCCCCCTTGAGAGTTATTTTCCATTATTTTGTCAATAATTACTTTTGATAAGAAAATTACTTTATCAATAATATCATTAATGAATCATCATTCATAAATCTGAAATAAAATACTATTTATGAATTTAAATGAAATTATGTTCTTTTATATCATTTAAGTTTTTGAATGATTAACCTGGATATATATATATATATATATATATATATATATATATATATATATATATATATATATATATATATATATATATTACTTAATACATTTTCTTTATG
Organism: Chamaecyparis obtusa; assembly: GCA_027943335.1. Lineage (NCBI taxonomy): Eukaryota > Viridiplantae > Streptophyta > Pinopsida > Cupressales > Cupressaceae > Chamaecyparis > Chamaecyparis obtusa. Next base: position 838,327 of record BSBK01004810.1, read on the forward strand.
ATTACTTATTAATTATTTTCCCTTATTATAATTATTTAACAATTATATATAAAACTATAATTACAATACATATCTTTTAATTATTGATTTACTTCTATACACTTTAATCATTACTATGTGAAATGAATTCCTTTTATAATAATACTAATTTTATATTTATATATAACAATATTAATTCATAATCATATAATATATCCGTACTTATTTAAAAGTGAATGACTTTTCATACCTTAATAGTATTGATTCTTTATTCCTTTTCTTGTCCCACATATATGCCCTCTTCTTATTACTTTTTCTAATCTCTCTTTGTTATAGCATTTTTTTCCTTTATAATATTTTGTTGTTTGCCTTCTTCATGAATTTATTTTTAGCTTATTCAATATTTCTTTCATTTAAATATTTCCCTACATTTCCTTCTTGATCTTCTCCTATATTTCCTCATTCATTTTCTCCTACATTTCTTTTTTTGTTTTCTTGAAATTTGAATAATCTTTTATTATTATTATTATTCTCCTTTTTATTCATTTCCTCTCCATATCTATCAAATTCAGAAGGAATGGATTTGATATCCATTATATACATTGGCATGTTGAAGGGTTGTCACCTTTAGATGTTAGAGATATGCCTCTATAATTATTAATTAGTATTTATTTATAATTTATTTGAATTACCATTTAAAATGATTATTAATATCATTATTTATATTATAATTACATTTTATTATTATTTATTAGACTAAATATATTTATATTAATTCCATAGACTCAATTATTATTATAATAGTCTAGGTTTCATTATAGAATGAATTTAATAATAAATTATATTTATTATCATTTATTTGTCTATTAATTTATTATTCATTTATTTGTTCATTATCTATTTCTTTATTTAATATCTTCATATTATTATTTAATTTAAAATTATCTAATTGTAGATATTAATCATATTATATTTAATTATTATTTATTATTAATCACTTATATAATTATTATTACTGGGTATTTAATTATCGTCACAACTTAATATTATGATTTATTTATTAAATTATCTTTAGGAGAGGGGACATTACAAGAGTACACCCCCTAGACTGGACCTTGAGACAAGAAATGAGATGAGAAGAAAGAAATCGTGCTTCACATGTAGAGAGTCTTGGACTCCAGACCACAGGTGCTTTGGAAAAGGTAAGATACATTACATTGAGGTGGTTTCCGATGGTGAATGCAAGCAACAAGAGGGCAGCGATGTTGAGGACAACGATGAGGAGGCTCAGGACGAGCATTTAGCAGAGGAGAATAAGAGGGAAGTTCCCCATGAGAAGCCTCATATTACTTTAGCATCTCTATCAAGTATCCCCACATATCACCCATTCCGTCTTAAGGGAGTGGTTAGAGGCCAACAGTTCATTTGCCTCCTAGACATAGGTGCTACACATAGTTTTATCAACACAGGTATGATTTCCAGGAGAGGAACTCTAGATAGACATCATTTCTGAGTTTGAGGTTAAGGTTGCCGGGGGAGATTTGTTGAGCTGCACAGGGAAGATTTCAAGACTCTTGATTCACTTTGGGGATTATCTCTTAGAGGCTGATTTCTATGTCATTGACTTGGATAGTCTTGATCGCACCATTTTGGGCATGCAGTGGTTACAAACTCTAGGGAGATACACTATTGATCATCAGCTGAAATAGTTAAAGTTTATGCAAGGTGATCAACTAATTGTGCTTAAGGCCATGCCAAATGGCGGATCACGATTGGTTTCAGCTCACAGGATGGAGACCATCGTGAGACACAACGATATGGAGTGGGCAGCCTAGTGTTTCACATCCTCTAGACCCACACCAGATTCAGGCCAATAGGTTCATACAGATATTCAAGATGTGCTTGATAAGCACAAGCAAGTTTTTGAGGACATCCCTCCAGGTATACATCCAGACAGGGGCTTTGAGCATATCATTGAGTTGGAGGAGGATGCCAAGCCCATGATCACTACCTCTTATTGTCATCCCAAGCACTATAGGGAAGAGATTGAGAAGACGATTAAGGAGCTTTTAGATATGAGGCACATCAGACCTAGTTCCAGCCCCTTTGCTTCTTAAGTAGTTTTGGTGAAGAAAGATGGTACTCTTCGCATGTGTATTGATTATCGTGCACTAAATAAGAGGACCATCAAGAACAGGCATCCCATCCCCCGAATTGATGAGCTATTAGATGAGCTACATGGGGCAGTATATTTTTCGAAGATAGATCTCCGATCGAGATACCATCAGATACGTGTCCAAGAGGAGGATGTTCATAAGACAACATTCAGATGTCACTACGAGCACTATGAGGTTTTAGTGATGCCATTTGGGCTCACTAATGTGCCTACTACATTTCAATCTTGTATGAATCACATATTCAAAAAGTAGTTGCGCAAGAGCATCTTGGTATTCTTCGATGACATTTTGGTCTTCGGCACGACGTAGGCAGAACACTTACGACACTTGGATGAGATTCTTAGCATCATGGAGAGTCACTCTCTGTTTACAAAAGAATCTAAGTGTGAGTTTCAGTTGACTAAGATTCTCTACTTGGGGCATGTGATAGGGGCTAATGGAGTTAAGGTACACCAGGAGAAAATCCAGGCAATTCGAGATTGGCCACAGTCGAGGAATGTGTCAAATTTGAGGGGGTTCCTTGGATTGTGTTCTTATTACAAGAGGTTCGTTAAGGGATTTTCTCAAACATCAGCTCCCCTCACCAATCTTACTCAAAAAGGGGCTTTCAGGTGGACATATGAGGCAGAGTTGGTCTTTGATAGACTCAAGACAGTTATGAGTACTTGTCTGGCTCTAGCTCTTCCAGACTTCTCTCGTTCTTTTGTTCTATAGTGTGATGCTTCGGGAAATGGGATTGGTGCGAGTTTGATGCAGGACAAACATCCCATAGCATTCGAGAGCAAGAAGCTTAAGGACAGTGAGAGATTGTATTCCACTTATGACAAGGAGATGCTTGCCATTATGCATGCTTTGGCCAAATTTAGACAGTATCTAGTGGGTGGCAAGTTTACAGTTAAGACAGATCACAATAGCCTGTGCTACTTCCTGGAACAAAAAGAGTTGAACGAAAGACAACAAAAGTGGGTTAGTAAAATTTAGGCCTATGATTTTGACATTGAGTATGTCAAAGGGAAAAACAACATTGTAGTTGATGCACTTTCCAAGAGGCCCCCAGTAGCGATTTGTTGTGTGTTATCAAAGATCTCTGCTGATTGGAAATCTCATTTGTTGGTTGAGTATTCTAAGAATACTCAAGCTTGTTAGATTTTGGATGGTTAGCTTTTGGATAGTAGGTACAAGGTAGTCGATGACATTATTTTCTATAAGGATATAATCTACCTAGTGCCAGGCTCTAAGCTTAAGGCTAAGATAATGATGGTTGTTCATGATGCGCCCACAACAAGACATCTGAGGTTTTTCAAAACTTACAAGCAGGTCAGAGAGAGGTTCTCATGGAAGGGCCTCAAGGGCAATGTCCTTCAGCATGTCAGAGAGTGCTAAACTTGTCAGCAGAACAAGTCCGAACACAAACATCCGACCGAGTTATTGCAGCCCCTTCCCATTCTAGCCCAAAAGAGGGAAGGTATTTTGATGGACTTTAATACTGGTTTGTCAAGAGTGTAGGGCATAGACAATATATTTGTGGTGGTCGACAGACTTACCAAGTTTGCTCATTTCTTTGCTATCGCACCAAATTGGTCAACTTCACAAATAGCTAAGTTATTCTTCCGAGAGATTTTTAGGCTGCATGGTCTCCCCAAGACCATTGTGAGCAACAGAGATAGTAAGTTCCTCAACACTTTTTGGTAAGAGTTGTTCAGATTAGAAGGTACCAAGTTGACTCCTAGTACCAGTTACCACCTACATACAGATGGCCAGACAAAGATTGTGAACAAATGGGTGGAAGGCTATCTCCAAAATTATGTAGCGGGTCAACAAAGAGCATGGGTTCAATGGCTGTATTTGGGGGAGTTTTTCTACAACTCCACCTATCACATGACTATTGGCAGGTCACCATTTCAGGATCTCTATGGCAGCGAGCTACTTTCTTTTATAGACATGGCTCTACAGGACAATAGGGCTCCGATTGTGAGAGACTGGTTACAGGTTACAGGCTCATCAGGATATTCTTAGGTTTCTCAAGGAGAACATTTAGAGGGCACAAAATCAGCAAAAGATGTATGCTGATTGACATAGGACAGAGCATAGCTTTGAGGCAGGGGATATGGTTTACCTTCGTCTTCAGCTATACAGACAGAGTTCGCTAAAGAAGAGCGGTTCAAAGAATCTCAAGCCCCGATTTTATAGTTTGTATCACATTTCCAGGAGGGTTGGCGAGGTAGCTTCCGAGCTCGAGCTTCCAACAGATAGCCGGATTCATAATGTTTTTCAAGTGTCTTGCCTCAAGAAGATGATTGGACATCAGATAGTCCCTTCAGATGGATTATCCCCTCTTGATGAGGAAGGTAAATTAGTTTTGGTTCCAACTGAGGTGATTGAGATCAGAGAAAGGAAACTGTGGAGTAGGGTTATCTTAAGAGTACTTGTTTCAATGGAAGAACTTACTGATTGTGGATGCGACATGGGAAGGTGAGTCTATTCTGCAACACCATGTGTTGAGATTGCTTAAGGGCAAGCAATCCCGGGAAGGGAGGACTGTAATGTCCCCTTCTCCATAGTAGGCCATAATGGTGCTTAATTAGTCTATCTCCCCATCCAGATAGGCTAATGGCTTCTTTCAAAGGATGTGAGCCAATCACAGGCTTCAATGGGCAGTTATTTATTATTTGGGCTCCTTTTCTAAAGTCAAGTCATTTTATTTTATAAAGTGATATTATAAAGTTACTTTATGACTTAAAGTTACTTTATATTAAAAAGATAACTTAAGTGAGCACTTTTATCCCACATGGCTTAATTTTCAGTGTTTTCCTTCACTTCGAGGTTATATAAGAAAAAGGTACACCATGGGAAAAGGACCATGAAATATTATAAACAAAGAAAATAAATTCTCCAGTTGCATTTGTGATTGGTTATATTTCCGAGAACACAAACCCTTTGGAAATCTGAGAGGTTGGACATAGCCCAAACACCTCGATAATAGTAGAATAATCTAGATTTCACGTTGAAGCTCCAACGAACTGGTAAGAAGAAATATTGCATCTGCAACATTGATTTCAAAGGAAAGTCAGTTATTTATGGGGGTTTGATTTGAACCAAGTCTAGCATCACAGTGGTAGGAAAAGGATTTTTTATTCAGCTATGTTGACTACCGTAGCTGTTCGATTCGATTATAATCAAGCTAATATCGGGACTTGGAATAAGTTTGATGTCTGGCATCGAACTTGGGCACAAGACTGTTAACATTGCAGACTGGCATAATTGCTATTAGTACGGGACTGCTAACGTTGAAGACTAGGCGCACTGTTGTTAGTGCGAGACTGACAACATTAAGGTCTGGGTGTGTTTGTGATAGCACTAGAGGGGAAGTCGCTCGCATGGTAGCGTGACTACCACAATCGCAACTCACTCCCTGTGACACAACAAGGTATTCACGCCTATGTCTTGTTGGAATCACGTGGTCTTCATGGCACGCACATCTGTGGATGTTGTGAGCACTCCTAGCATAGGCTGGACACTGCAGGAATCTCCTAAGCACTCACGGCTAGGAGCAACATCATCAGTTGGGAAGGTAGTGTCAGAGCAGTTTGGAGGTAGCGCCAAGCACGAGTTAGACTCTGCAGAGATATCCTAATGCTCACGGTTAGTTGGAGTATCATCAACAGTCTTGGAACGACGTAGTGGAAGATTGAAATATGGGTTGGTCTCTTGGCACCGTAAAGATTGAAATACGGCTGCACCAATGCGAGGGCGGTGTTAATGGACTGGTCTCGCTGAGACTTTGGGTTGTTGCTGCAGATCAACATTCACTAGCAGAGGATCCTCCCACTCCCACACGTGTGCTCACATACTTTCAGTCGGTACTCCTTGTGTTTGTCTGCAATTGTTTGGCATTTGAAACATTGAAATAAATATACAACTAAATCTTCATCCGCATTGTTGAAACTTGTTTGTTGTTTGGAGTTTATTACTGTATGACTGGGAATACATATACGTTGAATAAGTTACTTGAAGAACACACATTTCAAACAAACTAAGCACATAGCTGACAATGATAATCTCGAGATGAAATTTTTATGAGAAACTAAACACGACACTGTTACATATTGAGAAAGAGGTTACATGTTCGTTGTGATAACAAATAAACCAAAACCAATAAACTACATTGAATGCCTAACACCAGAGTTAGTAAGAAAATCCTTAGCTGAGATTGAGTTAGGATATTACAATTTGTAAAGTGATATTTTATGATCATGGGCATAGTCAGATAGAACCCCCACTAAGTTATTTATAAAAAAAAAAGATGACCAGAAGCTCATCAAGATTCTTAACAACTAACAATCATAAGAACACATAATATGGCAATGCGAACCCCCTTCTTAAACCCTAAGTTATAAACCCTAAAGAAAATCAAATATAGCATTACGCGTGCACTTGTTAGCAACTTTAGCTTACAGTGCACATTCTTCTTTTGTCTCCAACCCATAGAATTAAAATGTACAATTTTCCATTAACAAGATAAAAGACACTCTTCATAATTCTCTCAAGAAAGGGCATGTTTTGTAGCTTACATCAGCAGCCATAATGCCCTAAAATAGCCCCCAAAAAGAAGTTGTTGGAAAGCTAGGAAGCCTGCTTAATTTAATGTAAAAGGTAGCTTATATAGAGATACAAATAGGAGCTATTTTTTTTTTTAACTCAGTGGAAATTTCATATCACATCTCGGAAAATTGTTTATCCAAATCAACTACTGGATTTTATTATACCGCAAGATGACCTCAAGTTTAAGTCACTAACTGGCCTGTCGAGCATTTGAATCAACCAAACTAGCATTAAACAAATGCCTTGGAGTGCTAAAATCTGCTTCAAATAATCTGAAACTCCTCGTCTAATTTAATACATTTTTACAAAGGATGACGCCCTGCAAGTTACAGACAAAACACCAGAGTGCTTAACTAACTATTTTTATAAAACTACAAAAAAAGGAATACTACTCTTAAGACACCCAAAGAGTCCATTTAAGCTAGAAACCCAATGCCAACCCCACAGAAATGTAGCCAACTACAGGGTATCTACAATATTGGTAAAAAGAATGATTCAAAGACATGAGGTAGAAATCATTGGTGTGTTACCTTCCATACAAAATATATTGACTTTGTTCCGTCTGAAACATTCCTGAGGATTTTACATCATTTAAAGAAAATTAGTGGTTTCATTCCCTTCCTTCACTTTTTATCATATGATAATATTGTATCCATTGCAGCCAAAAATGGCCACTGTCTTTCACTTGCTTCACCTTCAATAATACTCTGCAAAATGAAAAGCATGATTTGATGTCAAATTCTCAGGAACATAGTAAATTCAATCATTCAAATAGAAGGCAAGACTTAGACTCATGGAATATTTTCTATCAACATACATGACACAAACTGGAGATTACACAAACTCAATGAATTATTTTTCTCCTGAAGATGAGGTGTGCGTGTGTGTATAAAGCAAAGAACTTCACAATGGAAGATAAGTTACAAAAGGGATAAACGAATGATTTACAATCATTCACAGGAACTCTAATTACTATTTACTTAAACTTTATTTATGCAACATCCATTTAAAATCCGAAGAAATCAGATATTGGCATCCATTATTGGAATTGTTTATATTTCCAGGAAATAGAGAGATACAGGTATCTAAACAAAAAAATTCAATGTTTTAAGTGTACTTCGCCTAGAGAAATATGTCATCTACTAGGAGAGGTTGAAGGACAAACCTAGTGTGCGTAAGATTTACATCTGTAACTGTGATTTAGAAGCAAGAAATCTGGAAAATATGACTGTTAATGTTAATGGTAGCTATGGTCGGATTCCTTCAGGCCGACATAGATAATATAACTATATTGACAATATAATTATTGTGATAATATAATTATTGGGGCCAACTTGAAAGGGTGGTGTCCCTTGGTAAAGGGACACTACCGATAGGTATAAAGGAAGAATGGATCTATCTCTCTTAGTATCAAACACACTCAATCTGCTTTATTTAGAAGAGAGTTGCTCGGGGGAGACAATTGAGTATTGTTTATGGTTGTGAGGGCAAATCATTGCCTGTTGTTAAATGAACACCAAAAACAACATGGTACCAGAGCAGATACATTCCTGGGCCTGTGCTGGGTGTCAATGCGTTTGGGCTGTACTGAGCGTCTTGGATGAGCCGAGCTCCTTCATGCGGTGCTGGAAGACAAGGGCTCCATTTTTCAACACTTCTTTGGTGGTAAAGGATTATCATACCTGAAACACTGTCCCTTTCAGACGCTTGGCATATGGTGTTGCCATATAATACCTCTACAGATCGATAATTATATGACATGCTGTTGGAGTGACTCATATAGTAATTTGAAGGTAGATTCTATTAGGTCTGTCTTAAGAAGCGAAGGACAGTAATATTTGTTCATACTGATTATCGAAGTCATGGGTCTCAAACCTTATGGTTGCAGCTTTATAACAATATATTAATATCCTTCTTGAGTCAAACTTATTATCGCTGCTGTGAAAGTTATCTCTGCTGACAAAGGTTATTATATTGGTTTGCGGTTAATGTCGTGAATGTTGGCACAATATTGCGTTCCACATAAAAAGGCCCAACATACAGTAACACTTGGCAATATGAGGAATTAGAGATTGGGTGATGTCTCTGGGGCTAAGCAGTGAAAAATTAAAGACTTTCTTATAGGATCTATCAGAAGGGGATGTGATTTTCCCTTTTGATTCACAGAAGAAATCAGACTGGCATACTAGTCCAAACTTTGAATTTGATAGCCGTAACAGTACCATTAAGAATATGGATATGAATCCTAAAGGCATTGGAACCAAGTTATGCAATATGAGTGATGTTGGTGGATTATCAGGGCAGTCGTCAGAGGATGGGCATCATCGTGAATTTGACGTTGGAGGTTGTAAAAAGCCCTCTCTTTTGGAGATCATTTTACAGGAAGAGTTTGATATCAGCACAAGTAACAGAGTTGAAGGTTTAGAACCCAGCAAGGGACTTGAGTTAAAGACATTAAATCCCTTTGGATGAGTCTTTGAAGACTTCTAGTGCCATAAGGATCGAGGACCCTGATAATGGAATATCTGCAGACTCTTTCAAATCTGTGGAGATGTGATGAACCTGACTGGCTCGCAACTGGAAATAGTCTTTTGAATATTTGTTTCTTTGCAATTTCGTGGAATTTTTCAAACATATATACCTTTTTAACCTTTTTCCTCAACTATTAAGATTGCATAAATGAAATGCTCAACGATTTAGAATTTTTCAACTACAATTGAATCTACAACTATTTATAGCAGCATATAAATAATTCAAGTTTCACAAATTTATTAAATTCAGATTGTTATGCACCTTGTAATTTAACAACAATGTCTAGAATTTTTTTGCCACTTGTGATTGATGCCAGCATTTATCTCCACTGAAGAACATTTCAGCCAAGTATCTTTACCCTTACCTGACTGCTGTAGAACTTAACACGGCCAACAGAACATGTATTGCAGCTCCTTGAAGTTGTCACGCAAACCCTTGTTTGTGGGCACCAATCCATACACAACACCCCTTTGCTGTATGTAATCCTTACATATCAGAATGGATACTAAGACTGAGATGTAACAACAGCCAAAAGAAAGCAGCTCATACATTAACTTGATCCCTCCATGAAACCAAACATAATCTCCTTGTATAAGCCGGATGGCTTCATTAAGATCTCAAGTTAAAGCCAGGCAACACAATTCATTGGCAATTGCTGTTAAATCCTGATAACTTGATCATATTAATGTTCTGATTCTTTAGATTAGACAGATGTAAAATGCATGTAATTTCCTTTATATATGGCCTCATGATAAATACATCTCCCTAGAACAGATCAGCGATTTGCTAGGCATATTTATATGCCTTGTATTTGACTATTGTAGTTAATTAATAATTAACTATTAGTTAATGGACAAGGGCACTGATTTGTAGAGGAATAGGTTGTTTCATGGAGGGCCAACCTAGAAGGGGTGTGTCTTATGAAAAGACAAGACCCTTGGTAATATATAAGTAGGAGCAAGATTGTGGATAGATGACACACAATACAATCTTAAGTCTGCTCTTCTAGCAATCTGCTCCTTGGCGATTTAGTGCAGAAATAAAATATAATTTCCAAAATTTATTGCAGACTTCCAGAACAATAACATTCAGCCAAAAATTGTAGTAGATTGATTTGCAGCAAGGTATTAATACTCCATCAGTATTATATCTTCAGAATTTGCAGAAAACTTAAATGGTATCAAAGCCAAGTTGTCGAACCTAGGCTCTGCAAATTGACAATCAGATTTGAAAATATCTAAGCAACATCCTTCTACCTTCAATGGCCAACGCAATCAGACCCGAAGACAAGTTTGATGGAAAAGAACACTTCGTTGCATGGCAATTCAGAATTATGATGGCTCTTGAAGACAATGATGTAATACAGTTTGTTGATAAGGAATCCAAGCAACCTGATGCTGATCCTCATAAAACTAATTGGATTAAAGGAAACAAGAAAGCCATGAAAATCATATTAGATTGAGTTAAAAATAAAATAGTACCTATGCTAATGAAACATTAGACAACATTTAATATGATGAGTGCATTAATAAATGCATATGAGGTTAACAATGCAACTAGAACCTTTGCACTAAAAAGGCAACTAAATCATATAAAAATAAGGAAGGGAGAATCTATGAATTCATACTTCCTAAGGGTGGCTAGTCTAAGAGATGAACTTGCAAGTATAGGGACCATAATTGAAGACAAAGAGCTGTCACTTATGGCTATAGATGGGTTACCGGATTCATGGGAAACATTCTCAAAAGGAGTAAGTGCTAGAGACAAACTCCCAGACTTCAACAGACTTAAAGGAGACTGCCTTCAAGAAGAATCTAGGCAACTTAAGAAAGGACTGAAATCGGAAACTAGAGATGAAGAACTTCATGTTCTCAACACAAATTACTACAAAGGAAAGAAGAAACACTTTAAGAAGAAGAAGGCCCCTCAAGGCAATAACAAATTCAAGAGGGACATATCTAAAGTCAAATGCTTCAAATGTGAGAAACTTGGACATTATAAGTCAGACTGCCCTGAGAATACGAAACAGCAAGTAAATTTCACAGAGGCAACTAAGACAAAAGAAGACTATGATCCTAAAAATTATGTACTGTATTCAGCACTATCAAATGATGTATCTAGCAAACTCAACTCTTGGGTAATTGATAGTGGATCATCCAGACACATTACGGGGTATAAAGAAGTATTGGATTCAATGACGGAGGAAATCGATGAAGAAGTTGCCATAGGTGACGGTTCTGCACATCCAGTCAAAGGAGTTGGAAGCTGCACCTTAAAACTAAAATCAGGCATCTCCTTACACCTCAAAAGAGTACTATATATACCCGGAATCAAGAGGAACCTAATTTTTGTCACAACACTTGAGTATGATGGATATAAGGTAGCATTTATGGATGGAAAGGTAATGACATGGCCTAAAAACTCTTCTATTAAGAAATCAAAATTGATTGGTCAAAGGAAGGGATACTTATATGAACTATGTTCAGAACCTATTCAAGCCTTAGTTCATGAAGCTGCAGATATAAACAAAGTATGGCATAGAAGGTTAGGGCACCTAACTTCAAAGCCTTATCAACTATGGAGAAGATGGTTACTGGTTTACCTAAGTTGAACAAAGATCATTCAAGCATATGCAAAGGATGTGCACTAGGTAAGAACACCAAAAGTCCATTTCAAAATAGCACTAGAAAAACTAACAATGTTTTAGAATTAGTCCACTCAGATTTATGTGGACCTGTCTATTCCTTCTCTCAGAGGATTTTTGTACTATGTACTCTTTATGGATGACTTCTCTAGGAAGACATGGATTTACTTCTTGAAATGTAAAGAATCAGAAGAAATCCTTAAAAGGTTTAAAGAATTCAAATCCTTAATTGAAAATCTATCAGGACACAAAATTAAAACTCTTAGAATTGATAATGGTGGGGAATATACTTCAGATTTGTTTAAGGATTTTTGTAAAGAAGCAGAGATTAAGAGGGAGTGTATTGTTCCTTACAATCCTCAGCAAAATGGGATAGCAGAAAGAAAGAATAAGACAATTGTGGAAGCTGCAAGAGCTATGCTACTTGACCAAAATCTAGGATTCTATCTTTGGGCAGAAACCACATGTACTGCTATCTATATTCAAAACAGATGCCCTCACTCCCACCTTGGAGATAAAACTCCTAAGGAAGTCTTCTCTAATTCTAAACCAAATATCAGTCATCTTAGAATATTTGGGTGTCCTGTTTACATTCATATTCCTAAAGAGAAAAGAACTAAACTTGAATCTTCAGGCAAAAGAGGTATTTTTGTTGGATACAGTGAAACATCCAAAGCATATAGAGTTTACATACCTAGTCAGAAAAACATTGAACTTAGTAGGGATGTAATATTTGAAGAAGATTTAGCATTCAAAAGAGCCCTAAGTTCTGAAGATCCTTCACATATACCTAGTTCTGAAGAAAATCATGAACTCGAGTTTCAGAGGGAGAACATTGAAGAAATTGAAGGTGAAATTCAAAATCTTAATCTTGAGGAAACTCAAAATCCTAAGAAAAGACCACTTTGGGCCTCTAAGACTATAGAAGAAGCACAAGACTTCTCTACACCAAATGTTGATGTATGTAGCATCAGTCAGATAAATAAAACTGATTATATAATTATTATGAGAATTGAATTATTATATATACATATATATATTAATATATTTAATAATTGATATTATATTAATATACATATACATATATATATATATATATATATATATATATATGAAAGTTAATCTTTTATTTGTTCTTATAATGATTATATAGTTAAATTAATAAATTAGATTAATGAATAGACATGTCCTAGGAAGGGACGTGTCTCTTCTTGTCTTTACGATGTATATATACAAGAGATCGGTGCATTTGGAAAGCACATACCGATACGACAGTGCTATTACATTTGCAATGATCCTAAACTTAACATGCTATCAGAGCCAAGTTAGACTGCAAATGGAGAATAGAGAAAATCAAGACATTTGAAATATCGATTGACATAAATAACAAGAGTTCTAAAGTGGACAAACCATGGCAGAGGTCACATTAGCAGCACATCTACCTTAATGAAACATTGGGAATATTATATAAGGCTGATTCAAATAGTAATTATTTACATTCTGAATATTGTCGTAATCATATTTGTGAAGGCTCTGTTTATTATCAGAGCGGGACGTTTGATGTGAATAATTAGAGTACATGTCTGAAGCAATGATGGAGAACTTCCCAACTGCATACCCAATTGTGTATTTTGTCGAGGATAAAAAATATGATAAAGGAGCGTCAAAGGAAAATTAGCAATTCATAAAAATACAGCGATGACACTAGGTAGCACTTATATACAATTTCCTTCATATGCCGATGGAGTGTATCTTGAGACTTTGCGGTAGTTTGTATACGCGACAACAAAACCTTACAAGAAATAGCAATGGATATAAAAGAGAATTACAACCTGTTATGTGCAACAATGTTGAGGAGTTTGAAGGAGGAAGCAACGCATATACATCCATCATGTGCGGGAGATTGATGGGAAGGAACTAAAATCCATTTGGGAGTAATTTGATTGAAATGATTGGAAACATCTAGGATCGCATATGGGCATTTACTATAATCGTAGATATTTGGCGATGTGTTAAGAGTAATAAAGCTAGATGATCGATCATATATTCTGGCAATCATTCACAGAATAACACGAAAATAGACGTCTTGGATAGCAAGATTTAGAAACATATATTATCACATATCAAATAGAAGTAGTGTGTTGGTTGAAATGTGTGATCTTCACAAAAGCGGAGCTTGAAACTCCTAGCACTCATGCGCTAGGGATGATGTAAAACTAAACATCAAAAATTGCCGACCTTGTAGTGAAATGCCCACACATGTAGAGGTGTGCAATAGTGAGAAGAGGATCTGAGCTCTGACACAATGATCTGCTAGAGAAAGGACCCACCTGCTGTAAGAAAAGGTTGCACGTATTCACGGGTTGAAAGGGGATGTCGCTATGCGTTGGGATCTCCGTGTGAGATAAAACAAGACAGTGCTGGGAGTAGAGTCAAAATAGTGGTATCATACAATTGTTCATAGTTGCAAAGGCATAAAAGATGTGAGTACAGAGTTTGAACAGCAATAATAGTTGGCTTCAAACTTTAAAATATATTAAGTGTCTTGAGTACAAAATGAAGCAATGAAGTATTGGCTCGATTTGAACTTGAATGCGCATGTGTGGCAAAAGGATTTTTGGGTCTTTGGTGCGTGAAAGTTATTATTAGAATTGAAACTTTTGGGGAAACAAGATTGCCATGTCCTGCGTGAGGAGTATCACAGTAAATAATATTTAGGGATGAGTTTTGTTGGGCGTTGTCCTATGAGTCTTTAGTTGTAATCTCGTGAATCATTTCTGTTGGGAATTCCTTACTTGTGCATTGAGGAACACTACACATGATCGCCATTCATATCAGCTAGTAAGGGAACTTGGACGATGTTGTTCTTTAATTTTTGTTGAAGGAAATCTCTTGATACTGCATATTGTAGTTGAATCTCCATATTCCTATGATGGTGGGGTCATCAATTGTAAGCTTATGAGTAAGATTTCTGCAGTGTATTTTCCTTATACTTGGCCCTTGGAGAAACCTCTTTTCATTGCTATTGGTTTGAAGGGAGTAGAGCATGTCGAGATAGTTTCTCTAGTGATCAGGAAATTGTAGCAGTCAAAAGACTATGACTCATGGAATGAGTTCCATGTGTGTAGATTGGAAAGCCTTTATGCGGACATCTAGGTCATGTTATTCCTAGATAAATGGATACCTGGTGAGCTTGGGATTCACCAAGAGTGATGCAGACTCCAACCTTGTATTTCATGACAGGTCAAAGCATGTGGAGATCAAATATCACTATATTAGAGATGTGGTGCAAAGAAATGCTATTCAGTTGAGGTATATCAACACTAATGATCAGACGACCGATATTCTCACCAAGCCCCTTGCCAAAATAAAGTTTGTGCATTTTTCGAGACAAGCTTAGAGTTGTGGAGAATAAAGCCCTTGCTGAGAGGGAGTCCCAACATCAATAATTTCTTGAGATGTACTGTAATGCATTCTTGTCTGTGAGAGAGATGTTTGAGGTGAAAACTCTTCTTCCACCCTCTAGGAGTATCTATGGTGACTATCATCGTAAGATGACGCTATTACATGAGTGATTTCTTGATAAACACTTGTTTGTTTGCATTTTCATTCATGGGAGCAGCCATGATGGAGCCACCCTTTGGGAGTAGCCATGGTGGACATTACTCTATAACTCAGTTATCAAGAAGGACTCCTCCCTAGCTAAGAGGGAGTGTTGGATTTAGCTTCGGGAGGATCACAATAATAATTCAAGTTGGTGGAAGAAATTTGCCAGAGGTACATTGAGGACAAATCTAGAAGAGATTGCATTCAAGAGAGAAAGAACTTAATGCCTGCAGTTATGGAACTAAGTTGAGAGTTGATATCAAATTCAGAGGGAGTCTGACAATCTATTATAGACAACCTTGGAGAAGAAGGTCAGGAGGTTGATGCACGATATTGAGCTTCAGAGGGAACAACTAAAGGTTTTGCATTTGTGGACATCCGAGAATCTTGATTCAAAGGGAGCTAACCATGTCAAGATGGGTTCCTTAGTGATCAACAGCTAGAGGACTGCGATTCATAGGATGGAGTTTCAGCATCAGTGATCTATTATTGTTGTATCTTATAGAGATTCCTTATCACTATGTAAGAGACATAGTAGAAAGGAAAGTGATTTAGTTGGAATATATTAGTACAAGAGATCAAACTGCAGATATTCTTACCAAACCTCTCTCTCGAGTGAAGATAGATCACTTCAGAAAAGGACTTGAGGTGACAATCTCTGTGATAATGAATAGACATTATATGAGATGAAGATCTCTAAGATAATGTTCTAAAACAGTAGGGAACTACTGGTAGATCTGGATGAATTAAAGATCATATTGTGATATAGACATTTCTATGCCTATGAGTCACAATTTGGATAAAGGAAGAATTTAATTATTCTCCGGATTTTATCCTGTGTACTGGCAAATCTTAATTCAGGATCATATTGTGATATAGGCTTGTCAGTGCCTATGAGTCACAATTTGGATAAAGGAAGAATTTAATCATTCTCCAAATTTTATCCTGTGTATTGCATCACATGTAATACTGTTATCACAAGTATAAGTGATAATTCATATTACAGGTTTAGTAATATGACAAAGTATCATGTGTACCATGATACTACATGCTTGGAAGAATCAGATAGATATAGAGTACAGATCTATGCTTAGTCATCGTAACGATGTTGCTAGATATGTTTCTCTCATTTATATTATCAAGTTAAGAGGGAGTGTTAAAACCTGATAACTTGATCATATTAATGTTCTGATTTTTCAGATTAGACAGATCTAAAATGCATGTAATTTCCTTTATATATGGCCTCATGATAAATACATCTCCCTAGAACAGATCGGCGACTTGCTAGGCATATTTATATGCCTTGTATTTGACTATTGTAGTTAATTGATAATTAACTATTAGTTAATGGACAAGGGTGCCGATTTGTAGAGGAGTAGGTTGGTTCATGGAGGGCCGACCTAGAAGGGGTTGTGTCTTATGAAAAGACAAGACCCTTGGTTAATATATAAGTAGGACATCCATCCTGTGTATATTTCTAAGAGGTGACGACTTCTTAGACAATGAACACTTGTATTTGATGTTACAAGGTGACGATCTTGTAATGTTGATTCATTAGGGTAGGCATTTTGATATGTCAGTTCACATACCATAATAAGGTTATATGTAAGGGGAATGTAATGTTCTCTAATTACTATATCTTTGTATCATGATCTGAGGTGATATGAAAATCAGGTATCATGTGTTAGGTGATTCCTCATATCACATGTTTGGTGATATGTAAAATTGGGTATCACGTGTCAGGTGATTCCTCATATCACATGTTAGGTGATATGTAAAACTAGGTATCACAAAATAGGTGTTTCCTTATCTCACAAGTTATGTGATACTTATCATCATGTGTTATGTGATATTTGCCTTCACGAGATATGTGAGATTTCTTATCACAAGAAATGTGATATATGATTTTATCTTCCCTAGCTAAGAGGGAGTGTTGATGTATGTAGCATCAGTTAGATAAATAAAACTGATTATATAATTATTATGAGAATTAAATTATTATATATACATATATATATATATATATATGAAAGTTAATCTTTTATTTATTCTTATAATGATTATATAGTTAAATTAATAAATTAGATTAATGAATAGACATGTCCCATGAAGGGACATGTCTCTTCTTGTCTTTACCATGTATATATACAAGAGATCGGTGCATTTGGAAAGCACATACCGATACGGCAGTGCTATTACATTTGCAATGATCCTAAACTTAACACCAAAAGGAACCTTCAAAGAAAGCAAAAGACCCAAAAGATTCTCTAGCTATGCTGCAAACATGAGTGGTTTATCTAAATCAAAACCAACCAATGTTTCAGATGCTATAAAACATACAGCTTCGAAGGATGCTATGACAGAAGAATACCAATCCATTATAAGAATGATGTTTGGGAAATTGTTCCAAGGCCTGAGGGAAAATTTGTTGTTTCTTCTAAGTGGATATTTAAAATCAAGCATGCTGCTGACGGTAGCATTGAAAAATATATGGCCAGATTCATAGCCAGAGGATTCTCTCAAAAAGAGGGAATTGATTATGAAGAAACCTTTTCTCCAGTTGCCAGATACACCTTTGTAAGAGCAGTCCTAGCTATTGCAGCATCGAAGGGATGGAAAGTACATCAGGTGGATGTGAAAACAACATTTCTGAATGGAAAGATTACTGAAGAGGTATATTTGGAACAACCTGGAGGATTTGAAACTCATAACCCTAAAGTTTTTGTTTGCAGGCTCAAGAAAGCTCTCTATGGGCTTAAATAGGCTCCAAGGGCATGGTACGAAAGAATCGATAAGTATCTCACCAGTTTAGGATTCTCCAAGAATGAAACTGATCCAAATCTCTATTATATAAAGGATAAAGATGATATGATAATTTTGATAGTATATGTTGATGATTTACTAATAACAGGTGATGATCATCTTATAGATCAATGCAAGAAAGATTTAATCAGAGAATTTGATATGAAAGATTTAGGACTCCTTCATTACTTCCTAGGATTGGAAGTATGGCAAAACTCTGACAACATCATACTTAATCAAGGAAAGTATACATTAGACATCTTGAAGAGATTTGGAATGTGGAACTGCAAACCTATGTCTTCTCCAATGGAGACTAACCTACACAAACTTAAGGAAGCAACAACAGAATCACCCTCCATAGATTCTACTCTTTATAACCAGATGATTGGGTTTCTCATGTACTTGGTAAATACAAGACCTGATATTTGCTATGCAGTTAATGCCTTAATTCAGTTTATGTGTGAACCAAAGGAGATTCACCTGGTTGCAGTCAAACACATTATGAGATACTTACCAAACCTCTCTCTCGAGGTTGATGGTGATTATAAGATTTGTGGTGGATGTTAATATTTGTTGAGGCCAATTCTATATTGGGTGTATTACATAATTTCATCCCGTGGAGATAAATTGACGCTAACTATAGTTTGGCAAATTATATCATTGGACCTATTAAATATTGCTGATTAAAAAAGGCCATATATAATTGGTCTTTCTGTCTAGAAACTTTATATTGTCGCGAGTTCATTGATTCCTCTGAATACAATCTTTGTCGTGAATGATAAAACGCAGCATCGAATGGTTTTTTGAAGTGTTGCAATCTATTGTGTGAGGTGTGAAGCAACTTTTTTTTTGAAGAGTTTACCATTAAAAAAGATTGTCATTTTTTAATAATCTTTGTGAGGTTATTTGATACACGGGAGATCAGAGACAATTTATATAGAATTGTTCAACGATATAACAGTGAGAGTTTTATTATCGTGTGATTAGCTTTTATATATATATGTTCGATGATTTAGAAGGAGTTTCAAACAAGTGCATGTGGCAGCGCTGAGTGCTCTGGTGCAGAGGGAGATAGAGAGGGAGCTCACATTGGGGGAGATGATACTCGAGGATTTCTTGGTCAAAGTTAGAGTTGTCAAGGAAGACTCTCTGCTCTCTAATATTCAGGAGGACTAATCCAATTTCAATTGAAGGCTCTGTTGCTCAAGGAGTTCAAGTATCGCCTAGAGATCATTATTCTTTGACTACAAGAGATGAGTATTTTATGATTATACCTTTGAATATTGATCATAAATTTTATGTAGTTTATTCATGCAATAACATAGAGAATAGTGAATCATGTATGCTTCTAGCATTAGTCGAGACATAGGTTGAGTCTATTACTAATTTCTCTAAAATGCTTCTAGGATGGATCGAGAAACATAAGAATGATGAGAGATTACATTCAGAGGAAGCTAAATTCTGAGAAATTATGGCATGAGTTAAGAGCTTCAGATTTAGTCCTTTGCAGAGGACCAACAAGCTCGTGAAGCAGTGTGGCTTCAAAATCTCCTTGTTGGTCATTGGAGTAAACTATAACTTATTGTAATAATGATGTGCCTATGATGAGTGACCTATTATAGCAGATTCAGCTCTAATGCATCCCACAGTAGAATTTCTAGTCCAAACTGAGAGTTGTTGCAGAAGGAATCAAGAGAGGATGCTCAGTTCTAGACACAATTCGGAACACGGAGGACTAGACCTCAGTCCAGTACTTTGACTAAGAATCTGCGGGATGATTCAAATAAAGTGATCTGGAATAAGGTCAAGAAGTAAAGTCCTAAACTCTCTGCAGCAACAACAGAGAAGGTTGATTCACTCGTCAATGAAGTCATTGGAGACAATTCAGATCTGATTGCATTCTTCGAGCTAGATAGCTTCCATGATTAGGACCACATGAGAAGGGTATGCTTCAATGTCAAAGAGAGCAGCTGGAGGATCTGCTTCAATTGACATCCAAGGATCTTGGTCATATTGGCTTAGAGGGAGTGGACCATGTTGAGATGGTTTCTCTAGTGATCAGTCAGAGGACTATGATTCATGGGATGGAGTTCCATGTATGTAGGCCGAAAGGCCTTTATGATGACACCTAGGTCATGATATTCCTGGATAGATGGATACTTGGTGAGCTTGGGATTCACCAAGGGAGATGCAGACTCCAACCTTGTATTTCATGATAGGTCAAAGCATGTGGAGGTCAAATATAACTATATTTGAGATATGGTGCACATGAATGCTATTCAGTTGAGGTACATTAGCACTGACGATCAAATGGCCAGTATTCTCACCAAGCCCCTTGCCAGAGTAAAGTTTGTGCATTTTTGAGACAAGCTTGAAATTGTAGAGAATGAAGCCCTTGCTGAGATGGAGTCTTAGCATCAGTGACTTCTAGAGATGTACTATAATGTATTCTTCTTTGTGAGAGAGAAGTTTGAGGTGCAAACCCTTTTTAATGTATTCTTCTCTGTTAAAGAGAAGTTTGAGGTGAAAGCCCTTGTTCCACCCTCTGGGAGTAGCCATGGTGGATGTCATGTGACTCCATGACTTAGCACTTGTGTTTATTCACCCTCTAGGAGTAGTGGTAAACATCATGATGAGATGATGACATCACATTGAGTGATTTCATGATGGGCACTTGTGCTCATTTGCATTTTCATACATGGGAGTAGCCATGATGGATCCACCATCTGAGAGTAGCTATGGTGGATGTCATGTGAGAGACTCCATGACTTAGCACTTGTGTTTATTCACCCTCTGGGAGTAGCCATGGTGAACGTCATGATGAGATGGTGACATCACGTTGAGTGATTCTGTGATGAGCACTTGTGATCATTTGCATTTCCATTCACGGGAGTAGCCATGACGGACCCATCCTCTAGGAGTAGCCATGGTGGATATCACTACATAACTCAGATATCAAGAGGGATTCCTCCCAAGCTAAGAGGGAGTGTTAATGTTAATGGTAGCTATGGTTGGATTCCTTCAGGCTGAAATAGATAAATATAATTATATTGATAATATAATTATTGTGATAATATAATTATTGGGGCCAACTTGGAAGGGTGGCATCCCTTGGTGAAGGGACACTACCGATAGGTATAAAGGAAGAATGGATCTTTCTCTCTTAGTATTGAACACACTCAATCTGCTTTATTTAAAAGAGAGTTGCTCGGGGGAGACAATTGGGTATTGTCTATGGTTGGGAGGGTAAATCATTGTCCATGGTTAAACAAGCACCAAAAGCAACAATGACAACAATAGATTTCCTTCATGTTTACTGGGCAGGATATGTATTTGAGTGAGTAGGTAGCATCTTTCATATGGAAGTAACAGGACAATTTATACAGTGCACCATAAATATGAATGAAAATGATCAATTAAAAAAGGTAAATGATTTTATATATAAACACACACACACACACACATATATATATAATCATTTTTAAAAATTAAAAATGAAAATAATGAGAGTTCCACAAGGATGCATTCCCTGGAAAACCTGATGTTTCCAGGATGTACAGACTCAAGATGGAATGTTTCCCTTCTGTTCCACCACCATTACCAAGTCTCCAAGGACATTTCTGGGACATCCCCTCAAAGAACACCTTTCGAGGACATCCCCCTGTTTTGGGGATACCCCAAAAATGTTGGGATGTCCTTGGCATCCTTAAGGGACTCCCTTGTATTTCTCAAGCACATATCCCCAATGTCATTCAGTGTTGATGGCCTTAATTTGGGTTAGGTGGTGAAAATGATGTGCATTATGAAGGTTTGTGTGCTTTTGATGGCCTTGATTTAGGCTTGGTGGTGGGGGTTCTGTCCCTTGACCCTACCCTATATCACAAGAATGCACTAGAAGTGCTTCTGCTAAACCCCATAAGGGGCACTTGCCATCAACCTTGCTACAGGCACTGTCCCTCAACCCTGTTAGAGGCTCTAGTGCCCCACCATCATGACCCGACTATCACTATTCGCAGTCCCCAAATTTAGGTACTGGTTCCCCCATCCGATGACTTCATGGAACATAGAAAACAATGAAAATTGTAGTTTCCAATCAATATTCAGTATTCACACTGCCATAAAAGTTTAAGCAGTTATTTAATGGTGCTTTAATAAAATAAATTTTATTTTTAAATATCTAATTTAAATTTTGTAAAATCAAAAACAAAAATTGAAAATCTTACTGTATGGTGTCTGGTTTGTGGCTATTTGAGGACTGATGCTTTTTGTTGTTCAGACAGGTGTCCTGCAGCCGCCTCTAGGTTTCTATGGCTTCCAAGTCTTCAGTGAGTGTAAAATTTGGTAACAGTTTCTGTGCATTTTATTGACTGTCTCTGGGTCATGCTATAGCGGAGGTAGCCACATTTTTTTAATGCCTCATACAAAGCTGTCTCTACTTTTTGTATTTTAATACAATGGGATTGGGCCATACTATATAAACATGTTTTTATTTGGTAAGGTAAGATAAAAGAAAAAAACAGGTGGATTTTCTGAAACCCACCGTATTTGGCAACTATAAGAATTCAGTCACTGATTGAATAGAGACCATATAAACAAAAATAATTATAAATCCATGGAAAAAGCATAAAATACAATGACTATAAGACGTATGACGAGGATAGAATTAGAACAAAAGCAATAAAAGAAATTGATTTGAACTTTTGGGATTGTAACATAGTTAATATAAAGATGGGGCCAATAATGTTCTCTTGTTCTTTTCAAAAACTAATCTTTCAATTTTTTTATCATTTCTCTAGGAGAACATGGCTGAAGAGGGATAGGATGTAAAAGGTTTCTTGAACCTAACCTTGTACTTCTTTACCAGTGATGACCAGTATGATTTACATTGATCTGGGGTGCGTTCAATTCCACAGTCTAACAAAGTTGCAGAAATTCTTTCCCATACAGCCTTCTTTGTTCTCGAAGTTCTAAATTGACCTTCCATTTGACTGCATAATTCTATCAACTTTTCAGTCTCACTTTTCTTCCACCTGGACCGCTTCCTTGTTGATGGAACTTTTGATGATAAATCTAATGCTGAGGGTTGTGGGGAAACTGTAGCTAAATCCTTTTCTTTATCTTCAGATGTGATGGAAGAAGATAGTCCAGAGGATACCGGCAATGCTATTTCAGAAGTTCCATCATGACCTGCATGATCTTCACCAGTTCCAACTTGATCTTCATGATCCCTGGATGAGATAGACAAATCTCCAGTTGATGATTTTCCTGCACCTGGAAGTCAAGAACACAAATTTTATAGGATCAAAAGAAGATTAGGAATTTAAACAAGCCAAAGTTAAAAAGTAGGAAATAAATTATTCAGATCACTTTAGCACATTTTACTATTTATTCTATTCTTTAAGCAGCTCCTTTGAAAGATGCAGATATGATTGAAAAAGACACATCAGGAAACAAGCATACTAGAGGCTACATGTTAGAAAACACATCACCACTCTGAGAATATCACGAGAACTAGATATTAAAAGATTCTAAAGTAAAAGAGTCTTGCTGTGTAATTAATACCCATTCCATGAGCTAGTCTCTTATTGTATTGGCAGTATTGATTGTGTAAATTGTACAAGTCTTCAGTGACTCGTGCCTTCTACCAGAATAGGTGATCAATGATATTAGACAATATTGGGAGGTGTTTTATACCACACAAATATTGTAAGTGCTATAGCTTTCCAGCATTGAAAATTTAATTAAAGATTTTTAAATTAATAAAAAATTAAAATTGAATCTGTATGGAAAATTCAGGATAAAATATGTTATTTTAATGCATCACCATGAGTTACAATATGCAGAGACATCAGAAAATTTAATACTGAAATTACTATTAGTTTATTGGAATCAAATTATACCAACCTTTCAAATCCAACATTCTAATCATATTTTCCATATCATTTGAAGAATCTGAAAACAAATCAATGATACCATCCTGGATATATGTGATTTATACTGTGAAATATTATATAGATTATGTGATGTCCCCATCCTTAAACAAATAATATAATAGTGATTAAATACTTTTGCAGTCAAGGAGTGGCAGTCCTCGAACACGTATAGCTAGTAGAAGTTAGCAAAGCTAGATAGGCATAGAAAATTCATAGTAAGAAGTAAATGTACAAAAGAAATAAGATATTCGGAAAATCATGAAGTATTATGAATAAGACGATTTTCCTAGTTGTACTAGGAGGAATATCGTCCAAGATGATTACCATCTATCCAAAAAGAATAGTGAGCAACATGTCAAACACACCAAGTATGGAAGAGTGAAATGTCCCTTCATCGGCTACCTTGTATGTCTTTGCCAACTGTGCATATCATATGCCCAACTACCCTCCCAGTCCTGTAAATGGGCTAGAACTCAGCTGTACGGCTGAATGGTTACTTCGTATGGCACATATATGGATGATCTGGGACCACGATGTGGCGATGACCACCTTCGTGCATACGGAAAACAACCCCTATACCACTATACGACAACCCAATTGCTATCCAACTCGACGAGTGTGCTGTCGACGTAGGACATATGGCCTATGGTCAAAATGCCTATTGTGTTACACTTGTGTACGATCACCTTATGCCTTGTACAGTATACACTTCGTCTATCGTCGTACGGAAATGTCTTCCTCCATACAGTAATGTTGACTCCCAAGCCATACGATAATATCTCCCTTCGTATGCAGATTCTGCTGCCATACTGCCAAACTTACCTCCATACGATCACTTGAAATGTGTCCTTGCTTGCATATATGGTCTTCTTTGGCCTTGTATTACCATCGCCAATTCACTAAGTGTTAAAATAGATATGCAGAGTGTCATGAGCCCTAATTAGTGTATGGAATACAAATATATTCCTAAATACATACTAATTAATATAGTCTTAATTAATATTACTAATTAATAAATATGATATTAATCACTAATATTGATGTTAATCAATATTATTATATTAATATTAATAAGTATACAAATGATATGCCAATATAATATTATTAATCAATATATGATTGATCAATATAATAAAAATAACTAATCAATTAATAAATAAATGAATAAAAGATATAAATAGATTCAATATATTATTGAATATATTATATAAACATGAAATATATATAATTTTAAATATACATAATTAAAATAGTGTAAATAGATATACTAAAATCATATATTAATTATTATATATAAATACACATAATATAGTCTCATAAACTATATTATAACCAATATTAATATATATTATGTATGTAAAGTATATAATATATTATTATAAAATATTATGAGCGATATTTCTGTAAGTTTGGTGAAGGAATCTATTTGTGGACAGCGACTTAATAGACCATTTAATCCTTAGATAAATACAAGACATCTCTATTGGTTGATGTTCATAATCGACGCTGCTATCATCAATGGAAGTCAGTTAATATGGGTTATTGTTCAGTCACTAATACTTGGAATCACTCATATATGCAAATCGCTACTTTGATACGAACGTTTACTATGACAACAATGGTTTGGTATTCCCATATACAGGGGCACGATGATGATAATATGTCTTATTCCTCAGTCATCGCACATTCCCTATTATCATCTCTAAGCTACAAGATAGGTACGTGAAGAAAACTATTTGACAACAGCTAATAATAGTGGTTCGATAAATATAAATAATCACATTGTTACCGGTGATTAAGCATTTGTTATGAAAGGTGTCAAATGAAGAGACACGAGGTATGTATTTCTAGATGACTTATCCCTCCAAGAGATTAAGTACAAATTGGCATCTCAAGAGAGAAAGGGAGGCATCGATAATAAAAGATTTTGAAATAAATCTAATTTATATCCCAAGCAACAGTTAACGTCACACAAAATATTCAGTTATAGAAGAAAGACTTGGTCACGCAAAATAAAGAGACAACAGTCATCATAGCATCATTAGTTATTGTTGAAGAATATATCAGCCGCAACATCTTCAGCCTTGTATGTAATTGAGTCTCTTACTAAGAGATCGCAGAGATTATACATTATCATTAATTTGAGAGACCGCAAGGATTACCTATACGCATAGCCATCATAATTTGCGTAATAATATTGTTATATCAGAAATAGCAAAAGACGGTGTTCATTCTTACTACATTACAGTAAGCATCATAATTAGACATTGTGTATAATACAATTTTTATAAATAAATCAAATCACATACTTATCTTCTATCGGATATAGTAAGTGGGAGATATTGAGAAGAAAAACATTACAAGATAGATAAGATTTCATGGTTATCATCCATTACTTTCTTAATAAACATCTAACTGACATAGTAAGCGAAGGATAGTGGAATAATATTCTCACTATTTTAGAAAAGAGAAAAAGGGATCATTACACAGAGAAGTAATTCGATGCACGGAAACACAAGTTTGGAAACTCGCATAAGCCAAGAAATTGTATTAATAATGATAGCACTTCAAATTACAATGATTTTAGAACAAAGGAAGAATAGAGTGAGGAGTTAATCCCACCAAAACTGCTAGTACCAAATAGGGAGGGTCTTTCACCTCCGAAATAACATACAACAAAACTCCAGCTAGAATTCGCAATAGAAAAGAAATATCAAAGTTCACATACCTACAACCTACTAACCGACCTTATATATGGCTTTGGGGAAACTTCCCGAAGGATTACAAAAAGTGTCGACAGGGCCAACACACTACTATAATAAAATAAAAATGGGCCCGAGAGATTAACTTTAATTTCAAGGCCCTATATACAAAATTATTAAATTAAATTATTAATAATATCGGGGACATTACAGTCCTCCCGGCCCGAGAATTGCTTGCCCTTAAGAAATCGCAGGCTTCAATGATTCAGAATCTGCTCGCCTTCCTAGGTGGCGTTCTCGATCAACAGATCCTTCCATCGCACAAGGAATTCCTTGAATGTGCATGTCCTCAGCCTCTTCTCTATGACGTCGATGATCTCAGTCGGCTCCAGAATTAGTATCCCCTCTTTGTCAATGGGTAGCAGTTCCTTCGACACTGTGACATGCTTCTTGATGACCTTCTTGAGGCACGACACATGAAAAACATTGTGAATCCGACTCCCCTCAGGTAGTTCCAACTCGTAGGCAACTTCGCCCACCCTCCAAACCACTTTGTAGGGTCCATAGAAGCGCAGCTTCAACTTCTCCTTACCACATGTCTTCAAGGAGGATTGTTTGTACAACTAAAGTTAGAGATATACCAAATCGCCAACTTCAAAGCTCCGCTCAATCTAGTGTCAGTTGACATACATTTTCTGCTGGTTTTGAGCCCATTGTAGGTTATCCTTGAGAGATCTTAGGATATCTGAACTCTCCTATAGCCAGTCTTTCTCCCTCGATGCATGACTGTCACCCAACGCCAAATCTATGAATGATGAAGGTTCATAGCCATACAACACGTGGTAGGTGGTGCTGTAAGAGTGTTCACCCAAATCTAACCAACGGACCCACACCCTCTATTGTGTTGAAACATAATTCCTGAGATAACCCTCCAGCCACTTGTTCACAATCTCTATTTGTCCATCCATCTGCAAGTGGTAGCTCGTGCTTGGTGACAACTCCATTCCTGCCAACTGATATAACTCCATCTAAAATGTGCTGGAAAAATGGCTATCCCTGTCACTGTAATGATCCCTATTTCTAGGCACTGTCCAAATACAACAAACGGTGCCGATTAGGGAACTTCTTTTAGAATTATTCCTTATCTTACATTTTATCCTATATTATCCGAGGTTCTGCACAACTTATTGAAAAAAAACCCGAAATGGTGTAAATAAACAATGTAATTTGTATGTGTATAAAAAATATCTCCCGTAGAGATTATAGAGACCCTCCCTCTCTCCATCTTCCTAAGGACATCTAGAGTGGAAGAGTTACAGGGCCTGGGTCGCGTGAAACAAGCTACAAGTGGCTTCCCTCAAGGCCTAACCCTAATATTGGGATAACCATCATGTGCTCAAAATTACTCCGCCTCTACCATCCACAACCTCCACACTCAAGATGCCTTAGCGAGACGAAAGAGATGAGATCATGTAATCTTTACAGGCTATATTAATTTGACATTTAGATTTCTATTTGAATTTCGAAGTTTATCTATTTGTACATCTTTTGCTATGTGCTCATATAATTATGTATACAATTAAAATATATTTATATCCAAATATATATATATATATATATATATATATATGATATATATATATATATGATATATATATATATATATATATATGTATGTATGTATGTATGTATGTATGTATTAATTTAATGAAAGTTAGATATCCATCAAACAGTTTTTAGCACTATCGATAATAGTTTTAACATACATTTATTTGTATATAACCCGTAATATCTCACAGGGGGCGTGACAGTCTAATTCTGTATAGAGTTCGAATGATAATATGAGGGAGGTTGTTTATTAAGCCATACATACCTTATGGCCTCTGCGGCTTCCCCCGGTATTCTGCTCTAGTCGTTCACTTTCGATAAGAGCCCACGCAAACAGAATAGATTCCGATGCTTATCATTAACGTGCAACTCCTCACTAATGGTATATTATCTTTTGTCTTATATCGTGTATCTTCTGTGTTCTTCCCGTTCCGTGCCCTCCAACATCGCCGATAATCCTTATAAATATCTTTCATGTCCATTGGTTGCAACCCGATCAATACTACCGCTGTGACGTTTTGTTTAATAAAGAAATTCATCGTTTAGGACATTTATCGGTTGATTGCTTAATTTGTCCAATATTACTAATATTAGCGTGGATTGTTACTAAGTATTAGTAATGATATTGTGTAGTTATATTGATTAGTAAATTATAGTAATTAATTATATATAATTGGTTATATTAATATTATTAATATGTTTTAATATTAATATTAATAATATTAATTTATATATGTTGATTAATAAATTGTTGATTTAGTTATATTGATTATATTGATTAATTATTAATTAAATATTAATTATGTATTAATCAATTATATATTAATTATTTGATCCAGTATTTTGAGTCAATTTATATGCATTGATATATTAATTACAGAATTGGACAAGTATATAAATATATATATAAAATTAAGGTATACATTATTTGTGGTCCATGACAGTCCACCCCTCCCAATTTTGCGTGTCCTCAAGCAAGTTTGGGTGAGAAATGATCTCTTCTCCTACCCATGTAGCATCTTCTTTTGGTAGGTTTTTCCATTTTACCAAGTATTCTGAAATGGTTCGATTCCTCAGTGTAATGACCCTTACCAATAGGATCACTAAAAACCACCAACTGAATCGAGACAATTTGTCAAACACTTGGCAAGCAACTGAAATGTTTGTCTGAGATGTTGTGTTTCAAAGTGTTTATCGTTTTGGGTATCAAATTGCAATTGAGATAACAATACCAATATAAAGAAATGACAATGCAAAGCTAATATTTCATAAACTTCTCAAATCAGTTTGCAATGTAGGACTGTTATGCACTATTACAAATGATCATTGATAAATGACAACCAATGTAGATGCAATTATGTCAACCCAGCTAGTAATGTCTGATGATTGTTTTTTTCTGAGAATGAATGACTGTGACACTATTCAGAATACAATACTGTGCCTTATGACAATGTGGCAATACCCTTGCTATGCATTCATACTACAACATATATCCATATCTGATTATAGAAGACTGACTGTTACAACTAGGACAAATTGAGCTCTGTTATGATCCCCTTTTTACACATGAAACATATGAATCTCAGTCCTATCTATGCACTATATTTCGGTACCAACCCAAAAGCAAAGTCTGAATATATTGTTACGTGCATACAGATATGGGACTGTTACATAGGTAAAATACAATGACACCAAACTATAACAGAGACAGCTGATAACATTATGAGATAACAATGATAACTGAGACTAATCTCTGCATACACCTATGACTGTCACCACAGAATATTCTCATACATGAATTGACAATAAATAGTTGTAATGGAACCTGTTTGATGCTCCTTGCAATCTGCTATGAATGCTGATTAAGACGCTGCAAGAACAGACCCGAACTGATCCCAAACTGCTCCTCTGCAA
The DNA here is from genome assembly GCA_027943335.1 of Chamaecyparis obtusa. Lineage (NCBI taxonomy): Eukaryota > Viridiplantae > Streptophyta > Pinopsida > Cupressales > Cupressaceae > Chamaecyparis > Chamaecyparis obtusa. The sequence continues at coordinate 868,826 of BSBK01004810.1, forward strand.
CCTGCCGTACAAACCCAGGTACAGGACGTACAGTACGGCACCTGTACTAATTTATGTGCAAGGTGAAAGCTGCTGAAAATGATAGGAATAGGGGCACCTAGGGTTAGATAATAACCCCTCAAATGCATAGAATTTATCTCCAAGTGGATTAGGAGATATGAACAATTTATTGGTTCCAAACCCTGATATTGCAATTCTGAAAATGTGCCAGTTTGTATTCAATCCTTCGCCAAATTAATTCACAAATTAAGTGATGAATTTCAAACCCTTATTCAACCCGTTACAAACCCTCAATATCAATTTTTCAGGTCTGCTTTTTCGGACTGCTTTTTCGGGTCTGCTTTTTCGGACTGCTTTTTTCGGATTTGCTTTTTCGGACCTGCTTTTTCGGCCGCCTATAATTTCGACCCTACTAAAAATGCCTCCTAAAATGCTGTTTCAATCACAAACAAACCCTTACATCAAATTCTCAATGAAGTACCAATGAGATGGCTGAGTACCAACTCCAAACTTGCAACCCTTCAGTAGATATTTCACTACCTCAGTTATGCCAATCTAAGGGAGTGATTCGTTCCCAAAGATCGAATAGTATTTGCAGACCACAAGGCTACAAATTGCTTCACAATGAAGAAGTAGAAGAAATCCCAAATCCAAGCATGTTCAAATGAGAGGCCCAGCCCTCTATTTATTCACTTTTTGGAGAAGTTGCTAAGAACTTCTAGAAACATCCTTTATAAAATCATATTATAATGCACTTTATAATAAAGTAACTTTATAATATAAAAAAGTGCAATCTCAACTTAAAATTATAATAATGTAGGCCCCAAAAGTCTCATAACTGAACGTAGGCTTCACTACAACTGCATGTAGGCCTCAAACTGTATGTAGGCTCTATCAGCAAGATGCAATCAAATGATCAGCACAATGACTCTCTCTCCAAATCATTTGCCTACGAGAGTCGATAATAGGCAAATCCGGCACGCAAAATGATGTCAGCCAGAATGGGGACATGACAGTCCGCCCTTCCTGAAATTGCTTGTCCCCAAGCAATGATTGAGCAATAGAGCAATCAATCCACCTGGATCCCAAATGTAGTCATGAACTGAACTGCTGTCAACCAACGCAAGCTCCTGCAATATCCTCTGCAATATAACCGAGAGGAATCCACGAATGAATCGTGAACCACTGCTCAACCGAACTCTAACTCCATAACTGCCACAGTCAGGAACCCACGAGACACCAACTCTGAAAATATCAGAACCCAAGTCAAGAGAACAACTCAAACTGCCAACACAGTAAATATCATCAACGCATCCCACTGGCCTACGCAGAGCGCACAATCCAACTCTGCAACAGTGGTGAACGCTCCCAAGTGAAACTGCACCAAGTATGGAAAATCCACACACTGTACAACTCCTGCAGTCAACACAACTCTGCAGATCACCGGCCACTGTCCCATAACTATAACTCCCATGCACCGCTGATGGCGAATAGTCATCACTTGATAGATAGCAAGAACTAGAACCCAAACCAAATCTAACGGCCATCAACTCCTCAACGCAAGGATCAAATGCAAACTGATGAACATACCCTGCAGTCTAATGCTGATAAAAAGAACCACCCTCGGTCAACAGCTCACCATGCACAGGTGATACAACCCACTGCGACTGATCACCAGCTAAGTCAAGAGTTGTCATAGCCAAAGGAGTAGAATCAATAACAACCACTGAAGCAACAATTCCAAACTCCTGCTCAAAGTCATGTACTCTCAAGCTATCGACCACATAACCTATCGCCATGTTATGCCCATCACAACCCTCATCTCGTGGCGTCAAACCATCCCATAACTGATGACAAACACTAGAGCCCAAAGTACATCTCCGTATCATCATCTCATCAACATATGGATCAAAAGTAAACTGATGAGCATACCTCACAGTGTAAGGCCGATAGAATGTGTCAATCTCAGTCAGTGGCTCAGACTGCAATCCAGATGAAACTAACTGCAACTGATCACTAACCAAGCCCAAACCAACTACTACCTCCGAAGACACCTCCAAAGGAGTAGTATCACAAACAGGAACCAAGCCAACTACCGGCTCACCATCATCAAACATGATCCCTGGTACAACATTACTAGTCTTCGTGCCATCAGTAGTAGAGACCACCACCAAGTCAAACATACCACAATGCTCAGCGCCCAACTCCACTGAACCTGACTGTAGTGGAAATGAACTCGATGTGCCAATGCTAGTATCGAGGACAGATATATCCTCATCTCCACTGCCTCTATCAATCTCGACCATGGACATCCTCGAATCACTAGACACCACAACACGTGACTGTACAGAATCTGGTAAAGACTGTCGTCGCTCTAACTCCATGGTCACCTCAGCCAAATGAAACTGTGACTCCTCGAAAGCCAACTGTGTACTCTCAAGAATCTCAGAAGTCACCTCGAGCTGCTGAGTAAGCTCACTCACCTCATCTTCCTTGACTAGTAATGCATCATATGCTGTACTGCCCCACTCCATAAGATAATCTCTATCAGCTACCAACTGCATATAATTCTGTCCCAAAATCCGGATAGCCTCCCATAAAGAGTGGATCTCTGTCAAGGAAAGATAACTGCCTCCCTGCTCGTCACTAGTAGGAGAACCCCATCCGTAAACTGCTAACAACTGACGAGCGGCATCGAAATGCTGGCAAGCGATAGCAATGTCTCGCTCACTAACTCTCAGCTGACTAGACACGTGATGGCGCTGGCTAGACTGTCTCCTACAATCCTCCTCTGACGCATTGTCCAAGGGAGTATCCTCAAAACCACTGATCTCTGGAGTACTACTATCCATACTCTGCGAATCAACTCCAAAGCTCATACCAACATACGGAGCATCAAAAACTGTAGCATCACTGCCCAACTCCGCTGTAACAAATGAATTTGCCGAGGAAGCTAAATCCTCAAAACTGTCCGCAGTAGACTCCTGGATGTCATCAAGGCCAGTGCGATCCTGGGACTCATCTGTAATCACTAACACCTCAGATGTGCCTAAATTATCACAAACCCACTGCACCCTGAGTGGTCGACTGGAAATGTACACTACTCCTAACATCGGTGTATAAAGACTAATACCAACATCTGACAAGCTGCTGGTATGAATGAGAACAACACCGTGTAATCTGCTAATCAAATCCATGATAGCACTCAAACAATCACTGCTACCAATAAATGATAAAGATCTCCAGTCAACAGAATCCCAAATGCCAATGTAACAATCTTGAGTCCTCATCCATAAACTGGAACCGACTGACATCTCAAGCAAAATCCGTACCTGAGTAACCTGCTCAATCCCAATATCAGCTGATCCCACATCCATGTCTGCCATAATTGACACTATCCCTGAATCCTGGATGCAAGGTGAACTCTCACAACTATCGACAGCCACATGTGATCCGCATGTCACAAGAAGCTGAGTATCAGGTGTGTAAGATGAAGTTGAACTCAACTCCACGCCATACCCATCCACATGTCTCTCTGAGTCCTGTAATGCCAATGGAGTACTCAACAAAGAGGCTCGAGTGTCCTCGAACTCTCGAGAAAACCTGCCAACTTCCTCCTCCTTCCTCCTCAAGGCATCTAAATGATCTCTGGCAAGGCTAAGAAAATGGTCACGATCTGAAAGAAGATGTAAATAACTCATCTTCATCGCTCCCATTCCTTCCCTGATCGCCTATAAGTCAACACAAGAAGACTCTGCCTGAACTCCCTTATGTCTGTCCTGTAACTGAATCATCCGGATGTGATCCTCTATCATCTCCCGCATCCTGTCATGATGAGATAATGAAGTCACAATCCCATCCTCGCTTACCCTAAGCTGACTGGACAAAACATGTGAAGTACTATGTGCCTCAACCTTGTGTGATGTAGCATCTAACTGTGCCTGATACTCTCTATCAGCAAAGTCCTGAATACTCAATGTCTGCTCATCGCTAATAGGTATCTCATCATCATGCACAACAACCTCCTCACAATCATCATCTGAATCCACTGTGCTGTAGTTACTATTTTGAGCACCTGTGACATCATCAAGACCAACTGTACCACAATCACTATCAGTGTCACTCATGCCATCCGGTGTGCCTGTGATATCACCTTCTGATGCAACTGGCTCAACCTGTACAACATCTGTAACCACTTCTGCCTGTGAAGATGATGCAAATAAATCATTACATGAAGATGTGCTAACATCTCCCAATACCGGATCAGCATGTCTATCAAACTCATCATAGAAGTTTCTGCCTGTCATAGGGAAGGTACTTCGATCCTTAGGCCTATTAATCAGGCTCTTTAACCACGTACATGCCATAGGTGACACATTCCTCTCTTTTGTCCAAACATGCCATAAATCTTCTGCCAAAAGTTTAGAAATTTCATCCTTCTCCTCAAACAAGATTGTGAACATGATGGAGTGCATTGATGCTAATACATCGCTGGAATGAAACTCATCCAAAATATTCCAAAATGTGTTAAACATTCTGCGAATGTCATCAATACAACCTATTGACAACATAATGTTTTCAAACCTACACCATGCAAATACTTCAAGTAATCTTGCCCTCTTTGTGAAATGAGGGTCCCTGATGTCATCCAACCTTTCGAAGCTTTTCACCATGGCATGAAGTACCTCTCTCATAATCTGATCATCATAAGAATTAAAGCCAGCTATTATCCTCATGATTTCACTAATGCAAGAGAGAGCTGCAAGTCTTACCACCTCATCACGATGTCTCAATAATCGGGGCTTCACCAAAGAACCAAATACTGGAGATAAAGTTGTTTGCATAGCATAGGAATCTGACTGATCAACCTTGCCTAAATAAGTTTCCAACTCCTCCAAAGTTCTTAGGAGGTCCTTTGTTCGCTGAAATGGATGATCTAGTTTCTTCAATGCAGTGTGCATTCTCTCTTTCAATTCCTTGTCTCCTTTTAAAGCCATGCTGACAATTGAATTCAGTCTGAAATAACCTAATCAGGCTGGCAGGAAACCGCTTTGATACCACTGTAATGACCCTTACCAATAGGATCACTAAAAACCACCAACTGAATCGAGACAATTTGTCAAACACTTGGCAAGCAACTGAAATGTTTGTCTGAGATGTTGTGTTTCAAAGTGTTTATCGTTTTGGGTATCAAATTGCAATTGAGATAACAATACCAATATAAAGAAATGACAATGCAAAGCTAATATTTCATAAACTTCTCAAATCAGTTTGCAATGTAGGACTGTTATGCACTATTACAAATGATCATTGATAAATGACAACCAATGTAGATGCAATTATGTCAACCCAGCTAGTAATGTCTGATGATTGTTTTTTTCTGAGAATGAATGACTGTGACACTATTCAGAATACAATACTGTGCCTTATGACAATGTGGCAATACCCTTGCTATGCATTCATACTACAACATATATCCATATCTGATTATAGAAGACTGACTGTTACAACTAGGACAAATTGAGCTCTGTTATGATCCCCTTTTTACACATGAAACATATGAATCTCAGTCCTATCTATGCACTATATTTCGGTACCAACCCAAAAGCAAAGTCTGAATATATTGTTACGTGCATACAGATATGGGACTGTTACATAGGTAAAATACAATGACACCAAACTATAACAGAGACAGCTGATAACATTATGAGATAACAATGATAACTGAGACTAATCTCTGCATACACCTATGACTGTCACCACAGAATATTCTCATACATGAATTGACAATAAATAGTTGTAATGGAACCTGTTTGATGCTCCTTGCAATCTGCTATGAATGCTGATTAAGACGCTGCAAGAACAGACCCGAACTGATTCCAAACTGCTCCTCTGCAACCTGCCGTACAGACCTAGGTACAGGACGTACAGTACGGCACCTGTACTAATTTATGTGCAAGGTGAAAGCTGCCGAAAATGATAGGAATAGGGGCGCCTAGGGTTAGATAATAACCCCTCAAATGCATAGAATTTATCTCCAAGTGGATTAGGAGATATGAACAATTTATTGGTTCCAAACCCTGATATTGCAATTCTGAAAATGTGCCAATTTGTCTTCAATCCTTTGCCAAATTAATTCACAAATTAAGTGATGAATTTCAAACCCTTATTCAACCCGTTACAAACCCTCAATATCAATTTTTCAGGTCTGCTTTTTCGGACTGCTTTTTCGGGTCTGCTTTTTCGGACTGCTTTTTTTGGATTTGCTTTTTCGGACCTGCTTTTTCGGCCGCCTATAATTTCGACCCTACTAAAAATGCCTCCTAAAATGCTGTTTCAATCACAAACAAACCCTTACATCAAATTCTCAATGAAGTACCAATGAGATGGCTGAGTACCAACTCCAAACTTGCAACCCTTCAGTAGATATTTCACTACCTCAGTTATGCCAATCTAGGGGAGTGATTCGTTCCCAAAGATCGAATAGTATTTGCAGACCACAAGGCTACAAATTGCTTCACAATGAAGAAGTAGAAGAAATCCCAAATCCAAGCATGTTCAAATGAGAGGCCCAGCCCTCTATTTATTCACTTTTTGGAGAAGTTGCTAAGAACTTCTAGAAACATCCTTTATAAAATCATATTATAATGCACTTTATAATATAAAAAAGTGCAATCTCAACTTAAAATTATAATAATGTAGGCCCCAAAAGTCTCATAACTAAACGTAGGCTCCACTACAACTGCATGTAGGCCTCAAACTGTATGTAGGCTCTATCAGCAATATGCAATCAAATGATCAGCACAATGACTCTCTCTCCAAATCATTTGCCTACGAGAGTCGATAATAGGCAAATCCGGCACGCAAAATGATGTCAGCCAGAATGGGGACATGACACTCAGTCTCTTCTCGTGTTTATCCAGGATGACCTCGGGTTCCAGGATGAGTTTTCCTTCATCATCTAGGGGCGGTAGTTCAACACAAGGGTTGACTTGTTGCCCAAGGACCTTCTTAAGTCTGGATACATGAAAAATGTTGTGAATCCTGCTATTTTCCGGTAGAGCTATCTCATAGGCTACTTCCCCTATCCTCCTTAAGACTTTGTATGGTCCATAGAACCGTGGTTTTAGTTTCTCTGCCCCGCTTACCTTAAGTGAGGATTGCTTGTAGGGTTGTAGTCTTAAGAATACTAGATCACCAATCTCGAATGTCCTTTCCACGCGCTTTCGATCGGCATATATTTTTTGTTGGTTTTGAGCATGGTGGATATTGTCTTTCAGAGTGTTCATAATATCAATGTTCTGCTGAATAAAGTCCCTAGCTCCCGGTACCTTGCTTTGAGTGATTAAATCTCCAAATGTGGTGGCCTCATATCCATATAAGGCCTTGAAAGGAGTCATCTTGATAGATATGTGATGAGTGGTATTGTAACAGTACTCCCCTAAATGTAACCATTTGATCCATGCGCTTTGCTGTCCCGTGACATAATTCCTGAGATATCCCTCAATCCATTTGTTAACAATTTCTGTTTGCCCGTCTGTCTGGGGGTGGTAACTTGTGCTGGGTGTCAAATCTGTCCCTACTAATCGGAAAAGCTCTTGCCAAAATAAGCTGAGGAACTTGCTATCTCTGTCACTGATAATGTTCTTGGGTAATCCATGCAACTTAAAGATCTCCTTGAAAAATATTTCTGCTATTTGGGGTGCCTTATAATGGGTGGATATTGCGACGAAGTGTGCATATTTTGTTAACCTGTCCACTACTACAAAGATGCAATCTTTTTCACGTATCTTTGGTAGCCCTGTGATGAAATCCATTGAAATACTTTCCCATTTTTGGTTTGGGATGGGTAAAGGCTGCAGTAAACCAGCTGGATAATTTTGTTCTGTCTTATTCATTTGACAAGTCATACATTCTTGGACATACTTCTTAATATCTTTTTTGAGACCTTTCCATGAGAATCTTTCCCTTATCTGCTTGTAAGTTTTATAGAATCCTGGGTGCCCTGATAAAGGATTATCGTGGTATTCTTTCATAATTTTATTCTTGATTTTGGAGTTTGATGTGAGGAATATCCTTCCCTTATACATGATAAGTTCCTCAATTATTTTATATTCATCACTTGGTGATTTTCCTTCTATTATTTCATTTGCAAATGTGTTTTTCACATACTCAGCAATGATATCCTTTTTCCATTTTTCTGTGACTATTGTTATGGTGCCCATGTGAAATTGGCGAGATAGTGCATCAGCTACCACATTGTTGGCTCCTTTAACGTATTCAATGTCGAAATTGTAGGCCTGGATTTTGCTTACCCACTTTTGTTGTCGATCATTGAGGTCTTTTTGATTCATAAAAAACCTTAGGCTATTGTGGTCGGTCTTAATATTGAACTTGCCGCATACCAGATATTGTCTTAATTTGGCTAATGCATGCATGATTGCTAGCATTTCCTTGTCATAAATAGAGTAGTGTCGTTCATTCTATGTGAGTTTACGACTTTCAAAGGCGATGGGGTGTTTGTTCTGCATGAGTACTGCTCCAATTCCTTCTCCTGAGGCATCACATTGTAATTCAAACGGCTGTAAAAAATCTGGAATAGCCAACACTGGACATGAACTCATGGCTTCCTTTAGTTTCTCAAAGGCTTGTTGGGCAAGTTCGTTCCATCGGAAAGCTCCTTTTTTTGTCAAATCTGTTAATGGGGCGGCTATCTTTGAAAAACCTTTGACAAAACGCCTATAATAGCTGCATAATCCTACAAACCCCCTTAGTTGTGTTAAGGATGTAGGGTTTTTCCAAATTTTAATTGCTTTTATATTTTCTTCATCTACACTGACTCCTTCTGCATTTATCTTATGACCCAAGTAAAGGATCTCTTCTAAACCAAACTCGCATTTTGATGCTTTAGCGAATAGGGATTTTGATTCAAGGGTGCTCAATACCTCTTCGATATGTTGAAGGTGTTCTTTCCAGGTCTTGCTATAGATTAGGATGTCATCAAAAAATATGAGTATAAATTTTCTCAATTGCTTTCTAAATATATGATTCATACATGACTGAAAGGTGGCTGGTGCGTTTGTTAGGCCAAAAGGTAAGACCAAAAATTCAAAATGCCCATAGTGACATCTGAAAGCTGTTTTCAGCACATCCTCTTCCCTCATTCTAATTTGATGATAGCCCGAGCGTAAATCTATTTTGGAGAAGTATTTGGCCCCATGAAGTTCATCAATTAGCTCATCCACCCTTGGGATAGGATAGCGGTTCTTGATGGTTTTCTTGTTTAATGCTCTATAATCTATACACATTCGCATTGTTCCATCTTTCTTTTTGACCAGAATGACTGAAGATGCAAAGGGACTTGAACTTGGTTGAATGTGGCCCATTTCAAGGAGTTCTTTTATTGCCTTCTCAATCTCGTCCTTATACTTCTGGGGGTGTCTGTAGGGGGTGGTGATTATTGGTTTTGCTCCCTTCTCTAGTTCTATGATGTGTTCAAAACCTCTTTTTGGTGGTAGACCATGTGGAATGTTGTCAAAGACCTTTTTGTGCTTTTTTAATATGGGTTTAATATCCACATGGACTGATGATTCCTTGGGAATCATTTTGTTCAAAACTAGGCACTGGGCAGCCCATTCTCCTTGCTCTCGCCTATATATCCGTTCAATTCTTTTGCATGAGACTACCTGTGGTGACCCGTCTGGAATCCCTTCCAATGTTATCTCTTTTCCTTCATGTTGAAAATGGATTCTTAAATTCGGAAGGTCGAACTTGAAGCACCCTAAAGAGTATATCCATGGAGATCCCAAGATAATGTCATTGTGTAATGGCACGACGTATAGATTTCCTTTGATGGGATGACTTCCCACTGTAATCTCTTGTTGAGGAATCATCTTTGTACATTTGACTAAAGAACCTGTAGCCTGGGTGGCGGTGAACCCTTTAAATTGTTGTGTTTTTATTTTCATTTTCTCAACAAGTTTCTCATCTATGAAGTTATGTGACGCTCCACTATCGATTAATGATATGACTCTTTTTCCCCGAAGAGTACTTTTGATTCTGAGGACTCTGTTCTCAGGGGCCTGGGTGAAGGAGGCTATTACCCCATAATCTTTATCTCCTTCTTCATACCGTCCTTTCTTTGTGGTTATCTCCTCATCATCACCTTCAGGAGCTATTTCTATGTTGTGAGCCCTTCCTCTTTTTTTGCATCTATGCCCTGGTGTCCATTCTTCCTGGCAACTGCGACAGGGGTTTTTCTTACAGATATGACCCTGACCCCAAGGCTCCTTGCATTTGAAACATAGTTTCTTTTGTCTTAATTCATTTCGTTCGGTGTGGGAAAGGGTCCCTTGGTGTGATCTCTCACCCTTATAGGTGTTTTTATTGTGATTAATAGAGGTTTTGGTACTTGGATATGGAACCTCTAATCTTAATGCTGTATCATAAGCGTCTTCCAAGGATGATGGTTTGAGGGCACTGACTAACCCTTTTAGGGAGTCTTTTAACCCCTCTATAAACATGTATGTGAGTCGATCATCATCTATCCCTGCTACTTGAACTGACAGCTTCTGAAATTCGGCTATGTAATCTTCTACTTTCCCGTGTTGCTTAAGTTGGGTCAGTTTCTTAAAATTCTCTTGGGGATGTCTCCGATCAAATCTTTTGATAAGTCTTTGTGAGAAATCTTCATACGAGGTTACATTTTGGTGTCCTTGAGTATGGAGACCATGGTGCCACCAATCATATGCTACTCCTTCTAGATGTAGAATTGCGAATTGTAGTGCATCTCCTTCGGTCATAGGGCTAAGGGTGAAATAATTATTCAATCTTTGTAGCCAAGCATAAGCCGTGGTTTTTCCAGACTCGTCGAAATTCGGGAGTGACACTTTATGAATTTTATTCTTTAGGTCTTTGTTATGAGTTCTCCTTTCTCTCCTAGGAGTACCATGTCTGTTACCCTCACAAAATTCCCTAAATGTCACTAATTCCCTGATTTCTGGTTCAAGACTTGCATATGCTCTAGCGTTTTCCACCGCACTATGGGTTGTTTGTCCCATTCCTTCTTCTAATGGGATATCCTCATCAGGTAAGAAGTTGGGCTTGGGTATTCTGGATGTTGAAACTCCATTATTTTCCGAATGAGTGGAGCTTGTTTCTCTCCCATTGTTTGTATTGCTTCTGAGGTTATTTATAGAGTTTCCCATGTTTTGTAAAGCCTGAAGGAGTGCTTGATTAGATCTTTCTATTTGGTTTGCCAATGTTTGATGAGTTTGTTCCATAATATTCCTAAGTTCATTGGTCACTTGTTCTGCCATAACGGTACTTCCTCTGGTTCTTCGATAAGTTTGCATGAACTAGGTTCCCACAGGATGGCAGGATTATGCTCTGATACCACTTGTAATGATCCCTATTTCTAGGCACTGTCCAAATACAACAAACGGTGCCGATTAGGGAACTTCTTTTAGAATTATTCCTTATCTTACATTTTATCCTATATTATCCAAGGTTCTGCACAACTTATTGAAAAAAAACCCGAAATGGTGTAAATAAACAATGTAATTTGTATGTGTATAAAAAATATCTCCCGTAGAGATTATAGAGACCATCCCTCTCTCCATCTTCCTAAGGACATCTAGAGTGGAAGAGTTACAGGGCCTGGGTCGCGTGAAACAAGCTACAAGTGGCTTCCCTCAAGGCCTAACCCTAATATTGGGATAACCATCATGTGCTCGAAATTACTCTGCCTCTACCATCCACAACCTCCACACTCAAGATGCCTTAGCGAGACGAAAGAGATGAGATCATGTAATCTTTACAGGCTATATTAATTTGACATTTAGATTTCTATTTGAATTTCGAAGTTTATCTATTTGTACATCTTTTGCTATGTGCTCATATAATTATGTATACAATTAAAATATATTTATATCCAAATATATATATATATATATATATATGATATATATATATATATATATATGTATGTATGTATGTATTAATTTAATGAAAGTTAGATATCCATCAAACAGTTTTTAGCATTATCGATAATAGTTTTAACATACATTTATTTGTATATAACCCGTAATATCTTACAGGGGGCGTGACAGTCTAATTCTGTATAGAGTTCGAATGATAATATGAGGGAGGTTGTTTATTAAGCCATACATACCTTATGGCCTCTGCGGCTTCCCCCGGTATTCTGCTCTAGTCGTTCACTTTCGATAAGAGCCCACGCAAACAGAATAGATTCCGATGCTTATCATTAACGTGCAACTCCTCACTAATGGTATATTATCTTTTGTCTTATATCGTGTATCTTCTGTGTTCTTCCCGTTCCGTGCCCTCCAACATCGCCGATAATCCTTATAAATATCTTTCATGTCCATTGGTTGCGACCCGATCAATACTACCGCTATGACGTTTTGTTTCATAAAGAAATTCATCGTTTAGGACATTTATCGGTTGATTGCTTAATTTGTCCAATATTACTAATATTAGCGTGGATTGTTACTAAGTATTAGTAATGATATTGTGTAGTTATATTGATTAGTAAATTATAGTAATTAATTATATATAATTGGTTATATTAATATTATTAATATGTTTTAATATTAATATTAATAATATTAATTTATATATGTTGATTAATAAATTGTTGATTTAGTTATATTGATTATATTGATTAATTATTAATTAAATATTAATTATGTATTAATCAATTATATATTAATTATTTGATCCAGTATTTTGAGTCAATTTATATGCATTGATATATTAATTACAGAATTGGACAAGTATATAAATATATATATAAAATTAAGGTATACATTATTTGTGGTCCATGACAGTCACTCACTATGTTCTGTGGAAGAACATGCAAGTGGAATACCTCACCGAAGAACTAGACCACTTGAGTTGCCTGACATACGAAGGAGATGGCAAATAAATGGGCATACTTGGTCAAACGCTCTACCACGATCAAGATGCAATCCTTCCCTTGCACTTTGGGAAGCCCTGTAATGAAATTTATTGAGATGCTATTCTACTTCTAGTCAGGGATTGGCAACGGCTAAAGCAATTCTACGGGAAAGGTGTGCTCGAAATTGTTCTACTGGTAGGTGGAGCATTCCCGCATGTACTGTAAAACGTCATTTTGAAGCGCCTTCCAAGAAAACCTTTCCTAGATTTTTTTGTAGGTCTTTAGGTATCCCGAATGTCCGGCCGAGGGTGAGTCATGCATCTCCTTAAGAATTATTTCCTTCATCTTGGAGTCTAGTACCGAATAAATTTTGCCCTTGTAGTAGATGATGTCATCAACCACCTTGTATCTATCATCTTACAGTTGACCATCCATCAATTGGCATGCGAGTGTGTTCTTGGAGTCTTCGACCAACAAATGTGCCTTCCAATCCGTGAAAATCTAGGATAAAGAACATATGGCAGGCCTTCTTGATAGGACATCAACCACCACATTATTTTTACCCTTCACATACTCAATATCAAAATCAAATGCTTGGATTTTGCTCACACACTTTTGTTATCGTTCGTTCAAATCCGTCTACTCCAAGAAGTATCCCAGACTGTTGTGGTTTGTCCGTACTGGTGGTACCCTACATTTTGAGAGTCCAAATTCATTATCAATAAGAAAGTTTCTCCATACTAAAAAAATCAAAGGAAGGAAGCTTTATGACACAAATAAATAGAACTAACTAATCGAAGCCTTCAAAAAATGCTGGAATTTCGACGTGCTACAAAGATGATGCCGACAGAGCCTGAAGATGGTCGCATTTTAAAAATCTAAAAACGACCCAGTTCGGGAAATCAAATTTCCTATCTCAAATAAAAATCTTAGCTTTCCACGAGGTGTTTTGGTTTTTCGACCAGACCCAAATGCGAAAGTTAAGTAGTTATTTTTTAGTTAGTTTATTGTTTTTTAAAATAATTTGTAATAAGGGTTGTGTCTTTTCACCCTAAAGAGCTATGAAAGCCACTCAAACACATATATATACATAATATAAAATGTAGAGAGAGGGACATATTGGAATAAGCAATTAGAAGAAGAATATTTGTAAGGGAAGATGTAAATATTAAAGCATGACTTTAATATAAATTTCAATATTATATTTTAATAATAAATAAAAGGTCCTTTTTACAAGGCAAAGAGATTGCAATTAAAATGTGGATTCGTCCTTTGTGATCAATAAATAGATTATTAAATTATTCTGATAGAGTTTTATTTTTGCATTAGATATTTTCCTGCATTCTTTGTTCGACAATCAGGATAGTCTGAAATATATATGTGCTTCCTTATCTCTGTCTAATCGGACTTCTAGCCGTAGAAGTTAAATTCCTTTTGGACTAACAGAGAATTGCATATAAGATTTGTCTTTTGCAGAGCTTAGGAGTAATTGATGATATTTTTATAAATATTGTCTCATAAAGTTGTACGTAATCATCCTTGTTATAGTTGACTCTATCGCCCAAATAAACAAAGGCACTGGTCACTTAAAATCATTGGAATATAATTATTGGAGTTATTAATTGAAGTCATAAATCTATATATTTCCTTCTTGCAAGTATCCAATCAATTATTGATAAACCTTACACAAACATTCAAATCATTTCAAATAATCACAACTTTATATTGATTGAGTTTGAAGAATTTTTCCAATTGGAGAACTCATAAGCTTAAATTCGCTATAGAAAAACCTTGAATAAAGTGATCATGTTCGAGGTGAAGGTTTACCCGCCTAGGTGTAGCGAAGCCTAAAGTGCAGGAGAATTTGGATTATTCCCGTTCGTTGGCTAGAACTAATTTGAAATCCTATTGGAGAATTGACAGGCTCTTGGATTTCCAATCTGTGGTTTTGGGAACCAACAGATTGATGACTCTGTTAGGGAGAGTTGCTCACAATATATATTGTGAAGTTACCCAGAATTTCAAATTTCACAGGTCAGATTCAGAAAGAAATTGAATCCATTTGTTTGGAAGCATACTCTGCTGGAAGAAAGAACCTAGAAAGATCAACAAATCAATACATTCCTCAAAAGAAGTGGCGACTCGATTCAATTAAGATTTCAGTTGGTAAGTCTGCTGAGGGAGAAGACTCAGAAGGAGATGGTAGATAGTTTTATGTCAAATGTATCAATCATTTCAAATAAAGTCTTTTATTCCAGATGGCATCAAGCCATTGGATTTCAGCAATTTTGATTATGAACCTAGCAAGTTATCCCCACAACTTTCAAAACTTGTACCAAAATTCCATGGAGAATAGGATGAATCAGCACTTCAACATTTGGATGCATTTTACCTATTTTTAGAAGATTATAAAATTTGTGCAGAGGGTCAAGTAATGAAGCTATTTGTTAGGACACTAAAAGACAATGCGAGACAAGCTTATGAATCACTACCTACACAAAGTATCCCATCTTGGAAGGAATTTGAACAATGGTTCTTGTATGAATTTCATGATGTAATTGAGGAAGATGACTTGTATTATGAACAGTATGGAGACCAAAGCTGCAGCAAGGAGGAGGATCATAGTATGTCTCTATTGATGCATTTTTCAATTTGGGGAGATCTGAAGGGGAGTCTTCTACACACTTATTCTTGAGGATGGTAAATATGTATCAGAGGATACCTATAACAATTATGCCTTCACGAAAAAAATTAATGAGAAAGGTCAAAAATTTGGGAATCTCGCTAGATGACCCTAATTTGAAGCTTCTTTTTCAAATATTAGAAGATGATGAAGACAAAGAAGAGGAGGCTTATGATCAGATTGAACAAGGCCTTGTGCTTGATGGCAATCTCGGTGATGATGAAGAAGATCCAAATTACATATCCCCTTTGGATGCATTTTTGAACTTAGAGAAACAAGAAGAAGAATCTGCAGTACAATTCTTCATGAGGATGTTTAATATTTGTCAAGAAATACCTTCAGAATGCAGACCTCCATCCTCTGATCTTTTCAACAGAATGCGAGAACTAGGTCTCTTATATGATCATCAGTTTCTTAGTTTTCTCAAACTTATGAATAATGAATTGGTTGCAAAGGAGAATGAGTGCAAAACTGAAATAACATATAAGTCAAGTGAAGTTTTAGATTTGAATGGAGAAGACTTATTTGGATAGTCTGAGGAAAGAGTTTTCCATAATGATACTTGTATGATATCAAACATCAGTGAATATGAAAATGAGAAAGAGGATCTTCTCAGCGTGGAAGATATTTCAACCTTATTAGACATAGAATACCAAAGACACATTGTGTAAAGAGCCTTTGTGGCTCTTTGCTATATTAATATTCTGAAAAATTAAACAATTCGGATCACTTATGCCTTAAGTTATAATCACACTAACTTGAAAACCAATTCAATTCATTTTGCTTCATTAAATTCACAATAACAAATCACCATTTCAGAATTATTCAATACTTCAATTTATCGATTTCACAAATCAAATAATATAATTTGCACCTGTTTTCCATAAACTAATCTCCAAAAGACTTCCACAGGCTGGTAACACTCACGCTAATTCCTTTATAAGTCGCAGCTGCTGCTGGAAGAAATATTATATCATCTAATGCCTGGCGCTAGATGTGTGACCCTACGGTGATAGGAAAAACCCCAGCTCCTACGCAACTATGTGCCAATAGACATTATTACACCCAGACGGCTCTGCTATCAACTCACCCCCCTGCAATTTATATATGCCTAGTTTTATTAACTCACGACCCAGAATCATTGATTTACGGCCCAAATAAATAACCGCAACTGCAAACTGAAATTTGCTGGCATTCTAGTCATCATTTGATGGCATATAGGACCATCTCACAATGCAGCACTCAGAAGAATGGACATTCTCCAGAGCTTGAACAAACCCTTGCTTCCATAGAAAAATTGCACCATCTCTCAATTCTCAATTTTTAATAATCAAAGCATAATGATTTTTTTCGCAAATCCAAGGCTTTAAACAATAACTTCAATCTTCCTCAACACACTAAACTCCAGCTTCAAATACACACCTTTCACTTAAGTGCCTTGAATCATCAAGCTCACACTTTAAAATTAGAACACAAAAGTGACATGATAATAAATTAAGCCAAGCTTAATTGCATAAGATATGAAGACGGAGACAAATTACGAACCAAACTGAAGAAGATTGAAGAT
The DNA here is from genome assembly GCA_027943335.1 of Chamaecyparis obtusa. Taxonomy (NCBI): domain Eukaryota; kingdom Viridiplantae; phylum Streptophyta; class Pinopsida; order Cupressales; family Cupressaceae; genus Chamaecyparis; species Chamaecyparis obtusa. The sequence continues at coordinate 885,998 of BSBK01004810.1, forward strand.
CAAACCGAAACCCAACTGCCTTGCCCAAAATAGATACCAATAACTGACTTACTACAAATAGTAAGTGCACATAGAGATCCCCTAAACATTCCATCAGCTCACGGGAATCGCATTAATGAACTGACAATAGCAAGCACAGGTACCTGCTAAATCGGGGACATTATAGTCCTCCCTCCCCAAGATTGCTTGTTCTCGAGCAATCGCAAACCAGGATGCTACAAAATATCTTCCGACTCCCAAGTAGCATCCTCATCCAGAAGACCATACCACTTAACCAAAAACTCATGAATAACTCGTCTACGCAAATGTCGTTCCCTGGTATCCAAAATGGCTTCAGGAATCAATTCCAGCTTCCCCTCATCATCCAGAGGTGGTAAAATAGCCGAAGGAACAACATGCCTTCCCAAAGCTTTCTTCGGGCGAGACACATGAAACACATTGTGTCTTTACTATCAGGAGGCAAATCTAGCTCATAAGCAACCTCACCCACTCGCTGAACCACACAAAATGGACCATAGTATCGTTGCTTAAGCTTTTCAGCCCCGCTTCTCTGAATGGACGACTGCCTGTATGGCTGCAACATCAAATACACCATGTCCCCAACCTCAAAAGAACAAGCCACTCTCCTCTGATCAACATACTGCTTCTGCTGATTCTATGCTCGTTGTATATTATCCCGCAAAGTGCCTAAAACATCCTGACTATCCAGTAATAAATCACCCGCACTAGGAACTCTGCTATCACTGAGCATCAAGTTAAAGAAACTGGGCAGATCATATCCATACAGAGCCCGGAAAGGAGTCATACAGATAGACATATGATGAGTCGAATTATAACAGTACTCACATAAATAAACCCACTTCACCCAGGCCCTCTGTTGAGTGGAAACATAGTTACGAAGATAGCCCTCCACCCATTTATTAACAATATCAGTTTGACCATCAGTCTGTGGGTGATACCTAGTGCTAAGAGTTAGTTCTGTACCACATAACCTAAACAACTCCTGCCAAAAGTGACTCATGAAACGACTATCCCGGTCACTCACAATGCTCCGCGGTAACCCATGAAACCGAAAAATCTCCCTAAAAAACAATTTTGCCACCTGTACTGCTAAAAAGGTAGTAGTAATGGGAAAGAAGTGAGCAAATTTGGTAAGATGATCCACTACTACCAAAATACAGTCTCTACCTTGGACCTTAGGCAGGCCCACAATAAAATCCATAGAAATGCACTCCCATTTCTGATCAAGAATAGGTAGTGGCTGCAATAATCCCGCTGGATATGTATGTTCCTGCTTTTTCTGCTAACAAACGGAACACTCTCTAACATAACTCTATACATCATGTTTGAGACCCCTCCATGTGAAACGTTCTCGTACCTGCTTGTAAGTTTTATAGAAACCCGGATGTCCAGCCATAGGGGAATCATGAAAAGATCTCAACACCAACTGTATAACACTCGAACCAGCCACCAACCAAACCCTTCCCTTGTAAATGATCAACTCATTCACAAGAGCATACCTGTCATCCTGGATAGTCCCATCAAGAAAGTCAGTGGCCCACCGATCCTTCGCATATTCAGTGACAATCAATTGTCTCCAATCCTCAGTAACCTCTGTCAAAGCACACAAATGCGGTCTCCTAGAGAGAGCATTGGCAAAAACGTTCTGTGTCCCCTTGATATAGGTAATATCAAAATCATAGGATTGAAGCTTGCTGACCCATTTTTGTTGCCGCTCATTCAAATCACACTGCCCCAGAAAATATTTCAAACTATCATGATCAGTTTTAATACAGAATTTGTTGGCAACCAAGTATTGTCTAAATTTAGCCAAAGCATGCATGATGGCTAACATCTCCTTATCATAAACACTGAAAGACTTCTCAAGACCCCTGAGCTTCCTGCTCTCATACACAATAGGATGACGATCCTGTGAAAGAACGACACCAATGCCCTCACCTAACGCATCACAATGCAAATCAAAAGGTCTAGAGAAGTCAGGCATAGCCAACACCGGACAAGAAGTCATAATCAATTTGAACTTCTCAAAACACTCGTGTGCTTGAGGAGTCCATTGGAAAGCACCCTTACGAGTCAAATTAGTAAGGGGAGCTGCATGTAGGGAAAAGCCTGCAACAAATCTGCGATAAAAGGCACACAAACCAATAAACCCTCTAAGTTGAGTCAAACTCTCTGGAACTGGCCAATCCATGATAGCGTGAACCTTATTCGGATCCATATGAACTCCATCGGTGCTAATAATGTGCCCCAGATACAGTAACTCAGACATGCCCAAAGCACACTTAGACTCCTTTGCAAATAAGGAAGCCTCAGCCAAGATACCCAGCACAGTGTCCAAATGCATCAAGTGCTCCTCCCACGTCTGGTTGTAAACCAAAATATCATAAAAAATAACCAATACAAACTTCCTCAACTGCCTGTGGAAAACCCTATTCATGGTAGATTGAAATGTTGCTGGAGCATTGGTCAATCCAAAAGGCATGACCAAAAACTCGAAATGACCATAATGACATCGGAAGGCTGTCTTCTCTATATCCTCCTCTCGAACCCGAATCTGGTGGTATCCAGATCTCAAATCTATCTTGGAAAAGAAAGCAGCTCAGTGCAACTCATCAATCAGCTCATCAATGCAAGGAATAGGATACTTGTTCTTAATGGATTTCCGATTCAGCATCCTGTAATCAATACACATCCTCATGGTGCCATCCTTCTTCTTCACCAATACTACCGATGAAGCAAAAGGGGACTTACTTGGCCTGATGTGACCCATAGAGAGTAGCTCCTCAATAGTCTTTTCGATCTCATCTTTCAACCGCTTGGGATGCCGGTAGGGAGTGATCATAATGGGTTTAGTACCCTCCTCTAACTCGATAATATGCTCTATGCCTCTGTCATGTGGTTTGCCATGTGGTAAATCACTAAACACTTTGGAGTGTTTAACTCGAAGTTCCTGTATATCAGGCTGATAGACTGTCTTCTCAGCCTCCTCAGAAGTGGGTAACATCTTGCACTCTGTTGCCCAATCCACTGCATCATGACTAATAAGACGCTGCATACATCTGAAGGTAATAGTCTTCAAATTCTCTTCCTTGATGGCTTTCAGAATATGTTTATTTCCATCCACTTCAAAACTCATTTCCATATTCTTAAGGTTGAGGTAAAATGCCTCAATGGAGTGCAACCAACTCATGCCTAGAACCAATTCTGTCCCACCCATATCAACCACATAAAAATCAGATTTAAAGTCGTAGTTATTTAACCTGAGGGGCAAATTCGAAATCATTGTCACACTTAAGAGTGTAACCATTTGCAACCTTGACACCAATTCCCTCAAAATCATCAGTCGGCAAACCTCTCCCGGATACTAACCCTGAATCAATAAAATTATGTGTTGCCCCCGTATCCAATAATGCAACAACACGCTGTCCTGCCAAGAGCCCACATAATCTGAAAGACCCTTCCTTCTGCATGCTAGAAAGATAAACCACCTTAAGCTTAGGATCTTCATCATCTTTCCTCTCTGTAGTTATTCCTTCTTCCGTGTCAACCTGCTGTTCTGAAAAATCAGTCATATGCTCATCATCATAAAACCATTCCATAAGTCTATTTCTCCCCTTAGGCCTCAAAGGACACTCATGTTTCTCATCATAGGGACCCCTGCAATAAAAACATAACCTCTTCCTTCTCAAACCATGAAGGGTCTCCTGATCAAGTGGTCCCATTATAGGACGTTTAGAATCTGATCCATCCTCTTTCTTTGGGGCAGAATTATTATCCTGTGAAGAACTTGATGATCTGGAAGGAAAATGAGTGCATGGAGCTGAAAACTCTAAGTCCCGAGCTTTCTTCATGGTTGCCTGCAAAGAAGGGGGGTCAAAGGACTTAACCCATCCTCTGAGAGGTTCTACTAATTCTTCTGTAAACAACATCACTCGTCTTCTCTCTGAAATATCATAAACCATCACTGAAACTCTTTGAAACTCATTAATGAAAGTCTCCAAACTACCAGTCTATCTAAGTTGAGCCAAATCACGAAAATATGATTCCGAATCTTTCCTGTCAAATCTCTCAACCAGATTATGCACAAACTCCCGGTAAGTTCTTACCTGATCATGCTGTAATGATACGAGACCATGATACCACCAATCATAAGCAGCTCCGTCTAAGTGCTAAACAACAAATCGAACAGCGTCCTCTTCAGACATAGGACGTAATGCAACGTAAGTATCCAACTTATGAATCCAGACCCTAGCTGTCATCTTTCCACTACCATCAAAATGAGTCATAGTGAGTTTACTGGTTGCTTGTTTAAGTTCAAACTGGTTAGTCCTCTGTCTCGTATCTGGACTGTGCCTGCCTCTGTGATGCTCTCTTTTTTGGGTTAAGAACCTATCAAAGTTCAAGTTCCTCTTAATGGGCTCAGGTAATGCATCCCATTCAGCATAATGAGCAACCATATCATCCACAAAAGGAGCTGGCTCAGAATCAACACTTATTGCATCCTCTTCAAGTCTTAGAAACGTGGGACGTAGTGGCCTATCACGGGTGCCTGTAGGATCATCTCTGGTCACCTGCCTATCCACAATTCTAGATCTATGCGAACCGACAGATGCATCTCTAGGGCCCCTGTCATGGTTCCTTGGTACATTCATGCGCTGCAAGCTGTCAGAAAGTTGTTGCAAAATAGTTGCAACATGATGTTGACCATCTGCGAGATTCCGGAAAGTATCTCTGACTTCCCTGTCCATGTCATTTCCCACATTGTCTCTATCCCTGTTACCTGTTTGATCACCCTGCAGACCCTGTTCATTACCTTCCGGAGGTGGCAAAGCTCTACCCCTGTGGGTATAATGAACACTTGGTACAAATCTATCTACTATATCTGGGCCCAAAACTTCAGGCTGGCAGGATCAGTGCTCTAATACCACTGTAAAGAGCCTTTGTGGCTCTTACTTTGCTATGATAATATTTAGAAAAATTAAACAATTAGGAACACTTATGCCTTAAGTTATAATCACACTAACTTGAATACCAATTCAATTCATTTTGCTTCATAAAATTCACAATAAAAAATCACCATTTCAGAATTATTCAATACTTCAATTTATCGATTTCACAAATCAAATAATATAATTTGCACCTGTTTTCCATAAACTAATCTCCAGAAGACTTCCACTAGCTGGTAACGCTCACGCTAATTCTTTTATAAGTCACGACTGCTGCTGGAAGAAATATTATATTATCAAATGCCTAGCGCTAGATGTGTGACCCTGCGGTGATAGGAAAAACCCCAGCTCCTACGCAACTATGTGCCAACTGACATTATTACGCCCAGACGGCTCTGCTATCAACTCACGCCCCTACAATTTATATATGCCCAATTTTATTAACTCACAGCCCAGAATCATTGATTTACGGCCCAGATAAATAACCGCAACTGCAAACTGAAATTCGCTAGCATTCTAGTCATCATTCGATGGCATATAGGACCATCTCACAATGCAGCACTCAGAAGAATGGACATTCTCCAGAGCTTGAACAAACCCTTGCTTCCATAGAAAAATTGCACCATCTCTCAATTCTCAATTTTTAATAATCAAAGCATAATGATTTTTTTTCGCAAATCCAAGGCTTTAAACAATAACTTCAATCTTCCTCAACACACTAAACTCTAGCTTCAAATACACACCTTTCACTTAAGTGCCTTGAATCGTCAAGCTCACACTTTAAAATTAGAACACAAAAGTGACATGATAATAAATTAAGCCAAGCTTAATTGCATAAGATATGAAGACGGAGACAAATTACGAACCAAATTGAAGAAGATTGAAGATCAAACCGGAACCCAACTGCCTTGCCCAAAATAGATACCAATAACTGACTTACTACAAATAGTAAGTGCACACAGAGATCCCCTAAACATTCCATCAGCTCACGGGAATCGCATTATTGAACTAACAATAGCAAGCACAGGTACCTGCTAAATCGGGGACATTACATGTTGAGAAGAATGGTCCAAATTTTTTCTCAATCCACCATGGTAAGGAGGTTGACAGACCAACGCATATTCAAGAGGTACTAGACGAATGAAATGATAATTCCCAGGAATCAAATTGTGGAGATGAAATAGAACTACATGAACAAGAGGAAGTTTCAAGAGATAATGTCAATGAAGATATTAGACTTGTTGATGAAACACTTGATGATCCAAATGAAAATTATCAGAAAGCATGCCTGAATTCTCTATGTTCCTGAATTTGTTGTTTGAAGAGGAAGTAGATGAAGATATGTCTGAGTTCTCTATGTTCTTGAATCCGTTGTTTGAAGAGGATCCTTTATGCAATGGAATTCATCAGCATCATAATGAGGATAGCAGTCCTAATTTTAAAGTTGATGAAACTCATGAAGTGCATTTGGAGGGTGAGATATCTTTTAGTTCATCCTTTGAGCCGGAGGTACACCAAATATGTGAAGATGAGATGGAATCAACCAAGCATGATGGGGGAAATAGATTAAAAGATAGTCTTGAAGATTGCTCAAATATCACACCTAACCATAGCCCTGGTATATGTGAAGAAGTGTCTCCTAGACATGAACCATCTTTAAAAACATTATATGAACAAGTGCTACACCATAGGCCTGAAGAAAAGATTGGATTAGACAAACACAATCTGCATTCTAAATATGGAGACGTAGAAAATTGTATACAAAAGGACAATCACGCAAAGAAGATTTATTCTAATGCTTATATGACTAATCACATGCATGACCATAGGGATCTTCCGTTCGGCAAGGACCAAAGTGCATTTGATGATTTCTCAAAGGCAAAACATAAAGAAAATACCAAAAACTACATTGATAAAGCAACAAGTATTGTTCACAAAAATGATGGCATCATATTCAAGAGATCCAAAGTGTTACATGATCAAAATCAAGTGTTCAATAGAGGAAAGGATCAATGTTCAATTTTGGGGGGCCTGAGGCCACCCAATTTTACTTCGCATCAGATTAAGTATGGATACTTGGTCTGCTTCTCCAGAGATAGCTGGAATCTTGCTATGCTCATAGAGCGCATACGTCCCCAGAAAGAGCCACTGGTGGTACCCTAAATTTTGAAAGTCCAAATCCATTATCAATAAGAAAGTTTCTCCATACTAAAAAAATTCAAAGGAAGGAAGCTTTATGATACAAATAAATAGATTTAACTAATCGAAGCCTTCAAAAAATGCTGAAATTTCGACCTACTGCAAAGATGATGCCAACAGATCCAGACGATGGTCGCATTTTAAAAATCTAAAAACGGCCCAATTCGGGAAATCCAATTTCCTATCTCCAGTAAAAATCTTAACTTTCCACGAGGTGTTTTGGTTTTTCGACCAGACCCAAATCCGAAAGTTAGGTAGTTATTTTTTAGTTAGTTTATTGTTTTTGAAAATAATTTGTAATAAGGGTTGTGTCTTTTCACCCTAAAGAGGTGTGAAAGCCACTCAAACACATATATATACATAATGTAAAATGTAGAGAGAGGGACATATTGGAATAAGCAATTAGAAGAAGAATATTTGTAAGGGAAGATGTAAATATTAAAGCATAACTTTAATATAAATTTCAATATTATATTTTAATAATAAATAAAAGGTCCTTTTTACAAGGCAAAGAGATGGCAATTAAAATGTGGATTTGTCCTTTGTGATCAATAAATAAATTATTGAATTATTCTGACAGAGTTTTATTTTTGCATTGGATATTTTCCTGTATTCTTTGTTCGACAATCAGGATAGTGCGAAATATATATGTGTTTCCTTATCTCTGTCTAATCGGACTTCCAGCCAAAGAAGTTAAATTCCTTTTGGACTAATGGAGAATTGCATATAAAATTTATCTTTTGCAGAGCTTAGGAGTAATTGATGATATTTTTATAAATATTGTCTCATAAAGTTGTACTTAATAACCCTTGTTATAGTTGACTCTATCGCCCGAATAAACAAAGGCACTGGTCATTTAAAATCATTGGAATATAATTATTGGAGTTATTAATTAAAGTCACAAATCTATATATTTCGTTCTTGCAAGTATCCAATCAATTATTGATAAACCTTACACAAACATTCAAATCATTTCAAGTAATCACATAACTTTATATTGATCGAGTTTGAAGATTTTTTCTAACCGGAGAACTCATAAGCTTAAATTCGCTATAGAAAAGCCTTGAATAAAGTGATCAGGTTTGAGGTGAAGGTTTACCCGCCTAGGTGTAGCGAAGCCTAAAGTGCAAGGGAATTTGGATTATTCCTATTCGTTGGCAAGAACTAATTTGGAATCCTATTGGTGAATTGAAGGGTTCTTGGATTTCCAATCTGTGGTTTTGGGAACCAACACGCACAACAAACTTTTCTCCAACAAGGTACTGTCGAAACTTCGTCAATGTGTGTATGATGGCGAGCATCTCCTTGTCGTAGATGGGTATAACCATTCCACTCCCGAGAGCTTCTGACTCTCGAATGCAATGGGGTGACAGTTTTGCATTAACACCACCCCAATGCCTTCTCCCGATGCGTCGCACTCTAGAATGAAGGGCCGAGTCAAGTCTGGAAGTGCCAGAACTGGACAAGAACTCGTGACTTCCTTCAACTTGTCGAAGGTGTGTTGTGCCTGCTCATCCCAATGGAAGGATCCCTTCTTTGTCAGATCTGTGAGTGGTGCACTATGCTGTGAAAATTTCTTCACAAATCTTCAATAACAACTGCTCAATCCAAAAAAATCCACATAGCTCCGAGATCGTTTTGGGACGTGTCCAGTCCAGAATGGCTTGGATTTTTTCCTAATGTACCTGAACCCCACGGGCACTGACGATGTGTCCCAAATACAATATCTCTGTCATTCCTGTTGTGAGGTTTTCACACCATCACCCCATTGCAAATGGGGACCCTCTCTTTTGCTCGTAGTTATTAGATTCAACAAATTGTGGCATTACATTGGGGAAATTTTGAGCTTTAAAAGGTTGAGAGGTAATGAGGAAATCAAGTGGCAAAGTTGTGATCTTAAAGTGGGAACGTTAAAATCAAAGTTCGTTAGGGTCATGTTATAATCGGTTGAACGTAAAATTCTAAGTGTATTTAAATTTTGGCTAGTCAATTAGTCCAAAATTCTATTTAAAAGCATATTCCATGCATAAGGGCTTTAAAATCTTTATAAAAATTGATTTTTCACATTTAAAATGGCCAAAATCCTAAGGAAAATCAAATTTTTTTAATAAAATTGCACAAAATCTGGACTATACATGAATTTCCCTTCATTAATTGGCTTATTCCTGAAAAAATCTAAGTGTTGGGGTTAACATCTAAGCATACTATGAATTTCCACCACTTTGGATGAATTTTGCTTGAAATTTTTGTAAGTGTTTGAAAAATCCAGACTAAAGGCAATTTTCCCCGAAGGGCAAGCTTGAAAATTTTTAAGTCTGGAAAGTGTCCAAACAGGGTCGTTTTTCCCCCAAGACTAAGTATGGATTCCAACATATTTCAAAGTTTCAAATTTGTCCTTACAAAGGTCAATTTTCCCTTGGAATCAAGTATGGAATGCAAATTTTTTCGAAGTGTTGGAGATGTGAGGACATATCATCTTTTTCCCCTCAAGAGGAGTTTGGAATTTGGAAATTTTTCTCAGTATGAGAACTATCTAGACTAGGGTCGAATTTCCCTTTGAGGGCTAAATTGCAAAATTTTTGTAAGTGTCAAATTTGTCCATACTACGGTTCATTTTCCTCCCTTTTGATAGCAAACCAAGATCAAAAAAATTTCATGTATAAAGTGGATTTTTATTCAAACTTTGATCGATTTTCCCTGCCTAGCATGAATGGAGTTGAGTTTGGACATGGTTACAAGTCCATACAAGTCTTAGGCAAATTTAAGAATCTTAACATGGATCGATTTTCCCTATTGTGGCATTATTTTAATATTTAATTAAAATGTGGAGAAAATTAATAATGTAAAGTTTGGAAGCTTCTAGAAGACCATTGATCTTATATCCCACATTGCTTGTGGATGGTAAATCAACAACCCAAACTCCTTTAAAAGGCCATCAACTAACAAGAGAAATCGAAAGGACTTATAAAGACAATTGCCAAGTGGCTGAAAATTTGAAGCAAGAAGGCTAACTGGAAGACAACCAAGAAGGATGAAAATGGCAAGTTCAAGTGATGCAAGTGATTGAAGGAAGACTGAATGGTGATATTTTTTTGAGTTTGTGGAAGCCATTAGAGGGCTGAAAGGAAGGTATTTTCAGACCAAAATTTTGAAAACGCTCTTATGGTACGATTTTTTTGGAAATCCATGGAAAATTAATTACAAGGAATTTTATCTATCCATTGTAACAAGTTGTTTGGAGACCATTTTCTAAGTTTTTGAAGGCAAGAAAGGACTGAAAATTCATGTCTGCAGAACCAAATCTGCAGATCATCCAAACAGGGCTGATTTTTAGAAAAATTCTATAAATTCACCAAGCCCTCAAATCTGTTTGTGACTGTTTGGTGATTGATTCTAAGGCCAAACCACAAATTTTGCAGCCATTAGACGGCTGGAACAGAGGCATTTGCAGGCCCAAATCTGAAGTTTTCCTCAAACCTGACATTTTTTAAAAAAATCATATAAAATAATCTAAGAGCTGAGACAGCCCAAATTTGTTTGCTGAGTCTTCCTTGGCCAAATACCAACCATTTCCAACCATTTCCAGTCACTGGGAGGTTAAGGTAAGGCTTCTATGAACGAAAATCTGAAAACAACTTCTGAGAATTGTATTTTTTGTCAAATCTAGGTTTACCTTTTTAATTGCAGTCTGATCCTACCCATATTGCAGGCCTTTTGGGCATCATTTGGCACCATTTTGCAACCATTCTAAAGTCTGAAGACACAAGTTTTAGACCCAGGTCTACAGATTTCTATAACAGGGATGATTTTTAAGAAAATCCTCATAATTCACCTTTTCATCCAATCACAAAAGAAGTTGTTGCTGAGTCATTGGGGGGTTATTTTGCATTTAAATCATCAGGTTTGAGGACTGAATTCACCTAGCATAAGGTAAGTTGTAGACATGTATTCAAAAAATCAGAATTATGACAAGAGTTTTATCCAAGCTAAATTAGTTCATGCCTTCATTAAACTCATGAGTGCTGATTGGATTTTGTCTAGATTGGTGTTTGGACTAATGTTTGGATGATTTTCAGACCTATCCATGGATTGTCTTCAGAAAACCAAAACTTTGCTACGGTCTGATTTTATTATTTTAAGTGATGGATCATTGTTCTAACACATGGATAAGTGCAAACTTAGGTTCCGAACACTTATTTCAATCATTGTGCATAGAATTTAAGCATTGTTTGGATTAATTATAACTCATTTGCAGACTTCCTTGTCCTCTGAAAATTTGAAGGTTGGATTTTGTGCATGGATTGCTTCACAATTTTATGTCATAGTGTGCATATGAATCCATGGATCCTGATGTGTGCGAACTTAGTGAATTGTTAGTACTGATTTTGATTCATTTTCAGACTTATCATAAGGTATCTTCAGAAAATCAGAATTCTCCCTTTATTGGTAGAAGTCTGATTTTATCATTCAAGTGGTTAAGTTTGATCATTTTATTGTCCTAAGATTCTCCTCTAAATGCTTATTCAATTCACAACCTTATTTGGATAGAAATTTTTATTCATTGCATTGAATTCAAGGACTAATTCAAGGATTTAAAAGTCTGAAATTTATTATTTTGTTTAAGTCCTTTAAGACCATGCTGACTTTGAGCTTTGTACCAGGTATCATGTTCGGATCAAATGTAGGGATTGTTGCATGGAAGTGAACGAAAGAGGGTGGAAGACAAGTTCAAGCTCAAAACCCAAGATATAAATGAAAGAGGACTAGCCTAAAGCGATCGAGTTCATAGGACAACACTTCAAGATAATGCACTTCAAAGCTGGGACAAAAGAAAGAAAATTCAACGATCTAGATATAAGAATTATCTCAAGATCAAGACTTCATCAAACAAGGATATGGGACAAGTCCAGATTTAAAGGAGTCCGTGGGCAAGTTCAAGGATTTAATACATGGACATGCATATGTCCCTATGCAAGTCAGCTTTCACTTAAATAAAATAAGGACTATCTTTAAAGCAGATCAACTTGTCCCTATTCACATCAATTTTCCATAAGGATCAAGTAAGTACACCAAGGAATTTTTTGAGGATGATTCTAACACTAAAGTTAGCATTGGAACATGGACAAGGACATAAGGACAAGTTTGAGGTCTAGAGCAAGAAAGAGTTCAAGGACAAGATTCCCATCAAGGGAATGATCCTAATGATGATTGAGTCATCCAAGGAAATGAATTGAGGAAGATTTAATGTGCCAAGGAAAATGTTCATGTGTTTAAGGGATTGCCACAAGGATCAAGTTCGAAGGACGAAGAATTCCAAACAATGAAGGTGGAAATACCAAGGGTTCAAGCATTACAAAGTCCAGCCATCCAAGAGAATATGTCCAAGAACGATGAAGAATTCCTAAGGATAGGGAAATGAAATTAAGATAAAGATTGCAAGAAGCCTTCCTAGTATTCACATGAAGGAACTTAATGAATTTTTACTTAAGTTCATTAATTTTGCTAAAAGGGAGAAAGAGAAAAGAGGCATGCATGTTCATAATGGTCCTCGAGCCTTTGAATTTTATCATTGGCTAATTTTGTGGTGTTTCATTTCTATTGGCTACTTTTGGTTGCCCTAATTAGGGTTTGTAATGTATTAATCTGGGCCATTGATTACATATCTATCTTGGTCGTTCATTGTAATTGGGGCTCCTATATAAACCCCACTTCTCTCATTTGTAAAGGACTTGTTGGAGAATTGTTGCTAAGATAATGCTAAATTTGCCCTATTTTTCATTGGCGTGCCTTGCATGGTGAATTGTTGTGATCAAGTTTGTATTATTGCATGGTGATCCATATTCCTCACTTAGATTAGGATTTCATTTCATGTTGTTTACAAGTAGTTAGTTGGATGAAAGTAATTGTGGATGTTTACTTGATTGACTCGACAAATTCGGGCCAGTAGCCTCTTGTTGATGGTAGGAGTGCCTTGTGTGGTAAGGCGATGAATCGAAGCACTTAATTTCAATTGATATTGAATCTTTAGTTTGCATCCATTTGATGGGATTGAAGAGGAGATATTGATTTGAAAACTATTCAAGTGTTCCTTAGAAGCTTGCACTAGATGGGTGGAGTTGCTGACGAGATCGCATCTAGTAGATGAAGGTCCCAACCGATGCTGAGAGGGGAGGGGTGAATCAGCACCCACTAAAACTTAAGTAACAAAATCTGATATAATCTAACTAAAACTATATGCAGAATGAACTCTATCATAGAAATAGCTATCACACAATCAAGCAGTAAATAACACCAGATTTATCACATCGAAACCCATATCGAGAGAAAACCACAGTGTGAGGAAACCTCACAAATTTTGCACTCTTCTGAAGTGCGCCCTGTAAGGAGCCTTCCCTATTAAAGGATACAAACGCACTGTTAGATGTGACCCGGTTAAGGGATTTAAGAAATAAGGCTTGTTAGAACCTTCTTGGTAGAGGACTTAAGACATCTACACAAATGTCACCCGATTAAGGGATTTCATATAAAGGACCTGTTAATGTCCACCCAAATACTGGGATTTAGCTATTGCAATTGTCAGAGAGCAATAGAGGGTTTGATCTTTTAGAAATGGCTTTGTTGAGCCTGATAAGATCGTCGTGTTTCTCAATTGAGAGTCATCACTAGTCACTGCAGGTATGCTCTCCTTTCGGATGTCGTGCTTCCTTACACACACTTCTTTTCTTCTTCTCTTCACCTTTTCATAGCTTCTTTCAGCTTACAAGTTCACTCTTTTTCTTTGGCAAAATGAAGGCAAACAATATTCTTCACAGGCTGAAGAATATAGTCTTCTTTACCTTTCCGCTTTTCACATGCACGACCTATTTAAAGATCTCCTTCGGATCCATCACCCAGTGGAGTCTCAGTTCACTGAGGAAACATCCGATGCATGCCATGTGCTTTTTCCGCTTTATGAAGGAAATGACAGATGCGTGCCAAAAGCTTTCCTTCACTAAAGATTTCTACATGTTTTAATCATAGGTACAGGACTCAGCGAGTCCATAGCCGAACCAGGCTTGCCGAGGCAAAGTGACCCAGCAAGATGACTTGGCCGAGTCCTAGGACTCAGTGGAATCGCTGAGTCCCATGGCCTCGACTCGAACACGTCCAATCATGTTCCAAAAAGCAAAAAATAAAAAAATTTAATTGTTTTTAAGATTTTTCTTGGTAATATGTTGTCATACCTAGTCATTTTTTCAACTCCGGGGCAAGAGGATTCAGCAGTGTTATTTCCCACAACCTGTCCTGGCTTTTTGAGGGCAAATTGAAGCTAGAACAAGGATTTTCTAATGATTCTAAGACCTAAAAAGGTCATTCCATCATTTGCAAAGACTTAGAGGAGAGGAAAAAGGCTTGGACAAGAATATAGGGGTTTTAGAAAATAGATTAGCAAATCGATTGGTTAGAGCGTGAGGAGACCCAGTGGAGGACCCTAAGGCTGAGAGTGAGGGGTCTGAGGATGATGATGATTATGAGGAGGATGAGGATGATGAGGGTGCCACTGAGGTTGAGCCTCAGACACAAGGACAGAAGATGGCTGCAAAATATTCCATGACCTATCTTAGGCGTACACATAGGAAGACATAGGGCCTTAGTCTTCTAAGCTCTAGCTTTTATTTTGATATATGTTTTGAACTTTTCCTTCCATGGATTTCATATTCCATGAATATTGTAGACTTTTGACAATGACACGTTATATTTCAGATTTCTAATGTGTTATATAGTAACTAGTTTAACAGTTAACTTATTTCCTTCATAAATTCACATTTATACTTATGTGATCAATGTAAACTTGTTTATGTGTGCAAAGTAACTTCTATTTATCTCAATTATTGTGTCTTTAATGTTAATTGACTGAATGATGCATGAAAAAAAATTTAAATCCTTAAAAATCTTTGAATTTCTTAGGTTTTTCAATTTGCCGCGTTCGAGCGCTGAGTTCGAGTCTTGTAACTATGGTTTTAATGCCACAAACTTCGGCATTAAAACCTTCAATTGCGTCTTGCACCGATCTTCTTGATAACACAAAGTCATCTGGCTTTTGTGCAACAAATCCTGGTCAAAGAGTCACACAACTCTTTGTCGACTGTGACTTTCCCTGGTTCATCACTCTTGATGAAATCTTCACTGATCGGTTTATATCCTTAGGTTGTGCACAAGTAAAAACCTTCACCTGTCACCATTCCTTCCTCTGTCTGTACTGGTTGCATCCTTGGTTCCTCGATTCCTGTTACCGGTTCCACCTTCCTTGGTTACCGATTGCTCTGATGATCAGTTAGAGCTTTATTAGTAACAGAGACAGTGCCTCCTCTTTCTCACTGTGTCACTAGTCTCCAAACCAGTCTCCCCTTGCGCTTATTATTATCAATTGTACCTGACCTGTCCTTGGTTCCTGACTGAACACTGGGCATCCCTTAGTCATAAATGACAACACCTCTTTGCCAATCAATTACAATACCAGTTTGTTATGTACCGGTTACATTCTTACCGATTAATGCCAACAATCTCCCCCTTTGGCATTGATGGCAAAACATTACCGATCAAACCACATTCTGGTCCACATCTTCACCAGTCATAATTTTCCACTTTGACAATAATGCCAAAGGCTAGTTAGATGACTACCTTTATGAAGCCTACTCACCCTTTGAGCAATCATCCTTCGTCACCAATCCTGTTAAAATGAGGTTGAATCCTCTGTTGACACACAATGGATTAATGAACATCTTTGTCTTGTTACTGAAGATCGGGAAGGGGCATTACTCCTAATTTACCTCTAAGGCACTCAAAGGTACTCCTCAGTAAAGGCTTTGTGAATATGTAAGCAACTTGTTCTTTTGTAGGAACATATTCCAATTTTACTTCTTTATTCTGCACTTGCTCTCTCAGGTAGTGGTACTTTATAGCAATGAGCTTTGTTTTCGGAGTGCATGATAGGATTTTTAGATATGTTTATTGCACTTGTACTATCACAGTAAATTGCAATCGATTCAAGTATCGATTCTTGGATTCCTTCCAATATCTATTTGATCCAGATCACTTGTGTGCAATTGATTGCAACAACATACTTAGCTTCTGTTGTGGACTGTGAAATGGAGTTCTGCTTTTGACTCGTCCATGACACAATCCTTTCTCCAAGAAAGAATGCACCTCCACTTGTGCTCTTTCTATCATCAATATTACCATCCCAATCTGCATCAATGAATAGCTTGATCTCGAAACCTCCTTTGTGGGGAAACCATAGGCCATACTCCTCACTACCCTATAGGTATCTGAAAATTCTGTTCACTGCTATTAAATGTCTCTTTTGGATTAGCAGAGAATCAGGCTACTATGCCTACTGCATGTTCAATATCCGGTCTACTATGCACAATGTAATGACCCTTACCAATAGGCCACTAAAAACCACTAATACTAAACTGAGAAATTTCGTCAAACACTTTCCCTGCAACCTGAGTTTGCTGATGTCTGCTTGTTTTGATTTGACTGTTTGGCACCAATGATGTTTTAATGATTGCAAATGATTGCTAAGTAACTACTTGAAAAGCCAAATGATAAGCAACTTCTTTAGATTTCTTTTTCAATGCAAATACATGAAGTTCTGATGTGAAAAGTACTCCTACAGCCATGTGGCATTTTCACAAACAGTTGGTATGCAACCTATATTCTGATAAGCACAACTACAGCCATTGACATTATGTCAAATAGTTGGGATACAACTGAATACCCAATACAAATGCTCACTAAATGATGTAAGAACAGTACCCAAGCAATGATGTGTTTCAAGATTGTAATTGTTTTGAGCATCAAGTACAATTGAGAAAACAATACCAATATTGAAATGAACATTAACAGCACTAATAATAACATTCAGAGATTTCAACCACTTGGCACCTTACAATGACTATATCAACAAAGAGAAACTCTCCTATTAATGCAATGATTAATTTTCCCAAGACTGATTTCTATGACTGAATTCTGAGAGTATAATGGGCTGTGACAACTATGTCAAATTCAGATTTCAACAATGAACTACGGTAATGACCAAACCATAGAATGCACTTCACTAAATCAATCCAATTACAATGAGAAATAACAGTGACTGTTCAAAGGAATTTTGGACTGCTATATAGTGACTGTACTTATGCAGATTTTTACCATTTTGGTACCCAAAACATCAATATCAAACAATGTATAAAAACCTGGAAATGCTGCACCAAATGTTGATCAAATCGATGATGAAGTATGCTGATGTAGACACCTCCAATTGCACCCGAACTGATCCCAATTTACAGCTGATTGTAGATGGCTGCAATTCTGTTTTTTTGCTTTGCTTTTTCGGGTCTGCTTTTTCGGACTGCTTTTTCGGATTTGCTTTTTCGGACTGCTTTTTCGGATCTTCTTTTTCGGACTGCTTTTTCGGATCTGCTTTTTCGGATTGCTTTTTCGGACCTGCTTTTTCTTCCTCTTACAACCAAAACTCAAACCCTCAGGTAAATCTGAGGATTCCAAATAAGCTCAACATGAAATGGCTGAATACCACTTCCAATGTGCAACCCTTCAGAAGATATCTCACTTCCTCAGTTATGCAAATCCAAGGGAGTTTTCGTTCCCAAAGATCTAATGAAAATTTGTAGACCAAATGACTACAAATTGCTCCAATATGGAACAGTTGAATAATCCTCAAATCAGCTTGTCTAAATGAATGCCCAAGCCCCCTATTTATTCACTTTTTGAGAAGTTACTAAGAACTTCTAGAAGCATCCATTATAAAATCCCATTATAATGCACTTTTATAATAATATAACTTTATAAAATAAAAACTGCAACTCAACTTAAAATTATAACATGTGGGGCCCGCATAACTCATAATAATAAAAATAAGCTCTAAATCACTTCTCCAAGAGCAAATACGACCACTGATCTACAAAATGACTCTCTCCACATTGCCACCAGTCTACGAGAGCTTGTGATAGACTGATCCGGCATGCTAAACGATGTCAGCCAAAATGGGGACATGACAATCCACCCTTCCTGAAACTGCTTGTCCCCAAGCAATGATTGAGCAATAAACCAATCAATCCACCTAGATCCCAAATGTAGTCATGAACTGTACTGCTGTCAACCAACGCAAGCTCCTGCAATATCCTCTGCAATATAACCAAGAGGAATCCATGAATGAATCGTGAACCACTGCTCAACTGAACTCCAACTCCATGACTGCCACAATCAGGAACCCACGAGACACCAATTCTGAAAATATCAGAACCCAAGTAAAAACAACTCAAACTGCCAACACAGTAAATACCATCAATGCATCCCACTGGCCTACGCAGAGCGCACAATCCAACTCTGCAATAGTGGTGAACACTCCCGAATGAAACTGCACCAAGTATGGAAAATCCACACACTATACAACTCCTGCAGTCAACACAACTCTGCAGATCACCAGCCACTGTCCCATAACTATAACTCCCATGCACCGCTGATGGCGAATAGTCATCACTTGATAGATAGCAAGAACTAGAACCCAAACCAAATCTGACGGCCATCAACTCCTCAACGCAAGGATCAAATGCAAACTAATGAACATACCCTGCAGTATAATGCTGATAAAAAGAACCACCCTCGGTCAACAGCTCACCATGCACAGGTGATACAACCCACTGCGACTGATCACCAGCTAAGTCAAGAGTTGTCATAGCCAAAGGAGTAGAATCAATAACAACCACTGAAGCAACACTCCCAAACTCCTGCTCAAAGTCATGTACTCTCAAGCTATCGACCGCATAACCTATCGCCATGTTATGCCCATCACAACTCTCATCTCGTGGCGTCAAACCATCCCATAATTGATGACAAACACTAGAGCCCAAATTACATCTCCGTATCATCATCTCATCAACATATGGATCAAAAGTAAACTAATGAGCATACCTCACAGTGTAAGTCCGATAGAATGTGTCAATCTCAGTCAGTGGCTCAGACTGCAATCCAGATGAAACTAACTGCAACTGATCACTAACCAAGCCCGAACCAACTACTACCTCCCAAGACACCTCCAAAGGAGTAGTATCACAAACAGGAACCAAGCCAACTGCCGGCTCACCAACATCAAACATGATCCCTGGTACAACATCACTAGTCTCCATGCCATCAGTAGTAGAGACCTCCGCCAAGTCAAACATACCACAATGCTCAGCGCCTAACTCCACTAAACCTGACTGTAGTGGAAATGAACTCGATGTGCCAATGCTAGTATCGAGGACAGATATATCCTCATCTCCACTGCCTCTATCAATCTCGACCATGGACATCCTTGAATCACCAGACACCACAACCCGTGACTGTACAGAATCTGGTAAAGACTGTAGTCGCTCTAACTCCATGGTCACCTCAACCAAATGAAACTGTGACTCCTCGAAAGCCAACTGTGTACTCTCAAGAATCTCAGAAGTCACCTCGAGCTACTGAGTAAGCTCACTCACCTCATCTTTCTTGACTAGTAATGCATCATATGCTGTACTGCCCCACTCCATAAGATAATCTCTATCAGCTAACAACTGCATATAATTCTGTCTCAAAATCCGGATAGCCTCCCATAAAGAGTGGATCTCTGTCAAGGAAAGATAACTGCCTCCCTGCTCGTCACTAGTAGGAGAACCCCATCCGTAAACTGCTAACAACTGACGAGCAACATCGAAATGCTGGCAAGCGATAGCAATGTCTCACTCACTAACTCTTAGCTGACTCGACACGTGATGGCGCTAGCTAGACTGTCTCCTACAATCCTCCTCTGACGCATTGTCGAAGGGGGTATCCTCAAAACCACTGATCTCTGGAGTACTACTATCCATACTCTGCGAATCAACTCCAAAGCTCATACCAACATACGGAGCATCAAAAACTGTAGCATCACTGCCCAACTCCGCTGTAACAAATGAATCTGCCGAGGAAGCTAAATCGTCAAAACTGTCTGCAATAGACTCCTCGATGTCATCAAGGCCAGTGCGATCCTGGGACTCATCTGTAATCACTAACACCTCAGATGTGCCTAAATTATCACAAACCCACTGCACCCTGAGTGGTCGACTGGAAATGTACACTACTCCTAACATCGGTGTATAAAGACTAATACCAACATCTGACAAGCTGCTGGTATGAATGAGAACAACACCGTGTAATCTGCTAATCAAATCCATGATAGCACTCAAACAATCACTGCTACCAATAGATGATAAAGATCTCCAGTCAACAGAATCCCAAAAGCCAATGTAACAATCCTGAGTCCTCATCCGTAAACTGGAACCGACTGACACCTCAAGCAAAATCCGTACCTGAGTAGCCTGCTCAATCCCAATATCAGTTGATCCCACATCCATGTCTGCCATAATTGACACTATCCCTGAATCCTGGATGCAAGGTGAACTCTCACAACTATCGACAACCACATGTGATCCGCATGTCACAGAAAGCTGAGTATCAGGTGTGTAAGATGAAGTTGAACTCAACTCCACGCCATACCCATCCACGTCTCTCTGAGTCCTGTAATGCCAATGGAGTACTCAACAAAGAGGCTCGAGTGTCCTCGAACTCTCGAGAAAGCCTGCCAACTTCCTCCTTCCTCCTCAAGGCATCTAAATGATCTCTCGCAAGGCTAAGAAGATGGTCAAGATCTGAAAGAAGATGTAAATAACTCATCTTCATCGCTCCCATTCCTTCCCTGATCGCCTGTAAGTCAACACAAGAAGACTCTGCCTGAACTCCCTTATGTCTGTCCTGTAACTGAATCATCCGGATGTGATCCTCTATCATCTCCCGCATCCTGTCATGATGAGATAATGAAGTCACAATCCCATCCTCACTTACCCTAAGCTGACTGGACAAAACATGTGAAGTACTATGTGCCTCAACCTCGTGTGATGTAGCATCTAACTGTGTCTGATACTCTCTATCAGCAAAGTCCTGAATACTCAATGTCTGCTCATCGCTGATAGGTATCTCATCATCATGCACAACAACCTCCTCACAATCATCATCTGAATCCACTGCGCTGTAGTTACTATTTTGAGCACCTGTGACATCATCAAGACCAACTGTACCACAATCACTGTCAGTGTCACTCATGCCATCCGGTGTGCCTGTGATATCACCTTCTGATGCAACTGGCTCAACCTGTACAACATCTGTAACCACTTCTGCCTGTGAAGATGATGCAGATAAAGCATTACGTGAAGATGTGCTAACATCTCCCAATACCGGATCAGCATGTCTGTCAAATTCATCATACAAGTTTCTGCCTGTCATAGGGAAGGTACTTCGATCCTTAGGCCTATTAATCAGGCTCTTTAACCACGTGCATGCCATAGGTGACACATTCCTCTCTTTGGTCCAAACATGCCATAAATCTTCTGCCAAAAGTTTAGAAATTTCATCCTTCTCCTCAAACAAGATTGTGAACATGATGAAGTGCATTGATGCTAATACATCGCTACAATGAAACTTATCCAAAATATTCCAAAATGTGTTAAACATTCTGCGAATGTCATCAATACAACCTATTTACAACATAATGTTTTCAAACCTACACCATGCAAATACTTCAAGTAATCTTGCCCTCTTTGTGAAATGAGGGTCCCTGATGTCATCCAACCCTTCGGAGCTTTTCACCATGGCATGAAGTACCTCTCTCATAATCTGATCATCATAAGAATTAAAGCCAGCTATTATCCTCATGATTTCACTAATGCAAGAGAGAGCTGCAAGTCTTACCACCTCATCATGATGTCTCAATAATCGAGGCTTCACCAAAGAACCAAATACTGGAGATAAAGTTGTTTGCATAGCATAGGAATCTGACTGATCAACCTTGCCTAAATAAGTTTCCAACTCCTCCAAAGTTCTTAGGAGGTCCTTTGTTCGCTGAAATGGACGATCTAGTTTCTTCAATGCAGTGTGCATTTTCTCTTTCAATTCCTTGTCTCCTGTTAAAGCCATGCTGACAATTGAATTCAATCTTAAATAACCCAATCAGGTTGGTAGGAAACCACTCTGATACCACTGTAATGACCCTTACCAATAGGCCACTAAAAACCACTAATACTTTACTGAGAAATTTCGTCAAACACTTTCCCTGCAACCTGAGTTTGCTGATGTCTGCTTGTTTTGATTTGACTGTGTGGCACCAATGATGTTTTAATGATTGCAAATGATTGCTAAATAACTACTTGAAAAGCCAAATGATAAGCAACTTCTTTAGATTTCTTTTTCAATGCAAATACATGAAGTTCTGATATGAAAAGTACTCCTACAGCCACGTGGCATTTTCACAAACAGTTGGTATGCAACCTATATTCTGATAAGCACAACTACAGCCATTGACATTATGTCAAATAGTTGGCATACAATTGAATACCCAATACAAATGCTCACTAAATGATGTAAGAACAGTACCCAAGCAATGATGTGTTTCAAGATTGTAATTGTTTTGAGCATCAAGTACAATTGAGATAACAATACAAATATTGAAATGAACATTAACAGCACTAATAATAACATTCAGAGATTCCAACCACTTGGCACCTTACAATGACTATATCAACAAAGAGAAACTCTGCTATTAATGCAATGATTAATTTTCCCAAGACTGATTTCTATGACTGAATTCTGAGAGTATAATGGGCTGTGACAACTATGTCAAATTCAGATTTCAACAATGAACTATGGTAATGACCAAACCATAGAATGCACTTCACTAAATCAATCCAATTACAATGAGAAATAACAGTGATTGTTCAAGGGAATTTTGGACTGCTATATAGTGACTGTACTTATGCAGATTTTTACCATTTTGGTACCCAAAACATCAATATCAAACAATGTATAAAAACCTGGAAATGCTGCACCAAATGTTGATCAAATCGATGATGAAGTATGCTAATGTAGACACCTCCAATTGCACCCGAACTGATCCCAATTTACAGCTGATTGTAGATGGCTGCAATTCTATTTTTTTTGCTTTGCTTTTTCGGGTCTGCTTTTTCGGACTGCTTTTTCGGATTTGCTTTTTCAGACTGCTTTTTCGGATCTTCTTTTTCGGACTGCCTTTTTGTTTTGCTTTTTCGTTTTGCTTTTTCGGATTGCTTTTTCGGACCTGATTTTTCTTCCTCTTACAACCAAAACTCAAACCCTCAGGTAAATCTGAGGATTCCAAATAAGCTCAACATGAAATGGCTGAACACCACTTCCAATGTGCAACCCTTCAGAAGATATCTCACTTCCTCAATTACGCAAATCCAAGGGAGTTTTCGTTCCCAAAGATCTAATGAAAATTTGTAGACCAAATGACTACAAATTGCTCCAATCTGGAAAAGTAGAAGAATCCTCAAATCAGCTTGTCCAAATGAATGCCCAAGCCCCCTATTTATTCACTTTTTGAGAAGTTACTAAGAACTTCTAGAAGCATCCATTATAAAATCCCATTATAATGCACTTTTATAATAATATAACTTTATAAAATAAAAACTGCAACTCAACTTAAAATTATAACATGTGGGGCCCGCATAACTCATAATAATAAAAATAAGCTCTAAATCACTTCTCCAAGAGCAAATACGACCACTGATCTACAAAATGACTCTCTCCACATCGCCACCAGTCTACGAGAGCCTGTGATAGACTAATCCGGCACGCTAAACGATGTCAGCCAAAATGGGGACATGACACACAATATACTGTAACTTGCCAATCATTGACCGATACAATGTCTCATTTACATCTTTTACATCATCCTCTTTTGATAACTTTAGGTTAGTTATGATTAGTGTGCCAACCAGTCTGGATTCTTCTAGCCCAAAGGATTTAAGAATTTATTTAACATACTTGGACTAAGAAATAAAAATACCTTCTTTTAGCTAATGGACTTGCAATCCAATGAAGAATTTTATAGCTCCAATCATGGGCATTTCAAATTCTTTCTTCATCTCCTCAGCAAAGTCTTTGCTCATTTTGTCATCTCCTCCAAAGATGATGTCATCCACAAATATTTCAGCAATCAGGTTTCCTTCTTTGCCAGTCTTGAGGTACATATTATTGTTATCTCTTGTTCTTGTGAATCCTATGGTCAGGAGGTATGAGTGTAACCTTTCATACCAGGCCCTTGGGGCTTGTTTCAGCCCATAGAGTGTTTTTTCTAGTTTACAGACCATACCGCTTTTCTCTGTGGATGAAAAGTCTTCTGGCTGTTTGATGTAAACTTCCCCCTACAATATACCATTCAGGAATGCAGACTTTACATCCATCTGGTATACTTTGAACATTTTATGAGCAACATAAGCGGGTAGGATTCTCACTCCTAGTTTGGCCACAAGTGCAAAGGTTTCACCATAATCTAGTCCTGCCTCCTTTGTAGACTAATCTTGCTTTGTTCCTTACCACCTTTCCTTCTTAATTTAATTTGTTTCTGTAGACCCGCTTGGTCCCAATGACATTCTTGTCCTGTGGTGTAGGAACAAGAGTCCATGTTTCATTCTTCTTAATTTTCTCAATCTCTTCTTTCATTACCTTGACCCAGTTCTCATCCTCTAGAGCCTCTCTGATGGTTTTGGGCTCTATACTTGAAAGTAAGCAGATATTTCCCCTTGCCTTTCTCCTAGTTAGAATACTTGCATGTTTGTCACCAATAATGTTATCAGTGGAGTGATATGTGACATACCTTGGCAAAACCAGTCGATGTTCCCGGTCAATATCTTTCGGTTCAACAATATCTCCAACATGGTTATGAACAATTTCTTGTTCATCATCTTGAGTTAGGCTTATGTTCTGATCCCTTCCTTGCTCAGGTACATTACCCTACTCCAAGGGTTTGTTTACCTATTCTTCTTCATCAACAACAACCATTTCATTAAAGTCCAAATGATTTTCAACATCATGTTCTTGGTGACTGTCGGAATTATCATTACTGATCTTTTCGTTTGGGTCAGAATATTCATCTATCTTTACATTGATACTTTCCACTATTTTTCCTATCCTCTTATTCAAACACTAGTAGGCTTTACTTTTTGGGGAATAACCCAGAAATATGCCTTCATCACTTTTTGGCTCAAACTTACCAAAGTAAACATCTCTTTTGATGTAACAGTTGCTACCAAAAATTCTGAAATAGACTACACTAGGAGTGTGACCAAGCCGCAACTAGTAGGGAATCTTACTGGTTCCTTTCTTAACTTGAACTCGATTCAGTGTATATATTGTAGTGCTGATAGCCTCTCTCCAGAAGTGATGGGGAAGATCCTTCTGAATCATTAGAGTTCTAGCACAATCAATCAACGTCCTAATTCTTCTTTTAGCGACTCCATATTGTTGCGGGGTTCTTGGTGCAGATAACTGCCTTTTTATCCCCTGTTCCTCACAGTAGTGAGTGAACTCTTGAGAGGTGTACTCACCTCCTCTGTCTGATCTCAAACACTTCAAGCTTTTACCGGTCTCCTTCTCCATTTGAGCCTTATAGATTTTGAACATGCAGAAGGCCTCTGATTTTTCTCTAAGAAAGAGTGTCCACATCATTCTTGAAAAATCATCTACAAAGAGCATGAAGTACCTATCTCCATAGTACCTCTTTGTCCTCATAGGTCCACACAAGTCTGTGTGTATGAGATCCAGCACGTTTACTACTAAAGCTTGTTCCTGTCAGTTTTCTGAGGTTCACACAAGTCTGTGTGTATGAGATCCAGCACCATAACTTCACTTATATATGTATCCAAGAGGTGTCTTCTCAACAAGGTAAGGTAGCCGACTGGCATAAGCAAGTCGACCTTTAATAATTATTGATTATCCATAGCAGGTCGGTTCTTGTTACCATTTCAACATTAAGACATGCAAGTCGTCCCTCTTTATTTAATATGCAAAACGACTCTCTTTATTAAATACATATTTAATAAGCAAGTCGTCCCACTTCATAACAAATATAATATCCAATTTTAGGTCATCCCTCTGAGATGGATTATTTATTATTATTCTCAGTGCATTGATCTTTCCAAAAAGGCCACAAATATTAACAATCACTTAGAGACCTATGCTATTCATTCATTGGATATTGACTTTGCAAATATGAATGATTTGGCAATGTAGGCTCTTCAACTACTTCTAATCAAACAAATTGCAGAGAGACAAGGGTTTAAGAAGCTTATCTAACTCTACAATTTAAGAGATTATTGATAGTGAGATGAGACTCTAACCAATCCTTGCTTCAACAAATCAACTACGCAAAGGAGGGTGCTTGCTTATAAGGATGCGTGAATGATTTTCATATTGTCAATACTCATTTAAATACCCAATGAGGGTGCAATCCAAATGAATATCTCCAATTGAAATTAAATGCTTGCAATAAGGCTCCAACAAACCTTACGCTGATACTTGCAATCAACAAGTATCAAAAATATGGAGACTAGCTTCACCATTAATCACCAATCCTTGCTTCAACAAATCAACTACGCAAAGGAGGGTGCTTGCTTCTAAGGATGCGTGGATGATTTTCATATTGTCAATACTCATTTAAATACCCAATGAGGGTGCAATCCAAATGAATATCTCCAACTGAAATTAAATGCTTGCAATAAGGCTCAGACAAACCTTATGCTAATACTTGCAATCAACAAGTATCAAAAGGTATGGACACTAGCTTCACCATTAATTACCAATCAACAATATCTTGCATTCATCTACTTCTACTTCTACTCAACATAAATGAAATCCTACTCTAAGTGAGGAGATGTAGAAACCATGAAATACTCCAAAACATGACAAATATTCACCATGATAATAACAATGAAGAAGGAAAATTTTTGGTAGCATTATAGCAATAATCTCTCCAAATTTGCCTCTACTCTACTATAGTTCTAATGAATTACAAATGAGGAGGCCTTTCCTTTAATAGTTGCCCAATTACAATGAATGGCCAAGATTATGCTAGCACAACCCTAATGTAGTGACCTCTTATAAGCATTAAATGCTAATCCAATTACAATGAAGCACCTCCTTGTGGGCCAATGAAAAAATTACATTTCTTTGAGAACCAATGAGAAAATTGATTAGGTAGAGGCATTAGATGCCCTTCAATTATAGACTTTTAATAATTCGATTGGATGCTCTTGGACAAATGAAATTGGAATTTTTTGATTGGTTGAAGATGAGTGGGTGCCACCTCAATATACTTATCTTGTGGACTTGATCGATTCAACTTCTCCATCATTATAGAGAAGTCTTTGTATCTCTAGCAATATTTCTTGGTACTCAATATATTCAACCCTTTGATTGATTGTGATGCCCATATTCCCAAATTGCTTTATCTTCATGAATTTCCTCCATCCTTTGAAGTTCTTCATCTTGAATTACTTGAATTTTTGAATTTGCTTGTACTTGAAATCTTGATGTCTTAACCTTCATCTTGCTCTAGTAGAAGTGATGTAGGTGTTTAATGTAGCTGGATGTTTCTTATTGATCTTGCATTTTTGGAGGAAATTCGAGCTTGTGATGATTTCCCTTTGCTTTGCACAATTTGTTCTTTGTATTTTATCTTGATAATCTGAACATAGAATTTGGATTGACATCTTCACTTTGGCCTTACCCTCGAACCATCTTCTCGTTTGTCCTTTGATGAATGACTTTCCATTTGTAGATACTTGAGTTCTTGAATTCTCCATCAGCATCTCCATCCTTCAATTCACCGTGCAAGACAAGAAAGAGACTTCATGTTAAATCTGCAATATGACAAGAATGGGTAAAACTAAAACATTCTTAAGAGTAAGCAATCCTTCAAACACATAATTTCAAATTAACATGAAAGTTGCCTAAAGGGAATTTCAGCAAAACAACTTTACTTCTGATTTCCTGAGCCTAACATCATCTGATTTCTTCTCATATATTTCTTATTAAGGCCCACTTGATCAAGGATTCTCACTGAAATAGAGAGGCGAATTGCATTTTGAACTTGACTTGCAAGCGCAGGAGAGGGCAGAAATTAGGGGGTCCAAGTACATTGTACTTGGGATGTTCGGATTCTGATCTCTCCAAATACAAGGCTGTACATGAGGAGGTCGGATTCCGACCTCTCCAAGTACAATCTGATTCAAACACTTCCCTTTCTTGCATTTCCTTTTACACTTCAGATCTTTCCCTTGCTTGGAATAAAATGATTTGGATTAAGTTTCAGTTTAAACTCTGAGATTAAATCATGAGTTTATGCATTAAAGATCTGATTCTCATGCCCTTGATGGATAAATTGCCCTCTCTACCAGCTTAGATCAGACTTGACATAGTTGGAAACATTCACTTTTATGCTGGAAATCATTATGAAGTCAAAATGCATCCTCTTCTTGAGGGTGGAAATTTGGGGGTTGAAGTACAAGCTAGTACTTGGTGAGGTCGGAATCCAACCTCTCCAAGTACCAGCTCCATGTTGCCTTTGAATTGAATCCCTATGTCTTCTTGTCTTCAAAACAACACTTATACTTTAAAACTCCTTCAATGTGATGATTTTGATGTTGATTTCACTTTGAATTTCCAGACATGATCATGTATTTTCTCCTTGGTTGCAGATCTGATTTTGGTTTCATGGAAGAGTTGATCTTCAACCTACTTGAATCAGATTTATTTTGGTGAGGAATCCAGATTTACACCTTGAAACCTTCATATTTCAATGCAAGAAGTCACACGGAATCAAAATTAGATCAGTATTAGGGGATGGAATTTTGGGGTGCCAAGCCCCAGCTTGTACTTGGGGAGGTCGAATTCCAACCAGTCAAAGTACAAGGCTGTACATGGGGAGGTTGGATTCTGACCTCCCCAAGTACAACTCTCATTTACACTACCCCCAGTTGCAGCTTTCCAAAACGTAGTTTGCCTAATGCAATTTCATGAATTCACCCCTCCTTTCATGATTTTCATACTCATTCACTCTCCAAAAGATTTCAAGACTTCATGTTTTCCTGTTCCAACTTTGGCTTATGGTTGCATCTTGTCTTGCATTCTCATGTTGACTCCACACCAAATTGTGGTCTCCATTTTCATCTTGATTTCAACTCTCCATTTCCACTATACTTCCTTCTCTCTTGGTGACTAGATCTCAAACTTAGATCAACTTTTCCTCCATCTTAAAAACAACTTTTTCTAGGACTTGGCCAAATGTTGGATGTCTCGCTCACAACTCCCATCTTCTTAAATGTCTTGACTTTTGAGAAAACATGACTTGCACCTAAAGTTGTTCAAACTCATCTCATTGTGTTGGAGATTCTGAAATTGCCACTAGCTGAAGCTCTCTAAGGCACCTACCCTACTGCCAAGCAAAAAGAGGGGGTCCCCATTTGCTATGGGGCAATGGAGTGAAAAGGCACAACAGGTAGATCCACTATTTAGGAGAATGGTTATATCTTTTCCTTACACAATTCCTTTACTCAAAAGTTGTCTTTGTTAGATCCATCCAATGTTGCTAGGGTTCCAATTTTCTTTGTGCAAGATAGTGGCTTGGCATCATTAAGTGAATCATCGTCTTCACTATTAATGTTTTCATCATCATCATCATCTTCACTATTTGGACTTGCCTCAATATAGTGAATTTGTCCTCTGCCCATACACTGATGTCCAGGTGCCCAAGGTTCCTTGCAAGTGAAGCATAACTTTTTCCTTAGTTTTTTCCTTGTTTCCTCATCCATCTTGAATCTTCTTAGTGTCTCTTTGTTTGTGGAGAGGTTAGTTTGTTCCTTAGGTTTTAATGTCTCTTTTGGTGGAGTCTTAATCTTAGTACTACCTAGATCCATGTCCCTTGATTTTTTATAGCTTCTTGTAGGGTGCTTGGGTTTAGAGCCTTGACCCAACCTTTGAGAGGGTCCATTAAACCTTCCATGAACAAGACTATCAAGCACCTTTCAAATATATCCATTACCAAATCCAAAACTCTTTGGAACTCCACAATGTAGTTTTCAATGATCCACTTTGTTTGATTTGAGCTAGCTCTTTGAAATGTAGTTAAGGATGTTTATTATCAAACCTCTCATTGGCCTTTCTGTAAATTCAACATAAGATGTGATCTTGGCATGCCCCATGGTATTCATCCCATGATACAGCCATTCATGTGCTACTCCATCTAAATGTAATGTGTACATATTTTATGTCTTCTTCCTCAGTCATTGGATTTAATTGGAAGTAGGTGTTTAACTTTTGCACCCATGATTTGGCCTTGTTTTCCCTAATCCATCAAAGTATGGAATGCTTAGTTTCCCTACCTTTCTTTTCAGTTCTGAATGACCATCCTTGTACCCTCTACATGGCAGATGCTTCATCCTTAGGTCCATATATCTCTTTAAAGACATTTCTACTTAAAATCCACTAGCTATCCAATTTTGTCTAAACTGATCTTGCAATTCCACCATTGTTGGTTATACCTCTCAAAATGTTCACTTCGGAAAGTGAAAGTTGAAATTTTAGGTCTTGAGCTAGTGGCGGGTGTTTTTCTCTTTGGGGTTCCTTTATTTGATTGTCCACCTTGCCTATTTTTACTTCCATTATTGTTGTCGGTGATAGTTATTATGTTGTGAGTTAACATATCCAATAACTGAGTCATCTTGTTTTGAGTATTGCTTGCTCCATCAAGAATTGGTCCAGCTTTCTGGTAAGGTCTCCTTCTTTGCCCATTACTTGTTTGTCTCTTGATTTTTGCCTTGACTTCTGGCGAAAGTAAGTTTTGAGTTCATTCTCACACATCAACTTGATAGGATGGCAGGATTATGAGCTTTGATACCAATTGTAATGTCCCCTTTTTGGCTATCTTGGGAATTCGGGACAATTACCTTGAATTCTCTATTCTTACTAAGATCTACAATATATGATACCACTTACGTACTTATGTAATTCATACAGTGATAAGATATTAATGATGATAGTATTTTTCAAGATAGATAGATAGATAGATAGATAGATAGATAGATATGATCACTTTATAGAATAGTTTCTCTAATAAATATCATTCCTATCTTTGATTGGACAATTTAAATATATGCTATATGAATTGATCTTGTATATATTTGCTCTTAGTGCAATATGATGATCTTTGCAATATCTGATATGACTGAATGAATATGCAAGATGATTTTATGTTCAACAGCTTTCTCTGATTTGGTAATGGGAGATGTGCAATAATCTTGACTTGTAATCGCTTATAGTGATTGAATAGCTATTTCTGATATAAACCTTCAATGTGTGCAATGTAGATATGTGACAATACCATTTACAGCAATATCTTGCTGTTTCAGATGTATAGTTATAAGCTTGCAACCAATACTGATGCTGTTTCTGATCTGATCAGTTTATCTTTGCAACTGTGGTGCCGTCTCTGATCTTGCTTTCAGACTTATGCAACCGATTAATCCCAAATGGCAAACGCTCACTTGAGCAGATGCAAAAATGGATAATTAAGGAAAGATTAGTTTTTCAATGATGTTTTGAGTGATCCATGAGAATGCATTCCTATATCTGCCTTCTTGAATGAGGAGTTGCAATGAATGAGTTAACCGCCACTCTACATAACAACTTCTTGATAACATTAGAATTATATCTTTAATCACAGCCTTTCATATGTAATTGATTCTTTAATAAGAATATTGATCAGCCTTTATGATTATTGATTATTGTCGATATCAGATTATTGCAGTTGCTGGTCCTAAATTGATTTAGAATAAAAATAAATTTTATTCGGCTGTTACTAACCAATAATTAGTTAGATCAACTTAATCTTCATGTTGTTAACAAGAATGAGTAGTCAGTTGGTAATAATGTAAGTCATCGTTCTTCTCCCTTAATTGATGCCTTTAGATTGACTTCAGCAATTTATGATGTTTGGTCTTGTTGATGTGAGATTTATTCCACTACAACATGCAAAATCAAACACTCAATGTTTCGGAATGAAACACTAAATACTCAATCCTCTCTTGATATAAGGTCATCTCTCATGCTAAGCTTGCAAAGATCGATCATGAAATGACTTTAAGGTTCCATTCAACTTTGGATAATCGCTCAATTGAAATGATGTGATTTTCTGGTAATCACTTAGAGGACTTACGTTGTTCATTCAATGGATATCAATTCTTGCAATTCTAAAGATTTGGCTTCACAATTGTCAAGGAATGTGGATCAATACAGAGAATAATAATAGTCCTATTATATATTTCAGATTGTATCTAAGACTAGATACTAAATATATTAATGCAGAGATTTACAAATATAATTATTACAGAGGATATCAAATGCTTGCTGTGGTATATAATTTTTGTTGTTATTTATTATTACCCACAGCAAGCATCAATATAAATATGTTTGCGTAGAGTCATCTCTACGTAGAGTCATGACCATACGTGGCTTATGCCACGTAGGGTCATGACCCTACGCAAACACAATAACCAATTCATTGGTATTGTGCCTTACTAATCTTGTGTTATGCTTTACTAATGAGTATCGTGTGTTATGTATTGTTATCAGCAATCAAGCATGATAACAATACATAACACACGATATATCATTATCGTGCTTGACTGCCGATAGCAGTACATAACATACGATACATTATTATCGTGCATGACTGTCGATAACAGTACATAGCATATGATACAATATTATCGTGCATGATTTCTGAGAGTAGCGTGTTTTGATGTTAACGTATCGTAAATACGTTAAGCACTGTGGAGGGTATTGAATATGCTCGGTTATATATAACAGTCATGTTATGCCATCAGTCAATAATAACATATGGTTCGATCGGTTTATACGTGTGATCTCATTTTGGATTATATATATTTCATTCTGACATATGCATGTGTTAATTACTTGTATGCTTCAATCCGAATGAAGCTATTTCTCAACACTCCCTCTTAGCAAGAGAGGATTTGAACAACACCCATTTGAATTGATTACACTCGACTTACATTTCAAAGAAATGAAAATTATCTGATCTCCGACACTTTGGGACAACAAATAAATGAAGTCTATTAGATAAAAACCTTGATCCTAGGATGACAATGAAGTCTTCAATATCACAGGTATAATTTCGAACATACATAGTCCATCTTGACACACAAATCATTATGACCTCCAACTCATTTTGGGACAACAATTCAACATAGTCTGTCATGATGATAAATCAAGAATCTCAATATCATGATATCCGGCACAGTCCAAGACAACAACTTAATGGAGTCAACCATGATATGATTGTTATCACAACACTTAGTGATCACAATTTTAGTATCAAGATATCCGGCACATTCCAGGACAGCAACTTAATGTAGTCAATCTTGATAATAGGTCAAACTATTGTTGAGGTCGTCACCTAACAATAGTAACCTTACACATATATCATATGAAAGATCATCACCTTTCATAACACACAAACATAAGTTATTGCAATAAAATATTAAAATATTCATGAATATATTCAAGTACATATGGCTGAGATTCAATCTCAAAGAGATTCAACTACAATTTAGTCATACCAAGTTTACCTCTGAAGTATTCTATTTTCAACTTGGCCAGGGGCTTGGTGAAAATGTTGGCATTTTTCTCTTCAGTGCTGATATACACCAACTTGATAACATCTCTGTCAACCATATATCTTATATAATAGTACGATATCTCTATATGCTTGGATCGATTATGAAAAACTGGATTAACTGAAAGTTTGATGCAGCTTTTATTATCACAGTGAATCATGGTGGGATTCAAGGGTTTTCCAAATAGTTCGACTAGTAACTTGCTTAGCCATACTGCTTCACGAGCTCCCATGGAAGCAGCCATATACTCAGCTTCATTGGAACTTTGAGCAACTGCAGACTGTTTCCATTTGAACCAAGATATCATAGCTGATCCAAGACTGAAACAACATCCTGTTGTGCTTTTACAATCAATAGAACTGCTTGTCCAGTCTAAATCAAAATACCCTTGTAGTTTGATTTCAATGTTCTCATACTTCAGACCAAGTCCAATAGTGCCACGTAAGTATCTCAGAATATGCTTGGCAGTCATTAGGTGAATCTTCTTAGGATCACACATTAAATGACTTAACACATTGGTAGCATAACAAATATCAGGGCGAGTGTTCACCAAGTACATGAGAGATCCAATAATTTGTCTATAATATGTAGGATCTGTAGATTTTGAATCTTTTGCATCACTTTTAAGCTTATGAGGATTTGTTTCCATTGGAGTGGATAATGGTTTACAATCCATCATTCCAAATTTGGTCAAGATATCAATGGTATATTTTCCTTGATTTAGAAAAATTTAATTCTCCTTTTGCCATACTTCTAGACCTAGGAAGTAGTGTAGAAGGCCTAGATCTTTCACATCAAATTCAGCTACAAGATCTCATTTGCATTTTGCAATAAGATGATCTTCACCTGTTATTAACAGGTCATCAACATAGAGAACTAGAATCAACATATCACCATCTAATATTTTGAAGTATATGCTAGGATGTGCTTTATTTTTGGAATATCCTAGCTTGGAGAGATAACTGTCTATCCTCTAGGAGCTTATTTAAGGTCGTAGAGAGCTTTCTTCAATTTGCTAACATGGAGATCCCTATCATTCGTAGCAAAACCTTCAGGTTGTTCTATATATACTTCTTCCTCAATTACACCATTCAAGAATGTTCTTTTTAAGTCCATTCGGTGTATCTTCCATCCTTTAGACGTTGCAATGGTAATAACGGTTCTTACAGAAGTATATCGTGCAACTAGAGAAAATGTCTCTTCGTAGTCAATTTCAGCTTTTTTGGAGAACCCTCTAGTAACAAATCTGACTTTCTGTTTTTCAATACTACCATCTGATGCATATTTGATTTTGAATAACCACTTTGAAGAGACAATTGATTTGTCTTTAGGTCTAGGTACAACATCCCAGACACCATTTTTTAATATAGATTGGTATTCTTCAATCATTGCTTCTTTCCGAGCTTGACATGATAAGGCCTCTTCAACATTTAAAGGTTCAGATTTTGAGAGTTCAGTTATGACTGCAATATAGCATGTTTGATTTCTTGTTTTCTTATTCTCTCTGAAAATTTTCATTCAGTTCTATGTTGTTTCTTCAGTCATCTTCTTGCCCACAGTGGCCTTTTTTGTTATTAGAAACTTCAGTATTTTCAGAATTAGTTGTTGGAGGTTCATTATCATCTATGATATTCTCCCTCTAATTCTCAATTGTATGATTTTCATCTAATTCTGTGATTGAATAATCTTTTATATCTAGAGATAGTTTATACACAGTATTTTCTTCAAATTTTACATCTCTACTGATTTCAATAGATCGTTATCCTGGGTTATAGACTATGTATCCTTTAGTGGTTTCACTATAGCCAACAAATATGCCTTTCTTCCTGGAGGGCTCTAGCTTGGTCTTATTTTCTTTAGGAACATGAATGTATACGGGACAACCAAATATTCTTAGATGACTTGAGTCTGGTTTATTCCCTGTAAAAGCTTCTTCAGGTGTTTTATTCTCTAAGATTGAATGAGGGCATCTATTTTGAATGTATACGGTTGTGTTTGAGGCTTCAGCCCAGAATGATATATGTATGTTCTTATCATGCATCATGGCTTTGGTGGCTTCAATGATGGTCCTATCTTTTTCTTTCTGCAACTCCATTTTGTTGAGGATTATAAGGTACAGTACACTCCCTCTTAATCCCAACAAAAATGCAGAATTCTTTAAAGTTTTCAGAGATATATTCACCCCCATTATTTGACCATAAAGTCTTGATTTTCTTCCCAATTTGATTTTCTACTAGGGCTTTAAATTCTTTGAATTTCAATAATACTTCATTTGATTCTTTAACTTTTAGGAAATATATCCAGGTTTTCCTAGAGTAGTCAACAACAAAGATCACGTAATACAAGAATCCCCTTAATGAGGGTGTTGACATTGCACCACACAAATCAGTGTGGACAAGTTCTAGTACAAATTTTGATTTATGTTTGCTTGAAGGAAACGACCCTTTTGAGTTCTTTCCTAGAGCACAACCTTTACAAATTCCATTATGTTCAAATTTTAGGTGAGGTAGACCTGTGGTGATCTTCCTTATGGTAGGTAGGGCACTTTACTGAAGATGACCTAATCTTCTATGCCAAATGTCATTACAATTTGATACTTCATGATTTAGAGCATGTTTTTTATTGTTACAAAGTTTGTATAAGCTGCCATCTCTTGTTCCTATGGAAATAGCATTCTTAATGTTGAAATTTTTAGGCCAAAGTAGAACTTTATCTTCATGAAAGGTGACACGATATCCTTGATCAGCTAGACCTGAAATAGAAACTGAATTTCTTTTGATTCCTAGTACAAATAGAACATCTTTTAATTGTAATGTAACTCCGATTCTTAATTTAATTGAACAGGTCCCGATTCCTTTCACAGGGTAGGTGGAGTTGTCACCAATTGTGACCTCTTCAGTTGAGTGTTCTTCAAAAGTTTCGAATTGATCTCTAAACCCGGTTATGTGTCTTGATGCTCTGCTATCAATTATCCAAGTGCTTTTATTTGAGTTTAGTTCACTTGATAAGGCTAGGAAAAATAGAGGATTTTCCACTTCTTTGACTTCAGCTATGGTTGCTTGAGTTTTCTTTCTTTCCGGGATAAAATCTCTGAGTGTGACCAAACTTATCACATTTGTAGCATTCGACCTTTGAGAGATCTCTGTTTTTGTGATGTCAATTATTATTTCCTCTCTTTCGTTTAAAATTCTTTTTCCTTTTGTTGTTTGTTGTAGTATGAAGTGCTTGAATATCTCCCTCTTTAGTCGGACCTATCCTTCTTTAGATTAGTTGAGATTCTTTTTTAGTGCAATCGTTCCCGAGTTGATCGAATTTAGGTAGAGATGGTCAACCACTAATGCATTAAATAAACGATTCTCAAGAAATCGGTAACCCTCTTAGGGCAATTAGGGATAGTTCTAGATCATCTACATTATTTCCAATAGTAGAAAGTTGATCTCTCAATTCAGAAATTCTCAAAAAATATAATGTAATCGTTTCTCCTTTATTCATTTTGATGTTCATGAGTTGTTGTTTTAAGGTCAACAGTCTGCTTGCATTGTTGATCTCATATGTGGTTTGAATGGTTTTGAAAACTTCATATGTTGTTGATAACCTAGCTATGGTTGGAAGAATACAATCTTTAACAGCGTCAATGATTATTATGTTAGCCTTGTTATTGCGTCTTTTCCATGCTGTTTTCTCATATTCATCTTCAGGTATACTTTTGTCCTCTTCTATATATGAATCCAATCTAAGTTCTTGAAGGACTGCAATTATACATATTTTCCATGAGACGAAGTTGGAGGCGCCTTCGAGTCTATCCTCCACTCTAACACCGTTCACCATGATTGTCCTTACTTCTATTTAAATATATGTTTGATATTCTGAAAAATTTTACTATCTTTATCAATCTCTATCGGTTAGGCTCTGATACCATGTTAAGGAATGTGGATCAGTACAGATAATAATAATAGTCCTATTATATATTTCAGATTGTATCTAAGACTGGATACTGAATATATTAATGCAGAGATTGACAAATATAATTATTACAAAGGATATTGAATGCTTGCTGTGGTATATAATTTCCGTTGTTATTGATTATTACCCACAGCAAGCATCGATATAAACATGTTTGCGTAGAGTCATGTCTACGTAGATTCATGACCATACATGGCATAAGCCACGTAGGGTCGTGACCCTACGTCAACACAATAACCAATTCATTGGTATCATGCTTTACTAATCTTGTGTTATTCACTTTAGCATACATATAATTGCACATATCACTTTAGTGACACTATTTATCATCATTTTATACACATTTATTTTCATATTATCAATTACATAGAGTTATTGTAAAATCTGATACTGTAAGTTTAAGGAATTGACGTAATTGTCCCATAGTCACTAGTTATCCTAAAAGGGGACATTACAAGAGGTATTAAAAATTATAATCATGTCATCTTGTGAAGTTGATGAACTATGAGGAACTCATGACTTACTTTCGCAAGAAGTTCGAACAAGCTTCAAGGGACAAGAAAGAAATGGGTGAAGAAGGGGACCTCTGTGAAGAACCGAAATTGGATCTTCCTGGATGCTTATTAATAAATTTGAAATGACTGCAACTATATCTCAATAATAATCATGCAAGCAATGAATTCTGAAAAAATATTTTCACAATCTTCTATTTTCCCATTCAGATAAGCATGCCCTTAAACATTAATTACTAAAAGCTTATTTTATCAAATTTCATGATAAACATGTATTACAAATTTCCAATTGCACCT
Organism: Chamaecyparis obtusa; assembly: GCA_027943335.1. Lineage (NCBI taxonomy): Eukaryota > Viridiplantae > Streptophyta > Pinopsida > Cupressales > Cupressaceae > Chamaecyparis > Chamaecyparis obtusa. The sequence continues at coordinate 924,563 of BSBK01004810.1, forward strand.
GTATCAGCATAAATCCTCCTTTGTTGTCACAATTCCTTGTAATATAGTCGCCACCTTGTCTGCTGTCATTATTTCATGAAATTATGCAACCACCCTAAAATCATCAACACGTGACTGTTCAAACAGCACACATATGGGCCCAGAATTGTATGTCAGCCCAGAAATAAGCCAAACGGCCCCTGTTGTGCCTTCCACGTGACCAGAAAATTGAGTCACGGCCCCTCTTGGTCTCACGTGACTGTACCAGCATAAGCGGGACTGTCACACGGTGAATGCCGAGTCAGGAAAAAGGGTCTGACCAAAAATCTGCTGCCGCCAAACCTCTTCACTCTCACGTGCCAAACAGTGGGTTGACGTTGGCAATTTGAATATAATTTTCGTTGTCAAATAAAGACGTCTCCAATATATGCAAAGTCACAGCAATGAATGCACAAACCCCAATGAAATTCAAAGATCCTTTCTATGCGTCACACCTTGTTCAACAGAAAATAAATAAATCAGCCACCAAAATGATTATTCCAAATTTCCCATTTGTTGAACTCACAGACATACTTCAACAACAAACTTCAAACTTCAGCTTTCAAACTTTCACAGATACAATATACAACATCATTGAACTGTGATCTCAGAAATAGTCAGCTGTGAAATTCACCATTAACAGGCAATGGCTCAAATCACAAGATGAGGAATCAGTCCTCGAAACCCTAGCCAGGTCTGTCTTCTTCACGAACTTCAATAAAAATGATTTCAATAATGCATAATGAAAAGTGCGTTTTCGAGCTGGTTATATAGCTTTTTCAGAAAAAGCACAATTTCATCTTTTTAATATAAAAGGCTTTAAAAATGATAACTTCACTTTATAACATTAAAGTTATAAAGTAATTAAGTTATTAAATTAAAAATAATTTAATTTAATAAATATAACTTTAAAGAAAAGCCACTGAATCCCGCCAACTGAAACAAACGTATTTCCGACACCAGAGCCTCAACGCAAACAGCCCTGTCGGAAATAACCCACTGCCAAAAATAGCCAAGTACTAAAAATAGACTTACTAAAAATAGTAAGTCTCTCAAACTGGAGATTATCTGAAACTCGATCCCGAGACATCTGACACTCCATGCAGACACCCTTCTAATCCTGGCCATACCCAAAATACCACTTACTAAAATTAGTAAGTTGACCAAAATGATCCGAACGAAGAGCAGACCTAATAATCTAAACCTCCAGAATGGAATCCCAACACTGGCTCCACCATCTGACCCCCTTTGATCGCCTGATTAGCCTGTGAGGGTCGCCAAACCAAGCTAATCCCATAAGTCTAAAAACGGGGACATTACAACCTCAATAGAAAAATGGTCCAATTCTTGGCTGAACAAACAGACTCGCAAGATGGCCCAATTATTAGATATGCTCACACACACAGTAATAACTATTACAAATAATAACAATGGAAGTAAAGAAGGGGAAGATGGACAATCAATTAATGGAAGCCCAAAAAAAGGACACCAACTAATTCAAGACCTATGATCTTGACATTCGCTTCACGAAGTGAACAACTTGAAGAGACACAACGAACATTTGTGAACTTACAAGATTAGTTTATGGTTGGATGGTGGTTTTTGAAAAAAATGTCATCAAAAGCATAGATGGACTTGAGAATGAAACATCTACCACCAAGAGGAAACAAAGATAATCATTCAAAGCTAAAGAGAAAAGTGACTAAATTAAGCATTCCCTACTTTAATGGATCGAGGAAGATAACAACCCGATAATGGGTGCAAAAGATTGAAAATTACTTTCAATTAAATCCTATATCAAAAGAGGCGGCTAATAAATATGCAACATTACATTTGGATAGAGTAGCATACAAGTGGTGGTGTCATGGGATGACCACAATGGGTCATGCAAAGAAAACATCTTATGTGAAGTTTACAGAAAGACTCATTGAAAGGTTTGACAATAAGGACTCCAAATTAGATTTCAAGGAATTAATCCAATTACAGGGTCAAGAAGTCAAGGTATGGATTTGAAACCACCAAGAGCAAATCTCCACAAAAGGAATTATCAAAACCTAAAAAGAAAAACAATCTACCAACCCCCAAAGATGTACCAAGGAGGACCATGCTTGATGAGGAGACTAGACAAGATTTGCAAAGAAGAAAATTGTGTTTTACTTGCAAGGAACCTTGGGCACCTGGACACTAGTGCATAGGTAGAGGACAAACTCACTATATAGAGGTAAGACCTAATAGTGAGGATGATGATGATGAATACCTCAATAGTGAAGAAAGTAATTCAAACAATGATGCTAAGCCACCTTTTTACTGAAAGAAAAGTGGTACCCTAGCAAAATTGGATGGATCTAGCAAAGACACATTCTCAATGAAAGGAGTCTTACAAGGCCAAGGTATAATCATTCGCATTGATAGTAGGCCTACCCATAATTTCATAAGTAGAAAACTTGTCACCTCACAAGGGATCACTATTTGTAAGCAAGAGGGATTTGATGTTGCGTTGGCCAATGGAACAACATTGGAGTGTCAAAACCTAACTCCAAAACTAGAAGTTTTCATGGAAGACTGTACTCAAATAATTTCCATGTGATGGATTTAGGAAAGATTGATATGACACTCAGTATCCAGTAGATGAAGAAGATTGACAGCTTCAAGAAAAACTTCAAAACACTTTCAAATTTAAGGTGAATAGTCAGAAGTACATCCTACAAGGATTGCCAAATGAAAGTTCACAAGTGGTATCTACTAAGGATACCTCAAGTTCCCTTAGGTATCTCAAAGAGAGGTTGAAAAATCAAGAAGCAAAGGGTCAATTGCATGAAGTGGCAAATCCATCTCAAGTCAAGGAAGCCTCGATTCTAACAACACCTATCAAACACCTCAAAAGGTTCAAACAGGGCATCAAAGAAGTATTCAGTGGTTTTCTTAACAAAATTAGTGGAATATCTACACCCACTTCATTCTATGGTAGTGTTGATGTGTGTTTTATGACTGCACCAACAAAAAAATAAAATACCAAGATATCTTATCCTCTCTTGAGCAAAATCTTGTGCATGCTAAGATTGCAAAAGATCATATAGGTGATTCCAAGGTTCTTTTTTGTCAAGCCTTGACTTGTGGATAAGCTCAATGGTTGATGTGATATGTCGGTATCATAGAGGGACTTACGTTTGAATTGATCTTCACCTCTTCTAGCTGGAAATCCTTAATCGGATATTGCAGTCTCGTGATCCTTCTTCTTTGAATAGACACAACTGAAATGATTGGAATTAAAGGGGAAAGGGTTAGAAGGATCTAAATCTACTCCTAAGGACAATGATGTCAATGAATAGTGCTCCAATGGACAAACTCCCAATAACCAAGCTCTACTTCACCAAGATCAACAACAACTCCGCAAGAACTAGTGCAATCTTCTAAGGGTTAATGCAAATAATTTTTATATCACAATGAACACCATCATAATGAACAATACACATTTAATGATAGAATTTAAGCATCCATAAGAAAAGAGGGTTTGAGCTAACTTTACATGACAGCTTATAATCGACAAACTACCAAAGAATGAACCAGGGAAATTCAGCAAACGCCATTACATTTCTCCATTGAAATTAAAGCACTTTGTCTAACAAATCTACTCTTAAGTGAGGGAACAATGAAACCATGTAAGCACCAAAATACATCCATTTCTCCATTGAAATTAAAGCACTTTGTCTAACAAATCTACTCTAAGTGAGGGAACAATGAAACCATTTAAGCACCAAAATACATCAAGTAATCACCATGAAACCAACAATGAAAACTTCATTGTCTTGGTAGCTCTTAGCAACAATCTCAAAATTCGCACCTTTACAAATATGAAGTGAGCCCTTTATATGTCTCAAATTATAGGGTGGCCAAGATGGAAAGAAAATAAACAGCCTAGATTTTGCCACATCAGCCCTGATTAGTGTCAAGGAAAGAAAAGAATCTACAATTAATGAGTGGGTCCACATGGACCAATAGAAATACACATATCCAACAAGGTGGGGTAATAAGTGCCCATTATAAGTCCACTAAGTAGGAAAGTGGGGTGAAATGAATGCCCACTATGCATTAAATGGTGTCTTCCTTGAAGAGATTATTTTTTATTCCCTTCCTTAAATGCAATGAATTTTGACTAAAAGACCTCTGATTAGCCAGTGGAGATGACTAGGCACCACGTTAGCATGTTAGGTGACATGTAGGCTCGAGTCTTTTCTAACTCCATAATTTTGCAACCCAGATCCAACTTTGATTACTTCTTTTGAAATTATCTCCCTTTGATCATTCTTTTCCTTCCATGTACCTTCTTGGGAATTCATCTTCTTGAGATAGACTAGACCTTCTGACTTTTGATCTTAAACTCAAGATGTACTTGATCTTTGATCTTTGAAGTGTTGAACACTGAATGCCTTGAATTGGATCACTTGAAAACAGGAACTAGAATTTTGTGACTTGAATGTCTTCCTTGAACATCTAGGACTGGAATTCTTCCTCCTGCAAAACAAAATAATTTGACATAAGAATCGTGCAAGAAATTTAAATTACAACACATAAAAACTCTTCCATATTTTCTCTCTAAAAATCCTCCGCTTTAGAATTACTTCTCTTCGGAATTCCTCTCTGATTTTTCTATCTCCTCGCAAATGCACCTCTTCCTTCTTATAATCTCAACCCCTCTCTCCAGAAACTCTCTCTAGAAACACTTTCTCTCTTCAAAATTCTCGTGCTCTCTCTTCAAAATTCTTGTGCTTTCCTCTTGATTTTTTCAAATCTGCTTCAGAATTCTTTTTCTTCAAAATTCCACACCTCTCTAGAAATTCTCTCCAAAATTTGCACGCTTCTTGCTTTTAATTTTTGTTTTAAAAAGCCCTTCAAGGCATTTAACTTCACCAACAAGCATCATTCATGGGTGCACACTTGGAGAGGTTGGACCTCAAATATGTAGGAAATTGAGTTATTTCCAACTTTTGATTAATTCCGCCACCTTACCTTCGACTTCCCACATTTAACCAATTTCAAATCAATCTTTGATTTTCCATGCTTGGCCTAATTCTAAACTCATCTTTGCAATTTCTCCCATGGGCACTGATTAACATAGGCATATAGTTCCAACACTTAGATAAATTTCCACCTCTTTCAATTTTCATCAAATCAATCTTTGCCATATCACCTTGGGCGTAAATTAGGCTAGGTGGTGGAATCTTGAATTTCAACCCATTTTCCTTAGGTTTGTATTCTACCGCTCTTAGGCATACATGTGCCTTGGTAGTGGATTTTGTGCCTTGAAGAATTTTCCTTGACCATGTAGAATTTGCACTCGAGAGCACATTTGAGCTCATGTGGTTGATTTTTCACTTAGAGAGGGAATACATGATCCACATGGATTTGTGCCTATGAGTGCAACCTAAGAATTATGGAGGATATTGTCCTTTGCAACAAATTCCATGACCTTGCATTAGCACTCTAGGGTGCAAGTTGACTCTCGAGGAGGATCTTCCACCTTGTAGATTTTCCTTTGTCATTAAAATGGTGCTCTAGGGTGCAAAATAGACCAAATGGAGGATTTTGTTATTTTTGGACATTTCCATGACCTAGTAAAATTGAAGCTCTAGGGCGTATCTCAAGCCTAGTGGGGGAATTTGTGCCTTAGGCGTGAATCCATGACCCTAGTGGATTAATGCTCTAGGGCGCAAATCCATGGCAATGGTGGATTTTGTTCATGATTTGGTCATTTTTTTACACTCCTTACAGATAAAATATAACATTTAAGTATAAGTCCTCTCTTATACTTAAGTTATAATTTATATAATATTGTCAGGATATTTGACATCTCCAAGAGTTATAATGGAGATTCTAGATTTTAGAAGATCCTTAAAATTTTTAGATAGCCAAATTTCAATAATCAACACACTTCTATCAGTTTTCTTTTCAACAACTTTTTTTTTCAAGACTTTTAATAAATTTGACACTGGAATAAAGATTTTCCAAGAATTTTCACATCTTTTCCTGGATTAGAAACAAAAATCTTCACAACTTTCCATGCTTTTTCCACCTTTTGATGCTTCAGACTTAGTTATTTTCGCTCATTCTTCAGGAGATGGATGTTTTTCTAATTGTCATGTTAGATCTGGAATTGGATGCCTTTTTCTATTTTTCCTCTTTTAGGTGCTTTTTCAGTGCATTTCACTTTTCCTCAGGAGTTGCCTTTTTAGGAGATGCTTTTTGGTGCCCCTTTTCAAAAGATGATTTTTCAAGAGATGCCTTTTCAAACAGTAAATTTTCGACCAACTGTCAAACTTGTTCAACTTTTTGGATATAGAACTGGATACCCTTTTTCCTCTTCCTTGGCCACTGCTCATCTGACTTGCCAAAAATAGACTTCCTCTAAATAGTAAGTGTGTTTAAATGCAAAGTTAGGACAAACCAGGACACAATGAAACTTACAAAAAATAGACATTACTAAAAATGGGGAAAGATAGCAACTTGCAATGAAAAAGTAGCAAATGTACTTCAAAAGTTGCTTCCCATGTCAAACGTAGGACTTAGGAGGGAAACAATTATCTTTGACACAACAAAGAAGAGGATGAAGGTGAAATTACATTTGACTAAAAGAATGCACACGCCAAAAAATGAAGACTTTGTCAATTCCATTAGATGGAAGTACTATTATGGTAAAATAATCAATGTGTTATTACACAAAGATCATAAATGATCTATATATACAAGTATACACAAGAATGTTTCTATAAGGAACAAAGAGAGAGAAATAGAAACATTTTGAAGAGAGAAATAGAAAGAGAAACTTTCCAGATTGAATAGAGAGAGAATATGAAAACATAGAAAAGGAATGACCTTTAGAAATAGAAATAAATCTATGGAAGAGAGAAAAAAAAAAATAGAGAGAATTAACTCTAATACCCTCCTTTAATGGTAAATCTAACTTCAAAACAGAAGTCTGCAACTGAATCCTCAGAAGGCATAAAAGGCAAACTCGGGCTGGTAGGACGAGTCTTGATACCCAAAACAAGCACCTCAAGGCGACGGAATACGAAAATTGTCATTATTCTCTACTTCCAGGTGTTGTAGTTCGTTTTGTTTAATCATTGACTACCATTCAACAAAAGATTGGTGAGAGATGCCATGACACGTTCAATAAAAAAAAATGTGAATATCTGAAAAGGCACGATCTTCGAGGTAGATTGAAGGAAGACCTAGAAAAAATGAGAAGACACCTAGAAGAGAGCACTAAAAACCCAAAAGGAATCTGCTGTCAGATTCTGAATCCGCTAGCTCAAAAATTGAGTCATGGAAAACGATGCACCCAAAAAATACGAAGCCAACCCAATTAAGATCTGCAAAAACCCACCAAGAATCTGCAAGTAGATTTTCAAAACGGAAAAGAATCTGAGAGTTTTGAAGGAAACCCTAGCCGAAAAAAAAACTTCAAAAATTTGCAAATGGATGTCAAAAAAAAGGATGAAATCCTGGCCGCAGAAGATTGAGGGCACCATAAAAACCCTAGACGGCGCGAAAGTAGCAAAAATCGATCATAGAAGAAGCCGAATGAGTTGTAGAACAAACGACCATTCAAGTTCGAAAATGGTGTTTGCAAATCACAGAAGGCGTCTGTAAAGAAGTCCCGTCGCAAGCAGAAAAATAAGCACAATAAGCCTAAGATAAGGACGGGAACCGCAGCGTCGAACAACAGAGAGATCACGTCGGGATTTTTCTAGAAAACAAGCCACGCACATGTATATTTCCTGCAAAAAAATGGCAGAAGGCACCAGAGATGTGGTCGACAGCAAAAGAATAGAGGTCAAAGCCACTAAAGGTCGTCGTTTGTAGAAGAAAACTCTGCAAAAACCGACAACCAAGCAAAAATTGTAGAAAATGGACGCCAAAAAATCCCCAGTCGGATTTTGAAGTTAGTCTGCAACAAAAAAAATTGAACACACCCACACAAAGGATTTTGAAAATCTTACAAGTCTGAAAATTTAATGAAGAAATTAAAGATTTTCAAAACCTATTTCGAAAAATAACTCGCGAAATTTGAATAATGAAATTATTATTTTTCGAAAAAAAATAGTTGTGATGCCATATTATGGTAAAATAATGAATGTGTTATTAAACAAAGATCATAAATGATCTATGTATACAAGTATACACAAGAATGTTTCTATAACAAACAAAGAGAGAGAAATAGAACATTCTGAAGAAAGAGATAAAAAGAGAAAGTTTCCATATTGAACAGAGAGAGAATATGGAAACATAGAAGAGGAGTGACCATTAGAAATAGAAATAAATCTACGGAAGAGAGAAAAACAAAAATAGAGAGATTTAACTCTAATAAGTACTATCCTGATAAAAATTATGACAGCCAATACAAAATAATTGCAAAGGACTGCAGCTGTGCATCCAATAAGAATTGGTAATTTTGAAAGCCAAAGACATTGGAGATGTCTATGCAAATACAATTAAGACCAATAAAAGTTTAGACATACAGGTCAAAGAGACTGTTTGTGGCACTAACAATATCAAGTTTGACTTTAAACAATGGGACAAATTATTTTGTTTCTACTTCAACTTTTCAATCATCCAAAAAATAATTTTATCATTGGATTTTTCTCACATCTAACACCCTGTGCTGTGTATCATTGCTGGCCCTCAAACCCACTAGGATCTACACCCAAACCCCCCCAGTAATTGGGATCTATTTTCACATAAGAAATTTGATTACAATCAGGTGGTCTAGGAGTGGAGACCAGAATCGAGAACTTAGACAACCAATTTTATCACTACTATAAATATCATTGATCAATAATGAAGTATCATACTATCAATATCCAAGATTCAAATGAGATTATTAGAAGCTCTCAAGTTTTCACTAGACCAAGGAAGGGGAAGATGTAAATGTTGTAATATGCAATAAAAAATAGTGTGTGATTCTACAGTTTTTTTTATTTTTGTTTTTTTTTGGGGGGGGCCAAGTTTGTGCTGAGTCTCTCCGAGTAAAATTTTGGGCTGCCAAGTCGAGTCTGACTCTAAGTCGTCACACTTTGATCTGAACCATACAAAACTAGAATCAAGAAAGATTTACAAACACCAATCATAACCCAATGTGTGAAAATGACCTGATCCTCACGCTTTGCTACTCATTGATATGTATCTTGGAACTTACAACATAGACTAGAAAAATAACACTTACAAAAAACAGTAGGAAATAGAGTTTGGTGACAATACTGTCTGTTTACACTCTTCATTAGTATGGATCGTTAAAATGTTTAATGTTAAGGACGTATGTTTGGTAAATAAGGCCAAGTATAGAAAATTCAAATAAAAATATTGAAAGCAAAAGATTAAATTTAATTTACATAAATACACAAGAATGAATATAGTCACAACTAGGAGTCAAAATAAAATGGATCCTGATGCAAGGTATATGATAATAATGAGAGGGCATGCTGTTGCCAGACAAAGATGGGAAATATTATTTTTTAATGAACCAGCTGAAATATTGCTAAAGAAGGGGAGTCTATTATTTTATTAAATTCATACCTTTATGGTAATTTGAACTTCCAGAATTTTTGGCCAATCCACCAGCAGTCTCTTTAGTTAAAGGACCATTTGAGAACTCTCTTTCTGAAGCTATATCTTTAAATAACTCTGTAGCAAATTTCAAAGATGCTATTTGGTCTTTGCTTGACTTTCTTAACCTTAGTCCCTCACGTGAAACAACTGCAACATCATAAAAAATTGAAATTACATATACAAGCAGCATAATTTTATAATAGTTCTGATTGATGAGCCATCAGTGCTCTCTTACTAGTTGAACTTAATTCATAAGATATTTAAATTTAGAACTCCATAATATTAAAACCAATAGAGCATATTTCCTACACTGAGTGTCATCTTTGCTTGAATCCCTTTTGATTATTTGAGTGCAACGATCAAGAAGAGAAGCCATTTTGACTTTTTTGGAATCTTTCTCTACAGATTCAAAGCCAGAAACATGCACAGAAGAGTATTGAGGCAAATGTTTATCATTCTTGGACTTTAGTAATTTCACATCAGTGTCACCTTCAGAAACAGTGTCCCCAGTTACAACAACAACTACTTCTGGCCTTTTACTGCTGTACTTTAACACCACCTTTTTTAACAATACATAAATAGTGTGCTGTATGTGAGACACTGTAGCATTTGAAGGGCAAGATGCTAGTGCCACATGTGCTGCTTTACGCAGTGCTTCAGTAAGTTTTCCTTTGTCATTCCAGAGGCATCGAGTTGTAATATATATCCTTCCTTTCAGTCCTGGCTGTGATCGATTGACAGAATTGTGCACACCATCTAAAGATGTTTTCATATGCCTTTTGACCTCCACACTGAAACAAAGGAGAATCAGTTCGTGTTGAAAAAACTTAGATTCTTTGATTATTGTTAATCTACTTAATGCAAACACCAAAATACTTGTTTTTGATTCAAAATTCCAATGTGCCATCATATTTTCTTTGCACAAAATCTACAACAAAATTTCATATCTGCAGTAAACAAACTTGTGAAACCCAAACTAGGCTCAAACAAATAGTACAAAAATTGAACAGAAAAAAGAATTTCTTTCCTTATCACTCCCATGTATATATTTGCAGCTAACATTCATTTTTTCTCTTTTCCCTTTGTATTTTTTCTGTACTCTACAGTCTATCAGGAAAATGGGTATTATGTAGCTTTGTGCAATAACATATATGTTGGAAATATGTATTGGTGTTGTCATTGATGTGAACCTGATGTGAGGAGATTGTTGGAGATATTTCTTCAGATGTTTCTATGTTCTCTAGTGTTGCTCTTGTGTGAGCATTTGTTGCTTCTGGAATGCTATAGTGTTTGAAGTTGAAATATGCAGGAAAGAGTATTTGAAGTCTGTATGGGAGAATGCTCCACACTCCTCCCAATTTGGTGATAAGACCTTGTGGTTCTAGATATAATGTTTATGTTCTATGGATGTTGCACTCTCATGGCTTCAAGTCCTCAATATTGTAGTTGTTGTGGTTGGTAATTGATGGTTGTTGACAGTCTGGCTCTGTCAAGTTTGGTCTGGAGAATGCTCCACATTGATGCTTCTAGTATTGCGCTTTAGAGGATATGCTCATAATGCTTGTGTAGCGTCTCACATCAGTTTTCACTAGGTGTTTTTCTCTGCAAGATAGTTATAATGTTTTGTTTCTCCACAGTGTGGTTTGTTGTAGCTCTCTGGCCGACTGAGTTGGTTATCATGTTTGGGCCAATTTCTTTTGGTCCAAACTTGTGTTCGAAGTTAAGTAGTTTTTTGGTCCTACGGTGGTGTGTGAAGATCCGCATTGAATTATTTTTAGTCGAATTATGTTTTTGGGGCGACTAGTTATGTGTTGCATAGTTTATCAACATGTTACATTTGTTGTCGACTTTGGAGGATGTGTTCTTGTGCGTGAATCATTTGCAGCTACTTAGAAAGATGTGTTATGATGTTTTAGATCCCCTTTATTTCTTGGAGTCGACCGCAATTGTGTTTGGTAGCCAACCTCGTAGGACTTATGTCTGTCTTTTGTTTTGACTGACCTAATTAAGGGTTTTGATGAAGAAGTCGATATATATTGAAGATCATTCCAGTGTGTTAAATGAATGGAATATGTTGTGAGAATATGTGTTGGACATAAGTGTGAAGATCAATAAGGATTGTGCGGCTTCATAATCATATCAATCAGTAGACCAATATTGAGACATCAAATATGTGTATGGTGATTTTCATGAAGTTTCTCACTTGAGACAAGGATTCAAGGACCGCTTCTTGCTTGGAGAATTGCTAGAGGTAGTATGTTGAAGGCTTGTTCCTCTTAATTTATATTGTTCATGTATCTTGCTAGAAGACAATGAGTCCTTAGCAGTTGTGTATCTTTCCCTGAGACAATGTGTCTCAGTCTGCAAGTCCTTTGTATCTTTCCCTAAAGCAATGCACCTTAGCCTGCAAGTCTGAACTAATGAGCTTCCTTGGCAGTGAGCCTGAGATAAATAATATAAAATTGTTTTGCTGTAGTGTGAGTTGGATCTCACCATGGTTTTTCCCTTCTTGGGTTTTCCACGTAGATCTGTTGTTCTCATGTGTATGATGTTCATTGCTTTATCTTTCTTTGTTGGTAATTTGGTTAAGAATAATTGATGTGGAATTATGACTAAAAAAGTTTGTAGTGTATGATCAAGACTGATTCACCCACCCACCCCCTTCTGTCTTGAGGTGGGTTCAACAGTTGGTATCAGAGCAAGGTTTCTCTAGGTGAAGCTTACTTGCTTGAGGAAGGTTCGGGATAACACAAGAATATGGTTATAAGGTACCTTTATTCCTTGTTCCATTTTTTCAAGACCTTGTCCATTATAACCTTTCTTAGAGATAATGTCATAGCCTATTTCATAGTATGTCTTTAGTTTTGAAGGTGGCAGGCTTTCACATGAGGCTTATTGAAAGGTGTTGTGTAAGGATGGATACAAGGAAGATTGATTTTTGTACGGAGTTTCTTAATCATGTCATCATTCATATCCACTTTAGTATGTTGGGAAGAAGTAGGTCCATCTAAAATCTTCATCTTTGCTTAGTGTTATGTTGGGAGATAGATCAGGAATAAAGTGCATAACATCATTTCGTCTTAAAATATTTTGATGGATAGGATAGGATCTAGGAGGATAAAGAGGATCTAAAGTGATTGATGTATTGAGATTAACAAGTTTAACTTTTCCCTTTTGCACCAAAGTATCTTTGTGAGGAGAGAATCCACTACTACTCTTTAGTGTTGCATTTCTATTGGGGAGATCATTGATAGGAGTATTGATTCTATCCCCATTGACAAAAGATAGCCTAGGAGAGGTACAAGTGTTATGCATTTCCATGTCATCTCTAGGATTGTCATTTTCTAAAAATACTCTTATGAGATCTACACATGCCATGAAGTTTCTTAAAAATGATATCATATAACAACATGAAACATGGAAAAAGCTTTGAGAAGAGATTTTCAAGTAGGAAATCGCTTTGAAACACTAACAATGCCATACGTAAGAGTGTTATGAATAAATTTGAGCAACATGAAATGGAAGAAGCCATTATCTAACACAAGATTTTGGTGAATGTAACTAAGAAGCAATGTAATCACATGTGAAATAAAAAACAAATAGGATTTAGTGAATTCCATAATGTGATGCAAATAAGACCTAATGGAATGCACACAAATCAGATCTGAAAATGAAAATCGGGAGTATAAGAGTTGTCGGGTTAACCAAAATGTAAGGCGGGGAAATAGGGTTCACTAGCTTATGAATGCAAACTAGAAAACAAGGCCTATTCCGCTTTACTTACTCTTGGAGGTCCCTGTTATAGGTTGTTTCTTGAAAATGGGATGGGTATTGTCCACAATGTCTATAATAGTAGTAGTCATTATCAACCTTGACTTTAGGGTTTGGAGAAATATTAAGAAATACCTGAAAATCAACAGTTAGGGTTTGCACATGGACACACTTGCAGCTCTTCACGCTCCTCTGCCCCTTAAACACACTTAATGCTTTGGATGAGATTGAAAATGACCAAGTGTTGAATTTATACTTCTCTCATCTGCCCAATCAAATCTCTATTAGATGCTCTTTGTGTTTTAGCAGCTTTTATCCCTTCTACAGAAACAACAATCTAACAAGCTCTACTAAAACCTCCACAAGGAATGCATTTTCTCCAAAAAAAATAAAATCAGTCTACTCAACATCACTACACCAACATGTTCAAATCATCTTTGAATGATATGCTAAAGATATCAACATCTACACTTCACATGGGGAATTGAAAAATATGCACATATAACTCCCACTGAACCTATTCCTTTTCAATTTAGTTTCCAAAAGAACCATTTGCACCATCCTGAGGTACAAATTCATCCTTCACATCTTTGTCTTTCTTTTCTTTGACTTCTTAACCCATGTCTTTTCCATTTCTTTCTTTCTTTGAGCAGGATCAACCTTCTTATGTGGAATAGAAAACCTAACATTAATTCCTTTGCAAAATTTAGCAATATGTACTTGTATGTTGCAGTTATAACATATAACACAATGATGCTAAGCATTTCCAGTTCTTCTCACATTAGATCTACACTCAATAGCCTTGTGACCAAACTTATTGCATGTATAACAATAGCCATTGAAGGATTGAGCATTCCTAGCATTGTTCATATTCATGATCCTCGTCATTCTGCTTTGGCATTCATTACCCTGATGACCAAATTTGTTGGAAGCATAGAACTGACTATTGGATGGTTGAGGTTCTAAGGGTCAAAATGAATTCATGTTCATTCTACTTCTACATTCTACAACCTTATGTCCAATTTTATTGCAAGAAAACAATTACCGTTAAAAGCTTGAGAGTGTCTAGTATGACTACCTTGATTTGGAACAGTCCTTTTGAAGTTCTTCCTCTTGTTCCAAACTTGAGTGAATTTTTTTTGATCTTCCTCTATCTTCTTAGATTCATCTTAAATCTTATCCTTTCCATTTCTATTCAAACCAATTTTTCTCTCAAACTTTTCTAACAGTCCCAACCAGTGCTGAGAGGGGAGGGGTGAATCAGCACCTCTAAAACTTTACTCTACAAATCTAATGAGGTTAACTTACAACTCAAAGGAAAACAGATTCATGCATATAATAACAGTAAGCAACCAATCACACAGTGACACAAGATTTATCACGTGGAAACCCGATTAGGGTGAAAACCACGGTGTGAGGAGACCTCACAAAATTTGTACTCTTCTGGAGTACGCCCTATTAGGAGCCTTCCCGATTAGAGGAAAATAACGCATTTGCTAGATGCAACCCGGTTAAGGGATTTGTTACAATAAGGTCTGTTAGGACCTACCTGGTTAGAGGACTTTGAACACCTTGAAGGATGTCACCCAGTTAAGGGATTTGATACAAGGGACCTGTTAGAGTCCACCCAAATTCTGGGATTTAGCTATTGTAGTTTGCTAGAAAACAATAGAGTGACTGACCTTTTACAGTTGACTACACACAGTCTGATAAGGTCTCTATTCGTGCTCAACTGAGAAGTAACACTGGTCAGAGCAGGTGTCTTCTCCTCTACTTCTGTGCTTCTTTGCACACTTCTTCTTTTTCACTTCTTCTTTCTAATTCTCCCTGGCTTCAACAGCTTACAGGTTCACTCTTTTTCTCGGCAGAATGAAGGAAACTTTTATTTGCCTTAGGCAGGAGAATATATAGGGTTTGAACCCTAATTGTGCTCATCATGCATGACCTAACTTCAGATCCTTAATGGATTCATCATGTAGTGAAGTGTCCTTTATCTAAGTAAACATTTGATGCATGCCCTTGCTTTATCAGCCTAATGAAGAAAACAGTGGTTGCGTGCCAGGCAACTTTCCTTCACAAGAGATAACGCTTTGATTTAAAGTCGCTAATGTTGGTTTTAAATCCTTCAACCACGCCTCAAAAAGCCACTGATTCCGGCTTTAAATCCTTCAACTACCCCTCAAACCGATCACCAAGATAACTCAAAGTCACCCAAATTCACTGCAATAAATCCTGGTTAAAAAGAGTTGGTTGGAACAGACAGTTGACTATGACTTCCTCGGCTCATACCGGAGTCTTATAATATATCGGTTGAGTTCTTCAAGCTGTAAACAGGTAAGAGTCTTTAACCTATTGTTGTCTCTTTCTTGGCTTACCGGTTTCTATAGTCCTTGGTTTGCTATTCTTAGCTTGGCTTACCGGTTGCTCCATCCTCGGTTGGTTACCGGTTGCAACACGAGTTTCTACAGTCCTCGGTTTGCTATTCTTAGCTTGGCTTACCAATTGCTTCATCCTCGGTTAGTTACTAGTTGCAGCACAGTCCTCAATTGATGTTGGAATCCTCTTTTCCTTTATTGTGTACATAGCCCGGTGGCTAAGGATGTGTATAGTGACCGGTGGTATATGCATGTAGTCACAACATTCTTGTATATTGACATCATCGGCCAAACCATCCTTCTTTCATATAGCTCCTTTCATATAGATCTGTTTGGTTCTGTGGACTTCATAGAGATGACAAATCTCTATGCTCTTTTTGCCAATCAATGACAACACCCGTACCGATGACAGGCTTACCGGTTATCATCACTTAATGCCAACATTTTCTCCCTTATCAAAACCAAGCTCACGTTTGTTATTCTATGATTTTTGAAAACTAACCATCTCATCAAGTAAATCACCGACACCTTTAAGCCTCAAACCCTTTTCAATTTGTTCTTTTGCATCTTCCAATTCTCTCTTCAGACCAACACTCCCTCAAGTTTGGTGCATTCATCAGACTTGGTATGAAGTTATTAGTTTAGACTATCAACAAACATCTTGCCTTATTCAATTTGCACTTTTAAATTGATTATTTCATCTTCTGCCTTTTCGAGTTTGACTTCATATTCTTTGTTTGCTTCTAACTTGGCCTTCAATTTGATGATTTCTTTTTCTGCCTTATTGATTTTGATCTTGTATTCTTTGCATTTTTTCTTTGCAACATCCATGTCCTTAAGAGAAAACTTGAGTTCTCCTTCAAGATCTACTTCACAATCATCAGAATTGATATCTCATCCTTTTGGTTGATCTTAGCTTTAGATCCCATGTGTTCATTAGCAACGTATACCTTGAATTGTTAAGCTATTTCCTTAGTAAACTTGCTCTAATACCAATTGTTGAACAAACTTGGACGTTGTGAAGGGGGGGGATCAATCAACATTAACTATAACTTAACCATTCATTGACTTTTAAACTATTTAATTAGATGTGCAAAGTAAAGGGCAAAAACATGTTGCGCACCACATAAAGACATCAATAATTTTACGTCAAAAACCCAAGAAGGGAAAAACCACGGTGAGGATCAACTCAAAAAATATGAAACAAGTATTACAAGAGACTCACTACCAGACTTGTTGCCAAGACACACTATCTTAAGGCAACATACAATAGACTTGCAAATTGAAGATCACCTCTTCAGAGCAAGATACAATTAGATTACAATGAGATCCATTTATAATGTGAACTAGTACGGAATAAGCATCTGACAAAAGCTTATAGTGTAGTCCTCTTTATAGCCCAAATATTGTGTCACACTGATTCTGCATATGTAATAGTCATCTCCTATAGTACAGATCTATTTCACACATTTTTGAACCTCTCATCAATTCACATAACTCCACAAATGATTTATTTTACCTTCTATATCCTTTGCAACATCACAAAACATTGGTTAGGTCAGCCCGAATAAGACCTAATCAATGACATGTGCAACACAACATAGGTCGACCTTATCTACATTCAACAATATCAAAAATAGGTAGTGAATCAAGAAAGACGATCTGAACTCCAAACGTATCATAGCACATCCTCCAAAGAAAATAAAATAGGTCAAGGTCAATCGCACAAGTGGAGGAACATACCTAGTTGGCTTGGATATCAACACCACTATCAAAATTGCTAATTGTTTGTCTTCTTATCACCGAAGAGGAACCAAGAACATTATGCGGACCACTATACAAGATATGCAGACCTTCAACAAACTTTCTTTAATCATTTCCTGAAGTAATTAATCCTCAAACATTGGTGTAGAGAAAGTAATTCACCTCACAAACAATTATCGTGCAAACAAGATAGACAGCGTGCTCTTCAAAATGATGAATATCATACACCAGAGCACTAACAACCCTAACACATGTTACTAATTCCATACACTATCCTCAAGATCTTTCCAAAACCCCATAGCCAAATTTTTAACCGCAATAGAATGTGGAGCAATCTAGTGCACGAATAGGAAAATCTTAAGCTAACAAATTGTGATGTAGAGGTCAAACACTTATATCTTTTCCTACAAAATTCAAAATCCTAAACTGCACAACCATAGGATGCAATGCAGTGAAATGCGGAGCAAATTATTGACTTATAGTCATAAGGAGATACACTGATTCTACACTTAGACAATTTCTTCAATCACTCTATCATGATTTGAGCACAAACTAAAATTCAGACCATGTAGACAAAAACTAAAGGACCCCATCATGCGTAACCAAACAAAAATCAAGTGGACCAATACATACCAAAACTCTGAACTGATATATTGCCATTTCATGAGCCTTTATGTCTCTAACTAGACTAACATGGCATGGCTGCTCTCAAATATGCATTAACTAAATCACCTATGACCATACTAGATATTGTATTCATCTAAATGACAACACATATTGTCAGACATCAAGTTGACATCAATAACAATACATTGCAAAGAGAATTTAGGGAAAAAAAATTGAATTTAAAAATTAAAATGTTGCATTTCTAGTTTGTACTTGTAGGTTAACTATTAGATACAATGCAAAATAAAGAGGCCTCTGGATATGGATCAGGCTCAAATTTAGCCCAAATGATATCAGTTTTGGCACTCATCCAACAAGAGATAGAGACTCTCGTTGGAAATACAGTGTACATAGACCTACACCTAGGAGAATAGATGCCAAAAGCTACTTCATGGAGGAATAAATGGCCTCAAATACCATCTTCCAGGTGTTACTCATGTTGATGCCAACCCTTGTGCAAGAACCATAGAAGAGATCAAACGAGCATGAGTGCACACTTGGCATTAGGAAAGAGAAAAATAAATTACCAAGGGAGAAAACAAAGGCATCCATAGTGGCATCCATAGCTAGTGCCAGTGGTCATAGTTCTCAAGTAGAAATGAATGAAGAAACAATATTTGAATGCATAGTGAGCTCCCTTCATGGTCCATGCATATGAAACACATCACTATCCTCTTCATCCACTTCAAGTAGAGTGCCTACACCAGCTACACACATGCCACATAGATGTTTTGTGCCCAGAAACATACTTAGGGCACAACCATTATTGGATAGTACAAGGTGGAAAAAGGTGCTTGAACAAGTAGATAAGGAATGTGTTGATTTTGGGTCTTCATTGTTGATGTTTGTAGCATCGGTCAAATAAATAAAACTGACTATATGATTATTATGAGAAATGATTTATTGCATATACATATATATTAATATATATAATAATTGATATTATTTTATATATATTAATATATATATATATATGTATATATGTATGTATATATATATATATATATATGTATATATGTATGTATATATATATATATATATATGTATGTATGTATATATATATATATATATGTATGTATATATATATATATATATATATGTATATATATATATATATGTATATATATATATATATAATTAATCTATATTTATTCTTATAATAACTATATAGTAAATTAATAAAATAGATTAATGAATAGACATGTCCCATGAAGGGACATGTCTCTTCTTGTCTTTGCCTTGTATATAAACAAGAGATCGATGCATTTGGAAAACACATACAATACAAGAAGTGCTATTACATTTGCAATGATCCTAAAAACCTTAACATGGTATTAGAGCCAAGTTGCAAATGTAAGAGAGTAGTTTGTTGATGGTGAATGTGTGATTGTCTCAAAAAATACAGTCTCAGTACAAGGACCATATCTCACAAATGCACCATTGGATTTCGTTGAATTTTGGATATGTTGGTGATAAACAAATTTAGAAGAATCTCACTGGAGCGATTGGAGATAAAATGTCAGGTTCAAAAGTTATGACCGACTGTGTACAGGTCTATGCAAAACAAAATCTGTAAAAGAGCGAAGTTCCTTCTTTAAAAGCCTAACCGTTTGAAGGAAGATCTGATCATATTGAAGGTTGTCATAGTGTATAGAACCTTTGGATATTCAAGACAAGTCATGTGAAGAATTATGGTAATGTTCAAGAACGACAACATCATTTTGTGAATTTGCATGATATTTTCTATATTGACTCACCTTACAAAACGAAATACTTGAAATTTATGGAAGATAAGTATTCCATGTTTTATTAATGCACATAAATTTTTTTTATGTTTGTAATTCATGTTATACTATTGGTTAGTAAAATTTTATATGCTTCTATCATTGGTATTTTCAGTTGAGATAGTTTAGTGAGCTATTTGTAATCTCTCTCTAACATACCTTCAGGATGGAAGCACAAGAAAATTGCATTCAAGTGAGAAAGAACTTAATGCTTGCAAATGAATTGATGATTGAGACCAGATGCCGAGGGAGTTTGACATTTCAAAAGAAGACGAGGTTGATACAAGAACTTGAGCTTCAAAGGGAGTTGATGGTTCAGCCAACTTGTGACAATCTTGATCATATCGATTGAGAGGGAGTTCACTATTGAAGGTGAAACACTTTTGAGGTAAACTTGATATAATTGATTATTACACTAATGAATCATGAATGTTTTTTTTTTGGGCCTTGTGAAAATCATGAGGAAGTGACGACTTCCAAATGATTATCAATTGTATTTGTAAAAGTTATTGGAAGGTGACGATCTTACAATAACTTGACTTTCTATTGTGATAAACATTTTGTGATGGCTAAAACAGATCACAATAGATAGAACTTGTGGATAGAATCACCGATTGAGGCAATCCACATTAAATCTTGAGAATCTTATGGATAGAATCGTCAATTGAGACAATCCACCCGAGAACTTGTGGATAGAATCGTCGATAGAGGCAATCCACACTAAAGCACGAGAGCTTGTGGATAGAATCACTTATGGAGGCAATCCACCTGAGAGCTTGTGGATAGAATCACCAATGGAGGCAATCCACACGAGAGC
The DNA here is from genome assembly GCA_027943335.1 of Chamaecyparis obtusa. Classification (NCBI taxonomy): domain Eukaryota; kingdom Viridiplantae; phylum Streptophyta; class Pinopsida; order Cupressales; family Cupressaceae; genus Chamaecyparis; species Chamaecyparis obtusa. Next base: position 945,364 of record BSBK01004810.1, read on the forward strand.
TTGTGAATAGAATCGCCGATGGAGGCAATCCACACGAGAGCTTGTGGATGGAATCGCCGATGAAGGCAATCCACCTGAGAGCTTGTGGATAGAATCGCCGATGGAGGCAATCCACACGAGAGCTTGTGAATAGAATCGTCAATGGAGGCAATCCACCAGAGAGCTTGTGGATAGAATCGCCGATGGAGGCAATCCACAAAAGAGCTTGTGGATAGAATCACCAATGGAGGCAATCCACACGAGAGCTTGTGGATAGAATCGCCGATGGAGGCAATCCACATCTTGAGACTATTTTTCTATTGATTACATCATAAGGATGATGCTTCTATTGCTTACATCTTAGGGTTGATGCTATCAGGTGTCATAAGTGTTGACATTGGATTGATTTATCCTCCCTACTTAAGAGGGAGTGTTGATGTATGTAGCATCGGTCAAATAAATAAAATTGACTCTATGATTATTCTGAGAAATGATTTATTACATATACATATATATTAATATATATAATAATTGATATTATTTTATATATTAATATGCATATATATATATATATATATATATATATAGTTAATCTATATTTATTCTGATAATAACTATATAGTAAATGAATAAATTAGATTAATGAATAGACATATCCCATGAAGAGACATGTCTCTTCTTGTCTTTGCCTTATATATATACAAGAGATCGATGCATTTGGAAAACACATACAAAACAAGAAGTGTTATTACATTTGCAATGATCCTAAAAACCTTAACATTCACCAATCTTCCTTTCAATGTGGCAAGCAAATTTTATTGCGAGAATATGGCAACGACATTGGCAGTTACATGAAATCGCTAGAAGGCACCTTTTGGTAAAGACTTAAGTGGGAGGTTAGTAAACTTATGCTAATTTATAGTAATTTTAAATTTATGTTGAAATTTTGGCAAAAATTATGTTGATTAATTTATAAAACATTTTGTGGAACTTACGCTATTTTCTTGTACCTAAATTTAAATTTGTGTACTTGTAGGTTGCTCACAAATGCAACAAAACATGGAAAGCTAATGGTTGAAGAAGAGAAGCAATGGAGGAAATATGATTGCACTATTCTTTCAAATAAGTACATACATGGCAAAAATTGCACTGTCATCAATTTTTTGGTAGTTTCAAATGGTGAGCTTTGGTTTCTAAAATACATTGATGTCTCTAACAAAGCACAAAACATAGAAACATTGTGTCTAATGTCGGAGGAAGTCTCCATGGAAGTGGGCATAGAGGATGTTGTACAAATCATAATTGATAATGGTGCAGCATTTGTGGTGGCTAGGAGATTTCTCCAAAACAAGCATCAAACACTCTTTTGGACACCTTGTAAAGCACATCCCCTTGATCTTCTTTTGGAAGACATACACAAACTAGATTGGGTAAGACCAATTGTAGAAAATGAAAGAAGCGTAACAAATTTATCTGCAATCATCCTTCGGTTCTTAATTTGATGAGAGATCACACCCAAGGGGAAGAGTTGGTGCAATTGGCTCTCACAAGGTTTGCAATGATTTTCCAAACATTGCAAAGCATTATTTGTTTGTTTACATCTTTGAAATAGATGTTTGTGAGTCAAGCATGGCTAGAATCATCATATTCAAATAAAATTGAAAGATAGAGGGTTGATGTAGTTTGTCAATAAAATAAATGAGTTACTTTGTAATTAAGGAATTAGTCCCTAACAACTAGTTGTTAGTTGGTAGTTACCAAAGGTTGGAGTTCTCAACTAATGTTAGGTCTCCTATATATTTCTCGTTGTACTCATAGTCAAGGACCACATGCATGAATTCATGTATCTATTGCACATCCAATACTATTTTTGTTTACTCTATGTTAATCATTCAGTAATATTAATGAGTAAGCAGTTGCAAGCATAGTCTTTGACAACATTTATGCGCAAAGAGCTATAGAGATCATGAAGGTAATCTCAAAACTTTGAATTCAAATTCAAATTGAACATTTATTTTTCTAAGTGGAGTCTTTCATTATAAATTTGTACCTTAAATATTTTTGCATTAGTAAATTTTAGGTGTTGGAGCCCTTGGTTAGAGTTCTCTATTTGGTAGATGGTAAACAGAACCCAATGGGGTATATATATGAGGCCATGGATAAGGCCAAAGACTCCATCCAGAACTATTACAAGGGTACAACCTCAAATTTGGTCCTATTTGGAAGATCATTGATCGGAGGTGAAATGATTAACTCTACCAACCCATTCATGCAGTTGAGTATGTCCTCAACCCCTGTATTTTCTATTAGCATAGCTTCTCATATCCTAATAGAAACATTATGCAAGGCCTCATGACATATATTCAAATGATTAGACCCCAAGTTGAGTTGAGAGACCTCATTATTTAGGAATTGCAAAGTTACAAGAGGCATAGGCTCTTCTCTTCAGAGCTAGCTATTTGACGAAGTAGCACTCAGACACTAGGTATTAAAATTTGGATTCTTTATATCACATGCATCTTACAAGTTATGAATTTCAAATTTACAAATATTGGTAATTTGATATAATATGGTTTGACTTTTCTTTAAAAACTACTCAATATTTTATTTTGTAGATTCTTGGTGGATAGATTCGGGTGCAAATATCATAAAACTCCAACAATTATCCCTCCACATTTTGTGCACACCTTGTAATGCATAAAGTTGTGAGCACAATTGGAGCTTGTTTGAGGCCATTCACACGAAGAAGAGAAATAATTTAACTCAAAAATGTCTCAATGACCTTGGCTTTGTTCAATAAAACATTCAACTTCGCACAAGAAGGTAGAGGAAAAATCAAAGGAGTTTATTAGTTTGGATGAGATTGATCCTTATGTCGATTAGACAAGGCAAGATGAGCAGCATCTGTTATTTACTAAAGATGAGATTTTGATTTTGGTAGGCAAGCATTAAAGGATGTTGATGCAATAGAAGATATAGGATTAGATGGTTGTGATGTCCCTAAATTCAAATCATTTGCATTCTGCATAAATAAATAAACAAAAGATTTGACAAGAATTGGCAGACCTTGTCTCTTGTACATAATTTGTATTACATATTTAGAAATAAATGAACCATTATAAGGTTCCTAATTATTTGGTGATTGATGCACTTAGACAATCACCATGGCATCAATGCTCCATGCAGCCAATACTGTCATGATGCAATTTAACAGTGATTTATATTATGATCACTCTTAAATGGAATTTGTCATACTGACTTCACAAAGGACTGATGACAGATGGTCGGCTAAGTCCACTCATCATTATGTAACCACTTTTCATGCTTGCATCTAGTAGCCATAAATCATGATTGCATTCATATCCCACACACATTCATCCATATCACATATTTCCTAGGATGTCGGTTTGGGTTTGAGTTCAAGTTCGAGTACAAAGGACCGGTTTGCCGGTATGACAAAATTTTGAAAAGGGTGGTTTCGTTAGTAGAAAAACATGTAAAAATTATATATGTATATATATGTATATATATGTATATAAATATGTATATATACATACATATTTATATACATATATATACATATATATATATATATATATATATATATATGCAGCCTAGAAGCATGAGTTAAGATTAGAATGTCACATAGTATCATAAAAACATTTAAACAACAATAACACTTGTTATCATAGCATCACGAATCATGATCATACCTTCATATACTTCAAGTTCAACATCAAAGATTTAAAACATTAAAAATAAGTTAAAACATCAATTCAAGTATCATTGTTTGAAGTTCAACTAATGGATTAAAAATTTTAAATTTATTGTTATTTTATTCTTCTTCATCTTCTTCTTCTTCTTCAGCATTAGTTGACTCACAAATAGAGCTAGGGCCAATGGGATCAGCTGCACCAAAAATAGTATTGGTGTCAAAATCTTCACAGTCATCAAGTGCAAGCCGAGAAGTGGAAGCGTCCAAGTCCGCAAGCTCTGCATTTATATCCCACCTATTCGTCTCCCCTTCATTGTATTCTTTACTCTTGTGTGAGACGAGACATAAGTTTTAATGCACAAATACCAAGTTCTCCGCTCTTTTGATTGCAACCTATTGCGCTTCACTAAGTGGAAAAAAGCATATGTGCTCCAATTTCTTTCTGTTGCAAATGAACTAGAAATCTATGAAGACAAGACAAAGTAAACAATTAAAATAAAATTATTAATCTTATAAAATAAAAATTACTTCCTAGTCATGAAGATAAAGTAAACTAAATTTTTTTAAATAAAATTTACTTGTGATATAATTTTGATTGCAAGGGGTTGCAGTAGTTGGAATTGTTGGCCATGCAAGTACCACCAACTATGAGCATCCTTCCTAAACCGATGACGAAGAGCATCATTACTTAGACCTCTTGCATTCACAAACTCTATGAACTCATCTGTAATCACATCTCGCATATCATCATCGATTAGAGACTTCCAAATGATGCCTTGTACCCATCAGACACTTCTACATCTCTATAGGGTGGCAGTCTTCCTGGTTGATCAGTAAATTGGGTGCTATAGTATTTGGGCGTCAATGCATAGGCAAGCAAATGTAGAGTGGTCATTTTGTTCCATCGTTCTACAACAATTGCTTGCAATTGTTTGAAGGTCTCTTGGGGATCTTTCTCTTTTTCATTTACAATTTGCTTGATCTTCTCAAGCATTAAATCTATGCCATCATAGATCTCTCCAAGGCAAGGCCTATCCATGTCAGTGTACCTAAGCACGCTCATAATGGGCTCGGTGAACTTAATGAGATATTCCACACGTTCCCACCATGAGTTATCCAATATCCTTTGATTTATTTTGGTTGCCCTCTCACTATTGCTTTGCCTCTATAAAGCCCAATTGTTGTTGATTGTCATATTGCAAAGTGCCTCTTTCACTTGCACAAGTCATCTCAAGATGATTAAATTTGATGTAATACGAGTCTCAACAACCTGTAACATAAATTAGAGCCAAAAAAATACAACTATTAGATACATACTTAAAAACAAAATAATGAAATACACATTACACAATCAAAATATGAAAATCAGAAATTGTAAGATGCTAATATTTTTTTTTAAATTAAATTACTAACTTGAGTTCAAGTTCACTTACCTTCAGTAGCTCCAAACGTGAGAACATTCTGAATATTCCCTGAGTCATGTGGTGGTTTGTGACGAACATCTGGATGTCCTCAGCCTCTACATACACCTCTTTGATCCACCCAATTTTGTTCCCAATATTTTTTAGCATAACATTGAGTGAATGGACCACACAAGGTGTCCAAAAGATATGCTAATAACGCTCTTCAACCAACAAACCAGCAGCTCTACAATTCTTTGTGTTGTCTGTTATGACTTGGAAAACGTTTCTAGCACCCACTTGTTCAATGGCAAAGATGAGAATAATAAATGGCCCATCTTTTACTTGCCCCTCACAATCCACGGATTTCAAAAACATTGCCCCTTTGGGGGACACTGCCAAGACATTGATCAAGGGACGATTTCTAACATCTTTCCACCCATCTGAAACAATTGACACCCCTGTCTCAATCCATGAATCCCTTATGGGCTTCAATTAATCATCAATCCCCTTGACCTCTTGATCCAACAAGGTGATCCGTACTCTCTCATAATCGGGGCCCTTATACCCTCTTGAAGCTTCATTGGCACTTTTCAACATCTTCTTCCAATATGGAGACCGAACAACACTAAAAGACAGCCCATTTGCATACAAGCATCTTGCCGCATCAATGTCGGCAATTTCTTGACTCTGATTTTGAAATGCAGTTTGTAGTGGTCCCTTTCTTTTGTGTGTAAGGGGTGCTTCACTTTCATTATCAAGGCCAACTAAGGTAGTATAAAAGGGGTGATCTTCTATCAAAACATCTATAGAGGGAGGTTGCATTCCCATTGCTTTTTTTTTATTTTTACTGCCACTGGTTGTAATTTGTTTACGTTCTCTCTCTTCTGCAGCCTCATGCTCTGCAATATATTTTAATACTGTTGCATTTGGTATAGGTGCACCTTTTTTTCTAGGGCATTCCTTGACTCCTCTTCCACGGTATCCACACAGATGGCCTACCAGACGAAAATATGAACTATTCTTTTCTACATCAAAACCCCGACATTTCCAACGAAATGCACTACCTCCTGGAAGGGATCTTACAATATCAACATACTTCCACAAAGTAGAATCAGAAGGGATTTCTACTCTTTGTTCAATATTGCCTACTGAGGAAGATGTAGATGCCATTGTAGTTTCTTTTCCTATGGATAGAAATTGTATACATAATATAAAAACAAAAGAATGAAAAATTCTGGAAAAAAATTGGTAGATCTTATGGACAATGAAAGAGAAATAAAATAAAAAATGCTTAAACAAAAACAAAAAGCAAATGGAACAAGAACTCACCTCTTCCACTCGTTGTAAGCTTGCAAAGGTGTAGGAATGAAACATAAACACTTGAAGAAGGTCCACAAATCAATCTTCCAACTCCTCCTTGCGCAACCGAACTCTTGCTCAACCACCTCTTTTCTCTTGCTCAAGAAACAATTACCTATTTGCACACCACAAATGAGAATGAGAAGTCAACATAAGCCTTTCAAATCCACTTTTTAGGGTTGTGGATGTCAAAATATTATAAAATTTGCAAAATAAAAGTCACTTTATCTCCATCCGTGGGGCCAAGTTTGGCGAAGTTCGACTAGGGTGCGACGTTTTCCGGCCGGTCTGCCCGAGTCGGAAATGACAGTTGACTAGTTCTAACTTGTTGTTCGTGGATCGGACCCACAGACGAACCAAACCCAGACTACGGACCAGTTTGAACTTGGCCTGGTCCAACATCCAGTTTGGACGAACTGGGCTTCTTAGCATATTTCAGATGAGCAATACTTCATTACACAACCATCGCACAGTCATATTTCATGTTCATATTTGCACTATTCATCCTTGGCCGATCAGCCATAATAATTATCAAGAAACCGTGAAGTCATATAAATAGGATGGTTTCCTTAAGCAAGTTCCAATGATCAGAGATAATCAATGATACCACAGATTGGTATCAATCCCATATAAAAATATATCGATGGCATGAATGTCTTAATTAATCGGCTAAGCCAAGTTGATTATCATTGCAAACGAATATGGAAGGATATAACAAATGGTTATGATTTAACAAATCATAACTGAAGATGCGCAATTAAAAGGTGATCATAATCAAGGAATGGGACATGTCTCATCCTCATATCCTTTCATTTATCAAATGCGAATATACAAAGGCCATTGACTTATCTTTCCAACACATCGAAGACATTATACTTATTTCCTTTATCCTTATTGGATTGGCTAGTAGAGCATTAGCCTTATTGGCATAAACGGATTGCACAGTTCAATAGTGGAATCAAAGATGTCGTCCTTGTTGCAAGCATCATCTGATTATATCAGACACAGCAGCATTTTCAGAATTGCATAAGCACATAAGCATATCAGAAACAGCAATTATTGTTATAAGCGATAAGAATTGATTGCACGGATTTGAAGGATTACATTAGAAACAGCATCTACATAGCGATAATTATAATTCAGACATTGCATGTAATACCATTTATAGCAGAAATAGCAATTTGTATTGCTATAAGCAATACCCTTACATCTCCATTGCATGTTTGTATTTCAATACTTGATCTAGCAAGGATCATTGCACTAAGTGCAATACCAATATAATTCAGAAAAAATTTCATAATTGTGTACCAGATATTGCCAACAATTCAATATCAATCTTGCATATAATTACACATTCAGATAAGAAATAGCAGTGGATATTCTATGAACATCTTTTACTTGTTGTAATTGCAGTCCTTCGACTTAAGTAGAAAGGCAGAATTAGGTAATTCTCCCGGCTCACCAAGTTGCCCAAAAAGAGGACATTACAATGGCACTGATGAGATTGAGGAGTCATTGCCATCTACAGACAGGATGGAAGTCGAGCCACAACCTTCTATGCCAACTGAGGAGCCACAACAGACTCCAAGGATTAGAACCTCAACCTCTCCCCAACTTTTCAACAAATTAGGGATGGGGAAGATGTAAAACGTTGTATTTTCAATTTGTAATATGTAATTTATGAATTATGAGGGTGATTTTAAAAGGCAATCATCATAAATTCATAATAATTGTCAGCTATCTATTGTATCAGCCATCAGGATTCTGCATGATGACACAAATTTGTACTCAATTTGTATTCAAATTAATCCAATTTAATAGAAAAAAATTTTGTACTTTGTTATGGACTTATTGGATACATCTTGCTATTAAAGTTTGCAAAACAAATTGTGTTTCTAATGAAATTTAAGCAATCTTTAAAGTTCCCGAGTTTTTGCTGAGTTAAAATTTTAGGGTCTACCGAGTTTTTTTAAATCCAAGTCTACCAAATATGGTACAAATTACAGGCTTTGGTTGATTACTTATAGATAATTCTTTTATTTTGAGGGGGGAAGGCAAGTGGGAAAGAGATACATATTTGGACTAAACCATACTATTTTAAACTTGGACCAAATGATTCATTGTTCCTCTCATTTACAACTACCCAACGAAAAGAGACATGCACAAACAATTTTACCAAATACACTTTAGGTACAATGCATTGGAGAAGAGAGGTGCAAAAAGAATTTTTTGAGAATGTAAAATTTGAAGAGAGATATAGGACACAATTTATCCAATTTTACAAACATTTATAATTGGCTAATTCACAGGAAATCAATTGCCTTGAAGATATAATGCTTTGTAATAACGTGACTTCGAATTTTTGGTTTGTTCTTAGACTCGCAACTATGTCCACTACGTGGTATTAAAAAATGAGGTAATCCATTGTCAAAAAAGACACTTGCAATAAATGAATCTATTGTTTCTACATCACCGAGAGACACATATTTGTGCCAAGATCTTATTGAAATGCATGTTACTTGGAGTTTCAACTAACTTCAGGACTTGGATAATAGAGATGATCAATTGCAACGCAAGAAGGATAAGTAAACTTCTCACAAGCACCAATTTATGCACCATTTGTGTGTGGCTATAATATATGAAAGGTTTCCATCATGAAAAAACCAAAATCAAGAATTATACTAATACTACAAAGGGAATATGTCAAAGGAAATTAGATCCACGGATAGATCATTGAGCATTTCATAATGGAGACTCGAGTTCAAATAACCAAGAAACATTTTACATGTTTATATGTACAAATTCCATTTTTTTCATCGGGCAAGGTTCACAACCAATTCTGTGTTCTATCCCAATAGACAATGTAAGTGAAAGTGGTAGCTAAATTTGATGGGAGATGCCCCTCAGTTATGACATCATGTCCAAAGGACAATCTGTAAGGAGAATTTACCAATTATCATAAAAAGAATTGCACAAAATGCCATATTGTAATGTCCCCATTTTTTCAGTCTCTTGAGATTAGCTTAGTTGGCGACCCTCGCAAGCTAATTAGGTGATCAGAGGGGGTCAGTTGGCAGAGGCCATAGTTGGATTCCATTCTGGAGGTTCTGGTTGTCAAGTTTGCTCTTTGTTTGGGACAGATTGGATGACTTACTATTTATAGTAAGTGGTATTTTGGGCATAGCTTGGTTTAGTAGGGCGCCTACACAATGTCATCTGGTGTTGCAGAATCGTTTTTCAGGGATCTCCAGTTTGAGGGACTTACTATTTATAATAAGTCTATCTTGGGCAGTTGGCTATTTTTGGCAGGGCAATATGAGCTTGGGTGCTATTGTCAGAAGTTCAAAAGATTTTGTCAGTCAGACTCAGTGCATCACATTTATAATAAAAGTTATTAAATTAAGTTATGATAATTTAATAACTTTTGGACTTCAATGTTTTAATTTAATGTTATGATGGTGAAGACTCTTTAATGAAAAGTGTCATGAAGAAGTTTTCATTAAAGTCTTTATATATGCCTTGGAGAAATTGAATACTTTACCATATGTCATTTTGATTAAACTTTGAAAGTGTGAAAGTTGTGTGGAAGAGGAAAATCGATTTTTCTCATGGAAGCTAGGGTTTGAAGAGTTTGGTCTTCAATTTTCTAGAGAGAACTCTTGGAAGCTTCTTGTGTTGTGAATTCGATTTTACACCACCAAATTGTGAGTGTAATATTGTTAATTGTAAACCATTATTCTGAGGCCGTTGTACAGATTGCACAAAGAGCCGTACAGAATTGTTATTTGCTAATGTATGGACTGAAGTGGTTGGGTTGTACGGCAGATTGTTGTGGTCATACATTGTTGTTGCTGAAGATGTTAACTGCATTGAATTGTGAGTTGTGTATTATATTAAATGCTGAGTCATTCCTTTGTGGCTGCATTACCAATTTAAGGGGGCTGTGACATTACTTTAGAAGTTGTGTGACTATTGGAGGAGGCTGCGTTAATAATCTGGGAGGCTGCATTCTCCATTTGCAGCTGTGCTTCAATTCCCTTGGGCTGCGTTTCTTTTCCAGCAGTCACATGTAATTAAAGGTGCCCAGATTTAATTGTGAATGCTTGTAATAGGGAATTAATTTAATAGTTATTGTAATTCTGATATTTTGTAAGCATTCAGTGGTGAATTAATGGCTGTAGTTATTTATCAAGTGGTTAAAAAATCTGAGAAGTATCATTGAAATTCATATTTGATGTTCATTAATTTCTATATATTCTGAAAGAAATTTAGAATTGCAATTTAATTTGAGGAAAGAGCTAGATTGTAAATGAGAACCAGCTCATTTGTGCAGAGTCAGGTGTCAGCACTTGAGGCTTTAGTAGGAGATGTGGATGCAGATGGTATAGACACATCTGATGATACATTTGAGGATGCTATGAGCTGCATTGGGATGACACCCCCTATGAGATGTTGGGTGATGACTTCGAGGAGATTTTGGGTGAGTCTCGGGATTGATGTCTACCGGATCATACTTTTGATGTGGACACTGAGGACTGCATGGAGTATATGAGCTCTGACAGCTCTGATGTTTATGACAGCAGTCACAGTGTGGGATCAGTGCAGGAGACTGTAGTCTTTTCCTGTATTGAAGATGTGAGCATGGAGATATATAGTGATGACACTCATGATGTGAGTGTTGCAGTTGAGTCGGATGCCATAGACTCATGTCACAATGTAGATGATTCACATGATGACATTGAGTCATGCATGTAGCCAGCGTTAGCCGAGGACTCACGGATTGACGATGTAGACACTAGCATCACAGATATCTCTAATGTTAAGAGTGAAGATGATGGGTGGTGTAGTGTTTCTAACTTTTTGTATCAAACTTTGGGTGTGGACTCAGCGTTGTCATACGGTGGTGGTGGGTTCCAGAATTCTTTGTTATTGGGACTCACGGATGAGGATGGGGAAGCATATGAGTGGCAGGAGTTTGTTACAGCCAGGGCTTCCACTTCTAGAGAGGGGGTTACTTCTTCGGTGACCCATGAGGATGATTCTTCCTACAATGTGACATGTTTGATTTATCAGACCTTGGGGAGGACTTTGAGTTGTTAGTGAGTGAGGATGGATCCCAGGATCTGGTTTTTCAGGTGGTTGCAGAAGGATGAGGTAGCTGGAGATTGTGTTGAGTTGAACTCAGCAGCGGCTTCCTCAAGGATAGTCGAGGACAAGTCCGATGTCTGTACTCAGTTTGTAGATGTGTACTCGGATGAAAGTACACAAAGGTACGGTGATCCCAAGGGGAGTTTGTTGGATGCAACTTTCGTCCATAGTGTGGACAATGCAGTTGAGGTTGTACATAGGAGGCCCGTTGTTTGTGCAATCATCATGTGACTAGCTAGTTGCGAGTTGGTGAGAGAGATATTACTTCTACTCTTAAGCATTTTGATGCCGCTCGTTAGTTGTTAGCTGTTTATGATTGGGGTGCTCCTATGACAGATGAGCACAGTGGTGGTTACCTCTCCTTGACAAAGATTCATTCTTTGCGTGAGGCTGTCAGGATTTTGAGACACGATTATTTACAGTTGGTAGCCGACCGAGATCACCTATTTGAGTGGGGGAGTATGGTATACGACGCATTGATGGACAAAGAGGAGGTGAGTGAGCTTACTCAGGAGCTCACAGTGACTTTTGAGGCTTTAGAGGGCACTCAGTGGGCTCTTCAAGAGTCGCAGTTTCAATTAGAGGAGGTGACCATGGAGTTGGAACATGTACGGTTCACACCAGCCCCAGACCGAGTTCGGTTGCACATTGAGGTTGTTGGTGGTGAGTTTGCCTCTACGATTGGTGATGAGCGACATGATGATGTGGCAGACACATTTGTTCAGGATGTGGATGCAGTAGGTACGGATGAGGTAAGAGTATCAGTGGAATCAAGCTCTCATGTTGATTTGCTTCCTTTTGCTGGAAGTGAATCTATTTATTCATCTCATATAGCTCATAGCATGGGACAGTTGGCAGTGCCACATTTTCAGAGGGATCAGTTGTGGGTTGCGGAGGAGCAAGTTGACACTTCCACATATAATTTCTACTGCACCAAGTCATTCATGGAGTATTTACTTGAGTGCAGATGTGCGAGAGGATTCATACAGAGTGTCTGAGGGTACTCTCATCCGAGGCTCTTGTGCTATTCGAAGGTTGGTAGGGAAGATTGTGGAGACTCTATTTACTATGCTTCCCCACAAGGATTTCAAGGTTGGGTTTGTCGAGAGGGTTACTCAAGATCCTAACCAACCTGCAATTATGTGAAGTCAAAGATTGGACCCATCTCATGATTCCCAATTGGGTAATGTTGAGCCATTGACAGAAATTGGGGCTTTCTACCAGCATTATACGGTGGGGTATGCTCATCATTTTTCTTTTGACCCACAGGTAGAAGATTTGATCTCACGCAAGTGTAGTTCGGCTCCAATTTCTTACCATCTATTATGGGATGGATTAGCACCATCTTTTGCAGATGGAATTGGCAATTGCAAGTTAGACTACTTGCAATATCCACACACCCAGGACAGTTTATCAGAGGTTAGAGTTGGTAACAGTGATTCAAGCACATTTGGTCATTGTCTTCTTCTCAGTGCAGTTGGGTGTGAGTGTCGGTTAGACAGGGACTTGAGTTTTGACAGAGTTGATGTTTCAGTTGAGTTGAGTTCCGCTGGGTTGTTTTCTATATCGGCATCTACAGTTGGTCTACAGATGTTGTTTTCAGTGATGTCAGTTATTTGGGTGTTAAGGGCAATTTCTCTGATGCTGTTGTCTGTACTGTTGATGTTGGTATTTTCTTCACAGGAGTATGGTGAGGATCGGGACATTTCTTCTGACCAGCCTTGGGATCCAAGGGGTCTGTGATGTTGCTTGTTTTTTCCTGATTGCTTGGGGACAAGCAATCTTGTGAAGGGAGGACTATAATGTCCCCATTTTCTCAGTCTCTAGAGATTAGCTTAGTTGGTGACCCTCACAAGCTAATCAGGTGATCAAAGGAGGTCAGTCGGCAAAGGCCATAGTTGGATTTCATTCTGGAGGTTTTGGTTGTCAAGTTTGCTCTTTGTTTGGGACAGATTGGATGACATACTATTTATAGTAAGTGGTATTTTGGGCATAGCTTGATTTAGCAGGGCGCCTGCACAGTGTCATCTGGTGTTGCAGGATCATTTTTCAGGGATCCCCAGTTTGAAAGACTTACTATTTATAGTATGTCTATTTTGGGCAGTTGGCTATTTCTAGCAGGGCAGTATGAGCTCACGTGCTATTGTCAGAAGTTCGAAAGATTTTGTCAGTCAGACTCAGTGCATCACATTTATAATAAAAGTTATTAAGTTATGATAATTTAATAACTTTTGGACTTTAATGTTTTAATTTAATGTTGTGATGGTGAAGACTCTTTAATGAAAAGTGTCACGAAGAAGTTTTCATTAAAGTCTTTATATATGCCTTGGAGAAATCGAATTCTTTACCTTATGTCATTTTGATTAAACTTTGAAAGTGTGAAAGTTGTGTGGAAGAGGAAAATCGATTTTTCTCATGGAAGCTAGGGTTTGAAGAGTTTGGTCTTCAATTTTCTGGAGAGAACTCTTGGAAGCTTTTTGTACTGTGAATTGGATTTTACACCACCAAATTGTGAGTGTAATATTGTTAATTGTAAACCATTATTTTGAGGCCGCCGTATGGATTGCGCAAAGAGCCGTACGGAATTGTTATTTGCTGATGTACTGACTGAAGTGGCTGGGTTGTACGGCAGATTGCTGGGGTCGTACATTGTTGTTGCTGAAGATGTTAACTGCATTGAATTGTGAGCTGTGTATTATATTAAATGCTGAGCCATTCCCTTGTGGCTGTGTTACCAGTTTAAGGGGGCTGTGACATTACTTTAGAAGCTGTGTGACTATTGGAGGAGGCTGCGTTAATAATCTGGGAGGCTGCATTCTCCATTTGCAGCTGTGCTTCAATTCCCTTGGGCTGCGTTTCTTTTCCAGCAGTCACATGTAATTAAAGGTGCCCAGATTTAATTGTGAATGCTTGTAATAGGGAATTAATTTGATAGTTATTGTAATTCTGATATTTTCTAAGCATTCAGTGGTGAATTAATGGCTGTAGTTATTTATCAAGTGGTTAAAAAATCTGAGAAGTATCATTGAAATTCATATTTGATGTTCATTAATTTCTATATATTCTGAAAGAAATTTAGAAGTGCAATTTAATTTGAGGAAAGAGCTAGATTGTAAATGAGAGCCAGCTGGGCTCTTCACACATACCAAGAGAGTCTGCATATGAAAACAGCATCGCACATTTGATATTGTGTGCCATCATTATAAAATGCCAAAAACATACTACATTTGTCACTAAATTTGAGAGTATTTGCCTGGTCAACAGCCATCTTAATTTTAACTGCACAGTACTTTCAACTTTCTTTTCAGAATCTGACTTGAATGTAGAATATCGGTAAATTACCATAATAAAAGGCCAACCCACAAAAAGATCAATTCCAGCAACTTTCCTTTATAAATGCCTAGTACAACCTACAGATGCTCTTTTATGCTTACCTAGAAACAACAATTTGGAGACACAAAAAGATCAACTCCATTGATTGTCCTTTTTATATGCCCAGTACATTCTACAGATACTCTTTTATCCTTACCTAGCAAAAACAATTCCATCTAGAGCTATTCTCATCCGCTCATCAACGCATAGGTCTGCTGCATTTCCAAATGCTTTATCTCCATCATTGTACATCAACTATAGTTTTAAGAAACATGGTGGTTATTTCTTTGAAAATTAAAAAATTACAAATTTCATTAAAACAACCACTAAATATAATAAGACTAGCCTTATAACGAAACAGCTAACCTGCAATTTCGTCTTTCCAAGATGGGAGAAACCATTAGAAAGGATTCTCCGGTTCCTAAGATGAGAAACACCAAGCATCTCCCCATTTTTTATCACCTTAAAAAAAAGGAAGACATTAATACTGTCTTTAAAATTTATTTTTAAAGTGTGCAGCACAAATAATTCACAGGGAAAATTACTTAAATGAAATTTTAGAAAATCAATTGCTGAAAGCTGTCACAGGAAAAGTAATTTATGAACATTTTGTGTCCCACAATGGCAGCTTTTAATATCAGAAGAAAAGAAAAAAATGATTAAGTGCAGATCAACCTACAGCTGTGTGTCGTATGCCAGTGGATTTTGCAAGTAACTCGTGCTCTTTCAGAAAAGCCAGTTCACCATGAACAGGTAAGAAATGCTGAGGATTTGCCAGTCTAAGGGCTTCCTCCTACATACAGAAGTAGGACAAGTTAAATTTTCTTAAAAGGCTCATAAAACTTGAATTTTCATAGGACAACCTCACTGTTAGTTTCTGATCAAGTTGTGTAACATAAGTCTTACTTCCATCTTCCATCTCAAGAAGACAAGAAAATTCAAAATTTCAACAAACACAAACAGAAGATTCAAATATTAAAGAACACAAAGGTAAAATTTATGGAAGCATGCATTGTCATTTCAGAACATTGATATGTTTATATGTTGTTCTATAAGCATTATCAAAAGCATGAAGGTTGGTGCTTGTAACCACGAAGCATGGGTGGTGTTTAGTTAGTCAAAAGTGCCTTTCATATGATTATTTCATCTCAGTTCATCGTCAGTTCTGGAAACTTAGGACAACTAATAGGTGAGCCATACAAATGGGAATTTTACTTCAAAAACTAACAAAAGGACTTTCTAGAGGATTTGTTTTCCTTTGGAAAGACATCTAGTAGAAGCCACTTGTAATGTCCCCTTTTTATGGCCTTTCCAATATCATCAGAAACCCCAACCTTTCTAGAGAGTATCAATCTTTTGGCGTTAGAGTTCCGAGTGGCAGTGAGTTCTAGAGATCAAGGCGAATCCACGGTGCTTTTGAGAACAATTGCAACATTTTGGGTGCATTTCAAGCTTCCTAGAGGAATATTCTATTTTTCAAAAGTATCAAATTCTGTTAAGATGGAACTTTAGTGAGCTTCTTGTATTTTGGCACATTCAAATTCACCTTTGGCTACTTTTGTATTTCACATACCTTTGAGTGAATGCGTGAAAATTAATAAAAATAATAATTAATTTAATATTTAAGATGTCAAAAGGGAATTAAAAGACAACTTATAATATTTATTCATAAAGGTGAATTTTAAGTGACTGAAGTGTTGGAAAAGTAAATAATAAAATTGTTAATAGTTTCAGACTTTGAAAGGAAAATTCAAACTATAGATGACCTTCAAAACTAAGATTTAGGCCCTAACAAAATATTGACAAAAGAAGGAATAGATAATACCCGGTTATGCTGTAGAATCTCCTTGATGATGCCTTCAAGTTGATACAATTCAACCTTTTGAGTTTGCTTCAGATTTGTCCTCCAAATCTGCTATGAATTGTGCCTCTATGTCTGTTATACCTTACTCCTCAAGTCTGCTCTAAATTGCTCCTTAAGACTGCAATAAATTGCTCCTCAAATCTGCCCTAGGTCTGCTATAATTCACTCCAAGTCTGCTGCTATATTACTCCTCAAGCCTGCCCTAGGTCTGCTATAATTAACTCCAAGTCTGCTGCTATATTTGGTATGAAATATATTTGTTTTGGATCAGATTAGTATGTCGTATGTCTGCTGCTATGATGTGAATTAGACTCACATGTTATGTTTTCTATGCTTGTCTTGATTCACATCGCAACTCCTTATTTATATCAACCAAGAGGTGGCATCTTAACATAGCAAGGGAGCCGACTTGCCTAAGCAAGTTGGCCTTTTAATAAGTATTGTTTATTTAGCCACAGAAGGTCGGTCCTCCCTTGATATAATATTTTCCAAAACATGTTGCCCCTCCATGGGTAATATTAAATATATTTTGCAAGTCCTCCCTCTTGCCAAAATAAAACATTTAATAAGCAAGTTGACTTATACCATAATAAGCATAATATTTAATGTTAAGTCGTCCCTTCTAGGATAATATAGGGATGATCTTGTTGGTTCTTCAAAAGATTTTACACTCCAAGAGATACCAGTATGCTTATGACTGATGTTAAGGAATGGTTAATTCCAAATATAGGAAATCTATAAGCAACTGGATTGCCCTCTTCACTTCTGGCTCTGCAAAACCAAGGCGGGTACACCTGATCCAGGGATATAACTCTATTCTTTATCTATTACTAGATCTTACAACAAATGACAGTGAGAAAGTACTAAGTAAAAACCTATTACTCATTGACTCTCCATCACTGGGTAGAACAACACATAAATGTAAATAAAGTAAAATAACTGGTAATGATTATGTTTCAAGATCACAAGATGTTAATCAATCTACACGAAGCAAAATAGGGAAATACAGGCCAGTGCCCTATCCATTGGGCAAAAGATCAGAGGACAAAATGAATGCAGAGATATTTGGAGAATAACTTGGTCTTTAAACATAAATACAAATCATTCTAACTCTTTCCTGCTTTTTTTTTAGAAAAATCCTCAAATGAATTCAATAAACATGTATCCCACTATGAGCAGTATTTAATCCAATCCTAGACCAGAACTCAAAGCTAAATACATACATATAAATCTCAGGAAGACTTAAAGATTTAGAGAATAAACTCAAAGGAGAGACAAAGATTTGAAGTTTGTATTAAGTATAACCTTTTAACGTTGCATACATCATATTCTAAATGATAAGCTTGCAAAACAGTAGCAGCAACCTGTACTTCTTTCTATTGCTTGATGAAAATTGATACATGTTACAATCTTCGACTGAGGGCTAGGGTTTCAGAAATTTTATCTTTTCAACTCCTGAACTCTCAATGCCTAGAATGATCATGGAAAATCCTTTATATACAAGGAGATGCAACAAGCTACCGATCATTCTAGGGCAATTTCTAACCTAAAAAACCTTTACAACAACCTCAAAAAGTTTACAATAAATACACAAGTCAAGCAGGTGAGATATTTGTAGCTGAGCGACCTTGCTTTATGTCTTCAATACTGTCCTTGGCTCCCTTCAACAAATCTGATTTGCAACATCTTGCTGTCCATCCTGCAATGAATGTCTTTCTATATCTCAACAACCTTTATGACTCAAAAAATAACTGCCTTTACTTGCTCTAGGAGGCTGGCGGAGTATTAACCTTTTAAACATGAGGTATGTACTGATACCTCCATTTATTGTACACCTCTTCGCTTGGGAACTCAAAATTGGCAAACTCAGTCTTCTTACTTGATAACTGTTCCCATTCATTTTCAATCTAAGTAACCTTATGCTGAATATTGTCAAACATTGATTTAGCATTTATTAACAACTTGATAACACTGATAATAGAAAAAGTGTCATTTAGGACACCAGTCACCCTTTCTGACAAAAGTGCATCCATCTCTTCTCTCCATAGATATGCTTCTTTAAATTTTCCCTTATCTGTGAAAATGGTGGGCACTAGCTCATAGTTTGAAATCATTAATTCAGCTTTCAACATACTCAATCTTCTAATAAAATTATCCAAAATGATGCCATACTGTACCATTTTCTTGACAATGTACTGACTTAATTAATGGATCAGGATCCTCTTGGCCCTTTGATGACATACGAAATAACTTTATAGTAGGAGATCTCTCAATCCATTTCTTCAAAATTGGTGACATTTCAGTCTTCTCCTTATTCAAAGTTTCAAATAAAGAATATAATTTACTAGCATGACTATGGAAAATGGAGGGCTTCAAATCATATGCAAACTGCATGATTGCATCTGTCATTTTCTCTTCATACTTCTGGTTTGCCAAAGTTGTGGCCTTCACATTTTCATCTTTTTCCTTCTCTAGTTGCACTCTTACTTCCCTTAATTTATTTGCCTCTTCTATTAATCTTTGCTTTTCCCAAGTAACCCTTGCATCCATACTTGTCTCTGGGTAGGGGGATGGTGGTAACTCAACAATTGGGCTTGAGGATGAAGCCACTGCAGGCTTATCAGAGATTGCCAATTGGGGAGACCTATGATCCTGGGGCCCTGATAGCTGAGCAATCAACTTGTCCTTTTGAATTAGCTCTACCTTGAGCTCATTGTAGGATTTGAGAACCATTTCAAATTTGAGCCTAAGCTCCTCCTTTTCTTGGGCATCCTTTTCTGCCACATTAACATTGAACTTGGCGGTCTCTAGGATTAGGTTTGATGCTTCCACACCAAAAGTTTCACCCACTCTTTGTACTAACAAACTACCTTCATATCCTGTGGAGAGAGCTTACTTTCTTCCTTTATCCTCCTCCCTCTTTAGGGACCACATGACCAAGGCTGCATGATCCTCTGAGAAAGCAATTCCCCTAGCAGCTTGTTTGGCCTGTTTTGCAGTAGTAAGAATTTTCACTTTGCTCTTCCTGACTTGGTCAAAGACAATTGCATCAGCAATGTCCCACTCTGGCAAAATTAGCACTCTTGCAATATGAACCATGGCCCTTCCTTCCTCAGGAGTATTTTTTTCAAACTGCTTGACCATCTCTGCCTTGGTCTCATTTTCTATTTCTGTTATGTCTTTATCAGGGAACTCTTCCCTCTTCTTCTCATAGATCTCTTTGTACTAATTTATTTTCATTCTCCATAAAAATTGGGAGAATGCCCTAGTCTTTACAAATTTGTCATCAGCAAGAAAAGAGTCACTAGCCTACTTTAAAACAGGGTCCAATTGTTTACCCTCAAATTCATCAATAGTAAGGTCCATGGCTACCTCTTTAGGTGCCTCAGGCATCCCTTCTTGCAAGTCATCATTGGAAACAAAAATGTTTCCCTCATTCCTCAATTGTACTAGTTGCTCTGCTACACCATGTTCATCTAATTGGATAGGGGATTGAGAAGGAGAATAAGTTTCCTCTCCTAGCCTTGATTCTTCTTGTCTCTGCCTCTTAGGAGAGGACCCCTGCATCGTTGAATCATCAATGGGCCTTTTCCCTTTAGAAGTAGAGGGAATATCCTCACTTCTCTGCTATGGCGGTAAGAGAACAGTGTATCCACTTCTCTTCTGCATTGTATAGACTCCCCTTGGGGTCAACTTCATATACTTAGGCTGGCTCAAAATCTGCCTAGCCCTCTCAGGGTCTGTCTTGCTTACAACAGCCCTCTTTTCATTCACTGCATGCATGATGCCTTCAAAACGCTCCATTAGGGCATCCACTTTCCTTGCCCATGGCTCAAAGCCTTTTAATGGGTCATAAGCCTTGTCAAAATTCTAAATGAAATCTAGAGTCTTCTTATAGACTATCCATTTCTCTTTCTTAATTTCTTGAGTTTGAAGATCAAACTCATTCCTTATCACATCTTCAGGAAAATTAAATTGATGCTCAATATGAGCACATCTTATCTTTTCTCTAAACATTCCTGAGAGGAAACCCTCTGTATTTGCACACCTGATGGTGGCCATTGTCATTCTGTACGGCTATAACACTTTATTCAAATGGACCCAACCTCCCTTAGTAATAACATATTGATGTGCTATAGTTATGTCTGGGAAGAAAGTTCCTCTTCCCTTACCAGTGAGAGTGGTCTCTTGCAGGTCACCAATCTGTCTTAAGATCTCAGCATATCCTATTTTTAATGGAACTTGATAAGGCAAGATGTAGGGTGCCTTTCTGCAACCATAAACCCTAAAAATTGTAGAAACAGGATATAGAATGATGTCCCCAAAATTATGGACTATGGTGATATCCTGACAATATTCCTTTGGCCTGATTAATCTTAGTAACTCTCTTAGGATCCTTGGATTGTCAAAAAACAAAAGAGTTCTAAGCCTTGAAGCAAAATCCCTGTCAAATGTAATATAACTGGCATCAATTATGTCCCATGACAAGGCTATAGTCCATAGTTGCACTGGAAGGGTTTCTCCATTCCTCTCTTTCACAATATTTATTGTTGAGCTGAAAAACTGCTCACCTTTGTATAGGAACATGTGCAAAAGCATCGAGTACCACCCAAAAGGCCTACTAACCTTCATGTCCTTAATTCCCATCAATCCCTCATGGATCAAGTCAACTAGATGAGATGCAAAATCAAAAATTAGTGCCAATTACGGGTGCAAAGATTGTACCATCATAAACATGTATGGGACTGGCATATGAGTTGCTTCATCATGCCCTAGAATTAAAGTCAATGATTTATAAACCTCCTATGCTCTCCTACTGAACAAATCCAGCCTAAAAGGCTCTGGCGTACTTGGACTGATAACACACATAGACCCAGTTTCATCTAAAAATTGCCTCAGAGGTCCTGCCCTTAAATAATCCTTCTGGGCTGCATATATCTTTGTAAATTCAGTAAAATCTATCTTATCTAACCCCACTGAAGGGTCATTTAGAGAAAAAACCTCCCTAATCTCATCTTCTGTGATACTGATTAGGATTTTTCCATTTACATCCTTGACACGCTTTGTCACAAGATCATAGCATTTAGCAATCTGAATCAATAACTCAGCATCCATGAAAACTCTAGGGACTATCAATCTCCCAATGTCAAATTGCCATATGTTGCTCAGGGGGGCACAAGGATTTCTCTGTGAATAGGCTGATTTAAACAAAATAAGACCGTTATGTTTTTCACCAACCTTAGCATCTCTCATCCAATTTCCTCTATCATGGAGTCCATCTGCAACAGAATCCCTATGGTTCCTCAAAACTAACTCCTTTAACCTAGCTGCCCCGTTATCTGAATGTGGTAATAACTGCATTAAATCTTCAAAGACTCCTCTTTTGTTGTACTTTGTCTGACCAGACAAGTTTCTTTTTGGTGGCATTTTGAAACTAGGGCTTTTACAAAACAATATATGAATACCCAAGAAAACCCTAAAAACTATCAAATAGCAACACAAATTCCTTCACAACTCCTTCACAGGCTTCAAACAATTTTAAACTCAGAAAAGAAACCTACCAGGCACCTACAAATTCCTTGCTTGAAATATCCCCGAGAGGAAAAAACGAGTTTGCCAGAAATGCTTATGAGAACGGTGAATAGAAACAATGATTCAATTTTGATGTATAGCATCGGCAACTGCCTACAATCTATCCGCACGTAACACATTAAATCCGCCATTACTGAAAGTTGGCGGCCTCAGTATTCACAGGACGCAAAAAGCGTCATTGAGCAAAAATTTGAATTTAGGCCGTTGATTTATTTCTTTTCTGGCACATCGGACGATTGACAAGTCTAACAACATAACCCTGTATTACTTTTCCCCAAATCAGTTCTCAACCAATGAGAACATTTCAATAACGACATGTGAGGAAATGAATAACTTAACTTTATCTCGATCTGAGCGGAAAGGTGTCACCCTGTCGCTAAAGCGCAAGCGTAAAACTCAAGCATCTTCATCTACTGGTGTAACGACAGCCATGAGATCCCTTCTAACTTTCAGTGCTTTACCTATTCTCAAAGAAGTGACCCCACCTTTCCTTTTAGAAATTCTATCGAATCAGGAAGCGCCATGTCGGACAAGTCAGCAGCGAACAAGCCCTAAGTTTATCCTTGCTGTCAAACACACTGGCAACTTTGACATGTCATTATTACCCTCGGCCAATCAGAAACGACCGCGTCATCAAAAAGTCAGCAGCAAAGGACCCACCAAACGGTCCCCATCTTTAAACAAGATCTACGGCTGTCGCTATACCACTGACTCTAAAAAACGTGCAACTTACCCCAGCGGTATAACGACAACTGCGAGATCTTGTTGCATCTTAACCATCCAGAAAAACAGGCCCCACTGTGATACTTCATTAATCTCTATCGAATCAATAACCGCCACGTCGCGAAGAATCAAAAGGTGGACCTCTTAACCTTTTCACTCTCAATTCGAATCATCCTGACAACCGCCACATCGTAACTCCCAGCAACTAATCAAAAGCATACATGTCAATGTGACCTGGCACTTTCAGGGCCCACTTCACACTTCAGTCCTTAAAGAGAAATCGAACGGTCGTCGCTAAAGCGCGATGTTTAAACAGCTATCATCTTGGCTCAACGGTATAGCGACAACCGTAGATTTGATCCGTTCTTTAAATACCAGCACACCCTGTTACTAGATGGGCCCGCTCAGACAGGTGGTGCTTCATCACTAAAGCATGTCAGAGATTCTGACAACGGGCAGTGTTGCGGTTCAACGATAGCCACATATTTGAAGGGTTTGATACTATTGAAAAATTTTATCGGGAACTTAGGCTTTGAAAGAATCAATTAATTAAAAGGTACCCTGATTCCAAAACCTAACCGCATAACATATGAAATGATGAATAAAGGGGGGGCGAAAAGAACACATGCTTTATTAGGGGGATTAGTGAGCCAAAAAGTAACATGTAATTATAACAAGACTCAGGACCGGTTAGGGCTTTGATCAAATTTAGGGTTTTCACCACAAAAACTAACCATTAGGTCAATAACTTGGATCATTTTCAAAAAATATTAGCACAAAGCTGAAAAAATTTATATAGTGATAACAAATCCTATAGAGTTTAACACAATAATTGAGAGATGAATTTACTAATTATCTTTCTTAGTATTTTGATCTTACTAAAAAGGCCATAAATACTAACACTCCCTCTTGGTCTCGAGAGAAGATAAAATAAATCTCATAAAGTAATCACAAGTTTTACTAGATTTCATTCTCAATGGATTATGGAAAGAAAACATAAAATAATATATTCATCATGTACTCATACCTGACGTAATCAATGTAATTAGCCATCCTCAAGATGTCCCAACCTCAGTAATGTCATCTACTACAAGATGTAAGGTTATTTAAACATTGTTCACATGTAATGAGAGGTAAGAAGCATGATGTAATCAATAATCTTTCATAGATCTCAACTTTAAGCATGGCATAATAGATCTCAAATCTATGTAATCAGAAAATAGATCTCAAATCTATGTAATCAATATAACAATAGATCATAAGAAGCATCATCAAAACATTAATAATGGAAGCATCTTCACAAGATGTAAATTCAAGAATAAAACACTAACCTCAAAGTGTAAATCTCCTCCACAAGAGATCCATCCACAAGTTCTCGGAAGATAGTCTCCAATGGTAATTCTATTCAAGAAATATGCAAGAGCCTCAATGCTCAAAGGTGCAAGAGCCTCAACGTTCAAAGGTGCACGAGCCTCAATGCTCAAAAGGTGCACGAGCATCAACACTCAAAATATTCTGCAAATAGGTTAGTATAACAAAATACTGACATAAAGCAATGGCAGCTGAATTAAATGAACCTGATATAATCTCCAAACAACCTGTAGACACCTTGCCTTGATTCTTGAATGGCAACGCCTATCTTTCCACTGCACATGCTACTTGCTCAACAAATTTTCAATTTTTCCAACCCTCAATAATCAAATCGCACTTAGGAAAGAATGCACCAAATATGCATCAGTATGGCAGGGTTTTAGGGCCTCTCGTACAGCATGGAAAAAGCATCAACACTGCTGGAAACAAATGCATATCAGAGTCTCTTCAATCTATTATCAAGACTCTTCAATTCTAATCTTGTCTTCACTAGATTTCACCAACAGAAACACAAATAGAGTTCCTGAATGAAACTCTCCACATTTCCAAATTCACTAGGTATTCCACCAGCTCAAATGGATGCACACAGAAGAAAACTTCGTTCTCCAATGGCGGTTGCAAGTAGAAACACTCGTTCTCCTAGCAAGAGCAAAATCAACCAAAGTTCAATAATAAACATAAACATAATCAAAATGAGCTCTTAAGTCTCCTTTTATTCTTTTCTTATGAGAGCTCAAACACTTTCCTGGCCAATGTGGGATAAAAGATATATTCCCACTTTTAATTTTTTCACTTAAAACTCTATAGTTGGTGTGAAAAGCACACGATTATACTAAGAGGGGGGGGTGAATCAATATAATAATGATTTTTCAATTTAAAGACTTTTATTCAAAAATAACTTCAAATACTCAAATAAACAATTATGTACATGAACACAATATTTACGTGGAAACCCAATATGGGAGAAAACCACAAAATAATTTGTTTTTATATAAACTTGTTCTTTTACAATGTTTTGTAGGCACCAACCTACTAGAGGCTCCAACCCCTATGTTTATGAGCACCGACTCACTAGAAGCTCCAACTCCCACAGTTCACAGGCACTGACCTACTGGAAGCACCAACTCCCCCTATCCGAATTCTGAGCACCAACTCACTGTATACAAATTTTCTTCCACCTTGACAATGTTGCTTTCTTCAACTGATGATGGACATTTTAATTTCACCACATACTCTTTCTTTCCATAAGTCAGCCTTTGCAAAATATATAATATTTATCAAAGTATGTTTTTATTGACACCTCATTGTATGTATATCAGATTTAATTCTGATCATATATATTTTATTCAAATCTTCATTCTGAATATAATATGCCTTTTTAAAACTTCTTCTATTCACTTCTCTTTATTGCTTACTTCCTTGCCTTTTTTAAAATGATTGATTCGATATATATATCTTCATATCTCTAATGAAACAATGTCTCTTTATAAAAGATATGACTCTTTATGAATAGGTGTCTCTTTTAAAATATTATTAACTTTTAAATAAATTAATCTTCCCTTTTTAATCATACGATTTAAACAAAACTCCAATAACCTTCTATTGCTGACTTATAATTATCTTCATATTATTATAACCTTCGATAGTAAACTATTATCAACCAGCCTTTAATAATATTTTCATGATATATATTAATATATATCAACTGACGTTTGCCTCTGTATACTCATCGCTTGCATATAATTTTTAACACTGCATATAATATTAACCTCCGTTAATATTTATCTTCATCACTTATAATATTCGACGGCATCCTTCGATAATATCTATATGTGACCGCTGTATATATAATATTAACTGTTGTATGTGTAATCTACTTTGACGCTGCATATAAACTTCTATCGCATATCAAATTTAATATTTTGACATATAATATCTTCAACCTTCGATATATATTCAAAATGCTGTTTTATATCGCCATACGTATCCGTATCATATATATGTTTCTGTTTTCATCATAAATCTCTGTTTTTATTTTATGCTGTCAACTGTTTATATCGCTGTTTTTACAGTATAATATCCGCTGTGTATTCATTGCTTACTATATGTCTTTAATTATATCAGAATACTGTTCTGTATGCCTGTTTGTATTGTTTAATTATTTCTGGGTATAATATTTTGTTTACCATACGTCATTGACTGCTTTGTTACATGATCACAATTGATATCACATGATTGGAATATTGGAATCATTTGATTCTCTCACCACACAAAATTTTGCTTGCTCTTTGAGGACGTAATATAATATTTTATTGCTGGCCTTCATCGCTTATATTGTCTTCATAAACTTATATCCCTGTTGCCATTCTCTGATATTTATATGCTGTATGTGCTGACTGTACCATACGTATCACTATTGTTCTGATGTGACTGAATCAATATGTATCTTCATATTGTTGTCTATCTGATGTGACTGTCGATCTACTTGCCTACTGATATATATGTGTATACTGCTGTATACGTACTTCTTTGCTTGTTTATCTCTGCTGTATATTAAATTTGCTATGTATGTATGCTGATTATCTCTGTCATATATATATTATATGCTTCTGATTTTGACATCAATGACAATATGTCCATCATGGTGCACAAATATTCCTTTAAAATTAATTGTTCACTTGGCGCCATCTATATTAATTTGACCCTTCACTTAAGTGACTTAAGTTATAATATAAAATTATATTATAACTTTACAATATAAGCTCAAAACTATTAATATTTATTTTAGCCAAATAAATATTAATATCTCCATTATTACTCATCATCTTTGCACGTCTGAACTGGGCGCTGACATGATCAAGCCGCATAAGACCATACCCCATTTCGAAAAATAGCAAGGGTCCCTCTCTGAGCCTCTCAAAACTTACTATAAATAGAAAAACATGCTATAAATAGCAACTACTGCAAACAGAGTCTTGGAGACCTTGAACAAAAGCCAAACTTGCAAAACTTTGACCACTTAAGAAGATGCATCCCTCAAGGGACCCTCTAACCAACCTCATTAGCCTACGAGGGTCAGTGATAGGCTAATCTGCTCTGTTGACTGATGTCATTTAGAAGGGGACATCACAGTCTACCCTCCTTGAAATTGCTTGTCCTCAAGCAACTTCAACTCTAGATGTTGCAAAATGTCCTCGCTCTCCAACATAGCATCCTCTACTGGCAGGTCCTTCCACTTTACCAAGTACTCCCAGATAGTGTGTCTCCTCAAATTCCTCTCCCTTAAATCAATGATAGCCTCTGGCACCAAAACTAACTTTTCCTCATCATCCAAGGGTGGAAGCACTGTAGAAGGTACAATGTGGTTTCCTAATGCCTTCTTGATACGTGACACGTGAAATACATTATTAACACTGCTCTCTGTTGGCAAGTCCAACTCATAGACCACCTCTCCTATTCTCCTGATTACCCTTAAGGGTCCATAATATCATGGTTTGAGTTTCTTGGCACCACTCTTTTTGAGAGTAGACCGATGGTACGGCTGCCTACTCAGTCCTCTTCTGATCTGCATACTACTTCTACTGATTTTGTGCCTTAGCAATATTCTCCTTAAGAGCCTTTACAATGTCCTGGCTCTCCTCGAACAAATCTCCAACACTAGGCCCTACATTGTCACTCAACAACAAATCCATGAAATTGTGTGCCTCATACCCATATAACGCCATGAAAGGTGACATTTGGATAGACATGTGGTAAGTGGAATTGTAACAATACTCACAAAGGTAAATCCACTTGACCCACGCCTTGTTCTGCCCTATTATGTAGTTCCTAAGCTATCCCTCCACCCATTTGTTTACTATCTTTGTCTGCCCATCTGTCTATGGGTGGTAACTAGTAATCATAGTGAGCTTTGTCCCACACAATCTGAACAACTCCTGCCAGAAGTGACTCATAAATCTATTGTCCCTGTCACTGACTATGCTCTAAGGTAAGCCATGCAGTCTGAATACCTCACGAAAGAACAACTCTGTCACCTATGTATTAGTGTATGTAGCCGCGATCGGAAAGAAGTGAGCGAACTTAGTAAACCAATCAACAACCACATATATACAGTCTTTGCCATGGGCCCTTGGCAGACCTGTGATGAAATCCATAGACAAACACCTCCACTTCCTATCAAGAATCGGAAGTGGCTGAAGAAACCCAGTTGGGTAAGAGTGTTCCTGCTTATTTTGTTGGCAGGTAGGACACTCCCTAACATACTGCAACACCTCAGTTTTCAACCCTTTCCAAATAAAGCGCTCTATAATCTGTCGGTAAGTTTTGTAGAAACTAGGATGTCCTGCCATAGGTGAATCATGATAAGTCCTCAACACCATCTTTCTCACCTTTAATCCCAGAACCAAATAAATGTGCCCCTTGTAAATGATAAGTTCATTCACAAGGGTATAATCACTGTCCTGTATGGCTCTATCAATCAATCCTCATGCCCGCGTATCCTTTGCATACTTTGCAAGGATCAAGTGCCTCCAATCCTCAACTATATTTGTCATCATGCTCAAGTGGGCTCTACGTGACAAAGCATCTGCTACAACATTCTGAGTCCCCTTGAAATATGTAATATCAAAGTCATAGGACTGAAACTTGCTTACCCACTTCTATTGCCTGTCATTCAAATCTCGCTGCCTCAGGAAATGTTTCAAGCTATCATGGTCTGTTTTGATGCAAAATTTGCTGCCCACTAAGTATTGTTTGAATTTGGCCAACGCATGCATTATGGCCAACATTTCCTTATCATAAATGTTGAAGCTCTCTGGTCCTTTGAGCTTCCTGCTCTCATATACAATTGGGTGCTTCTCTTGCATAAGCACCGCTCCAACACCCTATCTAGATGCATCACAGTGTAGCTCGAATGATTTGTTGAAATATGGCAAAGCTAGCACTGGACAAGAAGTCATCAACTCCTTAAACTTAACAAAACACTTTTGTGCCTCAGGGGTCCACAAGAAAGCTCCCTTTCTCATCAAATCTGTCAAGGGTGCTACATGGCTGGAATATCCACTGTCAAATCTCCTGTAAAACCCACACAACCCCAAGAATCCTGTCAACTGTGTAAGATTCACTAGTGTAGGCCATTCAATGATGGCACGGATCTTTTAAGGATCCATGTGTACGCCCTCTTCACTGATGATGTGACCCAAGTACAACAACTCCGTCATCCCCAAATCACATTTTGATTCCTTTGCATACAAGAACACTCTACTCAGAATGCCTAACATTGTATCTAGATGAATCAAATGCTCATCATATGCTCTATTGTACACCAAAATATCATCAAAGAAGAAAGTACAAATTTCCTCAATTGAGGTTGAAAGACCCTGTTCATTGTGGACTGAAAAGTAGTAGGGGCATTAATTAGCCCAAATGGCATAACTACAAACTCAAAATGGCCACAATAGCATCTAGAAGTTGTCTTCTCGATGTCTTGTTCCCTCACTCTGATTTGATGATACCCCGATCTCAAATCAATCTTCAAAAAGAAGCAGGCACCATGGAGTTCATCTATCAACTCATCTATTCAAGGGATGGGGTACCTGTTTTTATTGTCTTTCTATTCAAGACCCTGTAATCAATACACATCCTAAGTGTGCCATCTTTCTTCTTCACTAAAACCACTAAAGAAGCAAAAGGAGATTTACTTGGTCTAATATGACCCATGGCAAGTAACTCCTTGATGGTTTTTTCTATTTCATCCTTGAATCGCTTCGGATGCCTATAGGGTGTGATCATAATGGGTTTGGCACCCTCCAACTCAATGATATGCTCAATACCCCTATCAAGAGGTCTACTAGGTGGGATATCACTGAACACCTTAGTATGCTTGACTCTCAACTCTTGTATATTCGGACGATACTCTGGCTTTTGGTGGCCCTCTTGTGATGGCGTCAAAGTACAACAAGCTGCCCACTCCACCTAATCATATCTTAGCAAACTCTCGATACGTCTGCAAATCATCATCCTGAACTCACTGTCACGGATGGCCTTAAGCACATGAGTCTTCCCATCCAAATGAAACTTCATCGCCATCTCTCTTAAATTGAGAGTGAAAACCCCAATATCATGTAACCAGCTCATTCCTGATACCAAATCTTTGTCACCCATGGTTACAACATAAAAATCTGCCTTGAATTCAAAGTTGTTGACCTTTAGAAGTAAACCTATAATCTTCCTATCACACTTGAGAACGTAGCCATCAGCTACCCTCACTCTCAAGCCTCCAAACAGGCACATATGATAAACCTCTACGCCCCACTTTTTTGAGGCCCTAGATGGATGCAGTTAGTGTTGAGACAGAACCAGCACCATTTGTTGATGACATGGTGGCATACTTTGCAAAGTGGGATGCTCTTCCAGAAGCAATCAAGAGAAATCTGAATTTTGAAAGGTACTTGACACAAACGAGAGAGCATTCCAAAGGTAGACCAGCTCCTGACACTAGACAAAGGCCTAGACAGAATGACATTAAGCATGCAACCAACAAGTTGACTCTAGCTCACTTTGATGGAAGTGGGAAAACGACAACTAGAGCTTGGGTTCACAAGCTAGACACATATTTATCACTTCGTCCTATGTTTGAGGAGGACGCCATATGCTTTGTCGTGCTACATTTAGATGGAGTAGCTCATGACTGGTGGTACCATGGGCTAGTGTCTTTGCGACATGATCAGATCGTCTATTACCAGAAGTTTGTTGATAGGTTGATAGAACGGTTTGACAGGAAGGACCCTGAGACTTACTTCAGATAGTTAGCTCAGTTGAGGCAGACAGGTGGGCTTGAGGTCTTCATCAGTGAGTTTCAGTGGTTATAAGTCATGGTTTATGACATCTCTGAGAGGAGGAGAGTCATGCTCTTCATTGAGGGTTTGAATGAGCCCTATAGAGGGTGGGTTAAATCCCTGGATCCACCTACTTTGTGGGAGGCTATGAAAAAAGCTAGAAATCTTGAGCCTTTTGTTCCACGGGGCAAGTCCCATTTATCGATTGAGTTGCTTCCATGTGATGTTCATGTTTTAGCACCCTCGGTTCGAGTGTTGAGTTCAATTTCTCAGACTCTGCAGTTTGTATTGTTGATGATGGAGATGTTTTTACAGGAGTTTGGTGATGATAGGGACATTACACATGACCATCCTTGGGATTCGGGTGGACTGTGTTGTTGCATTGGTTTTCATGATTGCTTGAGGACAAGCAATCTTGGGGAGGATTGTAATGTCCCCGTTTTTAGGCCTTTGAGATTAGCTTATTTCAGTGATCCTCATAAGCTAATCATGTTGTCAGAGGGGGTCGTTTGGCAGAGCCAATGGTTGGTTTCCACTTTGGAGATCTCAGATGTAAGGATTGGTCTTCGTTGGGATCAGTTTGGCAAACTTACTATTTATAGTAAGTGTTATTTTTGGTGTTAGTTTGGATTGCTATGTTTAGCAAAGCGTCTGTGCAGTGGTTTTAGTTGATGCGGGATTACTTATGCAGGATCTCCAATTGGAGGGATTTGCTATTTTTAGCAAGTCTAAATTAATCTGGTTACTATTTCTGGCAGGGCAGTGTATGCTTCGGATGTTGTTGTCAGATGATTCGATTGCAACACATTTTAATTGGGGTTATTAAAATAAGTTGTTTTAATTTAATAACTTATGTTCTTTTCGTGTTAGAATTTGGTGGTGTGTGGATGAAGCTTCTTTAATGAGAAGTGTATTGAAGAAGACTTCTCATTTGCATTATAAAACATAGGGAGAATTCAAAATTCTCTACCTATTGTCATTTTATGAATATTGAGAAGTGTGTCTTGAAGAAGGAAATTGAATTTGGGAAGGAGCTAGGGTTTGGCCTTCAATCTTGGAGAAAACATCAATGCTTCTTCCAAAATTGCAGACTCTTATCATTGGAACTGAAATGCCATTAATCTGGAGTGCTTTCAGATTGTTAAAGCTGTAAATAGTGAAGGCCGCATTGCATTAAATGAGAAGTACGAGCTGTTACAAGGAGTTGCGATTCATGTCTGGCTGTGTTTTTCCTCTTGTGGTAATAGCCGATTTTTGATAAGGGAATTGCAGGTGTATTTGGAGTTTGAGACTTCAGTTAGAGAGGAATTTAATAACACTACAGAGTTGTGTCACGTCTGAGATGCTACGCCATTGCAAGGGAGACTTATTGTTATTTTTTATAGCTGCAATATCCTTTGATATTGGCCGCGATTAGTCACACAGTTGTCGCATATGTATTGAAGGATGC
Source organism: Chamaecyparis obtusa (assembly GCA_027943335.1). Lineage (NCBI taxonomy): Eukaryota > Viridiplantae > Streptophyta > Pinopsida > Cupressales > Cupressaceae > Chamaecyparis > Chamaecyparis obtusa. Next base: position 978,176 of record BSBK01004810.1, read on the forward strand.
ATTAAGGTACTTGGAGTCTGGAGTTAATCTTCACGGGGGCTGTGTGTTCTTTAAGGACTGACGTTACCAGCTAAGAAATATCTTGTGGTGTTTGGCAATATTTAAGGTGTCATTTATACTTAACTCTTTGCTATGAATTTTTCTTGCAAATGTTGAATTAGCCTTATGAGCATTAGAATTAAAATTGCCGTTGTTATTTTTGGAAATCTGGAAAAAAAATATAAAAAGTATATATGTTTTTAAAAAACACAAAAAAATTGCAAATAAAATAGAGACAGAAGCTAGTTTGCAGATGAGAGCCAGTTGGGCTCTTCACAAGGAGTCATATAAATTAAGATGATTTTTATTGGCCAAAAAGGAGCATGTCAGCCCAAGTTGTGGTCACACCCCTTCATTCTTAAGGACGCCTATATAAAGAAGGGGAGGACCTTTCATTTTCACCAAATCAAAAGCAGAATTTACCTCTCTATAAGGGCAGCGACTTCCTTCAAAGGTAGCATTTTCTTCCTTAGCAGCGATTTTCAAGACTTAGAAAATGATTTTGGAGAGAGGTTTGAAGTGAAAACATCACTGATTTTTCCATAAAATCAGCGATATAAGGTGCTGAAAGGGAAGAAATCTGGGTAGTGATTTCATGACAGAGGTGCATTTTGCCTCTTTATTTTGAAGGGAATTCTTGGTCAAGTTGATCTAGTACATGAGAAGGTTGATTTAAAGCAAATATAGATGCAATTTCATTTCATGAAAATTTTAAGATTTCCTTCATTTCATTTGTTTCTCATCATTTCATGAGCTTAATGCAATTTCTCCTTTGTTTTTGCAAGGTAAATATGGAGCAAGGAGATGTTCAAAGAACAAGTGGATGCTACAAGATCAAACTCAAGGACTCCAAATGAGAACAAGGTTCAACATCAAATTATCAAAGTGGAATTCAAAGAACAAGTCATGCAAGAAAATGAGCAAGGATACAAGTGAAAGAAAACTATCATGAACTTGACTTTTCTCAAGAAATCCAAGTTTACTTTAAAGGATCCAGCTGCATGAAAAATCAAAAGAAACATCTAGTTTGCAAGTACAATCAAGTCCAAATCATGGCAATGAGAAAATTTTCAAGAACAAAGATGGAGAAAATTTGAGAAGATGAAGCAATTTGGGAATATGCCATCACAATTGAACGCTTGATAATGTTGAGTATCAAGAGATATTTTCTCATCACCAAAGAATTGATCAAGTCTACAAGATAAGGATGCCAAGGTTGCACCCACTTGTCTTCTACCAATCAAAAAATTCTGGTTACACATGTTCAAGCACACTCAATCATATTATGCCAAGTGTACAATTTTCTCATTGGCTTTCAAAAGCATTGTAATTTACTTATTGCCCCATAGGGTGGTGCCTTCATGTAATTGGATGATAGTGTCGCAACCCTAGTTAGGGTTTGTAATGGGTAAATCTCGGCCCTTCATCTTAAATTGATCTTGGCCCTTCATTGTAATTGAACACTAATAAAAGGCCAAGGTCTCCTCATTTGTAAGGGGTTAGATTTTCGATTCATTAGAGAAGAGATTTAGATTAGAAGTAGAGTAGGGGAGGGGACTTGTTGAAATTGTTTCCATAATGCTATCAAAGTAATTGTTGATTCATTGTTGGTCTTCATGGTGGATTACTTGTGTTGCTTTGGAGTATTGCACGGTTTCTTCAATTCCTCACTTAGAGTAGAATAGAAATAGTGCGGCCTCTAATCTTTCTTTATAATTATGCAACAAAGAATGCCAAATAGGCAATCACTCAATTGAGCAGATCCAAGAATGCATAAAAGAAGAGAAAAGTTTCCAAATTGATGATCCTGACTGAATGATGGAAATGCCTTCCTATATCTTGTGTTAGGAATGATAAGACATGTTTCATGCCTCATCATACTCGGCATTCTTCATAACAATTACTAATCACACCATTTCAATATTAACCGCTGCCTTCTTATCCATCGATTAGTCTCCTTACCAATCGCTGCCTCCATGCCTTTTAACACTTGGTGTAATCATCATGCCTCTTCATTAAGATACATTTAATCACTTATTACTATCATGTCTCTTCATTATGACACTAGTTTATGATAGGTGATCATTAACAACTTAACATCGAATAGACTTGCTTCCTTTCATTATGTAATCAATTAGCCTACTCACCAATCGTTAACTTCTTAAACAAGTCACTTAGTGTTCATATAGAAGACTTTGTTATTGATAAGATATAATCGCTATTTGCACTTCTTCGTGAATATCAATTAGTAGATGATCATTGTAATGTATTAGTTAACATTCTTTGATGATTTGTGTTTGTATCAGTTTAGGATATCGACTCAGTCATTATTTAAATGGTATGACTTCTATTGGTATCTATTCATACCTTAGCCAATCAATATTAGTCGTTGTTCCTTGATTCATTAATAGATATTGCCATCAATCTATGTAACATTGTATTCTTTCATCGATGCTTCACGATTATATTTCTCGTTATTATTAATTGATGTCCCTAGTCTTCATTGATTTCCTTGCAAGGTTCATGCTTCGATCTGATATCTTCAAGACACTCTTCCCCATAGTTGATCAGTTATTGGTCATTGATTCTTGGACCATTCAGACTAGTCTTCAACCCAATTAGAATTGTCACTCGTGAGTTTTTACATATGTATGGGGATCGAGATTGAGTATTAATAGTTGCTTACAAGTCTCCACTCTGTCCATTTGATTGGTCTTCATATTAATAGAATGCATAAGTATTATTGTCCTTTTATCGGGTGAATCATTGATATGCCTTGACTGATTTGAAGTAGTTGATTACTGATGCTCAATCAATGACTAACTCTGAAATGCCATGCTGATAATATTGATCCTTATATAGTGATGACTGTCTTATCCAATGGAGATGCTCTCCAAAATTGGGTCATCATCTTGGACTAATCCTTATTCCTCCTAATGTAACTTGGAAAATCATCTTATTCATTAGACTTCACATTTTTCCAAAAATCTTATTCTTCTACTAACAGATGGCTATGTACATCTACTTCTAACTTACTAACTAGATATACATTCTTAAGGACTGCCACTTACCTGACCGCAAAAGTACTCAATTACTTTTATGCTATTGATTTGGGATGGGGACATTACAGCTTTCTCGAATAGGTCACTAGAATGACCTCTGAACACAAGCACACCTCTTGGGTCTCGTTCGCACAAGTCTCAAGTTAGGACAGTATAATACACTTCTAGAATCACCCCTTCTAGTCAAAGCAACACTTGACCACTCATCAACCTTCTTCCAATATTTTGCATCTATTAAACTCCAGACAAGATTCTTCTAACCCTTCTATTTGTTCATCTCCTAGTGCAGTTTCAATTGTAGTATTTGCTTTCTTTAGCATAAATTATAAATCATTCATTATCTTGTATCGTCTCATAAGGAAAACTAATCTGATTTTCTAAGTAGATAAATACCTTCTAAAATGAAATATACACCATTACTCACACTAACAAACACTTTATTTTCCTTTCATTTTGGCAAACTTGTCACTTATACACTCTAACCTTTCCATCAATGCCAAAAAAACCCAATATATCTTTCCCCTCTACCCTTTATAGAGGAAGCTAACACTTTTCTACCACCTGATGAACATAAAGTAAATATGCTAGGAAATACTTTAATTTCCTTTCAGTTGTATAGGGGCAATCAATTGAACTCTAAATGATAACCAACTTTAACAAGAGGTGCTCACCACAAGCAATCAATCCCATAATGCCATGCAGCACAAAGAGCTCAAATAGGGAAGCAATTGAAACCCCAAAAATGCTGCAGGCAAATGGAAAATTGGAACACTTGAATGAATGCACCTGCCAGTGGCCTTCATGACTAGACTTGGAGAATAGAAGACCAACCACCTCTGCCACAAACCCCAAGAAAGCATTAATGCACTATGAAGTCTTCTTTAGGGTAAATCATGGTCTTTACTCTCTAGCAATAAAGTCTCTTTTTGTAACAAAATTTCCATATATGTATCTCCACTGTAAGTACAAAATAAATCTTTCAGCTGCATTTAGTAAAATATCTCCAATATCTCCAATGTAAGGATAAAGTAATTCAGTAAATCTCCAATATATCTCTAAAATATCTTCTATCCAAGTACTATCATGTTGGGTCTTCCTTTACTTGCTAACAACTTCTAGGAATTTTGTGATATTTACCTATTTACCATCAATAAATATACTTTGTTCATCTAAAAAACTACCTGAAGTGAGGATTCTCCTCTAAAGGGAAGATGGAGGTCATCGCGGAAATTGAATTGCCTTGACACAGGAAACTTGTGTTCATTCCATCCAAGGAAACAATGATAATCTTAATGCTTGGAGGGTACAAATGGAGTGTGAAAAGCTAAAACAAAAAAGCTTCCAATGCAAATAATTACATTCCTCATTGTACCAATGATTCAAGCAAAATAAACATGAGGATGGGGTGAAGTAAAATCTTAAACCCTGTGAACAGAAGAGTAGAATGATGGCTCCTAGAGAACATAAAGTTAAAATGTGTACTTTGTGCCGACCGTAGAAAATACTATTATTCTATCATAAACTATCAAAGGCGAACAATATAAACAGTTCCAATGTGAAGAATCCAGGCTGACTCTTCTCAACTACTAATTTGAATTTATAATTTTTGCAAACCCTTTGCTAAGAAACTTTTAATTTGCAATTAAATTAAACTTCCACAAATTCAAAATAATCCAACCAAGACAAAATGGCATTCTTTAATAATTTAATTGATTCTCATTTCTCATTACAAACAGAATATATAAGCATTTCAATTAATATAAAAAATTCAAAGGCACCTAGCAATCCGAAAATGCTTGTAATTTTGTAATGTCTTTCATAAAAACATACCACAATTCTCTAACGCCTAAACTCCAGCCTGTACATTCACGGCAAGATGTAATATCATGAGGTTGGCTTGTTGTGCTGATGGGTTCAGCAGAAGTATTAATCTGACCCTGTTTTCCAGTCATGTGAGCAAACAATGAAGCTCCTCAAATTCCCAATTAAAAAATGCAGCCATGTAATTAATGTGGGTTTCTAGATTTTGTGAATTCAATCTCAATATAATTAATTCAGCATCTGCAAGAAGATCTCTGCCAATCTCACAATCAATTATTAAACCTCAGCCATGAAACAATTCAGAATCCTTAAGAACAAATGATTCGCCTGTAGAAATAACTTCACCAAAAACCCGAACACCAATTTATTAATTGCAGCATCAGCAATTAATTAACAGCAGATTTCCCAATAAAAACAACCTCAGCAAATTCGAATGCAATTACCAAATGAAGAAACACAGAACTTCTCCAAACAATTTCAAAACTCCAGCAGGAAGACAAATCAAAACCCAAAATGAATAAATTGATTTGCCTGCTAAACAAACTTCTCATAAACCCAATATACATCAACACTGGATTTAATTAAGAATTAGCAGCTGCAAAATTCACCACCAATCTATAATGGCTCAAATTACCAGAAGACGAATCAGTCCTCAAAACCCTAGCCGGTTCTCACAGCCAAGAGACTTTATAAATTTTATCAAATCAACAATGAATTCCATGAAAGTGCTTTTTCGAGTAGAATATATAGCTTTTTCGAAAAAAGCACAATTTCACTTTTTTCATTAAAAAGGCCTTTAAATGACCTCTTCATATATAACATTAAAGTTATAAAGTATTAAAGTTATTAAATTAAAATAGATTAATTTAATAACAATAACTTTAAAAACCAAAAACCAAAAACCACTGAATTCTACTGACTGAAATAAACTCATTTCTGACACTAGAGCCACAATGCCAACTGCCCTGCCGAAAATAACCCACTGCCAAAAATAGTCAGCTGCTAAAAATAGACTTACTATAAATAGTAAGTCTCTCAAACTGGAGATTCCATGAAGCTCGATCCTGAAACATCTGACACTCCGTGCAGACACCCTTCTAATCCTGGCCACACCCGAAATACCACTTACTAAAAATAGTAAGTCGACCAAATTGACCCGAACGAAGAGCAGACTTGATAATCTGAATCTCCATAATGGAATCCCAACACTGGCTCTGACATCTGACCCCCTCTGATCACCTGATTAGCTTGCGAGGGTCGCCAAACCAAGCTAATCCCGAAGTCTGAAAAATGGGGACATTACATCCAAGCTTAGTGTCAAAGTGGATTGTGGTATAGTGAATATTGGAGGACCTTTGGGAGGGAGCGGATAAGGACCAAGAGGCCACACAATAAATATAAGTTAACAAGCACATGTGATCTACAGGAGGAAGACAACGAAGATATGAAAACCAAAATGTGGATAATCAGATCCTCTGGCAAAAACCACCACACTCGCACCCCTATTATGAGGGTAGAAAGTAATATCGTTCAAGGCATAAAGTAGACAATTAAGAATGCGATCACAAAATCAGAAAAGTGCCTGTACATAAAATATACTTATTAATTTTCTAGTTGACATATGACAATGAATGTACTAACTAAAATGCAGATAAAGCAAAAATGTTGCATCTCAAAATTAGTCTACATGACACATGTAGTTGCGGAAACAGGTTGTACAATTAAGAATGCGATCACAAAATCAGAAAAGTGCCTGTACATAAAATATACTTATTAATTTTCTAGTTGACATATGACAATGAATGTACTAACTAAAATGCAGATAAAGCAAAAATGTTGCATCTCAAAATTAGTCTACATGACACATGTAGTTGCGGAAACAGGTTGTGCACCCTATCATCACAAGCCCAGATCATTTGAAGAATATTAAGACTGTTAATAGTGTTATTCAAACTTTGCTAAGAAGCAGATAGGATGTCAAGGGTGGTAGAAATAAAACAAATGACCAAATCTTAGTACAAATGGTAACACAAAATTATTTAAACAGCAGGAGTCACGAAAATTGAAGTCATGTTTAAAATTGTTTAAAAATTAAAATGGATCAGGATGCTATAGACGTAACATCAATTTCTCAATGTAAAATAATATTATTCATAAACAAAAAGAAAAGTATCCATTAAGTAAAATTAGATTTTAATTTTATCTGCACAAGCTCTTCCGAAAATATTGTTTTTGCATCACTTGATATTATTTGTCACGTCAAGCTCATGATAGAAGATGTGAACTCTGATTATTTGAAGCCTCCAAGTAACATCCAATTAGTCCCAGATATCATTTGTTTGAATGGAGTACCTAGTTGTCTATGAAATTTATCAACTTTTTATATGTCCTCATAGATGTATATAATGTTCTTTTCTTTTGCAGTCAAATGCGTTCTGCCATGCTTTCTTTTCTTACTTTCAAGTTTTATGTATGCAAATATTTACCAGGGCTAACAAAGCTTCAGAGTTTGTAGCAACATTATTTCTTTAACATCTACTTGATAAAGTTTACCATGAAAGTAGAACAATTGTGCATTTGTGTAGAACAATGTTTCAGTATCAGGATTCATGTCTCATTTAAGAATGGGAATAAATTGTTTCTATGTAGGATATTTTAGTGATTAATTGATTATATAGTTATTTTAATTTGTAAGCACTAGAGATTCAGATAACTAAATCCCTCACCAATTCTCCACGGTAAGCATGGCCTGATGTATGCAAATTATCTCCCCTTCCCATTACAATTGTAGAACCAATATCTGCAATTCGATTCATCATCTTCATCACACGAACTTCATTCCCAGGAATGACCTGTACATTTCATTTAAGAGGGCATTAATCATTAATATACGTTGATGCATGTAATGTTATAATATTTATTAAGATAAAACCAGAAAGCATGAAGAAAAAAGTAATTAAAGGTAATCAAGCAGAAATCAGTGGTGAAAAAAATAGATCATTGTTTAAGAATGAAAAATTATCGATTACTTAAAGTTGTATCCAAAAGGAATAGCAATGAAAAGAGTGCCTAATTATTCAATGTCCAGGGATGATCAAAACCAACCAGAGGCATATAGACAAAAAAAATAGAAATGAAACAAATTGTAATGTCCCCTTTTACCAAGTGATTTTCTAGCAGGGATGTCTGACGTATTTTTATTCCCATTGGATTATAATAAGAAATTATAAAGAAATAAATTAATTAAATTTATTATTATGAACTTGTCTCAATAAATTAAATCATAAAGATAACTTTATTTAATTAGTTTAATTAAAGTGACAAATAAAATATAATTAAAAATTATAAGGTCACTTTATTAAAAAGTACCTTTTGGAAGCTTAATATAAATAATAAATTTAAATTATATTCATCTAGAAAGTTCTAGAAAATATTATTAAAGGAGGAATGAAGGGACATTGAACCTGGTTTGTTCTTTAGCCCGAGATGAAAACCCTGTGTTGATAAGTGGATTGGACTAGTGTTACATAACCCGCCGCAAGTAGTGCAGGTTTTAACTACCCGCGGGCTGAGAACCACTGGCCGGGTTTTCATGACCCACCAACATGACCCGCGTGGCTCGCAAAGCCAGCGGGTCATGCCATGACCCGCCAAGTCTGTGGCCCATGACCCTCGCCGCGGTAGGCCTGGCTGGGTTTATAAAAAATATTAAAAAACATGAACTTTTTCTTCTTTTTTGTACAAATGCTTTCTAATTTGCCCTAAAAAATATTCCATTTGCTTCTTATGAGAAGAAGAGAGGAAAAGTGAGAGAGAGAAAGAAAAACTAGAGGCCATAGGTTTGCAACCAGCAGGGAAGAACATCAAGTAGTCCACAAAATCACATTGGGGAAGCATAGGTTTGCATTGAGAGCATCAAGGAGCTCGTGGCAGTTGTTCCAAGACTTCTCAACTCATTTGAAAGAGGTAAGTGTTAAATTTTGCAGATTTTGTTGGTTTTTTTTTGTATGTTTATGTTTTTCTATTTTTTTTTAAAGTTTAACTTTCCAAATCTTGAATATTTTCTATTAAAATATAAAATGCATACTTCAATGAGAGAAGTAAAACAATAGCAAACACTACATTTTTTTTTTAGAAAAAGTTGTAAACATGATTTACAACATTTTCTAAAACAAATTTAGGGTTTGCTGATTTTCTAAAATACAATGCACAAATTTGTAATTTTCTTCATAAAGTCTTATTGCAGCATCCTTCAAGTTTTGAAAATATTAATTCTTCCCAATGCCTCCAAAGTGTGCATCTTGGAAATATACTGAAGAGTTTCCTAGTAGACAAAAAAACCAAACAAAATGCATGTTTTGCAAAGAAATTTTTCATGGTGGCATCAATAGGTTTAAATATCATATTGTCGGCATACCTGGTAATGATGTTGACCCATGTTTATTGGCAACTACCGAGGCAATTCGATTCTGTTATGTCCGGTTACAAAAACATGCAGAAGAAAAGGAAACTAAAAAGAGGCAATGGGAAGAGATAAATGCTATTTGCTCCCATTCATCCACACCCAGAACCGCATCCGCATCCACATTTGCAAGTTGTGTTGCAGAGGGTTCTTCCATGCCTCCATTTTTTTCTAGTGCTAGTGCTTCTACTACTACTCCTTCTAGTAGTACTATTACCCTTAGTCCTAGAGTCTGGAAATCAAAGTTGGACAATTATTTTGTGCCACGCACTACTCTTGGTGCACAGCCCTCACTTGAGAGCATGGGTTGGAACAAGGATGTCCATGATGCTGCACGAAAACAAATTTGCAAGTTTTGGTACTTTTGCAACATTTCATTTGTTGCAGACGGGTAATTCTTTTTTATTTGATTCCTTTAAGTTTAAAATTAAATTTTAAAATTTATAGTTTGAAGTTGAGCTATGCTTTGTCTAATGATTAATCATAATCTATTTGTGGCAGGTCTCCTTATTGGCAAGCCATGATAGATGTCGTAACCGTTTGTGGGGAGGGCTTTAAAGCCCCTACTGATGCTCAGTTAAGTGGCCCCCTCTTGTTAGAAATGGTTAATGATATGAAACTTGAGCTAGAGGACCACAAACAGTCTTGGAGCCAAAAGGGTTGCACCATCATGACACATGGTTGGACGGATAGTTGGAATAGGACACTCCTAAATTTTCTTGTTTCCTGCGAAGGTGATTGATCATTGAATTCTACTTCCCCAAATGCATTGAATAATTTAATTTATATTTTCATTTTTTGATTGATCCATGATAATTGATAATTATTTTTCTTTATATTCAGGATCCACCATGTTCTTGAAGTCTATTGACGCTTCCTCACATGTGAAGAATGTCACATACTTATGTGAGGTTATTGAGGAAGTTATAATTGAGGTGGGGGAAGAAAATGCGGTGTAGGTGGTGATGGATAATGCAGCAAGTTATGGTGTTGTAGGTAAACTTTTAACTTTTTAAGTTTTGATGGAGAGGCTCTATGAATTTAAGATTTTTCTTAACACATCTAAATTTCTAATTAATTTAAAATTGCTGCAGGTAAACTTTTGATGGAGAGGCACTCAAAAAAAATTTGGACTCCATGTGCACCCCATTACCTTGACCTCATGTTAGAGGATATTGGCAAGCTTGAATGGGTCAAATCATGTGTTGACAAGGCCAAAAATATTTGCAAGTTTATCTACAATCATGCATTGGTCCTTAGCATGATGAGGCAATACACAGGGCAAAAGGAGTCGGCTCATCCTGGTATCACGAGATTTGCCTCAAATTTCCTCACACTAAAATCCTTGTTGAAATCAAAGGCAGCTTTGAGAAGCATGTTTGTTGGTGAGGAGTGGACTGCCTCATCCTATACTATGACCACTGTAGGGACGTATGTGACAAATTGTATTTTTGATGAGCTAGGTTTTTGGATCCCTTGTGCAGAGATCATGGAGGTAAATATATATTTGTTTTGTTTGCAACTTTGCCATTTTTTTTATTTTTTTATTTTTTAAGCACACTCGTCACTTAACTATTTTTTTAACATTATATGCAGGTCACTGATCCCCTCATAGTTCTCCTACGAGTTGTTGATGGGGAGAAGCCCTCTATGGGCTACATATATGAGGGCATGGATAGGGCCAAGGAGGCCATTAAATCCAAGTATGCAGGAGTTGAGAATAAGTATGGCCCCATTTGAGAGATCATTGATAGGAGATAGCAAAACCAGCTTCATCGGCACATCCATGCAGCAGCTTATTTCCTCAATCCGTCATTTCGTTTCCTTGATAACTTCAAGGCAGATGAGGAGGTTCTTAGTGGCCTATATATAGTGATGCAAAAGATGTCTAGCAATAGCACATCTATAGTGCAAGAGATAGATGCATATAATAATGAACAAGAAGTGATTTTCGCAAGCAAGATGGGCAAAGACGCTAGGACAACATTGTAGCCAAGTAGAAATATATGTTAAACTTAAGATTCTTAAGTTTATGGGTTATGCATTTTGATTTTATAATCTATCCTTAAAGTTGGAAATGAGATTGAATTTTTTTCTTTTCCTTATTTCAGATAGATGATGGCAAATGTTTGGGCCTACAACCCCAAACCTTAAAAAACTTGCCATCCGTATTTTGAGTCAGTCATGCAGCACTTTTGGATGTGAGCGCAACTGGTCTATGTTCAAGCACATCCACTCGAAGAGGCGTAATAGATTGTCTATGGAGAGGTTGAATGATCTTGTCTTCGTTCATTACAACCTTCGTCTTAGGACCAGACAGCTTTTGGACACTCACTCCTCTCCGATCACTCTAGCAAAGATTGATCCAAAGTCTGAGTGGCTCACTGAGTCTACCGATCCTATCTTCACTGAGGACCATGAGTGGGTTGACCAGGCAGACAAAGAGGCTGAGGTTGTGGCTATGGCAGAGGAGGATAGAGCACAATCAGTTGCCTGTGCAGTTGATGTTGATCAAAGTGGCACCTCACAGGCAAAGACTATGGCTTGTCAATCATCCAGGACCTTCCTCAAACGCATTTGTAGGAGGCAGACAGACTACTTTGAGGCTGAGGATGAGCTAGAGCCTGAGCCATAGACTTGTTTTTGTTTACACTTGGGAACATTTGATGTCATGGATTTTATGGATTTTATATAGATTGGACAATATTTATAATTCTGCATATCTATGTTTTCTATTTCCTTCAGCTACAATTTACGTTTGTACCTATGTGATGGATGTATGTTTATGTATGTGATCAAATTAGGTTCTATTTGATGATGTTATAGTGTCTTTAAGCTTTATTCAATAATGGGTGCGTGAAACAAGTTTTAAATCGTAAAATATCTTTGTTTTTTTCATTTTGTCGAGTCATAGTCAAGCCATTGCCGAGTCATCGGCAAGTCACAGGTCAAGTCAACCTTGCCGAGTAATAGGCTAGTCCGAGTTATGGAACTCTAGATTGGACAAAACCCCAACTTCATCATTCAGGTGGATTCATTCAGAATTCACTATTGAGCATCAATGAAGGAAAATTGTGAAGTCTTTCATGAAAAACAAATTTGGAGGTATTTCATTAAATTCAGAGTAAAGTTAATTTGGCAATTTTCAGAATAAGGGTAATAAGCATAATATTATGACTAGAAGAATAAAATATCTTAATACTAGTAGAATTAACCTAGGTGAATAAAATATTATTTCTGATTATTTGATTATCCATTCAAAAGCTGTCAATAACTTATAGGGATCAATTACCAGTGGAAAAGAATAATATTGGCTTAAGTGTTTATTTGGGTTGAATCGTGGTTTAATATCATATATGATTGCTGGAATTGTTAAAGAGTTGAGTGATTGTGTTTTCTCTTAGCCGAGATTATGTCCCTTGCTATTGTCGGTAACAAACATCAACCTTGGCATGAACTTTTGGAGCAGCTAGTTATTGCAAAGGAGATATCATTTGGAGGGTGCAAGCCACTAAAACTGCACAAGCCTTCAAAGAAAGTATTAAAAGGTGTGAGCATAACATGCACTTGGTGGTAGGTGTGGAGAAATCAATTTTTGTTGATAACATAATATGAATCGATGGCAATATTGAGGTTCGTGGGGGAATATAAATAATGTCGTGAGTTTCTTTGAGCGACTATATTCTTTGTTCTGGCCACTGTATTGGTTCAAAGGACAACTACATTTTTGTTACCATTGAGTGGAATTACATAATCATGAAGTGGCATGAGGAATTGGAAAGGCAGACTGTGGAGTTGAAGAAGTCAATATGCAGGATACTAGTGTGAGATTTGCGTGAGACTTATGCATTCATTCTCGTAAGCTCTTCCGGCATAGTTAAAGCTAAACAAGAAGGCATATCGAATGCTGGAAAGTGGAGTCGGGTCTTCATAGTGGCTAATAGTGGTGATAAAATTTTATTTAGCTATCACCAAATATTCGCGTGGGAGCACTTTGTGGAGACCAATGGAGTAGTTGATCTTTCAATTTGAGCAGAAAGAAGTGAAAATATATATTAATATTGGTAAATTGATAATTCTTCCTTCTGCCAAATTAAAGAATCTGCTTACTGCTTGTATCACTGCAAACCTGATAACCTTGCAATTTAAACATGGAAGGAAAACTTGGTTTATATTGATAACATGATGCCTGATGACATTGTTACTGACTAAAAACTTGTCTGAGGGCAAATCTTCATAGAAGTACCAACAATTATCTTTTATGAAAACACTTCAAAATATTAAAAATAACTGTTACCTTTGCTGAGTATAAGATCAAGTCATCTTTTGTTAGCCTCAGGGAATGACTGGATCCAAATGATGCAAGATTCAGTGCTGCACGAGGTTCTGCCTGGCTTAAAATGCACATTTAATAAGTTGAAAGCTTATATAACAAAATCTAATATTAAACCAATGTTGAAAGCGAAGTAACATTTAAAGTAACATGCTTTCATGTTCTAACTCCTTGGAACTCTACTACCTGTGATCCTGTTGTTACAACAAGCAGATCTCTAGGAGCATATGCATCCATGTCTTCAGCTTTCACCTGCAAAAGTATGCATAAGATAAATTTTACAGTATAGTGACTATAACAAAAACCATTAATGTTTTCTCAAATAGGCCAGGAAAATTTAGCAATATTTCATTTCTGAATACCTGTTGTTAATTGGTTTATCATTCCAACCCTAAGATTCATGGACTCGTAAATTTTATCTAAAACCAGTTATAGCTTTAGAGCTGCCTATTCCACAAATGATCAACTACTACAAAGTTCATTTTTTGCGCACAAGAAATCTAATTTCAACTATAGCCATGTTGTACATTGGGAATATCACATCATTCCCATAGTTGTTTTGTACAAAACTGTTGATAACTGAGTGTTTGTTTGAGTTGCTAAAACTTGTCTACATTGGGAAACTGATATAGTAAGTTTCCTAGAATATAGGATATGTAAATCCTATAAATAAGCATATGTATTATTGAAGAAGTATGAAAATAACTAGTATTATTTGTGTGTAATAATTGCAGTTGTAATGAAGCATGCTGAAAACTAATAATGTGTTCTTGAGACCATGTGGCCAGTCCAACTTCAAAGGAATAATCATAAACGTTTGTGGATTATTACTTACCAAAGTTGAGGGATCAAAAGGTGCTAGTCCAGCCCTCCAAGCAGCACCAAGGTATGACTTCAAGGACATCCCAACAAATACCTGCACCAATTCAACATCCAATATTGTAGCTTAATAGGGTACAAATGTGGAAGATCATTAACTTTCCTTCCAAAGAGAACCTCCTGTACTTGAAAGCCAGGATATTTCAAGAATGTGAAATTTAAAACATTATATTCCTACCAGTTTCCTGCCAGTCAGCTCAGCTGCAGCTTTCACACTGCCAAGACGATGAATATTTGAGGCAAATTGTGTAGTAATAACTCTTCCCTTTGCAGAAGCAATCTTTCGCAATAATGCTTCTGCAACATCAGTTTCACTGGTAGTTCTTCCAGGTGAAAGAATGTTTGTGGAGTCGCTCATCATCTGACAACAGAACAAATTTCAGCAAGGAGCATAATCTAACAACTATCAAGTATATTTGATATTTCAAGCACTGTGATGGACCATGGGGAAGCTGATTAATTCCAGAGCTTGGAAAATGAAATAGCATTTCTATATTTCACTGAGACGGATTAAATAAATTATAATCTAAAAAGCATTCAATTATATTACACTCAAAACCTTGATGCTTGGAAAACAACCATCTATTCATTGGTTTTCTGCTACACTGAGTCAAAGCTAGTCTATTTTCATTTTTCATTGGATATATATTATGCATCATAGAATGAAACTTTAATAGAACAAAATGTTATGTGAACTGTAGTTTAATAATATGGCTTCTAGTTTTGGATTAAGATTTGTAACTGTTATACCCCATTACAATTTTATTTTCAAGCTTCTTATGGAAAAGGATTTGTTGGGAAAATGGTCAGAGGTCATTCAGTCAACTAGAAATTGGAACATTACTAAAATCCCTTCAAAAGATTGATGTTAGGTATTTTATAGGACAATCTAGAGATCCAAATCCCTATAATCATCTCAAATCCACATATATGATGTAGCTTTGAACTATTCAGAAAGGTACATATTTAATAAATATGCTTCTCAAATACAGACTAAAGAATTGTTTGGTCTGCCATCTCAAAATTCTCCCTTGATCCCTTTAAATCCAACAGCACTCTCATCTTCCAGGTAGTATATATGCTGGCAATCATCTCAAGCCCTAAAACATAGAAGATGATAGCATAACATTACCAAGATGCATGTCAGTAGGGATAGATGGGAGAAGGTTGTGTGGAGATAGCCGGACCTTTTAGACTAAGGTCCAACACCCATCCAGAAAAATGTGGCATTCTTCAAATGGTATTCTTGTTTATTCCTTTACCAACGTTGCATGTGATAAGAGCCTTAACATTGTTAGATAAATAAACAATTAGAACAAAAAGAAATTAACTTGTATTCATTCATAGCATGTACTGACACTTGTGCAACCTTGAAAGGCCCTTAAAAAACAACAAATGTCATCAAGTACACTCAACAGAAACAATGCTATGGCACATGGAATCAACAAATGGCTATTAAGATGCAGAATTAGGATCAAAAACATCACATAACCAGGCAAGGAAAACAGGATGAGAAATAAGAAAGAGGATGTACTCGAGATATGAGATGAGCCCAACTGGCTCTCAATAACAACTGGTTTCTAACTCAATTTGATTTGCAAATTTAATTGAATTTTCAAAATATTTATAACTATTGCAATTTCTATTTAGCAATAATATATCTTGGCACCAACAACAAATTAATTCTAAACAATTGTGTTCAACAATTTGTTCACAAAGTTGAGACTTTTCAAAACATAACATGTGTCAATTTAAAATGCAGCACCTTAATAGCTGCTTTAATATGTGACGCCTCTTTCTCTGAATTGAAATGCAGCACCAGAAGTTGAAACGCAGCTCTATAGTGATTGTTCTTAACTCCCAGCACCTTAACGCAGCCTTCAAGAAAATGAACTGCTCTTCCTAAACATTGCCGCAGCCCTCAATGGCTTCCTAATAATCAATGCAGCCTCCTTGACAAATGGATTCAGTCACCACAAGGAACACACAGCTAGTTCCGTACAGCTACAGCAGATTCATACGGCACAGTTAATTCAATGAGACCCTAACAATTCCGTACGGCTTCATAAACTCATGCAATGTTCAACAGCAAATAAATTATGTACGGCAGCTCCAATAAAATGCTAATAATTACAATCCAGCAGCATATAAAATTCTGATCATTCACCATTTATTGCACATGAAATTTGGATGATTTCTCTCCAAAAGTTGAAGACCAAACCCTCTGCAAACCCTAGCTTGCTTGAAAAAATTCGATTTCTTCCTTGGACCAAAAAACTTCTTCACTTTTCAATTTTAATCAAATGACATAAGGTACTTGAGAATGAGCTCTTAAGTCCCTTTTTATTCTTTCTTGTGAGAGCTCAAACACAATCCTTACCAATGTGGGATAAATAGATATGTTTTTCTTTTTAATAACTCATTTACTCCAATACTTTAAATTAATACCTTGGCTTAGACTTCCATGAATTAATTAAATAAATGGCCCCTTCCCATGATGGCTCAACCCTCAACTTAAGTGAAATTATAAAGTTAAATTATAACTTTATACTAAGCCATTTAACGATTTAATAAGAATTTGGCCACCAAAATAATAATAACTCCCAAAATACTTATCATTTTAATATGTCGTTTGAAACAGGAGTCACACTTATTAATTCCCCACATGACCAAATGCACTTTCCAAAAATAGAAAGGGTCCTTCTCGAACAACATCAGGCTTACTATAAATAGTAAACGTGGCAAAACTATAGCAAATGAAATCCAAATGATGCCAAACGAAAGCCAAACCAAACCATACTGAATCCTGAAGTAGATGCCCACTCAAAGAGACCCTTTGTCCATCCTCATTAGCCTACGAGGGTCACATGATAGGCTAATCCCAAGAACCTGAAAAACGGGGGCATTACAAGATATTAAAATTGGTCAGCACATGTACTGAATTCACAATTTCACCACAATGAGAACTTGTGTTTGTTGGCAAAATGTGTCAACGGTTTATTAAAGAAATATTGTAATATTTAGCTTATAATGGTCATTTAAGTCGTGTAGTTAGTTTTTAGTAACTTTCTATTTCATAACTCAGTTAGTATTTAGTATCTTTCTATTTGGTCTTTAGTTCTCGACCGTTTCCATTATGGAGAGGTCTTTGTTACTATTATACCGATTACTAAGAGGGGGAGGGGGGGTGAATCAATAAAACTAATCGCCACTACCCGAAACTTGCATTACAGATCTTGAAATAAAAACAAAAAGTTAACAATCGTTTACTAGCACAAGCAGAACCACTCAGATCAACACAAGTGTTTATACATGGAAACCCTCGGTTAGAAGGAAAAACCATGGTGAGACAGAGCTCACAACTTCACTACTGTAGAATGAAGGCGCCCTGTTATGTCATGTCCCCATTTTGGCTAACATCGTTTGGCGTGCTGGATCAGTCTATCACGGGCTCTCGTAGACTGGTGGCGATGTGGAGAGAGTCATCTTGTGATCATTTGGAGATCAGTTGATTGCATATTGCCGTTAGAGCCTACATTCTGTAGAGCCTACATCCAGTCTGAGCCTACATTCAGTTGTAGTAGAGCCTACATTCAGAGAGAGAGAGCCTACATTCAGTTTGAGCCTACATTGTTATAATTTTGAGTTGAGAAAAGCACTTTTTATTTTATAATGTTATTTTATTATAAAGTGCATTATAATTGGATGTTTCTAGAAGTTCTTAGCAACTTCTTAGAAAAGTAAATAAATAGAGGGGATTGGGCATTCATTTTGACATGCTTGGATTTGGGATTTCTTCTACTTCTTCCATTGTAGAGCAATTTGTAGTCTTTTGGTCTGCAAATATCATTTGATCTTTGGAAACAATAACTCCCTTAGGTTAGCATAACTGAGGAAGTGAAATACTTTCTGAAGGGTTGCATTATTGGAGATGGTACTCAGCCATTTCATATTGGATCTCATCTGAAGATTGTTTGAGGGTTTGTAATTGATTGAATAAGGGTTTATTTTACATCATTGCATTGGTGAATCATTTGGTGAAGGTTGGAGATCATTTTGGTGCATTTTCAGTTCAGTTCATACCAGGGCCTGGACTCACATTTTTGTTCATATCTCTCAATCTACCTAGAAATAATTTTTATGCATTTGAGGGAACATTTTTACACCCTAGGCGATCCTATTATCATCATTTTCGGCAGCTATCACTTGGCCCTGAATTTAGTACAGTAGCCGTACAATATGGCCCAGTACGGCCCTGTACCAGATCAGTACACACCTGCAGATTGGGTACGGTTGGGTGCAATTTGGAAGTGTTTCATCAACGTTTGCAATCAGAAAAGGAGCGATTTCCAGGTTCCTTTATGAGTTTTGGTTGTTGTCATATTTGATGAAAATTGCATGTTTTCAGTCACTGTTACAGCAGTCATACTTAGTCTCTGTTATCATCATTGTAACTGAAATTGTCATAGTAATTATAGTGCATTGTATGGTAATGGCATTGCCATAGTTCTTGTCATGTAACAGTCTCCTATAAATTCAGTGAAACAGTCCATTGAAATCAGACATTGCTATATTGTAGTTAGGTTGAGATAGTGCATTGCAAGGTTTTGTTCATGTGTGATAGTCATACATTCTCTTGTCACAATTCAGTGCTCATTTGTAAGAGTTTGTAACAGTCATATATTTATAGAAAACCAGTCTACTGAACATTGCAATCAGAATTTGGGAAGTTTATGATACATTGGCATTAAGAACTTTGATTTGTTTTAGAGCTCTTCTATTGTTCATTATTGCATATTGATATTGTTATCTCAATTGTACTTGGTGCTCAAACAACTATCTCATTGAACACATCATTCCAAACAAAACAATTCAGTGCATGCCAAGTGTTTGACAAATTGTCTCGGTTCAGATTTGGGGGTTTAGTGGCCTTTATAGTAGGGGTCATTACATGTTAGGAGCTTACAAAGCACTGATCATAGTGCTACCCTGTTAAGGGATTTTTATAGAGATCGGTTAAGATCTAAACCCTGTTAAAAGTTGCCTGGTTACAGGACTTTGAACATCAACAAAGATGTTACCCTATTAGGGGATTTTTACAATGAACCGATTAGGTCCACCCTAATATAGGGATCTGAATATGCTTTCACTACTGATAAAAGTAATGATCTGTTATGACACTGAATGTCCGATTAGATCATACCTCTTTCTTTGGTTGCCTAGCTGTTGATCTCTGCTACCTCTGTGTCTGCAGCTCTTCTCTTAGAAGATGTCTCTCCTCTTCTCTATGCAATCACCCACAATCAACAACATTTTTCATGCGTCCTATGACCTGTATTTATACAAGAGTTCACCGTAATGAAACCCTTAACTCACAAAACCGCCAGATTGTAAGCTCCGCAATGAATCATGCAATCAGCGACAAAACGCGAGTAATGATATGGAGTTCACCATGTAAGACATCCGCCAAGGATAAAGCTAACTCTTGTTAGAAAGTTAACTCCCATATAGTCCGGCTTCTAACTAAAACTAATCCTCTTAATCCGGTGTGGATCTTGAGCTTGTCTTAGACCGAAACCGGTGCAATCTTGTATCCGGTTCACCTTATACATGCACTCAGAAACCGGTGAGTGTTGTTTAGATTAGTCTACCGGTGAGTGCACTATTTTTTCATCTACCGGTGTATACTCTTATCTTTTCTTCATCTACCGGTGCATATTTGGAATGTTGCTCGGTGACCGATGTTGTGAATGACCGGTGACTCCTTACCGATACAACGTGTGTGTAGATGAACACTAATGACAACTCAAATTCCTAACAGTCTTCTATAATTTCTTGCATAAAGAGTATTCCTATCCTTTGTTTAAAATTGAATATCAATCAATTATCATTTTATCAGTGTAGCACGGGTCCTCGGGGGGGCAGGGGATGAGGGGATGGCAAGACGAGTTTTCGGGATGGGGGAAAAGTGCTTCAATTTGGGGACACCAGGGAGACGGTGAGGGGAGGGGGGTGTTGTTGTATATACTATACTATACATATAGTTCTTGAAATGCTAATTAAGAAAAGATGTATAATAGTATAAGAAGTAAAACAGCAAAATTGCAAATGCCAAAAACAGCATTTGAAATACTAAATACAGACTACAGTATACTTGAACCTTGAAGTTTTATACATTGAATATCGAATTACTAATTACTTTTAGAAATTAGAATACTAAATAAAATTGTCAATTCGGCAAATGGAAGATTTATATTATATCAAAAATATGACAATAGCACCACATGAACTGCAAACATAGAACCACCAACATAGAAACCCCAGTTCTGATTTTTATTTAGGGTAGTCAGCATAACTAGCAAAAATGTATGCAATAGCAGGTACAAACCCTCATAAACTGCCCATATTATGTTTGGAAATGATCTAAAAACGTCCCTCAATCAGCCAAAAAAAAATTTATATATCTAGTCGTCCTAGTGGAGGTTGAGCGGTAGTGGGGGGCGCCAAGTCCCTGTCCCCAAGTCTTCGGGACATCCTTGTTTGCCCGCAAGGGTAAACTTAGTATTACACAGACATAGTACAGGAAATATAATAAACACAGAATGTATCAAAGAATAATAAATACTTTCATTCATCATTCCAGGCTGGCAAGTACATTTACATCATAATCCATAATATCCTTCACCTGTAGGTGGTACATATTTATCTACCCGAAGGGGTGTGACCAAACGTCGTCACCCGTTCCCAACCGTCGGCAACATAACTAACACCCGACGGCAACATCAACTTTACGGCTAACATCATCCCCCCCAAAAAGAAAGTCGTCTCCGGCGACTCACAACAAAAGGGAGATGAAATACACTACATAGAATAAGAAAATCACTGAGAAGAAGGGGTGGAAGGCATCCCTGAAAAAGCTGAAGTGTCACCCTCCCCATCAATGTTGCGTCGTAGTTCTCTTCCCATCACATCACATTCCTCTTGTGCCTGCACCAAACTTATCTCCAAAACATACTTTTCAACAGTAGCCTCTGCTAACTCTTGTTCAAACAATACTGTCTCCCGAGCCAATTTAACCTCGATAGCCACCTGTGCCGCCTTCTCCGCTTCCAACTCCTGGGTACGCTGAGCCAAGTGCCGCTCTACTGCCTCCAACCGGTGGTCAGCTCCTCCCGAGCTTTCTGTGCATCCACCAAGACAACCTCACGTCCAACCAACACCTACTCCTCTGAGTGCCTCAAAGCATAATACCCCTCTCAAAAGGCTTGCTCCAATGCTCTCTCCACTTCTGGCATGCAAACACTCCATGCCTGCAGCAGCTCTTGGTCTCATCAATTGGTCACACTCCCCAAAGGCTGATAACCGAATTGACTGGGGGTCTAGGGGGCAACGCCCCCAGTGGGGTCGAGGGGCAGCGCCCCCACGGGGTCTTAGGGCAGAGCCCCAAGCACGCTACCCGCCGCCAAGACCAAATTAGTACCCAAAAATCCAAACAGAAGTCCATGGAACACACCATTTTTGTGATTTTCTTCTGATCCCATACTCTTTCTGCCAGGTGCTTATTTTTTCCTCACTACATGCTTATGTCCTTCCCTTCGGTACCATACGTTATTCACTTTGAACTGTTTTTATTTGTCGTCGTTTTTTGTTTTTTTAGAGAACCTTATCTTGCAACTCCCAGTCCTTGCCATCCAAACCCTTCTTCCATTTTAATACCATACTTCTTGCCGTAGGTATTGTTTCCATTGTCGTACAAAATGCATTCACGGTACCTTTGATATTGTTTCTTCTCACTGCACAATCTTCCTGATGTGTCGGACCACCTCTCTTTTGCATATGTGACTCCTACCTTGCTGTACGGATCACGACGGAGACCTCATTGCTTTGTCGTACACCGTACGGTGTGTCTAAATGTTGCGTGAACATATGGTCCGAGCCTTGTCATGACTCCTGTGCGCGGCTCCTCTCTTCTCCATACGGTGGGTGTGCATGTCTTTATGAGTCGTACGGCCTCTAATTCCTTATGGTGGATACCTCCATCGCCGTACACTATTATTTCATTCTCCTTTTGCACCGTTGTCATACAGTCTATACGGATGTTCCTTCTATTCGGTAATTCCTGTCCACACATGAGCTCTATAATTCATGTCGTATGGTCTCTTTATTCCCTACTATACAGCCTCTTTATTTCCTAACTTGTAGCACGTGCGATATTTCCTCTTTACTTCTCTCCGTACAGAACTCCTTGTTGATCCTTGTCATGGCTATAGGGTCCGTATGGAAGTGCTGCCTTGCTATGCAACCCGTCACCTCGTTTGTCGTACGGTGGTATGCAGGTTTTAATCAGCACCGTATTCCCTTTGTCGTATGGTCATATCACCGTACGGTGTTTTTAATGTGTTGCGCTCTTCTTTTTTTTCCCTTTTTTTCACCGTACGGTCATGCATAGCCGTACGGGTATTTTTCCAATTTACTGTCTGGATGCTTCTCTAATCGCCCGTACGGACGGCTCTTAGGTCACCTGCTTGAGCGCTCGAGTCCCTTTCCATCCTCCCACTCTCGGGTCGCCTACCTGACCTCTTGAATCCCTTTCCATCCTCTCGGGTGCTCTGTCCCTTCTCTCAGGTTCATCCTTTCCAGGTAAGGTTTCAATTTGGACCCATTGATGGCCTCATGTATCTGCAATTCGTCGAGAGTCCACAAAGTGTGCAGCCGTTCCCTCTCCCTATCGCCGGGTCTGTTTTCAATGGCCATCCAAAGGCTTGGAACCATAAATTCTACAGGGACCACGGTCTCCTTCCCGTACATAAGGAGAATAAAGATTTTGAAGGCTGCGGTCTTCCACACAGGATTCCAATCATTGCCGACAGGAATGAGCTTAGGTTCCTCTTCCTTGCCCAGATTCGTTGGTTTGACAGACGGCTCCTTATACTTCATGGGGTTTTGCTCATCAAATTTATGTGTCTAGACTTTGCTTACTTTAGCATTCCCTTCGTTGTATTCACCGTACTCGGAGGGAAATGTTTTCGGCGCCTCCTCAATACTTAGTACATTGCATGCTGGTCGGAAGAGTTCGTAATCCTCTATTTGCTAGTGGAAGAGACTGTTTAGTGAATCTGCATCATCCTCTGCGTATTCTCCCAATCTTAGCACGCCTTCACTATTCGGTTCCATTCCGTCCCTTCCTTCATCCCTTCGATCATTTTCTCCTTCGGAGTTAGATTCCGAGGAGGAAGTTGTCTCCTCACTCACCAACTGGGTACGGAGATCAATTGTGAATTTTTTTCCTCCACTCTCCATCGAAAGGGTATTCCTTTTCCAATTATGGTTCGCTTTGGCTATTACTAACCATCCTCTACCCAGTATGGCATCATAGCCTTTCTGCTTCAGTGGAATGATTACAAAGTCGAGTACAAACAGCTGTGTACCGACCGTGACCGGTTGTGCCATCAGCATCCCGAGTGGTTTGATACCCTGTTGATCTGCACCCAGTAAGTTGAAGGTTGGTGGCCACAAGGTGGGCTTTCCTAGTTTTTTCCACGTTGCCTCCGGAAGGACGTTCACTCCTGACCCTCCGTCCACTATAGTGTCTGTTAGGATGGTGCCAAGGATTCCCATCTCGACGACTGTCGGGTACCTTCCACTATTTACAGCAAGTATCATCGGGTCCGTTGTAGACCCTCCAGGGATGTCCGTACGTGTGGTATTCAACTATGCAGCCAAGTTCCCCAACGGTGTTGTTCCCAAGTGCGGCATGATGTGAAGGAGGTCCTGGAGTTTCACCGGTACCTCTACCTATAACATTTGTCTCAGAATGTGTTGTTCTGCCTCCCTCCGGCCTGAGGTGGTAGCCATCTCCCATGTTTCTTTTGGTGCCTTCATCACCTTCTCTATTTCTTCCTTACCCGCCTATGTCGCTTGTTCTGCTTGTGACCGTGTGATGGCTAGTACCCCCTCATCATTTCTCGTTCCCTCAATGTTGAGCAAGTTGACCTCGAATTTTGGGCAGTTGGCATCCTCGTGGTTGCCAGGACCACACCAACGGCAAAGCTTCTACGAGGTGTCGCCCTTGTCACAGTCCCTTGCAAAGTGGCCCCACTGATTGCAAGCTCGGCACTGGATCATCAGCCGACCCTTGGAGTCATATTGTATTCGACTCGTGTTGGAGTTGTTAATGCCCATTCCGCCACCGCGTCAATTGCCTCCGTACCCGCCGAAGGATGCATTATTGTTAATCTCTGCCCCCAATGTAGATGGTTGCTCTTGGGTATATAACACTTGTTGATTCCTCACCTTCATGTTGTATGGGCATTCCTTAGTGGAATGGCCCATGATCTGGCAAATGTCACAAAATGTCTTTTTGGGAGACGACCCCGTTGTATGGCCGCTCACCTTGCAGTCCATACACCATATGTCAACTTCCCCCTTGCTAGTACCCCCTTTCATGGTCTTGAACTCCATCATTCTCTCCATGTCCTTTTGGAGTGCCTTGACTTTTCCCTTCGACTCGCCATCACTGCCACTGTCATCGTTCTAAGTGTCATCTTCGTCGGACGAGGACTTGCTTCTTTTCTTCTTGGAGGTCTTTTGTTCGCTCTCCAAGTCCATTGCCCAATTATAGGCGTCTACATATGAGGTGGGGGGCACTATCTTCATTTTCTACATAGGTTAGATTTTAGGCCCTCCACGAACCATCTTTTCTTCAGGCCATCCGATGGCTGGCTATCCATCTTTCCAACTAACTCCTCCAGTAGACGACTGTAAGCCCGCACAGTCTCTTTCTTACCTTGTTTGGTACCGTATATCTCGGAAACAATTTCATTGTCATCCCTCAGGAGCCGAAACTCCTTATGGAATTCTATCTTGAGTTCGTCCCAAGTGGTCACCTTTGTTTTGTCCACATCGGAGTACCAGTCGATGGCTACCCCTCTCAATATGGCCGGAAACTGTTTTACCCATTCTGCATGGTCGACGACTCCATTCGCCGACCAGATTGTCTCACATGTACGACAATGTCATACTGGATCTTCCTTCCCATCGCCATGGAATTTTGGCAGCTTTTCTTTGTTAGTCGCCATGTTTACTTTTCTAGGTGCCGACAGTGTTTGCAGCACCAATTGTGTTACAGGCTAGGATGGCACTGTCGGCGTCGGTCCTCCGGAATTGTTCGGTACTGTACCGCTTGATGTCCCCAAACTACTAGAACTGTCCAAGCCTGGTGGGCTACTGTGATCCCCGTGCCCCTCTGTCACTTCAACACTCTCGGTGGCAGCGGTATCCTGAGCCTCCCTCTATGCGGCTTCCTCTTCTTCCTTCCTTCGGGCTTCTCTTGCTTCCGTCCATGGGGTTAAGGTTAAGGACCCGAACAAGCTCCTTGTTTCCTCCAGGCGGTCCTCGTCACTTCTTCCGGCCTCCCGGTTAGATTCCTCCAAACGCTCGCCTTCACTTACTACCTTCGATAGTCGTTCGGCACGTCTTCTGAATCTCTCCCTTCGCTCGACTTGCTGCTGTGCAAGTACGGCTTGTCTAGCGGCTTGTTCCTCCTCGAGTTCCTTCTTTAAATTTCTATTTTTATTCAATTGATTAGGCATAAAGTCTATGCAATGATTCCATCTTCATTCGTCCTCACATTGATATTCTCCTCCAATGGTATTCCCATCCGTCCACTCATTCCGTCACTTGCCAGATTCGTTTGGCAGCAGCGCCAGATGTTTGCCCGTTAGGGTAAACTTAGTATTACACAGACATAGTACAGGAAATATAATAAACACAGAATATATCAGAGAATAATAAATACTTTCATTAATCATTCCAGACTGGCAAGTACATTTACATCATAATCCATAATATCATTCACCCGTAGGTGGTACATATTTATCTACCCGAAGGGGTGTGACCAAACGTCGTCACCCTTTCCCAACCATCGACAACATAACTAACACCTAACGGCAACATCAACTTTACGGCTAACAATCCTTGTACCGGAAACTCAAGGGTTTGGCGGGGAGGGGGCAGGCATGTCCCCGTGTGGGCACGTCCCCATGTCTCACTGCATTTTATGGTATTAGAGTAAAGGTTAGTTTTTGGCAAATTTTTCTAATAAAATTCGTGGTTTAATTACCTAAAAATTTTGAGATTTTTTTGCCCAATTTTCTTACAACAAAATTCATGGGGTTTTTGGGTGGATTTTTATAAAATAAAATTTGTGGATTTCTCCTGGAAATTTCATAGAAATGTTCAGAAGATATTTTGATCGATTTTTTAAACAAAAATCATGGTTTCTGCAGAATTCTTTACTGTTTTTCACAAGAAAAATGAGGTTTTAAAAGATCTGCAAGGGTTCTTTGTTCCTGTGACCGAGGGTTGCTGTTTTTTTTTATGATTTTTGAATTTTTGACAAAATCATGGGTTTTTACTGTTTTTTATACAAAATGAGTGTTTTTGACAATTTTTTCACAAAATTGTGTGTGATTTCCGCCTGCAGCTTCGCACCTAGGGTTTGACTTTTTTTCCACAAAATTGTGTTGTTTTGTAGCAGCTCTTATTTTTCCGATTTTTGGACAAAATCATGGTTTCTTACAGCGTGTTTTGGGTCGCACCTAGGATTTCTAGGGCGAACAGTGTTCTTTTGCTAAAAAAATTGACTATTTGTTTTACAAAATCATGGGTGTTGTTGTTTTTAGCAAAATTATGGATTTTCAGAACTGTGAAGGTTTAGAGCAATTTTTCAAAAAATCGTGGGTCTTTATGATTAAAATGGCAGAAGTATTTGTAGTCATGAGTTCTAATAGTTTTTACTATTTCTTTCTAATATTTACTTCAGCCTACAATTTTTTCATCCATCTAGGGTTTTACACTAAATACCTATGTCAGCAAAAACAAGAGACTATGCCAGGATGAGACTACATTTGCCTAAGGTTCATTGCTTTTTTTGATGTGGGAAAATAACAAGATCGTGATTTTGAGAACAGCACAAAAAAATCAATAAATCTCACAGCCTAACAAATTCATAAACACAACCACCTCATTGTTGAAGACGAGAATAGAAGAAGTTTAATGTCCACAAGACCAAGATGGCCCTATGGGGCAGAAAACCCTACAATCTAGAATCTATCTAGAAATTTGTTTTTGACCTATCATGATTTCATTAGGGTAGTGTTTGTGCTGACTAGGAAATTTGCCCTTTTGAAATACTTGTGCTCTCTTCTTATATTGAGCATCTATTACTATTTTTAAATAATATTCTAGGTTTTTCCAAATACTGATTATTTATTTTTTATTTTTTATTATTAATATTATATATTCATATATTTATTTAGAATGTCCAAGTGTATATTGCATATTAATATTTCCATAGAAATTTAAATATATATATAATGTACAGCCTAAACAGCCATAGTAAACTTACGGGGAAAATTTTCTTTATTGTGAACTCAAACCAAAACCAAAGCTGAATTGGCCACTTAAGTTTTACATGCATTTTTTGTCATTTATTTAAGCTTGTTCACGAGTCAAATGCAAAAATACCCCACATCGTATCAAAGTTTTTTGGATAAATTATCATAAAAAGTTATGTTGATGATTTGATATCCTAATGCAGGCCAAAATTGATTGTGATGTGGTTGAATGCCTCAGAGGAATCTCTGACCCTGGAGATTTGTCATAAAGCCTACAGCCCTCTAATGTAATTCTCTTTTGCAGCGGAAAAAGTAAATTGGCTACATCTGATCTTTTACAACTTTGTACAATGTATACTGTAACTTTAAATTTGAAAACTATTAGTACCTCGTTATCATTTATGCACTGTGCACTATGCATTGTCTGATACAATCTAATCAACAGTATGAACATAAATAGAAAAAAAAAAATGGTACTTCACAATTTGTGGGCTAAACTCCCATTTTTTTATTGCTCTCTATATCTCTATGTTATTAAAACACTTCCAAATTTACAAAACAGTAAGTTTTTCTCTTCTTTTGTTTCTAGATTTTTTGACACCCAGATTTTTTCTCAATTAAATACTGAGTTCCAGAAAAAATCTTAAATCTTCTGGTTTGCCAATTTTTTCCCCCAAAAACTGCTACTAATGTATGCAGGCATATATCTATGTATGTATGTCATTTCATTGGGTAGGACATGAGCATAGTTTGTTGCCTCCCAAAATTATTATGTAATCATAATTTGTCAACAAATACATAAAAAAAATAATTTATAAGCACTAATTGAGGCCTCCAGATAAAAATGACCATATGACTTCTATATGCAGGTAATATAAGATAGCTGCCACAGCTTACCAATGTAATGCCTTCTTTTGCAAGTTCTTCTAATGCTACACGATCAAAGCTTCTTCCATCCAAAGGAGACTCATCGATCTGTAAAGCAAGGCAAGATTCAACACGTCAGCATCTGTGTGTTCTTAGAATGGTGATGTATATCATTCAACAGATCATTTTTTCAATGAACTATTAAGATTTGGAATGAGGTATATACCTTCCAATCTCCTGTGTGAAAAAGTGTCCCATCATCACAACGAAGCACCAACCCACAACAATCTGGTATTGAGTGTGTAACTCGAATAGGTTCTACTTCAAATGGTCCAGCATTGAACCTCTCTCTCATGTTGAAGACAGTCAATCTAGTCTTGGCTTCAATATTGTATTCTTTCAATCGCCTTTTTATGAGCTTTTTATAGCAAACATTATATGTCAAAATCTACTAAGCTTATATTTTATATCTATGACAAAAGCTTTAACGAAATTATTGCTTATTGCTTTCCCATGTGTAATGTTCCCTGCTAGGCCTAGGCCAGTTATAATCAGAATTAACCACTATTTAATGCACTTAAGCTGTTTGACAAAGATACAATGATTCAAATCCATATTATTCCTTAGTTCAAAGTAAGAAAAGAAAGCATATTATGTAATTTCACTAATTATAATTCTTTAATGCCCATGCTGACCCTATTGTTACTTCAGTTTGAGGAGGAAGGAAGCATGAATGTAATCATGGCGCTTAGAGACTAAATGCAATAGGTTCCCTCAAAGTTTACAGATGCAAGCCCTTAGCCCTCTCCTTCTTAGTCACTAAGTAGTAACAAGTTTGAGCATGGATATATATTTATTCTACATGTTCATTTGGTATTCCTTATATTTCTTCATTCATGATAACTATACTCTTTACCAGTGAATAATAGAATGCTGGACCAGTTACAGTGGCGTATACTACTGCTTGGGTTCAGTCTTTACAGTTTGACAAATATTGCTTGAAGAACTGGATTATACCGATGTCCTTTCTTGATGAGTATAGGTTCTAAATAGTTCTTTCTGATTATTCTTTTCCATACCTTCCCCTGTGGGAACTAATTTATCTTTCTTATATATCATGTGAGAGGAAATGGTCAAAAGATGTTACTTTTCCAAACAGACATAATCGAATCATATCTATTAGGCAACATGATTAATGATATTAATCATCCTTATCTAAATCATTGATTAGACACTTGTATAAAACTCTTTGACCATTGATAATATATTAATATATCTTCTTTGCCCACATATATAGTATATCTAATTTAATAGCTTTTGCTGAACAATATTAACCACGGTATCATCTAATTTGTATCAACTAACAACTTCTCGCCACAATTGTATTTTGACCATTAGCGGTATTGTCTCCTTACATCAATTAGTTGGTAGTTGAGAGTGACTCGGGTATTCCTCAGTTCTAATCATCAGCAAGTGGCATATCATTCCTGATGTGGCAAACATATTACTGATGTATTATCGTTTTCCTTCAGTCCTTCCATAATCGCATGCATGTCCGCCAATCATCCTTTCAACTCATACAATTAGTGCTCATTGTTTATAGTCCAACTATTATGCATGTTCGATAGTCTATATTTATTAGTAACATACAATAAATATATTTTCATTCATTAACTTATTTGTTTATTTAATAATAAAATATTCATTTATTAACTTTAATAATTATTTATTTAATGATTAATATATTCATTTAATTAATTGCTTAATTATTTATTTAATAATTGCATTGATTAATATGATCGATCAATGTATACTAGTAATTATATTATCATTATATTATTTATTTAGTAACATACAATAAATATAATTTCATTCATTAACTTATTTGTTTATTAAGTAATTAAAATATTCATTTATTAACTTTAATAATTATTTATTTAATGATTAATATATATAATTAATATATTCATTTAATTAATTACTTAATTATTTATTTAATAATTACAGTGATTAATATGATCAATCAATGTATACTAGTAATTATATTATCATTATATTATTTATTTATTAAGTTCTTATTACAGACAGAGAATATCACACCATGTTGGGCTGGTGGCATGTTTCTTTGTTGTGTAAGCCATTCTATAAGCTTTCAAAGCTTGGTAGACCATACTAATTTGAAAGTCATTCTGACATACACAGAATGTAGAATAAAGTTAAAATTAAATCACCGAGTCATAATCTCAGTATGAGATGATAAGTGCCATGTTATTATTTAACCATTTATAACAGAATCATACAAACAGAATGAAATCAGTTAAATGTACCAAAAACAAAAGTACTCATTAAAAGTCATGAGAAATACCTCCATAGTGAATGGTGTGGAGAAAATTTTGGTATGAGAGTCCAGTGCTGGAACTACCTGCTCAGAGAAAACATAAAAGAATCCCTAATATTAGGAATACTTACAAACAGATGAAAAGAAATGCCAGTTACTATTGATATTTGTTGCCTAGATACAATAGCAATACAAGTTTTTTAGCTGTAAAATATTCATTTACAAGAAATATATACATAAGCAAAGATGTTAATGCTACAGCGTCGGTCAGTAAATTAATCAATTGGAATCATCTCTGAAATATGATTAAATGTATTTATTATGTATATATATAATTGGGTTATATATATATACTAATTATATATATGATAATATTAATACATAAATTATTGTTTGAGTTATTGACCAATACATATCATTAAAGATCATGATACTTATCGTGCGACTTGTGTTTACCCGCTGGGGTAAACTTAGTATTGCACAGACATAGTATAGGAAATATAATAAACACAGAATGTATCATAGAATAATAAATACTTTCATTAATCATTCCATACTAGTAAGTACATTTACATCGTAATGATCATACAATCATATCTCCATATCTCCCGTGTCCAACCTCCGAGAGGGTATATAAAGTACCCGAAGGGCCACGACCGAAATGTCGTGATGTAACTGTCTAACCTCTCGGTCACTAACGACCAAGAGTAACATAATACTTTACTAACATAATAACCCATACATACAATTATCCCGACAACATCATCCCCCCAAAAAACAAAGTCGTCTCCAGCGACTCACAACAAAAAGGGAGATGAAATACACTACATAGAATAAGAAAATCACTGAGAAGAAGCGGAGGGGCATCCCTGAAAAAGCTGAAGTGCCGCCCTCCCCAGCAATGCTGCGTCGTAGTTCTTTTTCTATTACATCACATTCCTCCCGTGCCTGCACCAAACTTGTCTCCAAAACATACTTTTCAGCTATAGCCTCTGCTAACTCTTGTTCAAACAACACTGTCTTCCGAGCCAATCTAACCTCGATAGCCACCTGGGTTGCCTTCTCTACTTCCAACTCCTGGGTACGCTGAGCCAAGTGTCGCTCTACTACCTCCAACCGAGTGGTCAGCTCCTCCCGAGCTCTCTATGCATCCAACAAGACAGCCTCATGTCCAGCCAACACCTACTCCTCTGAGTGCCTCACAGCGTAGTACCCCTCTCAAAAGGCTTGCTCCAGTGCTCTCTTCACCTTCGGCATGCAAACACTCCATGCTTGCAGCAGCTTCAAGTCTCATCAACTGGTCACACTCTCCAAGGGCTGATAACTGAACCGACTGGGGGTCTAGGGGGCAACGCCCCCAGCGGGGTCGAGGGGCAGCACCCCCACGAGGTTCTGGGGCAGACCCCAGATGCGCTCCCAATTTAGCACCTTCAAAGTCTATGAAACACACCATTTTCCTGATTTTCTTCTGATCCCATGCTCTTTTCTGCAAAGCGCTTATGTTTTCCTCACTACCTCGTTATGTCCTTCACTTCGGTACCATTCATTCTTCACTGTGAATTGTTTTGATTTGTCGTCGTTTTTTTTGTTTTTTTTTTTCAATCCTTGCCGTCAATGACTGTCTTCTTCTTCTTCCTGTGCCCGTACGGAATTCCTGGCGTACAAAGTTCTTGTCTTCTAACTGTACGGAATGCCAGAACTACGTACTTTTGTTGATTTCCCTTTCACCAACTGTTATTCCCCTGAGTACGGCTTGTGTTTGTATTTCCTTGTGGACCACCGTACAAATGTTTATATATGCTATTGACTACTGTACGAATGCTTGTGATGCGGCACTAACTCTCATTCATATACCGTACGGCACTTCTATCTTTGCGTGGTTGCCTCCGTTGCTCCTGCAGTACGGTCTTAATGACGTTTTCATTCCTTATGTTTCGACTGGCTGTCGTACACCTTTTATTTCTTTTATCGTGCCCCTACCGTATGGACATCTAATACTACTATTCACCTTGACTACCGTACGGATGTTGAGCACTTGAAAACACTTAAGTGTCGTACTGCCGTATAGCTTACACTTGCTCTGAGAATGCCGTACGGTTCACACCTGAATGCCGTACGGTTTATACTTGTTTTGCAATATGGATGTGCTGTACGGTAACTATGCAATGTGGCTACGTGTCATACGGTCTTTATATTCCCTCCTTTCGCCGTGCTTGTGCAATGAATGCCATACGGTACATGATGAATACCGTGCCTTTTAAGTGTCGTACGACCGTACGGTTTGACTTACTTTTTTTTCTTTCTTTCTCTCTTTTTTTTTTTTTTCTTTTTTTTAAATTTTTTTTCTTGACCGTACGATCATGCATAGCCGTACGGGTATTTTTCAATTTCCTGTCCGAAGGCTTCTCTGGTCACCCGTACAGGTTGCTCTCAGGTCATCTGCTTGACCGCTCGAGTCCTTTTCCATCCTCTCGGTTCCATCCTCTCCAGGAAAGGTTTCAATTTCGTCACGTTGCTGGCGTCATGTATCCGTTCGTCGAGAGTCCACAAAGTGTGCAATGGTTCCCTCTCCTTGTTGCCAAGTCTGTTTTCAATGGCGATCCAAAAGCTTGGAACCATAAATGCTACAGGGACCATGGCCTCTTGCCCATACATAAGAAGAAAAAGGAGAATCAAGATTTTGAAGACTGCAGTCCTCCACACAGGATTCCAGTCCTCTCCCATAACGATGGGTTTCGGATTTCTCTCATCCCCGAGTTTTAGTTTTTCCAACTTTGCTTCTTTGTGCCAGATGGGTTCCTCCTTCTGAAACTCATTTGTTGGGCTCTCTTTCATCCGGACTTCCCCTTTTCGGTATGCTGTATATTCAGGAGGGAACTCACTCTGAGCTTCCTCAATCTTCAATGTGTTGCAGGACGGCGGAAATAATTCATAATCGCCCATCTGCCAGTGGAATAGACCGTCCATCGAATTTGTATCATCCTCCACTTTCAGTATCCCTTCGGCATTGGGCTCCATGGTTTCTTCCCCTCCGTCTATTCTGTTGTCTGAGTCTAAATCCGATGCCATTTCCTCCCCGACCATCTGTGTGGTGAGGTCCACTACAAACTTCCTTCCCCCCTTTTCAAATGCGAGGGTGTTTTTCTTCCAATTATGATTGGCTCGGGCCGTCACCAACCACCCTCTACCCAGGATGGCGTCATACCCCTTCTGCTTGAGAGGGATTACAACAAAATCTAGGGTGAATGGTTGGGTCCCAATAGTTACCTGTTGTGCCATCAATGTGCCGAGGGGCTTGATGCCGTGCTGGTCGGCCCCCAATAAATTGAAAGTCGGTGGCCACAGCGTCGGTTTCCCCAAGCTTTTCCAAGTTTCTTCCGGGAGGACATTGACGCCCGACCCACCGTTGACAATTGTGTTCGTGAGGATGGTACCCAAAATACCCATCTCCACCACTGCGGGATTCCGCCCATTATTTATCGATAGCGTCATGGGGTCAGCTGCAAAGCCGCCCAGGATCTCCGTTCGTTCAACCATGCTAGGTGGCATGTTATGCCCGAGGAATAGAACCGTTTTCAGATGCGGCATAATTTCCAGTAGGTCCTTGACCTTTACGGGTACCTCCATTTGCATCATCTACCTTAAAATATTTTGTTCGGCCATTGCTCGGGTAGAAGTGCCGGCGTCTATGGAGTCCCTTCGGTCCTCCATACCCTTCGCGATCTCGGCCTTCGCCTCGAGCATCCTTGGTTTCTCCGTCGGAGGGTGAGGTTATGTGGCCTTCTTCGTTTGCCCGCGTGTGATTGCCAGGACCTTCTCCGTGTCCCCTCGTTCCATGTCTAGGATGTTGCAGCCGGGCTTCGGACAGCTAGCATCCTCGTGGTCCCCCGGTCCGCACCACCGACACAGTTTTAGAGGAGCGGTAGCCTCATTCTGACAGTCACGGGCATAATGTCCCCATTGGTTACAGCTTCTGCACTGTATCATGGGCCTCCCCTTCGCGTCATAGTGGACCCGCGGCTTGTTCTCATCATTGCCTCGGCCTCCCCGTCAGTTGTTTCTGTACCCGCCGGATGATGCAGCATTTTGTTGACTGTCGGTCTTGGACGTGGAGGGTTGCTCCTAGGTGAAGAGCACTTGTTGATTTCTCGCCCTCAAGTTGTAGGGACATTCTTTGGTGGAATGTCCCGCAACCTGGTAGATGTCGCAAAAGGCTTTCTTGGGACAAGAACCTTTCGTGTGGCCTGCTTCTTTGCAATCTATGCACCACACGGTGTCTTCCTCTGCTTTGCTCGAGCCTCCCATGGTGGCCTTCAGTTCTTTCATCATCCTCGCCAAATCTTTTTGTAGGGCCAACACTTTCTTACTTGATTCGCCCTCGCTGCTTTCTGCCTCCGATTCATCATCAGAAGACTTAGTCTTTCTGGAGGTCTTACACTCGCTCTCCAAGTCCATTGCACGGTTGTACACATTACTGTATGACGTGGGTGGGACAATTTTCATTTTCTTCCGAAGGGAAACTTTTAGTCCCTCCACGAACCACCTTTTCTTGAGTTCGTCTGCCGGGGCTGACTCCATCTTCCCTATGAGTTCCTTCAGTCGTCGTCCGTAGGCACGAACGAACTCGCTCTTCGTCTGCTTTGTATTGTAAATTTCTGCCAAAATCTCATTGTCGTCCCTTAACAACTAAAATTTTGTTTGGAAGGCCTTTTTCACATCATTCCATGTCATCAGGCCTGATTTGTCTACATCCGAGTACCAGTCGATGGCTCCTTCCCTCAATGTCGCGGGGAATCGTCAGATCCATTCATCCTGGTCCGTGACTCCATTGGCAGACCAGATGGTTTCGCATGTACGGCAATGCCGTGCTAGGTCGTCCTTTCCATCATCATGGAACTTGGGCAACTTTTCTTTGTGAGTTGCCATAGGTGGTTGGTTCGTTTGTTGTCTGGCACCACTGCCTGTGGTACCCGCACCCACCCCTATTGTATTGCTTCTTGTAGTATTTACTAATGGCACTTGCTAAGCCTCTGTAACCGGTGGAGCTGTGTTGTGTGGAGTCATGGGCTCCAATGGAGGGTTTACGTGCACCTCCCGAGTGTCTTCGGTTGCACTATCTCTGGTACCTCCTGCTGATCCATCATCGTCACCCTCAGCTGTACGGTTCCCTTCGTGATCACGGTCTTTCGCACGTGGTGTACAGACCCAGTCTTCAAACCGGTTTCGTTCTTCCTGGAGGAAGGTCTTCAACGCTCACGTTTCCTCAATTAATTCTTCACTACTTTGCACCCTTCGATGTTCCGGCGAAATGAACTGTTCCAATTCGGCTTCTGCACCTTCCGTGCCAATTCCGAGGTCCCCTTCGGGCAACCCTCCGGCAAGCTGGTCCTTGGCAAGTTGCCTGAGCCTACACCGACGTTCACGTTGCTATGCGGATATCAAAGCCTTTTGTGCGGCTTCCCCTTCGTCATCTCATGCATTTTTATTTCTATCTTTATTTAAAACATTGGGCATAAATCCTTTCCTCACTTCTCTTCCCAAGTACGCCTAGGCAACGGCGCCAGATGTTTACCCGTTGGGGTAAACTTAGTATTGCATAGACATAGTACAGGAAATATAATAAACTCAGAATGTATCATAGAATAATAAATACTTTCATTAATCATTCCATACTGGTAAGTACATTTACATCGTAATGATCATACAATCATATCTCCATATCTCCCGTGTCCAACCTCCAAGAGGGTATATAAAGTACCCGAAGGGCCACGACCGAAACGTCGTGACGTAACTGTCTAACCTCTCGGTCACTAACGACCGAGAGTAACATAATACTTTACTAACATAATAACCCATACATACAATTATCCCAACAACAACTTGAATAGGAGTTAAGGCATCATAACACATACTATTATATGTGTTACGATACATAATATGTACCGTAACACATATAATAGTATGTGTTACATAACACACAATACATATGTGTTAGATATGTATTACGTATCGTAACCAAGACATATAATCTCTGCGATAACCTTTGTACAAACAGCGCCATTAAATATGTGTTATGAAATGGTATTTTCTGCAGCAGTTAAGAAATAAGCACGTCTCATGTAGAGACATGTCGCTACATTCCTAGAGACATGTCTCTACATGAGACATGTTCTCTTATTTGATATTTATACTCAGTGAATCTGCATTGGAAGAAATAGAAATAAAAAGTAGTGTTCTTCCAAGTACAGATTTATATACAGAATAACATATACATCAAGTACACAGCCTGGTATAAAATAGAATTAATATATCACCTCTGATTTTGGATATTTAACAAAAGATATAGTTAGAATACTTATATATTAGTGTGCACTAACAGCCAAATACCTTAATGAGGCTTGAAATCAATGAAACAAAGTTACCTCTAAATAAAAGTATGTCGAGCAGAAAATAATGAACACCCATACATCAAACAGTTAATGAAAAATTAGTCTGCAGAAGTGAACTTGAAAAGATCATTAATAAGCCTAACGCCCATTATTGTTACCCTGCCCCGGATTGCATATACTCCCGGTTAAAACTTATATTACCTGATACTCCCTCCCCATCTAATCCCTCCCCACTCCAGATACATTTGCCTATCAGCCTATGCCTCATAAACTATCCACCTCAAAAACAGCCCAAATACATATAAATACAAGGATATGAACCACGCATGGTTAATGAAACAAAGTTACCTCTAAATAAAAGTATGTCCAGCAGAAAAAAATGAACACCCATACATCAAACAGTTAATGAAAAATTGTAGTCTGCAGAAGTGAACATGAAAAGATCATGAATAAGTGACAAGTCTAACACCCATTCTTGTTACCCTGCCCAAGATTGCATATACTCCTGGTTAAAACCTATATTACCTGATACTCCTTCCCCACCTACTCCCTCCCCACTCCAGATACATTTGCCCATCAACCTATGCCTCATAAACTATCCACCTCAAAAACAGCCCAAATACATATAAATACAAGGAAATGAACCACGCATGGTTAGGAGATGGATGGGATGAGTCGTGACCATTACAAAATCTGACCTGTGACCCACCTACAGCCCTTCTGTTGTGCCCATATGAAACTTTGATAATGTGTCAAGTTTTAAAACTAAAATTCCCCTTTACCTATGTAATGTCCGCCTTTTCACTATTCAGGAATTCTGAGACTATTATTCCAATATTCCCTACTTAATATGTCAAATAGGTATGAATTAAGCAAGTAATGCAAGATAAATGTGAAATCTGATCTATTTATAAATATATTCAATGGACAATATCTGATGTTTATTATGATGCTCACTGCAATGTATATTTGATGCAAACTGAAATGAATTTATGATGACAATTTCTATTCTATAATTGAAAGATTGATAATGGCAATTGCATTATCTGATATACAACTGTGGCACATACAATGGTGAATATTGTTTACCCTCGTAGGGTAACAGACAATAGTTGCATACAGATAATTAATTACTCAGCATAAAATATAAAAGAGTATTACATTCATTTATTCACAATAACTTTCCGTACAATCTAATCATGTTTCCATCAAAGGAACAAGTTCATACATATAACATCCGAAGGGGTGTGAGGCGAACCGTCGCACCCGTATAACTCCTCTGGACGGATGGAACCGTCTAACTACCCAGATTACCCGACAACAAATATCTCGTAACGATTGTGAAGACAATCGTTGTGTGTGTGTGTGTTGCTGTGTCTGATGAAACACTGAATATATGCAAAATCTGATGCAATATCACTACAGCAATCTAGTTGCAGCTTCTGATATGTAACTATGTACTTGCAACAATATTGTTGGCTGTGTCTGATGTAACTATAAATATATGCATTCAAGATGCCATCTCTGAATAAAGCTTTATATTCTTGCACCAAAGATGTTGTAAAACAATGCACTCTAAATACAGCAATCCGTAAAGGATAAGAACTAGAAGTAATATAAAAAAAATATCCAATGATGATTGTGGAGTGAGCTCTAACTCCATCTTATATCTTGTAATCCTCGAATGGTTGCATCTCTTGATGGTTGAAGAGATGTATCTTTCCACTCCATACCTCTTCAATTCTAAATCGGTTTGTTATGCAAAATATACCTCTTCATGTTATTAGTCAATTATACTAATCGACTTAATTAGTCGATCATGATATTCAAATCATTGACTTAACTTAGTTGATCCAAATATTAACTTAAATCTGATTTGTGACTTTTATAGCCGATCAGCTAATATGAAAGTGTAAAATACATGTGAAATATGGGCCTTGTTACCAGGCGATGGTAACACTATAATTTGGAAAATGATGTATACACAATGGTGGAGTATGGAGATGTATAGCTGGCATGAAACATGTGAAGTGAAATGAATATGAATGCAATTTTATAACTTCTTATGCAATCATGAATACTGGTTACATGATGATGGGTGGGCCTAGCTGGCCATCATGTCACTGGTCCTTCATGAAGTCAGCATGGTTGTGGTACCGTTGAAGAGTGATCAAATGATTGATCACTTTTAGATAGTACCACAACAATACTGGCTGCATGGAGTATCGATATCCTAATGATGATCTAAGTGCATCAATCATCGTATAATCAGGAACCTTGCTATTGGTTCACTTACTTCTAAATATATTATACAATTTTGTAAAAGTGACAACGTCTGCCACCCCTCGTCATAATATTTACTTTGTTCATGAAGAATGCAAGTAGTTTGAAATTAGGAACATCACAATCTCCCCTCCTTCAAAATGCTTGCCCACAAGCCTTTGATTATTATCTCCTTGCTGAATAATTTTGTAAATGAGGCCATATCTAACTCCACCTTTCTTCATGAAGACTTCAACTGCAGGTTGATGTGGTATATTTTCCCTTTGAGAGTGATTGTGATTTTGCCTTAGTATGCCTTCTTTAAGCTGGGGGAAAGCACAGGAAGCTGCTCTAGTTACGAGTTTGACTAGGTATGAAATTGGTCTGGTTCTCCTTTTTACTATAGATTTACAATGATTGTTTGGCAGTTCATTGTTTAGTGATCCATGAAAGATGTACTTTTGCCCTTGTACCTTCAATTTGAAGGTCTGTTGCTTGAAGTTTTGTTTGAAGTTGTCAATTTGTTTCATCCATTGAACTACAAGAATCATATTGATATTCCCAATTTTCATGATAGGGAAGTGATCTATATAAGTGTAATTCCCAAAAGCGATTGCAAATTTGTTGGTTATAGTGTTGCAATTCATGATTGATCCATTAGCCAG
Source organism: Chamaecyparis obtusa (assembly GCA_027943335.1). Taxonomy (NCBI): domain Eukaryota; kingdom Viridiplantae; phylum Streptophyta; class Pinopsida; order Cupressales; family Cupressaceae; genus Chamaecyparis; species Chamaecyparis obtusa. Next base: position 1,018,690 of record BSBK01004810.1, read on the forward strand.
TTTGATCTCAATATATTTCTGTTTATTTTGTACTCAACTGAAAACATACATTTCTCAGAAAATATGCCAAATGCCAAATGAGAAGTGAGAAACCTGATTGTAGATGGCTGCGATAATTTTTACCAATGCTGAAGATGCCAACACCCAAGCCAAAGTCACCCCAAATCTGAAAATGTACTTTCTTGCAGATTTTCGAAAATGTCTAAGAATTTTGAAAATTCCTTAAAAATAAATCATGGCATTTTGGGACTCCAAAATGCACCTATCTTTATCTCCTCGACGATAGAAATCCAATGCAAAAATACCCAGAATGATATGCTGAGTAATGAGGAAGATATGAGCAAAAATGTGGTTCCAAAACCCTATCCTGAAATTCTGAAAACTGAATTAGACTTGTAGCAAAAACCTTTTCAGATTGCTTTTTCGCTCTGCTTTTTCGGATCTGCTTTTTCGCCTTGCTTTTTCGGATCTGTTTTTTTTCCTCTTGCAATCAAAAACTCAAACCCTCAGGTAACTCTGAGGACTCCAAATAAGCTCAACTTGAAATGGCTGAATACCACTTCCAAAGTGCAACCCTTCAAAGGATATTTCACCTCCTCAATTATGCAAATCCTTAAGAAACTCCGTTCCTAAAGATCAAATGACAATCTGCAGACCAAGATGGCGCCACAAATGCTCAAAGAGAAAAGTAGTGTAAACTCAAGTCATGGGATGACCAAATGAGAGGCCAAGCACTCTATTTATTCACTTTTTCTAAGAAGCCACTAGAACTTCTAGAAGTATCCAAAAAATATTCTTATAAAATCCCTTTATAATGCACTTTTATATAAAAAGTAACTTTATAAAATAAAAAGTGCAACTCAACTCAAAATTATAACATTTTTGGCCCCACATAACACATTATAACAAAAAATATGATAAACACCATCTCTCCAAAAGCAAATAAGACCATCCAATCCCCAAATAATCATCAGAATGACTCTCTCACCATAACCATCTGCCTACGAGAGTCCATGATAGGCAAATCCACTGAAAAATGACATGTCACTAAAGAGGGGACATGACAATGATGTAATATCGCTACAGCAATCTGGTTACCGTCTCTAATGTGTACTATCCTAAAAAGTAAGCATCTATAATTAGATGCTCATTTTAGACCCATTTTAGTATATATGGGTTTCCACATTGATTTCATGTTCTTCTAATGCTCATTGGACTTTTTAACTAATATCATAAGTCCTGTACTAATTCAGTTTCTTCAAAACTTGAACTAAACCCTTATTTCTAAGTGTGTTCCTTTATTATTCTCCTCTTCAATCATTAATTGGTATACATGGGCCCTATGTTACCATTTGTGGCCATTGTACCCCTTCCCGACCTCAAAATCAGTTGTACTTTCTTTTCTGACATTTACCTTATCTCTTGGACCTCTCATTTCAATTTGGATGCATTTTCCTAGGTACATAATGGCCTAGTTGTTATGTTCTTCCATAAAGTGGCCCAAATTTGGCCCAGAGCACTGTATCAATGTTTTGGTGGGAAATTGGATCCCGTGGTTGGCCTAGCTTAATTTTGAAGCCCGGAATGTAGTGATAGGTATATAAGTGACTTATCTCTCCTCATTTTAACATCAAGCATCATCAAGGATTATTAAGCAATCATTATCAAGCAATTAGATTCCAAGAGCATTTTCAAGGTCTTCAAGCATCCAAGTCTTCAAAGCATTCTTCTTCTTCTTCTTCAAGTATTATGGCAAACTACAGCATCCATTACACAAGGCTTATCTTTCATGATTTCCTTTTGGGTTTTTGTTGAGTTCAAGCTATTGCATTATCATTTGTGATCACATCCAAAGAGGCATTGCACCATCAAGGTATAAGGTGATTTACTATTCAAATCTAGCTTCTATTTTGTCTTTCCTTTATACAATTTCATTACATTTTCAAGGTTGATGCCTAAACAGGGGTTTGACCAAGGCAAACCCCTTTCCACAACCTTCTTCCCTTTTTTCCGTGCGCAGGAACAGGCTATAAAGCTGTCAAAACTATTCTGAGAAGATCTAGACCTAGCGGAGCAACCCAGCAAGTTTCAACCCAAAACACTAGGAGCACAATGGCTGAAACATTCTATTCCTAGGAACAGGATGGCTGAAACATTCTTTACCCCGAAAAAATCAGTTCTAACTTATATCACGAGTAGGTACCAATTGGGGGATCTCAGATTAGTAAGTACAGGTGTTTGTGGGGTCCCGACTGTCGAAAATTTAGATTTGTAGCAATATACTTCCTATTTTGTTTCTAGGTGCACACAAATCCTCTTCCACCTCCATCTTTTTCTTGTTTATAGCTTTAGCAAGTTCATAATTAGACGTCTTGCACTGTATATTTATCTCTCTTCTTCATTCTAAACAACAAAAGGACCATAAACCCCTAAGACATAGATATTGCATTGGCACCTCTTCCATCAAGGTGTTGTCAATCATATTTGTCTTTAGGAGGTTTCGTGTTCCCAATGTTCAATAGGAGATTGGATTGATCCCCCTTGATCATCATTTTCTATTGTACATTTTGGTGAATTCGACTAATAACATTTCCACTTCTGATTTTGTAGTCTTCGATCTTATTTTTGCATGCCATTATCATCCATTTCTAGAAAAGAACAAAAGAAGACAAAATTGTGCATTGTTATCTCTTTCAATCTTGCATTTTCATCCTTTCATTTCATGCATTGTTGTATCTTAATTTGATTAATATGCATTACTTTCTTTCTTTTCACATTGCAACAATTGTTTAGGGCATTGTCACGAAACCATTGTGTCAATTTTGAGATAACACATCATCCCATCAACTAGCCTTTACATTATGTTAGCACTAAAAAGAATCAATTTAATCCATGTGATGTTGTTTGGCTTCTTTTATATCTCCCAAGTATTCTCTTCCTCATAAGGACATATTAGTGCAAGAGATGTTTTTAACCTTTCTCTCAATGATCTCTCTCTTTGGGGAGAAGCATTGAGGATTGATGTTAACTCTTCTCCTAATATGTGTCTCCCCTATGAGAATACCTTGGTCAAGGATGATGATTCCCCTGGTGATACCTCATCTCCTATTCCTTTCAATGATTCCCCCTTTAAGGATAAAGCTTTAGTGAACTAGGAGTACATCTCTCCTAAAGTTTTATTTATTCAAGGAGATGTTCCTATTCTTGATGATCTCCCTATTTGGGATGAACCATTGGACAATGATGTTGATTATTCTCTCCCCCATGAAAGAAACTCCATTAAAGAAGATGATATTGTCATGTCCCCATTCTGGCTGACATCGTTTTGCGTGCCGGATTTGCCAATTATCGACTCTCGTAGGCAAATGATTTGGAGAGAGAGTCATTGTGCTGATCATTTGATTGCATATTGCTGATAGAGCCTACATCTAGTTTGAGGCCTACATGCAGTTGTAGTGGAGCCTACGTTCAGTTATGATACTTTTGGGGCCTACATTGTTATAATTTTAAGTTGAGATTGCACTTTTTTATATTATAAAGTTACTTTATTATAAAATGCATTATAATATGATTTTATAAAGGATGTTTCTAGAAGTTCTTAGCAACTTCTCCAAAAAGTGAATAAATAGAGGGCTGGGCCTCTCATTTGAACAAGCTGATTTGAGGATTCTTCTACTTTTCCATATTGGAGCAATTTGTAGTCATTTGGTCTACAAATTTTCATTAGATCTTTGGGAACGAAAACTCCCTTGGATTTGCATAACTGAGGAAGTGAGATATCTTCTGAAGGGTTGCACATTGGAAGTGGTATTCAGCCATTTCATGTTGAGCTTATTTGGAATCCTCAGATTTACCTGAGGGTTTGAGTTTTGGTTGCAAGAGGAAGAAAAAGCAGGTCCGAAAAAGCAAAACGAAAAAAGCGGATCCGAAAAACCAAAACGAAAAAGCAGTCCGAAAAAGCAAATCCGAAAAAGCAGTCCGAAAAAGCAGACTTGAAAAATTGATATTGAGGGTTTTTAATTGGTTGAATAAGGGTTTGATATTGATTGCATAGGAGGCTTGAATTTCATCTACTCATTGGTGAATTAATTTGGCAAAGGATTGAAGACAAACTGGCACATTTTCAGAATTGCAATATCAGGGTTTGGAACCAATAATTTGCTCATATCTCCTAATCTACTTGGCGAATATTTTTATGCTCTTGGGAGGATCTTAGTAAACCCCCGGCGGTCCTTTTCATAGCTTTTTGGAGTGTCAAAAACCCTGCAATTATTTTATGCAGGAGCTGTACATGTACAGCCTAGTACGGCAGCCCCAGCAAGGACAGTTTGCAAAGTTCCGTTGGCAGTTTGGTGTCTTCATTGCATCAGTCTTCATCACCATTTCATAGCAGATTATAAGGAGCGATAATCAGGTTCTTTCTATGTGTTTTTGAGTACTTTGTGCAAGTCAATAAATTATGTAAAAGTCGCATGTATTCAGACTTGCTATTGGTTTAGGAAAAGTGCATTGATAAGACTTGTTCGTGAAAGATGGTTCATATATCTCATGTCTTAGCTATTGTGTTGTAAACAGTCCATAAAAACAGTGCTCATATGTAATAGATGTAACAGTCATATATTGCAATCAGAATTGGAGAAGTTCAGGATATAATAGCATTGAGTGATATTTAGAATTGCATTGTTATTTGAGTTCTTCCATTTTATTGCATATTGGTATTGTTATCTCAATTGCAAATTTGGTGCCCAAAAACAAATATCAATCTGAACACATCATTTGAAACAAGAACATTCAGTGCATGCCAACTGTTTGACGAATTTACACGGATCAGATTTGGGGTTTTTAGTGATCCTACTAGTGAGGGTCATTACAGATATTGTGGTAGAGGAGACGGGTATAATTGACATCTCTTCTAATCCTCCTTCTACTGATGAAGCATTAATGGGTTGTGTTTGTCCGTCTTATAAAGTTTGTCTCCGTCATGAAGATACCTTGAAAAAAGAGGATAATACCCTTGATGCTCTCCCTATCATAAATGAAACCTCTGAGAACAACGAGCCTACCCAAGTTTATGTTGTTCAAGTTTTTAGTAGTGAAAAGCCTAAGGTTATTGTCCATCTTTGTCAAGATACCTACCAGCCTCAAAATAAACCAATCATTGTGGTAAAAGGTGCTCAACACCTAATTATCATGTGTTTTCTCAAACATATAACGCAAGAAATAATAGACAACCTACCAATTCAATTGTTCCTCCTCTTCCTACTTCTCAACAGGTGCTTCCTCCTGCACCCCATGTACCTCAAAATCTTCGAAAGGAGTATGATTTAGTAGAACAACTTTGTGCTACTCCTGCTAAGATATCCTTTTGGGAGCTTCTTCAAACTTCACCTACATATCATGAAGTGTTACAACAAGCCTTGAGAAACATGACTATTCCACCTCCTCTGCAAACTAATATAACTTCTATATTGGAATACATGAATGCAACTAATTACAAAGCTCAAATTGTCTTTCTCAAGATGAATTGCCTCCTAGGGAGATTCAAGATCAACATGATTCTCTTATGGTTGTTGTCCTTATCAATGGTAATCTTATTCAAAGGATTTTAATTGATAATGGCTCAGGACTTAATGTTTGTAGCATTGACTTGTTACACAAGATAAATGTGGATGTTTCTTTAACCAAACCTGATTATATTCTAATTCGTGGCTTTGACAATGTTGCTAAACAATGGGTATTATCACTTTACCTATTAAAGTAGGTCCTGTCATTTTACCTACACCTATACATGTCATGTCTGGTGCTCTTAATTATAATCTTCTCTTAGGAAAACCATGGTTACATGCTATGCACATTGTTCCTTGAACACTTCATCACAAAGTGAAGTTCATCTATAGCAATATCATGTATACTCTTGTTGCTGATGATAAATCACAAAGTTGCCTACGAACTAAATCTGATTCTCCATATTACACAGGTAATTGGTAAAAAATTGGATGGATTATTGAATGAGCAACACGCTCATATATAGTTTACAAACATGATGTTTCTATTACAAAACAACTGTTGTTATTAGAAACATTCTAATAACGAAAGAATAAAAGAATATTAGAAACATTCTAATATTTACAAGATACACAATATTGACCATTAAAAGAACAATTAATAATATAGTCGGAAATATTATTCTAATACCCTCCCTTAATGGTCAATTTGTCAATTACACCAAGGAATCCCTTGAACTTAACAAATTTATCTGGAATGAGTGACTTGGTGAGAATATCGGCAATTTGGTCCGCTGTAGGAACTTACTGCAAATCCACAAATCCATCTTCAACCAATTGTCAGATGAAGTGATAATGAATGTCAATATGCTTAGTTTGCTCATGGAAGACTAGATTTTTGGCAAGTTTGAGGACACCTTGATTGTCACAGAAGAGGGGTGATGGCCCTACCTAAGACATATGGATGTCAAAAAACAACCTGCGAAGCCAAACTGCCTCACAACCTTTTTTGACTATTCCCCAATATTCAGCTTCTGTTGAGGAAAGAAATATTGTTTGTTGCTTCTTACTGGTCCAAGTGATAGCACCTGTGCCCAAACTGAAGACATACCCGAAAGTGGACATTTTATCATCAACAGAGCCTCCCCAATCCAAGTCTGTGTAACCGGTTAGTTGGGGATCTTTGGTTCGTCCATAGAGGATACCAAAGTCTAGTGTGCCCTTGACATAGCGCAAGATGTGCTTCACTGCAGCCCAATGATCTGAAGTAGTATTTGTCATGAAGCGAGATATGTAACTCACTGCAAAGATGAAATCAAGTCTAGTGGCGGTGAGAGATCAAACTACCCACTACTTGCCTAAATGCATATTCATTCTCAATAGGATAACCACATTTGGCTGACGACTTGAGACCAAACTCCATAGGTTTAGATGGAGGTTTGTAGTCCTGCATTCAAAATTTGTCAAGAAGAGCATGTGCATACTTAGACTAAGAGATAAAGATGCAATGTGACTACTACCAAACCTCGACACCTAGACAGTAGTGTAGAAATCCAAGGTTGGTCATGTCAAAAAGACTGGCATAAATTTTGTTTGATTTCTTGAAACAAAGATGTCGAACTATCAATGATGATTAGAACATCAACATAAATAACCAGAAGGATGATGTCACTGCAAAAAGTCTTGACATACAAATTCGAATCAGGACTCCTCTGGAAACCCTGATTTGTGAGGTACTTATCAATTTCCATGTACCATGCTCGAGGACCCTGTTTAAGGCCATAGAGTGTTTTCACCAGTTTGAGTACCTAGTGCTCTTCACCAGAAATCTTGAATCCAAGAGGTTGCGTCATGTACACCTCTTCCTGTAAATCACCATTGAGGAAGGCACTTTTGACGTCCATTTGATGGACATTCCAATCACACTAAGCTGCCATGGCTAGCACTAATTTGATGGTGCTCATCTTTGTTGTTAAAGCAAAGGTCTCCTCATAATCAATCCCTTCACAGTAAGAGAAGCCTTTGGCAATGAGATGAGCCTTGTGCTTATCAAAAGTACCATTAGCCTTGTATTTGACTTTGTAGACCCATTTCCATCCAATGGGTTTCTTAACCCAAGTGTTATTTTTCAATAGAATATGATGCTCATTTTTCATAGCTTCTTCCCACTCAGGTATCTTTGTCACCTTTGTGTATGTTTGAGGCTCATACACACTGTGAATGTTGGTCATGAGAGCAAAATTTACAAAATCAGAAGATTTGCTCTTCTTCCAAGCAGTTATACCCTCAATGAGCTCATCATCATGAAAATCGACAATCGTCCTAGCCCACCGTTTAGGTCGGAGAGTAGAAGTACCAACGTCGGAAGCAGGAGATGCAATGGAATCATCATCATCAAATAGAAGATCGCATGAATCCTAAGGAAAATCAAGTGGTGTAGTTGCATGTCTAGGTTAGTTTGCAGGAGAAGGAACTAGTAGAGAGGCAGGAAAAGGAACAGCTAGAGCCTTCTCAGTTAAAGCCCTCCCATCAGGTGGACCTAATGGAAGACGGAAACTCAAGTCTTGAGCCTTAAGAGACAAACCCTTTGAATCCATAACTGGAGGACAGAGATGAAATGGCCCTCATTCCTCGTCAAAGACCACATCACAACTGAAGATGAGACGATTAGTCTCGATGCCAACCAATCGGTAGGCTTTGTGAGTATCAATGTAGCCGGTTAGCATGAGTTTCTGGCTCTTGGCATCTAACTTGGTGCGTTTAGCATAAGGAATCCAAGCAAAAGTAGTGGCGCCAAAAACTTTGAGATGACTGATTCTGGGCTTACGGCCTGACCAGGCCTCTTCCAGAGTCTGCTTCTTGACAGCCACTATAGGAGAACGGTTGAGAAGATAGATAGCAATGTGGACTGCTCCAACCCAAAATTTCTTTGGAACACTCTTGTGTTCAAGCATAGACCGAGCCATTTCAGTAATCATGTGACTTCTATGCTCAACGACACCATTTTGTTGAGGGGTGTAGAATGTTGTTAATTGGCACTTTATGCCATGTTCACAGAAATGGGAGAAGGCAGAGGAACAAAATTCTCCCCCATTGTCAATTCTAAGAGTAAAAATATGTTGACAAGACTCTTTTTCTACAAATGCTTTGAACTTTTTAAACAAAACAAACACCTCTGATTTTTTATGAAAAAAACACACCCACATCTTATGACTGAAATCATCAACAAAAAGTAAAAAAATACCTAGACCCAACAACAAAAGGAGTAGCCATAGGTCCACAGATATCAACATGGACCAGTTGTAATACCTTAGAAGCTCTCTAGGAGTCGCCATCTAAAAACAGAGTGCGATGCTTCTTCCCAACCTGACATGCTCTGCAAACTCCAAGGTTTTGGGTCTAAATCTCTAGAAATCCAATGACAAGATCTTCACGAACAAGCTGAGAAAGATAATGCACATTTAAGTGCCCATAATGTTGATGCCAGAGTGTACTAACAGAGGAGCGATGGGCTGCCATAGCAAGCTCCTGAGAATCACCACAGTCAACAAGTCTAAATAGACCATGATCCTCAAGACCCACAGCAACAATAGACTAAGTCTCCCGATCAATGATAATGCACTGACGTGAACTAAAGGTCACGTCTAGCTTAGAGGAATGTATCAAAATTTGACTGACTGAGAGAAGGTTGAGTTTCATTCCTAGAACACAGTACACATCAAAGAAAATCAGTTTCCTTCCTCTAGATTGAATTTGTATATTGCCTTTTCCGAAAATGGTGTACTCTTTCCCTCCAAAAATAACTGATTCTGAGAATAGCTGAAAATTTGTGAACCAATCCCGGCAATGATGCACTTGAATCAATATACCCGACAGAGGATTTTACATGATTTGCAGATCTTTTAGCCATGAAAGCATAAAAGGCAGACTCACCTTGCTCAATGTGCTCCACAACATGCACTTTAGGTTGTGAACCAAATTGCTTGCCTTGAGCAGCTAAGCATTTACGGCACTCCAACTTCATATACCAAACTTATGGCAATAGTTGCATTGAATATTTTTCTTCTTCGGGCCTTCTGATGATTGAGCAAAGGGATTCTACTGAGAAGACTGAGAGAGCTGATAGTTGTCTATGTCCTTATGAACTAAGTTAGCTAAGAAAGCTTGTGTTTGAAGATGAGTTGGTACCACTGCCGAATTGTTGTTTCCAATGATCTTGTTGCAGAAGCATTATGCACAGATTGTACAACAAAACATCAGAATGAGTGGAAGCAATAATGAGAGTTTCAACAAAGTGCTCATAGTAAGATGGTAGACTCTTCAGGGTAATCACCACCATGTATTCTTCCATTTTGTGTCTAATGGCTTCCAACTGATCTCGAATGTCCCTGATTTTATTGAGATGATCTTGCAAGGACACCAGTTCATCCATCACGATTGTGAAAAGCATGTTCTTCAAGTGCTCATAATAAGACGGTAGACTCTTCAGGGTGATCACCACCATGTATTCTTCCATTTTGTGTCCAATGGCTTCCAACTGATCTCGAATGTCCTTATTTTATTGAGATGATCTTGCAGGGACACCTATTTATCCATCACGAGCGTGAAAAGCATGTTCTTCAAGAAGAACATGCAGCTCTTATCAAAGGTTTCATGTGAACCTTTGAGATGTATCCAAATTTCAACAGTTGTTTTGCCAGAAGGAACCTACAGTAGTTGATCATCAATGACCGAAAATTTGATGAGCATAACAGCTACTCGATTTTCCTCATCAAATTTATCTTGCTCTTTGCCTTCTTCCTCAAGACGATTAGCCTTGCCCAAAACAATTTTGTCAAGGTATCTATATTCAAAAATCGTCATCATATGCTGCTTCCAAGTATTGTAGTTTCTGTCGTTGAAAATTCTGACTGCCTTCAAGCAGAATATTCGCCAAAGATGCCATTGTAGAGAATTGAGGTCAAAGATAGTTAACCAAATGATGGCACAAATATCGAGGTAGAGTATTTTCAACATGTGAAAACACGTTTTGAATAAGATTGAAGCATAAAATAGGCACTGATTTCGAGACTAAACATGATATTTTTGGACACGGATCCCAAGGTAGAATTTTCAAAAGACCCAACAAAATTTGGGAGACCTAGAAATCCTCTCGAAAAACCCACCAAGAATATGCAATCAAATTTAGAATCCAACAAAAGAATCTAAGGGTGTCAAAGAAACCCTAGTCGGCTATCTTGAAGGTGTCCAAATACTAAGAAAAAATGGTGGAAAATAGAAGGTGTCCAAATACTAAGAAAAAATGGTGGAAAATAAAATATTTGGTCGTAGAAGAAATACTATGGGTTTGTGAAAACCCTAGGCAGCAAAAAGTGATCTCAAATGACCAAAATAGTGGTCGAAAATGACAAACGAAGGTAGTAAAAGTTGCAGAAACCTGTGAATAGTAGAGACAGGTTTGTAAACCAAGAAAAGCCTAGGCGAAAGACAACCTCTGTGATGGTCGAGATATGCCAAAAAAAGCATTGTTTGTTTCCAAAATAACACAAAGAAGGACGATTTGTTGAATAGGAGAAACAAGCCCAAATCGCACAAAAAAGAATCCAAAATCACGCGGAAAAGCGGCACAAAAATCGTCTGTAATGGCAGACAAAGACCAAAAGCCACAAGGGAAAGAAAATCCTAATGTTTAGAGCCATCATGCATCGCTAAAGAAAGAGGGTGGGCAACAAGGACACGACCACAAAAGAGGTTGTCAGCTCATGAAAAAAACGAGCCGTCTGAGCCTTTGAAGTGTTGCAAACAAAGGTAGATTCCCTTCATGAATGTGCAAGCACAAACTAGGAACACAAAAATATGTTTTGAGGGCCACGAGAAATCCATGAAATAACACATACACAAGTAGAATGCGATGTGTTTATTTTTTATTTATTTAAAAAAAAACAAGAACTAAAAAATTTCACTCGCTGGAGGATTACATAATTTTTGAAAAAAGATTTACCTATCACTCTAATACCATATTACACAGGTAATTGGTAAAAAATTGGATGGATTATTGAATGAGCAAGACGCTCATATATAGTTTACAAAGACGATGTTTCAATTACAAAACAATCGTTGTTATTAGAACCATTTTAATAACAAAAGAATAAAAGAATATTAGAAACATTCTTATATTTACAAGATACACAATATTAATCATTAAAAGAATAATAAATAAGATACTCAGAGATATTATTCTAATACTCCACCCATTCCTACATCATTTAAACAAAACATATCTTCTCTTCCTAAAGATACTTCTTCTCCTAGAAGCACCTATTTAGAAGATGATTGGGGGTCATTAAACTTTACGCCATTTTTTGTGGGTGAATACAAGGTTCCTAATTTTAACACAGGACCCTTTAAAGGGCCTAGTGTGTCATTTGTTTAACCGGATTCTCCTAACAATTCAACTTATAATCTCCAGCATAGTTTAGGATGTGTGCAACAAAGTGATGAGACTCCTGAGAAACCTATGGTAGCGTTCCATCTCAAACCTTCTCTTTTGTCTTCATCCCTCCCGTTATCATCTAACACTTCTTCTTTGCCTAGTTTTAATCAAGAAATCATTTTGCCTAACCTTCTTCGTGCTAAGTTGATTACTTGACCTAAATGAAAGAAGAAGCACAACCAAAACTTTGTGAATCTTCCTTTTTGCATGCATCATCGATATCATGACCATTCTACTAATGAATATCAAGCTTTGCATTACAAAATTCAGAAACTCATTAATATAATAGGTTGTAATGAGTTGTTTTTCAATTATGATTACTTTGAATAACATTTAAGTTCCTATTATGTTACTCAACACTATGTGACATTGTTAGCCTTTCCATTGAGGACTCATTGTCATTCATGGTGATACAATTTTTGGTGCAATCATACTTTGAGAGTAACATAATAGTCCTCTTTATCCTTATCTTTGTCTACACACTTGAGGGGCAAGGGTAGTATTTCAATCTCTCTCATCCTCTATAAGGATTAATTTTTTCCCTTGGTTCAGTGGTATTTGTTTATCTTGCGATATCCAATCTTCCATAAAATTGTTTGTTTACATTAAGGATTCTCTCTTATACAAGAGGTATGTATCCTTTATCATAACCTCTTCCTTGTTCGCAATTAGGTTTCCATGGTAAACAAATCCCTTACTTGGGGGCTGAAAGTGTGTCATCCTTCATTAAGAATCCCTTTACCTAACAATGGGGAAGGTGTGAATTATTCCCTTCTTTTTACAAATCTCTTTTCAATATCCTTCAAAAAGGATCCCTTTACACTTGTTGCTTGGTCTCTTTGCATTCGCCCCTTCTTGACCTCATAAGAGTTGTGACCTCTTTGGCTTAGACTAGGTGTTGCTTGTGGGATATCTCCTTGGTGTTAAAGATGCTTTATCCTTGTTTCTCTTTACCTTAAGATGTCAAAATACTCTTATTTTTCCATCTTAAGGGGGAGGCATATATGACTTCCTTATTGCAAATATTTTGTTTCACTTAAGCATTTTAGGTAGGGTACACTAGCTTAATACAATTTGCTAGGGCTGATCACTCTCCTTTATACATCCTTGGTAGATTTCCTTGGATACAATGCTCTCCTTGGTTATCCTTAGGATTGGTTGAACTAGCATAACACAACTTGCTAGTCCATTTGACCTCTCCTTTGCATACATTTTCAAGATTGGTTGACTAGCATGACACAATTTGCTAAACCATTCAACCTCTCATTTGCATAGTTTTTATGAGTTGACTAGCAAGACCATCAACTCCCTCTTCATATTTTCTTTGATGGGTGGAACTAGTATAACACAATTTGCTAGATTGTTTCCCCATCCTCTCTCTTTCTTATCTCTCTCATGGATCACCTAGCATAACACAATTGGCTAGCCTATGTCATCCATGGTTCTCTTTTTCTCTCCTCCACGATTCCATAGCATAACACACTTTGCTAGTAGATTGGATCATGGAGTCTTGTCTTATCTTTGATGTGCGCTCTTTCTCTTTTTATGTGACCACTTATGCTTTTGCAATAGCATTCTGAGCATGATACTAGCAGTTGGGACATTTTCTTTACTGAGGTCTCTTCAACTAGTTGAATTGGAATCTTAGTAAGTTTTAGGCTTTGTTTTTTTTTTATGTGTCCTTGCACATGGTTGTACTAGGTAAGATCCTTGGGTTTGGGGGCTTGTGTCCTTAAACTTAGTGATATATTATCTCCTTGCAATTTGCCCATGCTCTTCATCTCTTTCTCTCTCTTTCTTCTACTTTACCCTAAGCATGAGGTTGTCTCATACTCCCGCTAAAGTGGGGGCTAAATGTACCGTCCTAAAAAGTAAGCATCTATAATTAGATGCTCCTTTTAGCCCCATTTTAGTATGTATGGGTTCCCACATTTATTTGAAGTTCTCTTAATGCTCATTGGACCTTTTAATTAATATTATAGGTCTTGTACTAATTCAGTTTCTTCAAAACTCAAGGTAAACCCTTATTTCTAAGTGTGTTCCTTTATTATTTCTCCTCTTCAATCATTTATTGGTCTACATAGGCCCTATGTTACCATTTATGGCCTTTGTAACCCTTCCCGACCTCAAGATCAATTGTACCATCTTTTCTAGCGTACCATCTTTTCTGGCATTTACCCTATCTCCCAGACCTCCCATTTTAATTTGGGTGCATTTTCCTAGGTAAATAATGGCCTAGCCATTATGTTCCCCCGTGAAGTGGCCCAAGGCCCTATGTCAGTGTTTTAGTGGGAAAATAGATCTCGTGGTTGGCCTGACTTAATTTTGCATCACGAAATGTAATGAGAGGTATACAAGTAGCCTATCTTTCCTCATTTTGAAATCAAGCATCATCAAGGATTATCAAGCAATCATTATCAATCAAGCAATTAGATTCCAAGAGCATTCTCAAGGTCTTCAAGCATCCAAGTCTTCAAAGCATTCTTCTTCTTCTTCAAGTATTGTGGGAAACTACAACATCCATTACACAAGGCTTATCTTTCATTATTTCCATTTGAGTTTTTGTGGAGTTCAAGCAATTGCATTAACATTTGTGATCACATCCAAAGAGGCATTGCACCATCAAGATACAAGGTAATTTATTATTCAAATCTAGCTTCTATTTTATCTTTCTTTTATGCAATTTCATTATATTTTCAAGGTTGATGCCTAAACAGGGGTTTGACCAAGGTAAACCCCTTTCTACAACCTTCTTCCCCGTTTTTCTATGTGCGGGAACAAGCTATACGGCTATCAGAACTATTCCAAGAAGATCAAGACCTGACAAAGCAACCCTACAATTTCAGCCCAAAACACTAGGAACGCAATAGCTGAAATGTTATGTTCCTAGGAACAAAATTGTTGGAACGTTTTGTACCCCCAAAAATAGTTCAAATTTAGATCACAGGTAGGCACCGGTTGCAAGATCTCAAATTAGTAAGTACATGTGTTTGCGGGGTCCCGACTGTCGAAAATTTAGATTTGTAGTAGTATACTTCCTATTTTGTTTCCAAGTGCACACAAATCCTCTTCCACCTCCATCTTTATCTTGTTTATAGCTTCAGGAAGTTCATAATTAGACGTTTTGCATTGTATATTTATCTCTTCCTTCATTCTAAACAACAAGAGGACCCGAAAACCCTAAGGCGTAGATATTCCATTGGCACCACTTCCATCAAGGTGTTGTCAATCATATTTATCTTGAGGTGGTTTCATATTCCTAATGTTCAATAGGAAATGATCATCATCCACCTTGATCACCATTTTCTATTGTACAATATGTAACTGTGTAAATGCAACAATATTGTTGGTTTTCTTATGTGAAAATAATTATATGCATTGGAGACATCGTCCCTGAATAAAGCTTTATATTCTTGCACCAAAGATGTTGTAAGGCAATGTGCTCTAAACAAAGCAATCTATAAAGGATAAGAAGTAATATATAAAAAAATATACAATCATGATTATGGAGTGAGTTCGAACTCCATCTTATATCTTGCAATCATCAAATGGTTGCATCTCTTGATGGTTGAAGAGATGTATCTTTCTACTCCATACCTCTTCAATCCTAAATTGGTTTGTTATGCAAAATGTACCTCTTCATGTTATTAGTCGATTATACTAATCCAGGGTTACCTGGGGACGCGTCCCCAGCCTAAATCCCCAAGATTCCAAAACGGGGACGTTTCCGAGACTTGAGGACGGTTTAGGGACGTCCCCACCCCATCCCCTTTTTTTGCCTGATTGTTCGAGATGTCCCTGGAATGTGGGGACGTTTGTAAATTTTTTTGGGAACGGCTGGACGTCTCGGGGACGTCGTACACGTCCCCCGACCGTACCGGGGACGTCCATCCGTCCCCAACAACTAAAGCTCAAAAAAATTTAAAAAAACTTTTAAAAATGGAAAAAGTCGTCCATGGGTGGGGTTGTTTTGTGGGCCCCACCACCACACTCGCCCTAATAATCCAAATGCGTGGCTCTATATTGGCATATGAGCATTTTTTGGTTTTTAATATACTGTCCATTATTTGTAACAGCAAGTTTGGGTTTTGTATTTTGTAGCAGCAAGAGGAGGTTTTCATATTTTCTTCATTGTCCAAGTGATTGTGCAAGGGTTTCAACTTCCTACATCGTGCAACAAGTGTGAAACTCTTTATGCTTCCATTTTTCATTTTTTTTACGAATCTAAAAGCTTGAAAGAGTCTGATTTTTATTTTATTTTTTCATTCTCTCAGTTCATTGCATTCTTAAATCTCAAAACTAAGCACAATGAGCAGCAGTGGGGATAATAGTAGTGATGAAGAACATTTTGATTTGGGGGGTGAAAGTGCTAGTGTTGAAGCTAACAAACTAATAAATTTAAATGCCCTTCAACAATCATGACCAAACATGCAGAGGACCCCTTCAACAACAAAAAAACCTCTTCTCCAATATGTCACAGCTAGGGGTGAAAAGAAAAAGAATACAAGAGGGACTAAGGTATGGGATTGTCATATTTGCAAAGATGATTTTAGGGGCAGCTATACAAGGGTGAAGTCACACTTTTTAAGTATTGCATGGCATGGAGTTATAGCTTGTCCTAATTTGACTGATCAGGAAAAAATAGAATGTCAAAGATTGCACTTAGAGGATGAAATGGGGTCACAAGGTATGTCAATAATATGTCATGTCCCCTTTCTAGCAACATGATTTTTCATATTGGATTTGCCTATCATCGACTCTCGTAGGCAAATGATTTGGAGAGAGAGTCAATTTTGGAGATCAGTTGGTCATATTTGCTCTTGGAAAAGTGAAGTTGAGCTTATATTTTATTATTATGTGTTAGCAGGGCCCATATGTTATAATTTTAAGTTGAGATTGCACTTTTTATTTTATAAAGTTATTTTATTATAAAAGTGCATTATAATGGGATTTTATAATGGATGCTTCTAGAAGTTCTTAGTAACTTCTTAGAAAAGTGAATAAATAAAGGGCTTGGGCATTCATTTTGGACAAGCTGATTTGAGGATTCTTCTACTTCTTCCATATTGGAGCAATTTGTAGTCATTGGTCTGCAAATTTCATTTGATCTTTGGGAACGATAACTCCCTTGGATTAGCATAACTGAGGAAGTGAAATATCTTCTGAAGGGTTGCTCATTGGAGATGGTACTTAGCCATTTCATGTTGGATTTCATCTGAGGATTGATTTGAGGGTTTGAAGTTGGTTGAATAAGGGTTTCGAATTCATCATTTTATTGGTGAATCAGTTTGATAGGTTTTGGAGATCATTTTGTGCAATTTCTGAGAAGACCATACCAGAGCCTGAGTCACAAGTTTTTGCTCATATCTCACAAACTATTCAGAGATTAATTTTATGCATTTGGGGAATGAGATTACATCCCTAGGTGACCCTGTTTTGGGTATTTTCGGCCAGCAATACCAAGCAGTGATTTTTGTACAGCTGTTGTACTGTACGGCCCAAGTACGGCCTGTACCAAAACAGATACAGCAGCATCATTTTGGGATCAGTTCGGGTGCAGTTGGAGGTGTCTTCAGCAGCATTGTCATCATCAATTTTGGTCAACATCCGGTGCATCATTTCCAGGTTCTTGGTGTTTGATTTTGGATGTCAAAATTGTATAAAATTTACATATGTTCCGTCACTGTCATAACAGTCCAGTATATGCTTTGAAACAGTCACTGTTATTCATCATTTGTAATTGGATTGTCATAGTTAATGGAAGTGCATTGTGAGAGCTTGTCATTACCATAGTTCATTGTATTGAAATCTGAAATTGTCATAGTTGTAACAGTCCATTATACTCACAGAATTCAGTCATTTGAATCAGTCCTTGTTATAATAGCACATTGTAATCAGACTTGGGAAGCTGGACATTGCATTAATAGGAGAGTATCTCATTGTTATAGTTCTTTGAAAGGTGCCAAGTGATTGGAATTTCTGAATATTGTTATTGGTACTGTTATTGTTCATTGTATTTCATTGCATATCGGCATTGTTATATCAATTGTACCTTGTGGATTTGTTGCTCAACAACTATAACCTTGAAACACTACATTTCAAACAAACAAAATAGTTGCATGCCAAGTGTTTGACGAAATCACTCAGTCCAGCATTAGATGTTTTAGTGGCCTTTATAGTAAGGGCCATTACATAATATCACCTTTATCTACTGCAACTGTACACTCACAATCATATAAGCCTATGACATATGCCATTGGTACTACTAGCAGCCCTATTGAGACAAGAGGGAAGAGGAAGATTAGTAGTGGTGAGAAGGGATCAGTGGAAAGTATGTTTAATGCACAAGCAAAGGAAAACATAGAGTCATCCATTGGTAGATTCTTTTTTGCTAATGGTATCCCATTGCATGTGTCCCGTTCCACTTATTTCAAACAAATAGTCAAAGATACAATAACTATGAGTCCCTCATTCACACCCCCAGGTGATCATAAGCTACGAACCACCATCCTTGATAAAGAGTATTCCAAGATTAATGTGTTGTTTGAGGATATGAAACGTACTTGGGTGAGGACAGGTTGCTCTATTGTGATGGATGGGTGGACTGATGTTAGACACCGGCCACTCATCAATATCATTGTCACATCACCTACTGGCTCTTATTTTCTAAAAGCCATAGATTGTTCAAGGAAGATTAAGGATGCAGAGTTTCAGTTCACCATTTTGAGGTATGTCATAGAGGAGGTTGGGTCGGCTAATGTAGTACAGGTGACCACAAATCCAGCACATGTGTGCAAATTAGCCGGTTTGATGGTAGAGGGTGCTTATAGGCACATCTTTTGGACCCCTTGTTGTGTTCATGCATTGAACAATGCATTAAAAGACATAGGGAAAATTGATTGGGTGAAACAGGTGGTGTCAGAAGCTAGAGAGATACAAATGTTCATATGTAACCACCACACTTCACTTGCTCTATTTAGGTCCTTCTCAAAGGAGTTCCTCAAACCAACTGAGACAAGGTATGTCAATTTTAATTACAATTTTTAATTTTTAATTATAGGTATGCCACTTACTTCATCTTGATGGAGAGAATGATTGGAGTGCACGAGGCTCTCCAATTGATGGTGTTGAATCCAGAGTGGACCCGATGGTCCAATTCTAGCTCCTCTGAAGGAAAATCGGCGAAGAAAAAGATCCTTGATGACAATTGGTGGTCCACAATAAAGAAAGTTGCTGATTTTATTTAAAAATTAAAATTAAATGTTATTCTTTTGCTTGCTGATTTTCATATTAAATTAAAAATTCTGATTTTAATTTTTGTTTGCATCTTGTAGATATATTTGCTCTGTCATCTCACCCATCGTAGAGGTCATTAGATATGCCAATACTGACTCTCCTAGTCTTGGAGAGATATATGAGACATTTGACAGTATGTTGGGGAGGATAAAGAAAACAATTGCAGCTAAGGATCCTACTTTGGGGTTTTATGAGCAGCATATTAGGCCTATGGTGACGCGGAAGTGGAACATAATGAATACCCCGCTTCATATGGCAGCCTACGCTCTAAATCCCAAATGGTATGTAGAATTGGATGGAAGGGCCCTCCCATGTGATGATCTTGAGGTATTAGATGGCTTCACACAAGCCATTGATAAGATGTATCCAGGGCGAGAGGCCTCCATTCTTCGCACACAGTTCCTTGACTTCACACAACTTCGTGGCCCAAACTTGAGTAAACCACAGGCAAGGTTGGATAGAGTGATTTTGGCACAGAGGGATCCTATTGGATGGTGGGCATGGCATGGGAGGGATACACTAAAGTTGAAAGTGCTTGCCTCTCACCTCCTTGCATAGGTTGCTAGTTCCTCAGCCGCAGAGAGGAATTGGTCTACATACTGCTCTTCGACTTTAGGATCATCAAACTCCAGAGTGTAGGCAGACTCCAGTTTTATGGTGGGATGTTGATCCTGAAGATGTGGCCCAGATTGACAAGGATGAGACAGCACCGGGATTGGTTGGGGTTCCATTGGATGAGAGTACATTTCCAGTGCAGCATGATAGTGACAGTGACTCAGAGGACTCTGATTTTGATGCCATGTTGGCAGCAGAAGAATAGGAGCAGCAGTGTGCTTCATTTTTCTTTATTTTGATTTTAGCCTTTGGGCATTTTTCAGTTTTACTTTTCTATGTTAAACTTATATTTTTGTTATCATATGCATATTGACAATCCGACAATGAAATTTCAAATTTCCAGTTTTATGAATGCATAATAGAGTTAGACTATAGTTTTACTTTTAGTATTTACTATTTACTAAATGGCATTGAAATGTTGTATGTTAAGGTTCTATGATGTTTAAATGGCATGCATTGTCCATATTTTCAAATGAATGTAATGTATACTTGCAAATTTCCTTATATATTTAAAAATTTCCCTATATTTATATAGACGTCCCCTTTGCCGTTCCCCCCCCCCCCCCCCCCCCCCGTCCCCAAAATCGGCAAATAATTTGCCATCCCAAAAACTTGGGGTAACAATGTACTAATCGACTTAAGTTGTTGATCATGATATTCAAATCATTGACTTAACTTAGTCGATCCAAATATTAACTTAAATCTGATTTGTGCCTTTTATAGCCGATCGGCTAATATGAAAGCGTAATGAGTGTGGCTAAGCAATACATGTGAAATATGGGCATCATTACCAAGCAATGGTAACGCTGTAATTTGGAAAATGATGTATACACAATGGTGGTGTATGGAGATGTATGGCTGGCATGAAACATGTGAAGTGAAGCGAATATGAATGTAATTTTATAACTTCTTATGCAATCATGAATACTAGTTACATGATGATGAGTGGGCCTAGCCAACCATCATGTCATTAGTCCTTCATGAAGTTAGCATGGTTGTGGTACCGTTTAAGAGTGATCAAATGATTGATCACTTTTAGATAGTATCATAACAATACTAGCTGTTTTCCCCTGTCATTGGATTCAATTGGAAGTAAGTGTCGAGTTTTTGTACCCATGCTCTAGCTGTTGTTTTTGTCAATCCATCAAAGTATGGAATATTTAATTTTCCTACCTTCCTTCTTAACTCTGAAAGTCCCTCTTTATTCACTTTGCGGGGTAAATATTTTAACCTTAAATCCAAATATTCCTTGAATGACATCTCCATTTGAAGATCAACCTCCTCCCAATCACGCTTAAACGGCTCCTGTAATTGAGAAGATGAAAGTTCTGCTCTTTCAGAATGTTCTAGTTGTGGTGTAAAATTGGGAATTCTAGCACATGAAACCTTTCTTTTTGGGCTTTCGTTATGTGATTGCTCCTCTCGACTGGTTCTTCCTCCATTCTTGTTGCCTTTGGGGTTTGATTTAGAGTCGTATGTGTTAGTACAAAAATCAATTGGGTGAGTTTATTTTGCAATTCTGTTTGCTTAGCTACGACTTGATCCACTTTGTGGCTAATGTTTCCTTCCTCGCCCATTTGTTTGTTCTCATTTTGTCCTACTTTCCTTCTGCTATATGTTTTTAGTTCTTTGTCGCTCATTCACTTTTTAGGCAGGAAAGATGGCTCTGATACCAATTGTAATCGCCCCTTTTTCTCTATTCTAGGACATTAAGGATTATATTCCACAATCTTTCACTTACTATCTTAATTAGATATTTATCAAGCAAGTAATGGAAGATAATTATGAATTCTGATAATGCTTCTCTAATAATAGTTGTGTATGAGTTTATAAGAAAGCAATGGAAAACAAGTTTACAATCTGATTTGTCTAGGCACTTGTATTACAAACAATATATAACTATGAGGTTGCACTATAATGTAGTTCACAGTTCTATGCTATATCTGATATAGCAATATCACTATGCAATGATGATGGCTGTGCGTACAGGTATTCCTTGAAGAGCACGCGATTATACTGAGGGGGGGGGTGAATCAATATAATAACCTTTTTAAATTTAAATGCTTTTATTCAAAGATAACTTCAATTACTCAAATAAACAATTATACACATGAACACAATATTTACGTGGAAACCCAATATGGGAGAAAACCACAAAATAATTTGCTTTTATATAAACTTATTCTTTTACAATGATTTGTAGGCTCCAACCTACTAGAGGCTTCAACCCCTATGTTTATGAGCACAGACTCACTGGAAGCTCCAACTTTCACACTTCGCGGGCACCGACCTACTGGAAGCACCAACTCCCCCTGTCTGAATTCTGAGCACCAACTCACTGAATACAAATTTTCTTCCACCTTGGCAATGTTGCTTTCTTCAACTGATGATGGACATTTTAATTTCACCACATACTCTTTCTTTCCATAAGTCAGCCTTTGCAAAATATGTAATATTTATCAAAGTATATTTTTATTGACACCTCATTGTATGTATATCAGATTTAATTCTGATCATATGTATTTTATTCAAATCTTCATTCTGAATATAATATGCCCTTTTAAGTCTTCTTCTATTCACT
Source organism: Chamaecyparis obtusa (assembly GCA_027943335.1). Classification (NCBI taxonomy): domain Eukaryota; kingdom Viridiplantae; phylum Streptophyta; class Pinopsida; order Cupressales; family Cupressaceae; genus Chamaecyparis; species Chamaecyparis obtusa. The sequence goes on from BSBK01004810.1 coordinate 1,041,179, forward strand.
TCTCTTTATTGCTGACTTCCTTGCTTTTTTTTAAAATGATTGATTCAATATATATATCTTCATATCTCTAATGAAACAATATGTCTCTTTATAAAAGATATGACTCTTTATGAATAGGTGTCTTTTATTAAAATATTATTAACTTTTAAATAAGTTAATCTACCTTTTTAAACTATTATTATTATTCTCTTCTTAAATCCTTTGATGACCTTTGACGGCAAACCTTATCAAATGAACCTTTTAAAACTTCCGCATATCAACTTTTAAAACTTCGATATTAAACAACCTTCGATATAATATTATCTTCGATAGCAATCTTCATGATATATATATTAATATATATCAGCTTTCGATATTGATATTTTATTATCCTCTAACGTTAACTACTGCATATAATATTTGCTTGCAGATAATTTTATTAACGCTGCATCCTCCATTAATATCTTCAATCCTTCGATAATATCTTTAATCTTCGATATGTAACATATATTCTATATATTGTCTTCTAGCCGTCGGCGGTTTATATCATTTGCCGTTCTGTGTATTCACAAAAATCGATTCAAATAAACTCAACACTTGGTTGCCGTTCTCTGTTTAATATTTAATCTTTGATAATGATATCAAGCTGTTCGTATACATCAGTATATATATGTTCGTATCTTCACCGCTATATATCTTCATGTCTTCATCACTGTACATATACGCTGGTCATTATACGCTGAATATACGTATGCAATATGCAATATGTCTGCTGTTGCCGTATATGTATGCTGCTTCATATAATATATGCTTCTACTTTCAATATAATATTATGTTATTCTGTATGTCATATATTCTGAATATACGTATCTGAATATACGTCTCTTCCCTGTTATGTATATATTTTATGCTGTGATGTCTTCATCTATTATATATCTTCATATATGCTATTTTATGCTGTGATGTCTTCATCTATTATATATCTTCATATATACTATTTATTATATACGTATCTATATGTCTTTTATACGTATCTTTTGCATACTTCTTCATTAATGTCATCGGTCTCTGATTTGACATCAATGACAATATGTTCATCATTCCTTACAATCTCTCAAAGTAATGATAAGATATAACCTCATGTGATCTCTTGGTAAGAGATTTGATTCTTGTAATGTTGAAGGTGTTGTATCTGATGTAGTTTTTAACAATATGCAATGACCAATAAGGTTGTGGCCTCCAACGTATGATTGTTGTTTCTGATTATTACTTTTCATTCGTGCAATAATATATAATGTTGTGTTTGATATTTCAATGTAATTCCTACAAATGGCATCATCTCTGATTAGGCAATATATACTTGCAACCTGCAAGTGGCCTATGCGGCTGTTGCTCGATAAGAGCAATTCCAATAAGGAATGATATATATAATAAGAATTCTTCAATGATGCTTGAGAGAATAAACCGATCACATCTATATACTTTACATTTGCCAATGAATAGATATAAGGATGAAACATGTCCTTTCATAATATTTATTTTGATGGTGCCTTTTCCATTATGAATTGTTAACATCATAATTGTTTGTCACTTGCAATAAAATCCTTGCAAATGATAATTCACTTCACTTAGCCGCTTGACTGGGCTTAGTCAATAAATCTAATCATGCCATAAATGAGTACAATACCACTGTGGTAATCGCTGCTTATTCTGGGATGCCAATAGTAACTATGACTGTCCAATGCAACACGTAATGATAATGGAATTGTTATGCAATCAGAACTATGACATATAAATGCTGCTATGAATGCATGTATTACAGTATATGGATTCAAATATGCAAGTGTGAGTACGAATGATGCCGAAGAGATGGATAGGAGAAAATTGCATGGTAATGTATGTCAAAGTAGTGGAAGGGTGCAATTAATCGAAATGCAACATGAAAGTTAATTACAAGATGATGGGTGGACTCAGCCAACCATCATATAATCAGTCCCTCATATAGTCAGTATGACATGGTGCCATTCATAAGTGATCATAACTAAGAATCCGAAAATCAAAAAGCTCAACAACACTTTCTCGACCAGAAAATATTTGAGGTCACTAATAAATTGCATCCTAATTGTGCTAGCTACATGGAGGATAGATGGCATGGTGATTGTCTAAGTGCATCAATCACTCAAGTAATCACAAGCCCTATTATGGTTTGTTTATTCCTAAATAAACAATGCAGATTATGTACAAAAGACAAGGTTTTCCATTCCTTGCCAAACTTTATTGAAAATGCAAAAGTGATTAAAAATTCAGTGATATCGCAGTTTCCCCTCCTTCAAAAATGCTTGCCCATGAGCATTTGAATTTTCTGATCTTGTTGGTAGCTTTTTTGTAATTGAGGTAGTGTCTAGTGGTTCCATCTCTTTTCTTGAAGACTTCCATTGCTGATTGGTGGAGTATCTCTTTACTAGGCGGTTTGTTTATCTTGGATATGACCTCTTTAGTTGTGGGAAGATGTTGCAGGTGACTGCTTTCACAAGTTTTTCCATGAATAGAATTGGCTTGTCTTCTAGACTTGGTTTTGTCATAAGGTGATTGTAGTTGCTTGGAGTTTTATCTGTTGGTAGCCCATGCAAGGTATATTTACGATTTTGCACCTTGAATTCGAGGGTCTGCTGCCTAAAATCATGTTTGAAAAAACCTATTTGTTTCATCCTAAGTTACCATATTCGTTCAGGCAAACCGAAATTCGAAATTCGGTTCAGTCCAAATTTGGGTCCAATTCGAATTCGAGTCAAATTCAGGATTTGATTGTGTAATTCGTCCCGAATTCATTGGCACGGACCCTGGATGAATTTCGGAGCATGTAAAACGAATTTGAATCCCAGCAGGCGGACCCGGAATGAATTTCTGGGCGTTTTAATTTCTAGGCAAATAACCACTACGCTAATAATTGTGTTTCTGTCTGCAGACGGATTCTCCGTATGAAGCGTTGCATTCTGTCATATTCCGTTAATGATGCGGCAGCCAACGTTGGAAAGAAACAAACATTTCATGTCAAAACCCAAACCCTAAGATGTCACGATTGCAACACACAAAACCAAACAAGAAATCTCGATGTCGATCCAAGGCACAGCCAGCTTCATTGCAAATTGGCTGCCGCTCCAGCAAGTCTATGACATTCCGCAACTTGACTTCTTTTTTATTTAGATTTTCTTTTAAGTTTTGTTTTTAAGTTTTTTTATATCATATTCATTGTTTTATAAAATATTAATGTGTACATTTTTGTAATCGAGATTATGAAATATAGAATATTATTTTAATATTATTATTATTTTAAGTTTTAATATTAGCATATTATGAAATATAGAGAATTATTTTAATATTAAAATTTATTTTAAGTTTTAATATTAGCATATTATGAAATATAGAATATTAATTTAATATTATTATTTATTTTAAGCTTTAATAATAGTATATTATGAAATATAGAATATTATTTTAATATTATTATTTATTTTAAGTTTTAATATTAGCGTAGTGGTTATTTGCTATATATATATATATATATATATATATATATATATATATATATATATATAATTCTTGTATGGACGAACCCAAAACGAATCAAACCCAGCCCAAAAAAAATTTGGATGAATTTCGAACCCGAATCCGAACCGGCAACTTAGGTTTCATCCATTCTATACCAACGATCACATCAATATCTACCAGCTTTAGAATATGGAAATGATCTATATAGGAGTAGTCTTCCATGGTAAGGGTGAGTTTGGAGGGTTATGGCATTGCAGTTTATGGGATCTCCACTGGCCAATTGGATTTTGATATCTTGCTGCTCATAGTTAAGTATCTTTTGTGTGGTGATCAATACTTGAGTAATGAAGTTATGTGTTGCGCTACTATCTAATAAGACCTTTGTTTCCATACCCTCTAAGAGGCCTTTAACTTGAAAGGTGTGTAGGGAAGGTCCTTTCAAGATGGCCAAAAATCCCTCTTTCTTTGAGTCTGACTAGGGCCTACCTTTTGAATCGAAGTCACTGACAATACTATCAATATCTCCATCATCATAATTGTTGGCCCTTACTTCAATATAATGAATTTGGCCTTCGCCATTGCAAAGATGTCCCGGTATTCATAGTTCTTTGCAAGTGAAGCACAGCTTTTGTTTCCTTAGCTCTTGCCTTGTTTAAAAATCGAGCTTTAATTTAGGGGAAGTTTCTTTGTTAGTTGCTTCATTGGATTCCTTCAGAGTTGACATCTATTTAGGCAATGGTTTGCTTTTGGTAGACCCTAAATCCATATCCCTTGCCTTCTTGATGGCTTTGTGTAAGGAATTGGAGTTTAATGCTTTGACCCACCCCTTTAGCAGGTCTTGTAAACCATCCATAAAGAACACAACCAAGACGCTCCAATATACCCATGACCAGAACGTAGACTCTTAGAAACTCCGTGATCTACTCATCAATTGAACCTTTCTGCCTAATTTGAGTTAGTTCTTTGAAATGTAGTTTGAGGTCTTTGTCATCAAAACTCTCTATTAGCCTTTCTGTAAATTCTATGTAAGAGGTAATTTTGGAATGACCCATGGTACCACCATTCCTGGGCTACGCCATCTAGGTGGAGTGTTACATATTTGATAGCCTCTTCCTTTATCATTGGATTCAATTGGAAGTGTCAAATTTTTGTACCCATGTCCTAGTAGTTGTTTCATCTGAACCATCAAAGTATGGAATATTTAATTTTCCTACCTTCCTTTTTAAATCTGAAAATCCCTCTTTATTCCCTTTGCATGGTAAATATTTTACCTTTAAATCCAAATATTCTTTCAATGACATCTTCGTTTCAAGATCACCTTCCTCCAAATCATGCTTAAACTGCTCCTATAATTGAGCAAATGATGGATGGATGGATGGATTATCCTATCTTTCTTCCATTGGCCACGCCCGCTTGAGGATGTTCTTGTCATGCAAGCATGTCTTATGTGAATCATTTGTTTCGACAATTGATCCGATAGGTGGAATAATTAAACTGAAACAGAGCTACACATTAAATAGTTGTCTATCAATGAGAATGTTAATAAATAAATATAGCCATGTTTTTGTCTAGTCAAGTCTTGGGCATTACAAAATGGGTGTATGGGAAGTCAGCTTAGGCACACCTTAGAAGGAAGCTACATGCTTCAATAAGGGTTGTAAAGGTTACAAAACTCTAAGTCTAGTGTATACATGTGCCTAGATCTAGGCATGTGCCAATACAAAGCGTCTTGAAAACACCAGCAAACCTATAATTGTAAATGCGTTCAGTTTGGTGTTCAAGCAAGCCAAGATAAAGAGATATAGTCACATTTTCCAACTCAAAGCATCAGCACATGACAAAGAGAGACAAACATGTCACAATGAAAAAATTGAGAGCCGGTGTGTCTAGAAAAAAGAAGCACTTGCTTCCTTAAAGAAGTTAGATTTTTTTAAACTTTAAAGCCAATGTATAGGTGCATACCTAATAACTCAAATGTGCCAATATAAAGGATCACTTTCCATTTAGGTTCTTTTCGCATTGTGTATGCATGCTCCACGTTTAGGCACATGCCAATTCAAAGGAACAAAAGTTCATTTAAAAAGTTGAAATTTTGCACGAAATGACACACTCGAGTCAATGTGTAGGCACACCACTGTAAAAAGATTTGTTTTTTGCTTAGGCACACTCCTAAGCATACACAAACACCAATAGAAAGCAAGTATGTTCAGATTGCAAAGATCGCTTTCTTTTTAGGTGTTTTTCACTTGTTTAGGCATGCAACAGGTTTAGGCACATGCCAATGCAAAGGAACAGAAGTTTCTTTAAAAAGTTGAAATTTTGCACTCAATGACAAGCTCAAGTCAATGCATAGGCGCACCAATGTGAAAAGATTTCTTTTTTGCTTAGGCACACCCCTTAGCATAAGTACACACCAATACAAAGCAGGTATGTTAAGATTGTAATTTAGTGTCCAAGTGCGCCTAGAACTTAAGATGTGCACTCCTAAAAAGAAGATTTTTTGAAATTTTTGAATTTGTGTTCAAGAGTGCTCCTATAATACAAAGCATATTTTTTTGTCAACCTATATTCAAATGCCCGTGATAAAAGAATGACACAATATAAAAAGGAGGGATATACGAGTAGATTTTCAAAGGTTTTTTAGAGGGTTAGGCATCATTCAAAGAAAAGTTATAGAATCGCAATTCAGAGCTAACTTTTCCTCAGTCTATTTTTATTCCACACTATTTTTATTTGTCACTACTTTCAATGAGAAGAATAATTTGGGAGTCACTATTTTTGGCCTATGCTATTTTTAATGGTCTCTATTTTTGGCTCAAGTAGCCCATGATATTTATAGTGTTCACTATTTATAGCCTAGAGTCAACTATTTTTAGATCATTTGTTTTAAAATCTCTTGTTTAGCTGGACATGCAAGCATTAATTCATAGTTTCTAATAAATTCAATCTAGATCTTAACAAAGGGTTGCATGGTTTCAGTTATAATATTAGACAATAAGATTTTGTAATGAACATTGGATTTGATGCAATCATGTATTCATAGACTAGAAGTAGCAATTAGCTTTTTATTTATCTTCATGCAGTAGCTTGGTAAACAATATAAATGTCCTTTTGCACTTTTTAATCACTTTTTATTTTTACACCTGCATATTGTTAGAGTTGCTATTCATTGAGTTTGCAGTGTTATTGTGATTCAAAACTTGTTATTCACTCAATGACATTTATTACATCTATCTTGCTTATAAAAGTTTATTGAGATGTCTCATTACATGTTTTGAGGGTTAAATTGCTTTGGTGAATTCGCAAGTTTTGTATTGTAGATTAACTCAAACCTGTAGAGTATGGCTTTTTACTGAATTCTACATTTAATTTACCATAGTGTTTGTGCTTACATTTTATCCTATTCAACTCCATATGTGTACTTGTGTCATTCAATCAATACTTCTAGCTAGAAAATGCAAGCATCTAGTCTTTGGATTTATTTCCAACAAAAAAATATATTGTTGTGTTGAATGAGATTCTCAGCCTTTCAACCTAGGCAAAATAAAAACAACACAGATTTAAATTTTGTTTTGCATGAACACAAACTACCACAAATAAGATTGTAAATTGCGAGTACATATTGTCCAATTTTGAGTTAGTTTTTATATTACAAAGAGCTTCCCCTTTTAATTTGAAAAGTGATTCTATCACACATCTATTCCACTGTTAGACTGAAAAGTGCAAATTGAAATACTAACACCTTTAAAAAGCATAGCAACCACCTTGTAACGACTAATTTCTCAACAAGAAAGAGGTAAAAAGCTCCATAACTGTCTACTAATGAACAATGTCAATCAATAGGACTGCAACGTACAGGCAATTAAGAAATTCTATGGAAGATAGAAAAGCTCAAAAGGGCCAAAATCAAAAACCACAATATCGTATGAAATTATTGGCAAAAGCCATCCATGCACATTGTTGATCTGTACATATTCTTTGAGCTTGCAAATATACAAATGAACATGTTTGTTGTTGGCAGGTGGTGTTGAAGTGAATGGTGGCAGGCACTGTTTCTTGGGCCCCTTTGTTGGGTGGAGGCCAATGGGTTCGGGTGTAGGTGGGTGGGGCTGGACTTTCTGTCCATAGGGGGAATAGTTGGGTGTTTTGTTTATTGTAGGAGGGGCCCCTTACACATATACAAATGATAAATACAGAGTCCATCTGTGTTTCATAACCTATTGATGTCTTTAACATCATTCCAACATTGGACATTAAAAAAATCAACCATGAAGTTCCAAGGTAGAGTAATTGGCGCCAAATTCTTCTTGAACAATTGATCAGGGCTCAATTTTTTTGCACCAAATAATAAATTGAAGCTTAATAAACCATCCAAAAAGGCCCACACAAATACCCATTTATGTATTGTAAATCTTCAACCTATACAGATTGGTATGTTTAATGATTACATCAAAAAGCCTATCTCAAGGTATCCTGGAATCAATATTGAAGCAACGTAGCTGAAGCAAGCAGTCATCAATAAATGCACAAGATGGAACTATTGTAGGAGAGATATTTCATTTGCTAAAAATACTGCACTATAGAATAACAAGCAAACTTCATCAAATGAACTCACTTAATTTGTGAAGAGCACGTCCCAAACCTTCTCAGTCACTAAAGGGAGTTAAAAGATAATACCCAAAAACCTTATCTTGGATAAGCTATCGTCAAAATCAAGATGGAAGTTGCGTCACTTGTGTTGGCACCTAAATTATCGGTTCGGGTTCGGGTTCGGGGACGGGTGCAGGTACACAAACCCGGTACATGGTTGCATGAAAATTTACACGAACCTAGTGTTGCGTGCGTGAAAAAAAAAATTAGGGGTTTGGGTGCGTATGGGTGTGTGTGTGTGTGTGTGTGTGCATCATATACACAAAAAAATAAGAGAAACATACAGAATTGTAAAACTAAATCATTTCATAGTATGATACTTGATCATTGATCAATGTCAAATGCCAAAGATAAACATTAAATGCCAATTGATAGTTGAATTTGCTGTTTCAGAAATATATGTAATCCTTGAATTGGAAAGAAAATAATAGATTTTGAGTGGGCTGCTATGTTGATAGTACATAAATATTTGTATTTAATGCTGCAAATATACCTGAATTTTCTGTGATCTAATCTTGATGCAAAGGAATCTAATTACTAAATATTGAAATCTCTGAAGTGAGCAATTTAATTAGTTATTACTCAATATTCCAATCAAGGATGTTACACAGCACACATCAATTCACTCTCCACTGTGGGGTAATCACATATCTGCATGGAAACACTGCACTGCTATATTGTTAGCTCAGATTCACGTGAGTGAATGCTGCTTCTCTAAATAGAATATTGTCACCTTTAACTGGTTGCATCATCCACTAAGGTAAATGCCAATCGATCTCCTTCGAATACAATCACCTCCCTTCAAAATGCCAAGATGGAGAGAAAATATTGTGAGAGAAAAATGAGAGGTAAAAATGAAATGTATGTGTGTTTGAAGGCCACACATTGGACCGTTTTAGGGTTAGGAAGAAAAAAAAAATTAAAAATGTTTTTTAATTAAGTTTGGGCCCACTTTTTTTAAGGCTGGCCCATGGGTCTGCACAGGTGTGGCCGGGTCTGTGCTGGCTGCGCACAGGATGCATGCCGCACTATGGGTGAGCAGGTGTGCACACCCTGATGCACCCACAGTGCTGGGCACACACCCTGTGCACACCCAGCAGGTACCCACAGACGCACCTGTACCCAGTGCGTACCCATACCAGATTCGGGGCCTGTGGGTATGAACCCTGCAACTTAGGTTGGTACCCACACAAAATTTGTCTTCCGTATTGCTTTTACTCAATTTGTTGTCATTGATCAGGTCTTCCTTAAGGATTGATGCTCATCCCCTAAGGATTGATACTCATGTAGATAATCTAGATAGCTTTCTCCAATATACTATTGTTAGCCATCACCTTCATGATCCTCTTCCCTATCTAAAAAAATTCCTCATGAGAGATCTGATTGCATCCAATAACTATTACGGCATTATTATTATTATTATTTGTTGAGTTGTCAGCTTCATAATTGTTACTCTAACTAGCTCTAGAAATATCCATGTTTCTTAACTGAGGTAATGTACTCTATTACCAAATTCAATAGAAGCCCTGGTCAATCCCAGAATTGTCTGCATTACGTTCTAATTCTAGTCTGGGTCTGGCCTGAATTCATCAAGAGTCCTGTCACAGGCTGAATCCAGATGCTCAGGGCGTGACCCTGGGCAAACCTAGGGAGAACCCATCTGGTACCCAAAAAAGTCACTGTTTAAGTTTAAGAAAGCAAAAAAAAAAGCTTATTCTTAGTCTTAATTCAGAATTAGAAGCATAAATTGCTAAACAAAGTCACATACATATTCCAGCTAGTGGGAGTGGCAGTGGTGCTGCTTATGGTTTCAAGTTCAACAAACCAGCAGATGACATTGATGTTCTTGATGAAAAGAAAAATAATTATTTTGTGTTGATTCTACAATATGCAATTGAACAAACACAAATGATTTTGATTGATCCTTTGTTATAAAATGAAGATCGTCCTATAGAGAATATATGTGAGTGCTATAGTGAAATAGATTACCGTTGTGATTGATCTTTTCACCAGCCATCAATATGCATTTATATCCTTTGAATAGTCATGTCTTGAAGAGCCCTGACCATACATGGCTTACGCTACGTAAGGTCATGACCCTTCATAACCAATTGGTAATATTAACTATATTGTAACATATACAAATATCAAATGCTCTTAATATAGATATGTGTGTGTGTGTGTGTGTGTGTGTGTATAATCGACTATTAGATTAATATAATTATATCAATTAATTTGATGCTATATTTCAACACTCCCTCTTAGCGAGAGGAGATTGATATTCACAAGAAGTGAGTGTTATTGAAATCCCCGACTTAGTTCGGAACTAGATTTCTTTTAAATAACACAACCACTTTGAATTAGGATTTCCGGCATAATCCGAAACATAACTCAACCTGATAAGAAATTTATCAAAATCCCCGACCAATTCGGAACTGGATTTAATGATAAATATAGGTGTCAAGATATCTGGTGCAATCCGGATCAAAACTTGAACCATTCGTTATCATGATCCCCAACTAAATTCGGAACTGGATTAGATGATAACTTACAACTTCATATCAAGATATCTGACACAGCTCAGGACATCATCATAATGTACTCATCCTAATAGAAGAGTTATCACAATCCCCAACCAATTCGGAACTAGATTTAGCGATAACAATCAAGATATTCAATGCAATCCGAATCAAAACTTGATTTACATGTTATAATCCCCGACCAATTCAGAACTGGATTTAACAACTCAAAAATTCAGTGTCAGGAATAGTGACTACAATACATAGTCATACCTAACACTAGGTTAAGCTATTGTCTAAGTCGTCACCTAGCAATAGTAACCCAACACATATGAAAGATCATCACCTTTCATAATATAACACAAAATGAATGAGCCCATAAAGTCACACATATGACATCCACCTTGACTCTTCTCAAAGGGTGGATCCACCATGGATCATCCTAGAGAGTGGAAACCAAGGTTTCCACCTTAGACTTGTTTATCAAGGACAAGAATCATTTACGATACAAAATGATGGATCATTGAAGCTGAAAACTTATTTTCAGCTAATGCTTTATTCCTCAACATACCAAGGTTATCGAAAAGTACACAATCTTCTTTCTAGCAAGAGGCTTGGTAAGAATATCAACCGTTTGTTCTTTAGTGAGGATGTACCTCCACTGAATTGCATTTGTTTGCACTATCTCATAGTCTTGGTGAATTCTGAGCTTACAAAGTATACACCAAAGTAGACAAACTCGCCGAGTAATCGCCGAGTTTTCCAGCTCAGTGATTAACTCAGCCATGTAATCGCCTATCCCAGATGTCGAGTTTTTGGAAAAAACTCGCCAAAAACTCGGCGAGTTTTTGCTAAAAACTCGCCCGCATGAGTATTATGCAGCCGCTAGTTTAAAAAACGGCATTCTATTGTTTCATTTGGATTTTTGCTCTCATTGGCGACTAGGGAATAGTTGGATTGACTTTCCAAGCCATTTTAAGGCGTGTTCAAGTAGATTGAAGGCGGATTTGAGTGGATTGAAGGCAGATTTCAACCGTTTTTGAAGAAAAAACACATTTCCAGGTAGGGTTTTGCTGAGATTGTTTTTATTTCTTTTCAAACATTCTATTTTGCTTTTGTTGAATCTAAATGAATGTAAAATCATTTCTAAGTAGTTAGAAATGATTTTGAATCATTAGAACAAGATTCAACCGAGTTTTGGACAAATTTTTAAGAAAATAATGAATCTATCAATATTTTTTTTAAAGAATTTTTTTTTTTTTTAAATATCAAACCCTACCAGTTTGTTTTTGTTTTTTTTCAACTTTGAATGATGTCTAAAAAGATTGAAACTAATTTAGATAGTTTCTAACTTTCTATTTTCTAACTTTGCTTATTTTATTTCCTAAAATATTTATTAATTTATTTTATGTTTTGAATTTCTATGTGTAGGGCAGCAATTAACCATTAAATCAGCATGGTAAATTTAGGAGAAGTATGGCCACAAACACCATGCCCTTCTAGATTTATAGGCACCCGGCCTACAAATGTTAGAGATAAAGCATGGAGGTATGCCTATGAAGCACCGAATGAGCCCGGGAAAGTAATTTGCATAACGTGTGAAAAAGTAATTTCTGGAGGCATAAACCACCTCAAATACCATCTTGCAGGCATTAGCAAGCATGATACAAATCCATGCAAAAAAAATACAAAGGAGATAAGAAGATTTGTTAATGCCCTACTTGCATCCGGGGAAGAGAAAAAATTACAAAGGGAGAGGGAAAAATTAGCTGTGAGGGCAGCCATAGCTGAAACTGAAGGTGTTCTTATAGACATTGAGGAAGAAGAAGAAGCACTTGAGAGCATAGTGGGCTCTCTTCGTGGCCCACGCATCCACAAAAATAGGGCCTCTTTTACTGCTTCTGCTTCCTCTAGTAGAGTGCCACCAGCACCATCAGCATAAGGGATAGACAATTTTTTTGTGCACAAGAATACACCTGGTGCACAACCATCATTAGAGGCCACTAGATGGAACAAGGAGGCACATGACAAAACTGATATTGCATGTGCTGATTTTTTGTTTTTCAACAATATCCCATGGAGAGTGATTGAGAGCCCCTATTGGCTCAATTTGGTGACCGCAATAACAGTTTCGGGAAAAAGGTACAAGACCCCTTCTCGCAAGGATTTGAGTGGAAAGTAAGTAAATAATCGAAATCTACTTGGTTTCATTTTGAAATTTTAATTGTTATTTCTTGTTTATTAAATCAAAATTGAGTACTAAGACTTGATTTGACTTTGATTTTGTAGGTTGCTTCTAAATGCTGTTGATAGGGCAAAACTAGTGGTGGAGGAGCAAAAAAAAGAGTGGAGTAAGTATGGCTGCACCATTCTTTTTGATGGGTGGACAGATGGAAAAAACCGAACCATCATTAATTTTTTGGTTGCTTGTAAGGATGATGTTGTATTTTGGAAATCGGTTGATGCCTCCAGCAAAGTAAAAAATGCACAAACTTTGGCTTTAATGTTGAAGAATGTTATCATGGAGGTGGGAGTAGAGAATGTGGTGGAAATCATCACAGATAATGCAGCAGCATATGTGGCAGCAAGTAATTTTAAATTTTAATATTTATGTTGCTGCTTGCACATGATATTTAATTTAGTTTTTAGGTAAAATATGGAAATTGGAAACTAATTATTGCATTGAATCTTGATACTAATATGCCAGGTAGAATCCTCCAAGACAAGCACCCCACTCTTTTTTGGACACCTTGCGCAGCACATGTCCTTGACCTTCTTTTGGAGGACATAGGAAAACTTGATTGGGTGACTCCAATTGTGGAAGATGCAAAGCAGATAACAAAGTATATCTACAATCACCCTTGGGTTCTAGATTTGATGAGACAATTCAGCAAAGGGAAAGATTTGGTGAGACCCGCAACTACAAGATTTGCAACGGTTTTCTTGTCATTGCAAAGTATTCTTGAGGGCTTGAATTCTTTGAAACAAATGTTTTTGAGTCCACCATGGATTCAATCACCTTATTCAAAGAAGCCCGAAGGACAATTTGTTGCGCGGATTGTCTTTGATGAACCTTTTTGGGTAAAGGCTAAAGACATTGTGGAGGTAACTTCAAGAATCAAAACTTTAATTTTTAATTATTCTTGATTCAAGTCTATCATTATTAATTAATCTTGTTGTAAACTAATTTGTATTTTTAAAATTTCAATTGCAGGTATCTGAGCCCTTGGTGAGAGTTTTGCGCATGGTTGATGGGAACCAAACCCTAATGGGGTCTCTGTATGAGGCCATGGATAGGGCCAAAGAGTCTATCAAGAATCACTACAAGGGGGATAGACTCAGTTATGACCCCATTTGGGAGATTGTTGATAGGAGGTGGAACAATCAGCTCCACCAACCCATTCATGCAACAGGATACTTCCTAAACCCTCGTTTCAGGTACGGTGATTGAGATTCTTCTTCAGATTTTACTAAGACTTGATTTCACTTTGTTTTTGTAGGTTGTGTACTAAGACATGGTTTCACTTTGTTTTTATTTTAGATGTGATGATTCCTTTTCAGATCCTAATGGCGAGGTCATGGAGGGCCTCACTACATGCATTCAGAGGATGATACCTGATGTTGCTGAGAGAGACCATGTTGTGACCGAACAACAAATGTATGTAGAATCAAAGGGTAAATTATTCTCTTCAAAGTTGGCAAAGAGAGCAAGAGGCACTCAAACCCCAAGTAAAAGTAGAACATTTGCAATTTTGCCATTTGGTAAATTATGTTTTGCTTGTCTCTTTTCTTTCTAACTTCTCAATATTTTAATTTGCAAAGGCTTGGTGGCAAAGTTGGGGTGGGAATACTCCACATCTAAAGAAATTCGCTCTCAGAATCTTATGTCAGCCTTGTAGCTCATCCCATTGTGAGCGAAATTGGAGCTTATTTGAGTCCATCCACACAAAGAAGAGAAACAAGTTAGCTCAAAAAAGCCTCAATGACCTTGTTTATGTGCAATACAATCTTATGTTGCGCATGAAGAGGACAACAGAAGAACCAGCTGGTCCAATTGATTTGGACGATATAGATCCTTACTCTGATTAGACGGCACAGGAGCAGCCTCCATTGTTTACAGAGGATGACATCGCTAATTTGGAGAGGAAGGCTATGGAGGGGGAGGGGGGTGCATTTGGTTTCACATTGGATGACATTGAGGAGGAGGATGCGGAGGAGGATGAGGATTCAGACGAGGAGTCATTACCAGTGCCAGTGCCAGTGCCAGTGCCAGAGGTAGGAGATACATCAGGAGAGATACCAAGCGAGGAGGCACAGTCACGCTCAGTGCAGGCTTCTACTTCTAGGACTAGGCCCACTACTTCTAGTTCCTCTCCCAGTCCCTTCTTTGGTCATAGACTTGGGAAGAGGAAGGTGTAATTCAAATTGTAATTTGTAATGATGTATAACTTTACTATTTTGCTTCCAGACTTCCAGTCATCAGCATTCCACATGAGAATACAATTTTGTACCCACTATGCATTTATATATATTTGAACTTAGCTTGTTTCTTTTGTTTTCTTATTAATTGACTCATTGGATGCATCTTCTCATAGAATTTTGCAAAAAAAATGCATTTTTAATTAAATTTTATGTTATTTTTAAGTTGCCGAGTTTTTCCAGAAACTGGCCGAGTTTTCCCGAATAATCTTTTCCAGGGCTTGGCGAGTTTTGGGCGAGTGAGAGTTTGTCAACTTTGGTATACACTATCTTGACATGGTACACTCTGAATTTGTATGACCAAGATCCTCGGGTGCCAACTTAATTTGATCTTCTAGCTTCTCCCTCTAACATATAGCCTTCTCACATGATAATGATCATAATTCTCTGCTACAATTTCTTGATTACTAGAGAACCAACAAAACATGGTCTACTCCCTCTGAATCGAGATCCTCGAATGTCCACTGATGCAGATCCTTTAACTTCTCCATCTGTCACGAAGGCATACCCTATTTATATACTCAACTCAGTGTCACTGCAGGATGTCATTTCATACCTTCCTGAAAGAACCAATACGAATAATCTGAGTAGTCATAAGGTTACTGTTATACACTAAGTTTGCACCCTTGGTTCAAGCTCTCGTAGTCTTGATAACCTAGTAGAACATGGGAATCATCTCCAGGTTGTGGGACCTATGCTAACTGAGATGAGACCTCCAGGTTCTAGGCTGGTTCCTCTTGGATAATCACCTTAATTTGCTTCTAGACATGAAAGGTAAAACTTTGGAGGGAAAGGGATAGAAGGAGTACTTGAAAGGGAAATGATTGAATGCAAACTACCTACTAGGTGATACACCGAAATTAGGGTTTGGATCTCAGTATAGAGGAATGAAATCAATGAAAGGCTTAGGTATAGTAGGTCACAACTTACTGAATAGGCTTGCATGAGTGTTTCATAGGAGGGTCTGAACATAAGACACAACCAATGACCTGCAAGTAGACATTCACTTCTGCAACTCGGTGTAGGATTGAGACAAGACCATTAGGGAGCTGAAGTATACCCACAAAAGCATCTAAATCAGATCAAACACAATAACACACACAATTACAGAAAGTAAGAGGGATCAGGAACCCTAAGTTGTCATTAAAAAAAACATACATATACTTTGATCCAATAAGAGATAATCCAAACAAGGAAGCATAGGGACATGAAGAATTGCCACAAAATACCTCTGCAATATCTGAAAAATCAATGGGAGGTTACAGAATGTGGAAAACCAGAGGGTAGGAAGAAATAACACGGATAGCTTTCCAAGAAAGAGACTTTCTTCTTTACAAAATGCGAACTCTGAGCTCAAAAAGCTCTAAAATACAATATATACATACTCAACTACACGCCGGCAGGAATCAAAAACCTAACTTAGGGTTACAAGATTTACAATACAATAATCAAACCCTAAAGGTACACTAATGACCCATCATCAAATTCTGAGAATGTCTGGCTGATCAGATCAAATCTTCCTTGCGTGTTGATCTCGTACTGAGCCCCTCCTGCAGACACAACAACCTCGATCCATCTACCCACCTACAACTCCACTAAGTCATGAAGGCTCACAAATCTGATCCTGAAGATATTTGGGTTTAAAAAAGATTAACCCTGCAAAAGGTGGCGCCAAGCTCATTAAAGCTTCAACACGACATGGTACTCTATAAAGTCCGCGGCGCCAACTATCAGATCGTCCATCATCATCTCTCCAGCAATCCCTGTCCTGAAGAATTAAATTCCAGCTACCCATCTTGTCGCACATGGCCACAAAACGCAAACCCTAGCAAAAAAAACCTTGCAGAGAAATATTTAAATTTGAATATAACGGCTAGCAGATATTTTTTCAAAACGTAGCCGACGATGCGAAATCTCCCCGGCAAATGAACGGCTGTGATGCACTGAGAAAAACAACTCAAAATCCCCCTGACAAGTCAAATGCCACCGTGGAAGTCAGCGGCCAATGAGAAGCGAGTAAATCGTCATGTCAGCATACTTGGACCCACCTCGAGCCCTTCTTTTAAGTCATTTGGCGACCACGCGATCGAAGACCTCTCCTTATTCGCGAAATCCTTTAGTTAACCCTGGTCTGGTCAAGCGATTCAGCGAACAAGGCATTTCGTTGAATCACTAAGTCTTTTAACTTACCCTGGTTATACTCTGCGAATGAGAAAACTTCATTCGCATGTTCGCAAGATAACCCTTTAACCACTCATGAGAATCCAGACAGACATCTAACGAACCGGCGACCGAAGACATTCACTAAGTCGCAGAACACTTTCTACCTTTGCCAGTTTATTTAGAGATTCAGTGAACAAAGCGTTCGCTGAATCGCTAAGTCATCTGGAGCACCGCTAAACTATTATGCGAATGAGCGAACACATGAAACCCTTATCGGAACCGCCAAACATAGAGGACACTAAATTCCCTCAGTCGCCAAATCACCCAGCTGACAACCCTCTAATCGGATGGTGGGCACAAGATCTTATACCTCTGACACAACCCTTCAGATTATACGCTAACTGTCAATCCTCTGAGATGTCAGAAGCCCTGACCGCTGAAAGAACTTGGCCCCACTGACAAATAAGTTGACTCAGCACATGTGGACCAATCAGAAAACGCCAACTGTGCACACCTGGCACTGGACCCACTATAAACTCGGCATCTAATCGGACAGTTGTCTTAAGATCGCACGGCTCTGACAGATTCTTTCAGATCATAAGACAGTCGTCGATCTTCTTTTAAGACAGGCCCCACTGACGAACCTCCACATCATCAACCGCTAACGAATCAGAAGCTGCCAAATCGGAAAACGTGGAAGTGGACCCACTCAACCTTTGAAACGCTACATGGGAAGGAAATCAACGGTCGTCGCAAGATCTTATAGCTCTCACAAATTCCTTGCGAACTTACGAGAGCCGTCGGATCCACTTGACTGGGACCCCGTTCTGACAGATCTCCCTGATACCAAATCTACGGCTAGTCTCATCCCCTCATGACTCAGAAGATTCCATGAGATTATCAGACAACCGTCAGATTAGAATCTTCACCGCTGCGTGCAGAAATAACCCCACTTTGACCTGGCAATTTAACGAACAAAGGCATTTCATTGTTCACGAGATACTTCGATGAACTATGGTTAAGTCAAACGAATACGCGAACAAAGGGATTTCGCTAATTCACTGAAACATGCATAAACTCAGGGTAACAATAAGCGAATGCCCGACTGAAGGAAGTTAACCGTTCGCTGAGTCGCAGACCATTTAGACTTGACCGCCAAATATTTTGCGACTAAGAGGATTGCTGCAGTCGCGAGTTCGCCGAAAGGAAAGACAACCGCCGGGAAAAATAAGAGAACTGGTGACTGAGGAAAATATAAAGCGCACATGGATTTTTGAAAACTTAAGTGGCCGCGATAAAGTAACGACCAAATAGAACATGGTCTAGGGTCTCATAGGGTTTTTTGAACACCAACGGCTAGTTTTAAGAATTTTTTGACCTGCAGATCAGAGAGTTAAAAAGATTGCAGAGGCCAGGAAACAAGACCTAATGTCATGAAATTTTTAGGGGTGCTTGGCAAAGGAAAAACAGAGACCTTGGAGTAGATTTGGCCAAATTTGCATGGAAGGAAAAAATAGGGTAACAGTTACATCAACTAACATAAGATGCATTTTGATCTTTCCCAAGGCCACCATATTAACACTCCCTCTTGGACTTGAAGGAAGATAATAAAGACCTCTAGTATAGAATGCCTTAATCAGGGATTCTATCCACGTGCATCTCATCGGTGATTCTACCCACGAGTTCCCACTACTATAATCTCAGAATTGTTTTGCCTTCAATAGTGAACTCCCTCTCAATCAATACGATTGAGATTGTCACAAGTTAACTGAACCATATGCTCCCTCTGAAGCTCAAGTTCATCAACTTCTTGACCTCTTGAAAATGTCAGACTTTCTCTGAATTTGAATTTCATATGCTTTTATCCTGAAAGTATGTCAGAGATAAATTACAAATAGTTTATAAAGCTAAACTATCTCGTACAAGAATACAAATGATAGAAGCATACAAGATTTATTATTTAATGAATTACAAATTGAAAATTCATATACATTAATAAAGCATGGAATACTTATCTTAAATTTCAAATATTTTCAAGTATTTCCTTTCATAAGGTGAGCCCATTAATATGATACTCATACCCATCGTCCTTCTTCATGACATATCAGTATTATTCTGATCCGTCTGTTAATTTTCTTCTTTACTAATCACATCTCTTTATAATTTAATTATTTTCTGCTGTTAAAATAATTTCAGAACCTCCTTCACTTTGCACTTATCTTTTCTCTTTATACTTACAATCTGTGGGGGTTATACCTTTTCTTTGGAACAGATGCAGCCCTCAAAGGGAATCACTACTTTTCATATTATTTCCAACTAGTATGCTATTGATATGGTCGACCAACAATAGATATTTGTTAAGAAGTCTATTTAAGTGTTCTTGGTGACCAAATAATAATTCTTGGCTAGTCTAGTTGGCCCCCAAAATAATGCAAATAAATCATTGATCTCTCCTTAATCAAGTCAGCCATATATTAATTTTGGCTCATTCTGTATATATGATCTCAAACTCTGTATTTATCATTTGAACATATGTTCAATTCGCCCAGCGTTGCGTCAACTACTAATGTGTTGTGTAACTGTTTCCCATCACTGAGTTCCATGCATGGATGTTGTTGATCCTAATGTTTAAGAAATGATGTTTGGACATTTAAATCTTCGTTCTCTACAGACTATCGATTCCCATACCCTGTCTGTGGATGTGTATTCGACAGTGGTATGAATTTTAGGTGTCACAGAGAAATAAGGATTTGTTGCTGCAAAGATAAGCCTCTACGGGATGATGCTATAGTGATTCCATCGTATGATGTGTGAAGGGTCAGCAATATAAACATTAATACAAATCTTTTGTTGATGGCCTCTGACGAGATATACATACAGTCCTCACAACCATTACAGTGATTGACTGTATGTTGAGCAGTGCCTTTTCTGTCAGACTCAAAATGTTGTCCATTGAAATTATTATTTTATCCAGAATATTTGACCGTTGCCATGTTACTTCAATAGTCTTCATTAGACCAGTGGCTAATGATTTCCATAAGTTTGATTTTGCATGTCTCTATAGTGATTGTATCTGACAGTATGGGAGATGGCGAATGAACTCTCTGTGTGGCCTGATTTGTATGAGAGATGGATCGCTAATGTATTTGACCTGAATGGACCTTCGATCCAATCAAATAGTACTCCCACAATTCCGTTTCGTAGTCAATAGTTCACAGTTCTATATTTATTCTGCAGTAATCCTTTGTCTTCTGATATTTTTCGTATTTGTTTCAGGTTCACTTGGTCACAATATATTATGTCTATTATATATCTGACATGATTGTATCTGCCACTTGGAATCACTTATATCTGTGGACTCTAAACATCTTATTTGTCTATGATAGATATATATCCAAAGTTTCACCTTCCCCTGTCATCCGCCATTGCTGGTCCCCAAATAGCACTGCCGCTTTGAATGGACACTATACTATTTTCTAATGAATAAAAGAAACTCCTGCAATGATTGCATACACAGAATGACACACCGTAGATAGATTTCCCAATAACATTGGCATCAACAGCTACCGCCTCAACGCAAAACCTCAGTACACAAAACGTGACTCCAAGATTACAAGCCACTGAGAAAACAAAAAGTCCTGACACTATAGAATGTCACACCAGTTACTAGGTGGTGACTCTTCATTCTCTTCATTGTCTCAACAGTCACAAACATGTGTCTCTGACTGCCGCAGCACACAACCAGATGACAGTTACAAAGAGAATGCCGATTCATGAGCTGGAGTGGGCAGTAATGATTCTTCAAATAGATCAACATTCAAGTACTCTTCGCAGTTTAAGTCACTTGATCATAAGTAAGAATTGGACATCGCAGAGAATGGGCATCACATTCATACAACCTGTACGTTGTTGCTGGGTGAGAATTAAGAAACTTGCAAGATACCCACGATCAGCTCTAGCTACCAATTTGGAATCCATAACACCTCAATGTGATCTCCACCGATTAAAATCATCCTGCACTGACTTGGGTATAGCATAGTGATACAATCAATTTTACACTTGCGATCCAGCAGGATACACATATTATTGTGCCGCACAATCACTCATATCCGACCAAGTTCAAAGAAACACTACGAAAGTATACTAGAGTGTATATTGATCATCCTGTATTGAAGACTCAGAGCGATGACAATACTCAGGCAGAATCAGAATTGAAGAAAATTGTATACATCACTCGAGGATGGCAATAGCAGTCACAGCCTCATTAATGTAATACTTCATTGGCAACAAAAATGATCCTCGGCTCACTGCAATGATTTGGTGATTACTCAACCTATAACCAGAGTTACAAGTCAGTCCGAGTACCAACAACACTAGAATATATCAGATCATTTATCATCTCAGACACAGTCAAGCACTCACGATAAAGAGTAAGTTTCCACCAATAATAGTAATGGAGTCTAAGTTCGAACAATAGCAATAAGTCTAAGTTTGTCAGCAAATAAACCATGGAAACAATAGCACAACCAGACAGAGTCTTTAGGATCTTCCTTTAAGCGGTAAAGCTTGTTCAAAGGAACTTGGCTCTGATACCATGTTATAAAATGAAGATCGTCCTATAGAGAATATATGTGAGTGCTGTAGTGAAATAGATTACCATTGTGATTGATCTTTTCACCAGCCATCAATATGCATTTATATCCTTTGAATAGTCATGTCTTGAAGAGCCATGACCATACATGGCTTATGCTACGTAGGGTCATGACCCTTCATAACCGATTGGTAATATTAACTATATTGTAACATATACAAATATCAAATGCTCTTAATATAGATGTATGTATATATATATATATATATATAAAAAAAAAATCAACTATTAGATTAATATAATTATATCAATCAATTCGATGCTATATTTCAACATCCTTAACATTGGACAATTGGTATTGAATTACCGATTATCAGCTATGTTTTGTACCTAATTTTGTATGTTTTGGACTTAATTTTGTAAACTTTGTTCAAATAATGGATATTTCTATGTATTCTTAGTATTATTATGTATGTAATATATTATAATATATTACATGGCTGGACCCAGCTGTACCAAACATGGAATAAAAACAATGAAATGCTGAATGCAAAACTGAACCAGCAACATAGGTTATGTAGAAACTAAAATACAGAATATATAACCTATGCTATTTTTGGCCTGTCAAAGCTAACCATGTGTAATAAAACAGTTAGGTTTGGTTTTGAACCAACTAGATGTGTAGGGATTTACTCTTCCCTAGTTAAAACTCCATACATGAATCCTTAAGTATCATGGAGGTAGAGTTGTGTTACAAGGTCTAATATTCTATCTGTTGCATATATGAAGTGCTCTTTCTTTTCAGCATGCATAACTTTGTTCTAAATTACTTCTTTTTTATTTCTTAATAATTGCTAGACCTCAAATCTCCAATGGCACTGTCGTTTCCCTAGGTCCTAACAGTGTATTAGACAGGGATTAATAATAATATCCCATCAACAGCAACGTAAAAGAAGGGGATTTCGAAATCCTTTAGCATCTGTTTAGAATTTAGATGGCAGTGTATTATTTTTGTTTCTTGTATTTACATTTCATTTTTCCTTCTTATGTTTCATTGTAGGTTGAGCTAGTCAATAGGAACAACTCTGATCCCACCCAAGCATTAGCTAGTCAATTGAGAAGGCGGTAAAAGTTCAAATTTAGCTGAATTTATGCATACATACAACGCCCTCAACTATTATTTGCAAAACAAGCCTTTTTAGAAAATATAACAAGGAATAAAGTAAGCTAAAATATGAGAATGGAACATGCATTTATGGTGTACACAACAAAAACTTAATCAAAGCTATGTTTTAAGAAAAATGTAGAGAAGCATGTTACCCAAGGCAGTGCACCAATGTGATCCTCATGCCCATGTGTTATAATAACTGCTTCAATCTTGTGCCTCCACCGTTGGATGAAAGTCGTATCAGGCAAAATTCTCTGCACCCCAAGTTCATCATAACTGTTTCGCATGTAATAATATTAGCAAAGAAACTCTTATAACCAAAATAAAATAACTGACACAAATTACTTGACATGAAAAAAGATGAATGTTCAAGAAAAGCAAACCCTTACAATATTGAATAGCTGATAGATACATAACAAGAAATAAAGAAAAATACGTAAATAACAAATATTCTAAAACCAGTTTCAAGACAAGATTATTCTAATATCAGACTTTACAATGCAGGATATAGAATGCTCTAAGCAATTACGTTTTAAACAACTGATTTCCCATGCACTCTACAAATTGTCTCATGTTTATAGAGTTGCAATCTATCCTCTCTTAAAAATATCTGATCTCTCAATAGCATCAGGAGAACCATAAAACACAGATCCCTCGTTCGGAGGCTACCATGTCATCCTCTCAACATACTAATCTGCCCGGTTGTAATACACTGCCCTGTTTTGCCTTCTTTTTTTAATGTGTTTTGCAATGGTTTTGATAAGATAAACAAAGTGTGGGTAATAAAGTAACTTGCAATAATTCAACAACTCAGAAAACTGACAAAATTTAGAAATATATGAAGCTGAAAACTCCAGATTTTATTTATGATTTGAAAATAATTTTTTTCCCAAAAGTAAGAGCAACCCAGATCATTAAACAGCATTAAATATCTAATTCAAACATACCCAGAAAATGCAGCATTGAAATATTTTGAGCTGGTCATGAAATTTGCAAACTATCACTCCAAAAACTGATGCCAAACTCCAGCAATGATAAGGATATTATGACAATGTAGTTTCCCGCTCTAAGCACCCCCAACTGCTGAAGAAGACGCCAAAACGCCATTAAAAAGGGGGTTTGGTGAGTCCATAGGGTTGGTGCCCTTAAAGCATTGTAAGCAATGTGAATCGTGATGCTGGATTAAGACAGTAGATCCTACCAGCATTTCTCACTGTGGTTTTTCCCATCCTAGGGTTCCATGTAAATCTTGTGCATTGTTTTTTGTGTGGTTGCATCTCTTTTGGTTTCAGTTTTCAGAATATAAGGTTGAAAAGTTTCATTAAAAGTTTATATTGAATAAGGATTGAAAGTTTATATCTACTACTTAATCACTCCCCCACTCTCAGTAGTAGAATTGTGTTCTACAAACCCAAACAGTATTGTGCTTAGCACGGGAATATTCATACTCTGTTGTTTCAGTGGGTTCTAGAGACATTCACCATTGGAGAATATTTGTTGGTATATTCATTCGACCAGGTTAACACTTGCTTTGATATTTTTTACAGATGTCTATTGAATCTTTGAATGCTTTGGTGCAATACAAACAAATGATGGTAAGAGGCAAAGAAGATACAAGGATTAGCAATTCTATTAAGAATGGAAAGGTTGAAATGAGAACAGCATCTCATATGCTTAAGTCAGCAATGTGCAAATTTCAGAGATATATATCAAGTGTTAAAAAGACAGCGATTTCTCTTATAAAGAGCAAAAATGATACGAAAGAAATGCAAAGAGTTTGAATGCGATGCAAAACTAGATTTGATGTATCTATTTTAACGGTAAGATGTTAGGAGTTATGAAAAGTTGGTGAACAGTTGTAACTGCAAACTGTCTTCATACAGTTGTTAACTGTCTTGTCATTTGATAAGATATAGAGAAGTTTATTTAAAGAATGTAGAGGCTCGATGATTAGGTGTGTGGGGATTGCTGCTGTGAAGTGTGGTTAAGATATATTAAAGTTCCAAGTTTGATGTAGAAGTGTTGGGAGGAGATTTCATTATGTCAAGACTGAAGCAAACATCTTATTGAGTTGTGTGGCACAGAGGTTTTGGAGTATCGAACATCAGAAGACAAATCTCAGTAAGCATCGAATGTTCTGAAAGTTTTTGTTTTGTGATGGGTATATGATAACAGTAGTATATTATATCTTGTTGAGATTGTATAAGTGAGTCAGAAAAGAGATGTGAGTGTGTGTGTGTGTTTGCTGTCATAAACAACAAATGAATATCATGCGTAGTGTCAAGTAGAAATTCTGATGTATTGAACAACAAGAGAGTTTTACAGTCCGATTTTGTTTTGTGGGATTTTGTAATGTATAAATGCTTCTGCAAATTAGTGTTCTTATGAAGTGAAAGTTTTGTAAAAAGAAAGTTGTAATTTCAAAAAGATTGTGAGCATCACCTAGATCCAATGAGTGCTCAGTGTTCCATTCTTTCTCATGAGAGACGGGTTTGTGTGAACCACTACTCATGAAATAAGGGTCAATGAGTTTGACTCAAAAAACTATACAGTTGAATCCTGATAGCAATATCACAAAAATCTTTTTGATTTTTTGAAATATTTCAATGTGATCTATTTTAAATGTCAAAATACAGGACATATTGCAAAATACTGTCATATGAATTTTGCAGAACAGAGGAAGAATGAAAACAAGTTCTTGAGTGATAATTATGGAAGAGGAAAGAAGGCACGAAGTCGGAAAAGTCCATGATTGCTTAGACTGGTTCTCATGTGAATAGCCAGAACCTTTGGATAATAGACAGTGGTAGTTCAAATCACAAAACAAGTGATGAGAGTAAGTCTACTACCTTTATTAGCTGGAATGGTGGGGCAGTAAAATTTGGAGATAAATCATCAGTTCAAATTCGTGGTAAAGGTTCTTTGAGCATTAATGATACTTTAAGGAAACATGATGTTTGGTATGTTGAAGGATTGAAGTATAATTTGGTAAGTGTCAATCAAATGTGTGACAATGGGTATTTTGTTTTGTTTAATACTCTTGGATGTGAAAACAAAAAGGTTAAAACGCAAAGGTTGATTGCATAGAAGGCAATGTCTACAATCTTAGAGAGGTAAAAGGTAAACATCATTTGTTGGGGCAGGTTAATGAAAGTTGGCTTCAGCATAGATGGAAGCTCGGGGTTTTGCTTTCTGTCTAACTCATTTTGGGCAAGCATCTACTCAAGGGGAGTATTTCATTGTTTTATTTTATATCCCTGGATGGTGAAGTATTATCTTTGTCCTTTGGCATTGATGTCAAAGGGGGAAAAAGAGATATTTGTTGCAGTTGTAGACATATAGACTGAAATTTTGTCGTTTCAGAATGTTGTGGTACTTGGTCACTTTTGTACAACACTTGAACTCTTCACCCGTACAACACGTCACCTTTTTCCTTCACCCGTATGGCCCTCTCCACATCACACTCGTACGGCAGATTGCATGTACAACTCTCGGC
Organism: Chamaecyparis obtusa; assembly: GCA_027943335.1. Lineage (NCBI taxonomy): Eukaryota > Viridiplantae > Streptophyta > Pinopsida > Cupressales > Cupressaceae > Chamaecyparis > Chamaecyparis obtusa. Next base: position 1,067,773 of record BSBK01004810.1, read on the forward strand.
CTTCTGCAATGATGAAATATCAAGGTGTGTACTACTGTGGATGATCAATTATCATTGTTCCCTCCATTTAATGTATAATGCAAATTTCTTGCAGATATATAAGAACTCTTGATGCCAATTTCCAATGATATCCATCACTGATGTAATGACGTTGAACCACAGGTTGAAACCGATGACCTCCAACTCGGTTATTGCCGATGTCAACTTATAAGACAAGATCTGTGGCTCCTTCCTATCGACAACAAATATTGTTGTTATATATTGTCTTTTGATATCACATATGCCCACCAATATATAAATCGAAACTCAGTACCTTCAATGATAGGTGAATCAATATGTTATATATGTATCCGTCCTCCGAGTATGGTTGCCGCAATGATGAATATTCCCGTTTCATCTGAATCAAGGAGTCTTCTTAATTTGCAGACCCAATTGGCTGATGTGGTAATGTTTAGACAAGGATGTGGTGGAGTTAATGCTAATTTATATGAATTTGTCGATTTGCAATCTCCACACTTTATAAGATGCCACGTAGAATTTCAGTCAATTGTCAAAATCTGTATTAATCTTCACCAAACAGAACATAGACTTCACTGGATATCAATATTTTCAGAATGAAACTAAATTCCTCAAATTAATATTTGCTCCAGAAATTACAATTTTGTCTCTAAATGGAGACTTCACAAAATTGTGCAAATGAGCAGACTAGGGTGGATGCTAACCACCGAAACTGCGAATGCCAGACTAGGGAGGATCTAGCATCTCCAACGCAGCAGACAAGAGAGAGCCAATTCCCACTGGAATTGTAAACACAACGAGGGATAAATGATTGATTGATGATTGAACTCATTACTTAGCTACCCCTTATAAAGGGCTCCGAAGTGTCTAGACAATTACAATAGATCAAAGGCAGACATTATTTATTATTTTATTATATTAGCCCCTTTTATTTAATAATTAAATTAATTAATTAAAGAAGTCCTTATTTAATTTAAGGACCACTTAACTAATTAACTTAATTAAATTACATCCAAACTGGGGAAATTACAGAGCAAATGATAGTTATCTAATTATGGATGATAAAACAATCAATTGGTTTCAAAAGCAGTTTCAAAGCATTTTTAGTGCTTGAAGCTTTCACTGCGATGTTCAGGAAATAAGGGGTAAAGAAAATAACATTTATTAATCACTAACTTACAAACAATAGCAAGCCTTTCATGACATAGATGGAAGCTCTTTAGAGATTTTGCCGGTTGTCAACAAAATAAAAAATAAGACATTTTAATCATTATAGCTGTTAGATTTTAAAGCTAAGTCATTCAGGGATAATTACAAAACTGTATAACAAAGGGGACAAAAGAAAATGCTGCAATTATTGAATTACTCTGAAAAAGCAGTCGTGCACCTTATAGTTATATATTAAAGCACTGATAACATTCAAATAACAGTGCTTGATTCATAAAAGAGATTTTTAATGAAGAATATATTAAATTATATCTAGGTACTTACTCTGGAAACATTAGGCCAGCATCAACCAGTATATACCGATCATAGTGACCTATAAGCATACAGTTCATTCCTATTTCCCCAAGGCCTCCTAATGGCAGAACACGTAATGGTGGTCCTTCAAACCCTTCATGGAACATCTCTAATTTCCTCTGTACCCCATCCTCCAAGCTTTTTTTAGGCCCTTCAAAAGAATTTGGACCTTTCACAGACTTACTTATACCAGAAGTACCTATCCAAATAAAATCATAGTCAGAGTAGAATATCCATTTAAATGATAGACCTTTACAGTACAATTATTCAAATTATACAGATTGCTTAAATGCCTAGATGGATTCAGAAAACAGGTAACTAACTCTCAAGAAGACTAACAATAAAATTATGCAATTTCCAATCTTGAGTTGAACCCGAAAACATAATGCTATGGATGGAATTCATCAATTGTTGTCCCAAATTGGCAGATACAGTACCAATAGGATCCTCTCACAGGGAGAAAGTCAAAGCCTTAAGCAGAGCTTAGGTGGGTACATAGAAAACTTGGGAATTTATACCAATTAATCGCCACTGGCCCCTACAATTTTATCTTATGAAAAAATGTAATTTTTTTATTTAATCAGTCAACCAGATTTTTAATTGGTTTTGGCTATTTTATTAAAGAATATAGCAAATTTTCCAATGAAAAAAATTTTGGGGGTTAAAAACTAGGATTTCTAGGTTTTTCTTAAAATTTTTCTGATTTTTTCACAACCCTAACCTAATTTTCCTGATTAATTGAAAAAGTCTTAATCTTTTGGTTTGTCAATTTATTTCCAAAAAAGATTTTGGCTACTATGGGTGGTAAAATGGATCTTGGAAAAACAATGCATGATAGAGACCCGTGTACAAAGCAATCCCTCCCAAAAGAAAGAGATAGATAGCTAACCCCTAAAAGTAAAAGAGAAAAAGAGAGGAAGGAATTCCATTGGAGACAGGAGAAACTAGCCCTCCCCAGGATGCAAGAGCAGAGGTGGGAATTCCATTCTCTCGCCAAAAGTTTGCGGATGACACTATGCTCTTCGAAGCTGCTAAAAGGAAGGAAGCTTTTCAACTGAATTCCATTCTGAGCTGTTACTCCAGGGCCTCAGACCAGGAAGTTAGTAAAGACAAATCAGAAATCTTCTTTTTCCACACTCCAGTTTGGAAGGAACAAGAAATCATCAGGATTCTTGAATTCAAAACAGGGCAGCTGCCTTGCAATTATTTGGGGCTCCCCTTGGCTAAAAGCCTACATTCGGGCAAACTTTGGGATCATCTTAGCGCGAAGATGAGCTCCAAACTGGCTTCTTGGAAGGGCGGGTGGTTCTCTTAGGCAGGTAGAATTACTATGTTAAAAGCTGTCATCCTGGGCTATCCCCATCTATCTATTATCTTGTCTTTCTTTACTTGCTAGGATCTGCCATTGCTTTAAGTCAGAAAATGAGAAAATTATTTTGGCAGGAGAATGTGACAAGGATAAGATTGCATTAATCTCTTGGGATAAAATTTGTAAGTTGAAGGAGGGTGGTGTGGGGTTAGAAATCAGTTGCTACAAAAATAGGCTCTTGGAGCCAAGCTTGTTTGGTGCATGTTCAAAGAGTCCCATAGGAAGTGAGCTAAAATCCTACAAAGTAAATATCTCAATGCGGATAATCCTTCCAACATTCTTACTACCTCCAACCCTCCTAGGGGTTTCAAGGATATGAAATTTTCTATAAAACTGCAAACCGGTACCGGTAGTGACTGACTTCCTTTCTTGGGACATTCATGATGGTGGTAAGGCCATGTTTTGGGAAGATACTAAAAAACAGAGAAATGCTGAGAGGGGGAGGGGGTGAATCAGCATTTCAAACTTTAAACCAAAACAATTGAAGCAAAGACACACACACATGCAGAAAGGAAGAGACACACAAAATTTTATCACGTGGAAAACCCAACAGGGTTAAAAAACCACGGCTTCTCTAATCACTTGGGCAACAACCCTTTTACACGGAGAGCTTCAACTCTACACACATCAAATCTAAATTGGCTTCAACCAATTTACAATAAGGCTACAACCCTACTGAAGCTAAGGATTCCTGGATTACAACAAAGAGAAATATTTATGTCCTTACTGAAGCATAAAGACTCTCAAAAACAGTTGTGCCTTCTTTACACAGAATCAGTCTAAGCCTTCTAATCTCATCTCCCACTGTTAACAGTACCTCTAGATTTTCACTCCACCTTCATGCCTCTGACTTCTCTTCTTCACATTCTTTTCATTCCAACTTAAAACACAACATCTCCCTCCTTCAATTGAGACCTTTTGCTTCCCCGATTCTTCTCACAACTATAAAAGACGACTACAGTAGCTACGTTTTTATCTGTGTCCTGCAACTACTCCTGAATGTGCAGTTTTAATAACTTCCTTCAAAAGGATTGGTCCCTCGTAATGATCACTAGAAGATAGTTTCACATTGCCACAGAAATTTCCAGTTATGCCCGACTGTCGTAGCTTAGCATTTTGATCACACAATCCATGTATATGTCTCTGTTTTTGCGCTAGGGACTGGATGGCATAATATCTTTGTTACTAGTCCATTTTGCATTTCGAGCACAGCCTGTTCTTGTCTCGCCTACCGCATTGAGGAAACTCGGTGCTTCTCACTCCCTATTCACGCAAGACATCCCCATACAAAATCTCTGCACACACTACTAGTAGTTTTTCTTTGTCAATGTATTTATTTTCACTAGTGTTTTCTTTGGACTATTGCATTCCAGCCTAACCTCACGTCCAGCACCGTTATCAAATTTTTCAAGCAACACGAGAGTTGGTTTTTTTTTGGGCGCACACGCACCACTCACCACGAAAAGTATGGAGTTCAAGATTTTTCAACCGCACAGGAGTAGTCGTCTCTCACAGCAACTCTTGTCTTCACACCGATGATACTTTACCCTGACAATCGCATACATCCCCCAAAATACAAAATGACAGCTCCCGCACTTTTCTGTTCATGTTCACAATCATATGCTCCAGAGCTGTTTTTTTAATCAACAACATTTCTTGTCACCGGTATGTGAATATCTTGCTAATTTGATGCCCGATTGTTCACCCATTATGAATCACCAAAGCCATTTTTCAAACTGTAAAAAAAACTTGTTCTACACGTGTTCGGTTGTTCCACCTCTTTTTCACACGGCAACACCAATGAAACAGATTCACAGCATACTAGACTTCCAAAGAAATCGCAGATGATACACACTGCTCCAACAAAAAAACATATATATATTCCTTCTCTCATAGGCACGACTCAGTGACACATATCACTGCCGCACAAACTACCAGACAAAGGAGACGTTCACAAAATGTTTGACTGTGTTTTACCACCTGGCAGCATCCACATTATTGGCAATTCAATCGAATCCACAACCTGCCCACAGAGCCGTTACACATCCAAAAACCAAGAATAATCTGTTCTTCACAGCACTTACGTTATTTTCATAATACAATAGCCTGGATTCGAACAGGAAGACTTTAGACACCTTTACAAAAAAAAATGCCACACAGACACTCGGCACATTTTGAAGTGAGCAGGTCTCAGTTCCGAGAGTGGAATCCTCCAGTGATCAGTTTCTAGAGTCTTTGCAACCACGTGTACTACAGATAGTAAGTTAAAACACAGGAAAAAGAAGTCCAGCTGAAAGTCCACTTGTCATCGACACATACTCATACACAAACAACAGCGACACACATGATAGATCATCCTCCTAAAGTATCAATGACAAAAAAGTAACAATCTCCCCCTTATTGTCATTGATGGCAAACCATTTGAAACACAACTGAAACAATTTCCAAAAACAAGGCAACTCCCCCTGAGCAGGTGAACCAATATGAAAGCACTGCAAATCTAAAACAACACCCCATAAAAACTGAACCGACTGAAGCAATTCTACCAAATTTGAACGGATCTCCCCCTTAAGCTCTACTCCCCCTTTGTCATCAATGACCAGGAAACTGAAACACAACAATAATTTGAAAGAAATAGCAATGAAGTGCTGGAGACGAACCTTTCATTGAGGTGAAATAACACCAAGCTTGCTTCGAAGGTACTCGAAGCGATCTCGGGGTAGAGGTTTAGTAAACACATCTGCAATTTGCTCTTGAGAACAAATATAGTTCAGCTTAACAATATTATTTGCAACTTGTTCCTTCAGATAGTGATACTTGATTGGAATGTGCTTGGTTCAAGAATGCATCATTTCATTCTTCGAAATATCAATGGCGCTTGTGTTGTCACAGAAAATACAAATAGGATCAGTAAACTCAAGCTTATAGTCATGTAAAGTATTCTTCATCCAAATTACCTAAGTACAACATGAAACTGTTGCAACGTATTCAGCTTCAGCAGTGGATAGAGAAGTGCAAGATTGTTTCTTGCTTAGCCACGAAACCAAACAGCCACCTAAGAAGAAAGCACACCCACTCGTACTTTTCTTATCATCCACGGAGCCACCCCAATCTGCATCTGTATACATTGTGAGAGAAATCAGAACTCTTTGGAAACCAAAGACCAAAATCAACTGTACCTTTCAGATATTTAAAAATTCTCTTAACAGCTGAAACATGTGTTAGTTTTGGAGAAGCCTGAAATCTAGCTACATATCCCACACCTTGCATAATATCTGGTCTAGTGGTTGTCACAAACAGCAGACTCTCTACCATAGATCTATAAAAGGATTGATCAACTGAGGGAGACACATCCTCCTTACTTAGTTTGCATCCGGTTTCCATAGGAGTGCTAACCGGATTGCAATCTTCCATCTTAAATCTTTTAAGCAACTCTCTAACATACTTGGCTTGGGAAATAAAAATACCTTTAGAAGATTGATTAATTTGCAACCCAAGAAAATACGTTAACTCACCCATCATAGACATCTCGAACTCATTTTTCATACACGCAGCAAATGTCTTGGACATCTTGACACTGTCACTCCCAAAAATCAGATCATCAACATAAACAACAACAATAAAAATGTTGTTACCTTCCTCTTTAACGTACAAGTTGTTGTTTACATATCCCTTTTTGAAGCCCTGCTGCTACAAATAGTTATCCAACCTGTCATATCAAGCTCTAGGAGCTTGTTTGAGTCCATATAATGCTTTTTTAGCTTGCATACATAGTCTACATTTTCAGAAATTAGACCTTCTGATTGTTCAACATAAATTTCTTCAACTAAGTCTCCATTTAAGAAGGCTGATTTAACATCCATTTGAAAAACTTTAAAGCCTTTGAAAGAAGCAAAAGCAAGAAAAATTCTGATTGCTTCTAATCTTGCAATCGGTGCAAAGGTCTCACTAAAATCCACACCTTCAATTTGAGAATAACCTTTGCAAACTAAACGTGTCTTGTTTTGAATTATCTTACCATCTTCATTTACCTTGTTCCGGAATACCCATTTTGTACCTATCACGTTCTTGTTGATAGGTCTTGGTACAAGCTCCCAAGTATTGCTCTTTTTTATTTGATCCAAATCCTCTTTCATTGCAGCCACCCAATGTTTATCTACAGCTGCCTCTTCAAAACACTTAGGCTCAATCATGGAAATAAGTGAGAAATCATCATCCTCAAAATAGTTAACATTTTTTCTAGCATTTCTAGTTTGCCTTTCACCTATAACCTGATCAATAGGATGATTCTTTTGCACAAACTTAGGAGTTTTGAAATTAGTAGCATCATGTTCATTTTGAGAATCACTCCCGGAACTATCATGTAAATTTTCAGCATCATTAGAAGTGGTAACAGATTCTTCATGAGGAGATTGTACTTTACATTTATCATTCTCACAACTCTTGCTTGTTGTTACAACTTGTATTTGTAGAGGAGAAGAGGGTACAGCAGTACTGGTTTGAGTTTTTGAAGATACCACAGTGCTGGTTTGAGTTATGCCTTCTTCAGGGTTGTCATCATTCTCACCAAATTGATTAGTAACTTCATGAATCTTAACATTTGTACTCTCAATTAATTTATGCAGCCTTTTATTGTAGCATTTGAATGTCTTACTCTTAGAAGAATAGCCAAAAAAAATACCTTCATCAACTCTAGACTCAAACTTGCCCAAGTTATCTTCATCTCTCCTAATGTAGCATGGACTCCCAAAAATTTTAAAGTACTTAACAGTAGCTGGTTTACCTTTCCAAAGTTCATAAGGAGTCTTCTTGAGCTTGGGTCTCAACAGCGTTCTATTCTGAATATAAACAGTTGTGTGGACAGCCTTGTTTACCCGCTGGGGTAAACTTAGTATTGCACAGACATAGTACGGGAAATATAATAAAAACAGAATATATCATAGAATAATAAATACTTTCATTAATCATTCCATACTGGCAAGTACATTCACATTATATTGATCATACAATCATATCCCCGTGTCCAACCTCCGAGAGAGTAAATAAAGTACCCGAAGGGCCATGACCGAAACGTCGTGACATAACTGTCTAACCTCTCGATCACTAATGACCAAGAGTAACAATACTTTACTAACATAATAACCCGTACATACAATTATCCCGACAACATCATCCCCCCCAAAAAACAAGTCGTCTCCGACGACTTACAACAATAGGGAGATGAAATACATTATATAGAATAAGAAAATCACTGAAGAGAAGGGGCGGAGGGCATCCCTGAAAAAGCTTAAGTGCCGCCCTCCTCATCAACGTTGCGTCGTTGTTCTCTTTCCGTCCTATCACATTACTCTCGTGCCAGTACCAAACTTGTCTCCAAAACATACTTTTCAGCTGTAGCCTCCGCTAACACAATACTGTCTCCCTAGCCAATCCGACTTCGATAGCCACCTAGGTTGCCTTCTCTGCTTCGAACTCCTGGGTACGCTGAGCCAAGTGTCGCTCTACTGCCTCCAATTAGGTGGTCAGCTCCTCCCGAGCTCTCTGTGCATCCACCAAGACAGTCTCCCGTCTAGCCAACACCTACTCCAAGTGCCTCAAAGCGTAGTACCCCTCTCCAAAGGCTTTCTCCAGTGCTCTCTCCACTTTTCGTATACAGACGCCCTCTGCCTGCAGCAGCTCTGGGTCTCTTCAACTGGTCACACTCTCTGAGGACTGATAACTGAACCGACTGGGGGTCTATGAAACACACCATTTTCGTGATTTTCTTCTGATCCCATGCTTTTTTCTGCAAAGCACTTATGTTTTCCTCACTACCTGCTTATGCCCTTCCCTTTGGTACCATACATTATTTATTTTGAGCTGTCTTGATTTGTCGTCGTTTTTTTTATTTTATTTTAAAACCTCTCCTTGCTCTACTGCCAGTCCTTCCTTGTTATTTTTTTTCAATGCTCAGGCCGAAATGCAGTCGTACATCCCTTGGGCGGTACTCTTTGTATGAATCACAAATTCGTACGATTGATAGCACTTCCCTTGCCTACGTGCGACCATACAGTGACTTCTCAGTAATCTCTTTGGACCGTACGGTCAATGTTAAGAATTCCTCTTCGTACAGTGTCAATGATACCGATTCGCCTATCGTACGGCTCCGTACGGTCTCCTGTCTATACAAAACAATCCACTAATCGCTCGATGCATATACTCGTACGGCATGTATTATGTCACTTCCTCCTATAGCGGTACGGCACCTCGAAGATAATTTGTATGTTCCGTACGGTATTGTCCATTGCTGACGTGCGGTATGGATGCTGTACGGTGCTCTTCCTTATGCCTTTTCCTTGTCGTACGGCATCTAGCTTTGTATTGTTCTTTACCGTACGGTATGCACTATTTTATAGTCTTTGTGGTCATACGGTATTTTGCCACTCACGTGCTGATGGCTGTACGGTGTTTAGTATGTTCACTTCCATTTTCCGTATGGACTTTTAAACTAAACCGTCCTTTGTTATCGTACGGCAACTAGCACTTGCCCCATGCCGTACGGTGCCGTACAGTTTTGGTTTTTATGGTGTCGTACATACATTGCTCTTTTTTTTAACTTTTTCAAATTTTTTTTTCATTTTTGTTTTTCAATTATTATTTTTTTTCATTTTTTTTTCCACCGTACGGTCATGCATAGCCGTACGGGTATTTTTCAATTTCCTGTCCGGAGGCTTCTTTGGTCGCCCGTACGGACGGCTCTCGAGTCGCATCCCTGACCACTCGAGTCATTTTCCATCCTCTCGGTTGCTCTGTCCCTCCTCTCGGGTCCATCTTCTCCGGGTAAAGTTTCAATTTGGTCCCATTGCTACCGTCATGTATCCGTTCATCGAGAGTCCACCGAGTGTGCAATGGTTCCCTCTCCTTGTCGCCGAGTCCGTTTTCAATGGCGATCCAAAAGCTTGGGACCATAAATGTTACAGGGACCACAGCCTCTTGCCCGTACATAAGAAGAAAAAGGAGAATCAAGATTTTGAAGACTGCGGTCCTCCACACAGGATTCCAGTTGTCTCCCATAACGATGGGTTTCAGATTTCTCTCATCCCCAAGATTTATTTTTTCCAACTTTGCTTCTTTGTGCCAGATGGGTTCCTCCTTCCGAAACTCCTGGGCAGGGCTTTCTTTCCTTTCGACTTCCCCTTCTCGGTATGCTGTATATTCCGGAGGGAAATCACTCTCGGCTTCCTCAATCTTCAATATGTTGCAGGACGGCAGAAATAATTCATAATCACCCATTTGCCAGTGGAATAGACCGTCCATCGAATCTGTATCATCCTCCACTTTCAGTATCCCTTCGGCATTAGGTTCCATGTTTCCTTCCTCTCCGCCCATCCCGTCGTCTAACTCTGAATCGGATGCCATTTCCTCCCCAACCATCTGCGTGTTGAGGTCCACTACAAACTTCCTTCCCCCCTTTTCAAATGCGAGGGTGTTTTTCTTCCAATTATGATCGGCTCAGGCCGTCACCAACCACCCTCTACCCAGGATGGCATCATACCCCTTCTGCTTAAGAGGGATTACAACAAAATCTAAGGTGAAAGGCTGGGTTCCAATAGTCACCTGCTGCGACATCAGTGTACCGAGAGGCTTAATACCGTGTTGGTCGGCCCCCAATAAATTGAAAGTCGATGGCCACAGCGTCGGTTTCCCCAAGCTTTTCCAAGTTTCTTCCGGGAGGACATTGACGCCCGACCCACCGTCGACAATTGTGTTCGTGAGGATGGTACCCAAAATACCCATCTCCACCACTGCGGAATTCCGCCCATTATTTATCGATAGCGTCATGGGGTCGGCTGTAGAGCCACTCGTGATCACCGTTCGTTCAACCGTGCTTGCTGGAATGTTTTGCCCAAGGAATAGAGCCGTTTTGAGATGCGGCATCGTTTCCAATAGGTCCTTGACCTTTACTGGTACCTCCAATTGCATTATCTGCCTTAAAATATTTTGTTCGGCCATTGCTCAAGTAGAAATGCCGACATCTGTGGAGTCCCTTCGGTCCTCCATACCCTTTGCGATCTCAGCCTTCGCCTCGAGCATCCTTTGTTTCTCTGTCGGAGGGTGAGGATATGTGGCCTTCTTCATTTGCCCGCGTGTGATTGCGAGGACCTTCTCCGTGCCCCCTCATTCCATGTCTGGGATGTTGCAGCCGGGCTTCGGACAATTAGCATCCTCATGGTTCCCCGGTCCGCACCACCGACACAGTTTTAGTGGAGCGTTAGCCTCATTCTGACAGTCACGGGCATAATGTCCCCATTGGTTACAACTTCTGCACTGTATCATGGGCCTCCCCTTCGCGTCATACTGGACCCGCAGCTTGTTTTCATCATTGCCTCGGCCTCCCCGTCGGTTGTTTCCATACCCGCCGGATGATGGAGCATTTTGTTGTCCACCAGTACCAGACGTGGAAGGTTGCTCCTGTGCATAGAGCACTTGTTGATTTCTCGCCCTCAGGTTGTAAGGACATTCTTTAGTGGAATGTCCTGCGATTTGGCAGATATCGCAAAAAGCCTTCTTCGGACAAGAACCTTTTGTGTGGCCTGCTTCCTTGCAGTCCGTGCACCACACCGTATCTTCTCCTGTCTTACTGGTACTTCCCTTAGCGGCCTTGAGTTCTTTCATCATTCTTTCAAGGTCTTTTTGCAATGCGAGCACTTTCTTGCTTGACCCATCCTCACTGCTTTCAGTCTCCGAGTCATCGTCAGAAGATGACCTCATCTTCTTGGAGGTCTTACACTCACTCTCTAAATCCATTGCTCGGTTGTATGCATTACTGTACGAAGTAGGTGGAACTATCTTCATTTTCTTTCGTAGGGAGGTTTTGAGTCCCTCTATGAACCACCTCTTCTTCAGTTCGTCCGCTAGAGCCGACTCCATCTTCCCGATGAGTTCTTTGAGTCGCCGTCCGTACGCACGGACGGACTCATTCTTCGCTTGCTTAGTGTTGTAGATTTCCGCTAATATCTCATTATCATCTCGTAACAATTGAAACTCTATCTGGAAGGCCTTTTTGACCTGGTCCCATGTCGTCAGGCTCGTCTTGTCAACATCCGAGTACCAATCAATGGCACCTTCCCTCAGTGTTGCAGGGAACTGGCGGATCCATTCATTCTTGTTAGTTACCCCGTGCGCAGTCCATATAGTTTCGCACGTTCGGTAGTGCCGAACTGGATCTTCCTTCGATTGTCCCATGAACTTTGGTAACTTCTGCTTGTTCACCGCCATGGTTGGCCGCGGTGGAGGCAACGCGCTGATGCCACTCGTACCCGCACCTCCTTGAGTACTATGTGTATTGTTCACCGATGGCACTTGCCCTTGCGGTAGTTGTGTGACTGGTGGGACCGTACTGTGCGGGGTTCTCGGTTCCAACGGAGGGTCTGCTGGTGCGCTCGTGCCACCCTCTGCAGTATCACCCTCTCCGCCAGTTTGGTTCTCTGCACCTGGTGTACGGAGACCCACCTCAAACCGTACTCTCTCCTCTTGGAGAAAGACTCTTCTCGCCCGTGTCTCCTCAAGTAACTCTTCCCGACTCTACACTCTCCGTTCCGAAGAAGTGAACTCTTCGGCTTCTGCACCCTCCGTACCACTTCCGAGGTTCCCTTCGGGCAACCCTCTGGCAAGCTGGTCTTTGGCAAGTTGCCTTAGCCTATAGCGACACTCACACTGCTGTGCGGCCTCTTCGTCATCATTTCTCACTTTTCTATTTCTATCTTTATTTAAAACATTGGGCATAAATCCTTTCCTCACTTCTCTTCCCGAGTACGTCTAGGCAGCGGCGCCAGATGTTTACCCGCTGGGGTAAACTTAGTATTGCACAGACATAGTACGGGAAATATAATAAACACAGAATATATCATAGAATAATAAATACTTTCATTAATCATTCCATACTGGCAAGTACATTCACATTATATTGATCATACAATCATATCCCCGTGTCCAACCTCCGAGAGAGTAAATAAAGTACCCGAAGGGCCATGACCGAAACGTCGTGACATAACTATCTAACCTCTCGGTCACTAACGACCGAGAGTAACAATACTTTACTAACATAATAACCCGTACATACAATTATCCTGACAACAAGCCTCTCTCCAAAATATATCTTTTACCTTACTTTCATTCATCATGCAACGAGTCATTTCCTGAACGGTTCTATTTTTCCTTTCCACAACACCATTTTGTTGTGGTGTTCTTGGGGCTGAAACTTGTTTCTTAATACCATGTTGCTCACAAAACTTGACAAACTCATTAGAAGTGAATTCTCCCCCATTATCAGAATGCAAGCATTTGATTTTCATGTCCATTTCATTTTCAACCAGACTTTTAAAAATTTTAAACTTCTCTAAAGCTTCTGATTTTTCTTTTAGGAATGTAACCCATGTCATGCAAGTAAAGTCATCAATAAAGAGCATAAAGTATTTCTCACCTTGAAGACTTGTTGCCCTTGTTGGTCCACAAAGATCCGTATGGATAAGCTCTAGTGGCCTACTGCTGAATTCATCTTTTGGTTTGAAGAAAGTTCTAGTTTGTTTGCCTTCTTGACAGTTTTTGCAAACAACATCTGCTGGTTTTTCTAGCAAAGGCATATCTCTAACAGCCTCCTTTTTGCTGATCTTAATAAGATTATCAAAGTTAACATGCCCAAAACGCTTGTGCCAAAGCCAAGCGTCCTCTACCTTGCTCAAACAGCATGTCTCATCATTAGACTCATCAAGAATATAAAGATTATTTGTTGCTTTAGTAGCTTTCGCTATGACATCAATTCCTTTTTTAATAGAGCAAGCATTAGAGTTAAAACTAAGATCATAACCTTGATCACATAGCTGACTTACACTTAACAAATTATGTTTCAACCCTTCTACATAAAGAACATTCTCAACAATAGTTGCATCATTATTAATTAGGACTGTACCTATACCAGCAACCTTTGCAGAAGAGCTACCACCAAATCTAACACTACCACCTTTCATTTTCTTGAGAGAATGGAACTTACTCAAGTCACCTGTCATGTGTCAAGAGCAGCCACTATCAACATACCATATATCTTTCTCACTACTAGCTAAAAAGGTTGTTTGAACAACTAGAGCTTTAAGAGGAGTTTCTTGAAACTTTTCTTCTCCAAACCTGTCATTTTAGTTCTTCTTTGAGATTCAACATTATAAAACGAATCTGCATTATAGCTGTTACAAAATCTAGATATATAGCCAAACTTATTGCAGCTGTAACAAATCAGATTGTACTTTCTAAAAGCATTTTTGTCATGCTGATAATAATTCTTGTATGGAACAGCTCTACAATCAACAGCCCTATGTCCAAAGTAATTACAAGCAAAATAGTAGCCATAACAATAAAAAAAAAAAGTTTATTTACCTTGTTAAGAGTAGGCTAACTACTTTCCGGTGGTGAAGTTCTTGATTCAAATTGCATGCCAACTTCACGTTTATCTTTGGTGGGTCTTTGAGAGCCAAGAACATCATCTAATGTGATTTTCCCACTGTTGAAAGATAGTTCTTCACTACAAAGCATAGAAGTTTTACCAATGTTCCTCATAGCAACAATTTCAGCTTCCAACTTGGCAATGTTTTCCTCCTTTAACTGAATTTGATTTTTCAAATTCTCACGAATCTTTTTGGCCTCGTCATTCAGAATTTTAATATCAACAAGCTGAGTTTCAACCTCTCTAAGAGATGTAGCAATCTTCAGTTTTTCAGCACTCTCAACTTGTAGAAGATTCACAAGACTTAGATTTTTCTTTTTCAGTTTCTTAATCTCGGATAGAGCTAAAATCAATTCAAGCTCAAGGTCTACTTCATCATCTTCACCATCTCCAATATCTTCAGAACTAGCATCATCAACAACCACATCATCAATAGCCATGAACATGACTTCACTTATCCTTGAATCGCTTTCGCTGCTTGAAGAATCATCACTGTCATTTTTTGAAAACAGCACCTTCTTACCCATTTCAGACTTCCAATTTTTCTTGGTAAACCTCCTAGATTTCCGGTGTTTGAATTCATTTTCATCATTGTTGTCCTCTTCTTTATCAAATGGACACTTCGAGGCAAAGTGACCAAGCTTTCCGCAGTTGAAACATTTCAGACCAGACTTGCCTCTGTTTTTGTTAAAGCCCCTTTTTAGCCTTCTAATGAGGTAAGCTATTCCTCATTTGAGTCCTCATCCAAGCCTTCACTTAGATTGGTCTCTTTGTCCTTGCTTCTTTTAGAAGCCTTGAATGCAGATTCAGTTTTAGAAGACCCTTCAACCGTAGTCCTCATTTCATATGCAGCCAAGATGCCATGTAGCTTATCAACAGTTAGAGTGTCTAAATCAGACATTTCTTCAACAGCAAAGACTTTAGCATCAAGTCTCATGGGAAGAGAACGAAAAATCTTCTGAACCACAATTTTCTCTTCAACATTCTCACCTAGACCCCTTAAAGAGTTGACAACTTCATCAACACACAGAAAATATGCAGCAATGTTTTCACTGTCCTTCATTCGAAGACCTTCAAAGACAGTCCTATGAGTTTGAACCTTAGCTTTCCTGACTTTGTCATCACCTTGATATGCATTGTGCAATTTATCCCAAATTTCTTTTGCTGTAGCTCAGTGCATGACTTTAACAAACTCAGCTTCAGTTAGACCACACAAGATTGCATTCATGGCTTTGGCATTGTTCTCAAATTCTTTTTTATCATCAGCATCTACAGGAGGAGTAGCAGGGATAGTATAACCATTTATGAGACTAAGGTACACATCACAGCCAAGAGACATGATGTACGTTTTCATGCGAACACTCCAGAAAGCGAAGTTTCCATTAAAGAGAGGGGCACGGTTTGTAGCTAGACCTTCTAAGGCACTCATGATGGGCACAAGGATCGAACTCTCAAGCTTTTAAGCACGGGAAGAGAGTGACTGGCTCTGATACCAATTGAAAAACAGAGAAACGCTGAGAGGGAGAGGGGGTGAATCGGCATTTCAAACTTTAAACCAAAACAATTGAAGCAAAGACACACACACACGCAGAAAGGAAGAGACACACAAAATTTATCACGTTTCAAGCCATGCGATCATGCGACGACCGTTTGATTTAAAGGCTTAGACTTTGTGGGTCCTGTCTGCTACGCGGAGCTAACATGCATGATCCTTATTGGTTGCGGTATGCTAATTGGGCCAAAGACTTTTCAAAGGGAGGAGTAGCAGGGATAGTATAACCATTTATGAGACTAAGGTACACATCACAGCCAAGAGACATGATGTACGTTTTCATGCGAACACTCCAGAAAGCGAAGTTTCCATTAAAGAGAGGGGCACGGTTTGTAGCTAGACCTTCTAAGGCACTCATGATGGGCACAAGGATCGAACTCTCAAGCTTTTAAGCACGGGAAGAGAGTGACTGGCTCTGATACCAATTGAAAAACAGAAAAACGCTGAGAGGGAGAGGGGGTGAATCGGCATTTCAAACTTTAAACCAAAACAATTGAAGCAAAGACACACACACACGTAGAAAGGAAGAGACACACAAAATTTATCACGTGGAAAACCCAACAAGGTTAAAAAACCACGGCTTCTCTAATCACTTGGGCAACAACCCTTTTACACGGAGAGCTTCAACTCTACATACATCAAATCTGAACTAGCTTCAACCAGTTTACAATAAGGCTACCACCTTACTGAAGCTAAGGATTCCTAGATTACAACAAAAAGAAATATTTATGTCTTTATTGAAGCATAAAGACTCTCAAAAACAGTTGTGCCTTCTTTACACAGAATCAGTCTAAGCCTTCGAATCTCATCTCCCACTGTTAACAGTACCTCTAGATTTTCGCTCCACCTTCATGCCTCTAACTTCTCTTCTTCACATTCTTTTCATTCCAACTTAAAACACAATATCTCTCCTTCAACTGAGACTTTTGCTTCCCCGATTCTTCTCACAACTATAAAAGACGACTACAGTAGCTACATTTTTATCTGTGTCCTGCAACTACTCCTGAATGTGCAGTTTTAATAACTTCCTTCAAAAGGATTGGTCCCTCGTAATGATCACTAGAAGATAGTTTCACATTGCCACAGAAATTTTCGGTTATGCCCGACTGTCGTAGCTTAGCATTTTGATCGCACAGTCCATCTATATGTCTCTGTTTTTGCGCTAGGGACTGGATGGCATAATATCTTTGTTACTCGTCCATTTTGCATTTCGAGCATAGCCTGCTCTTGTCTCGCCTACCGCATTGAGGAAACTCGGTGCTTCTCACTCCCTATTCACGCAAGACATCCCCGTATAAAATCTCTGCACACACTACTAGGAGTTTTTCTTTGTCAACATATTTATTTTCACCAGCGTTTTCTTTGGACTGTTGCGTTCCAGCCTAACCTCACGTCCAGCACTGTTATCAAATTTTTCAAGCAACACGGGAGTTGTTTTTTTGGGGGGGGGGCACACACGCACCACTCACCACGAAAAGTATGGAGTTCAAGATTTTTCAACCGCACAAAACCAGTCGTCTCTCACAGCAACTCTTGTCTTCACACCGATGTTACTTTACCCTGACAGTCGCATAGATCCCCCAAAATACAAAATGACAGCTCCCACACTTTTCTGTTCACGTTCACAATCATATGCTCCAGAGCTGTTTTTTCAATCAACAACATTTCTTGTCACCAATATGTGAATATCCTGCTAATTTGATGCCCGACTGTTCACCCATTATGAATCACCAAAGCCATTTTTCAAACTGTAAAAAAAACTTGTTCTACACGTGTTCGGTTGTTCCACCTCTTTTTCACACGACAACACCAGTGAAACAGATTCATGGCATACTAGACTTCCAAAGAAATCGCAGATGATACGCACTGCTCCAACAAAAAAACGTATATATATTCCTTCTCTCATAGGCACGACTCAGTGACACATATCACTGCCGCACAGACTGCCAGACAAAGGAGACGTTCACAGAATGTTTGACTGTGTTTTACCACCCGGCAGCATCCACGTTATTGGCAATTCAATCGAATCCACAACTTGCCTGCAGAGCAGTTACACATCCAAAAACCAAGAATAATCTGTTCTTCACAGCACTTAACGTTATTTTCATAATACAATAGCCTGGATTCGAACAGGAAGACTGCAAACACCTTTACAAAAAAAAATGCCACACAAACACTTGGCACGTTTTGAAGCGAGCAGGTCTCAGTTCCGAGAGTGGAGTCCTCCAGTTATCAGTTTCTAGAGTCTTTGCAGCCACGTGTACTGCAGACAGTAAGATAAAACACAAGAAAAAGAAGTCCAGTTGAAAGTCCACTTGTCATCGACACATACTCATACACAAACTGTAGCGACACACATGATAGATCATCCTCCTAAAGTATCAATGACAAAAAAGTAACAGATACTTGGTCCGGATACCCTAGATTGGACAGTCTAATACAAGTTGAAAAGGTTCAGAGCACTCTTAAGCACCTTTGGGGTCACTTTGTGAAGGACTATGTCTTATTCTCCTCAAAAGATTGGACCCTCAACTGGAAGTGGAAGGACTTTTCCTCCTTGGACTTCCCAACAAGGGAAATTAACCTTCTCAAGGCTGCCCTTGATAGCAGAGTTATTGTTTTTAGAAAAGGGGAGGATGAACTACTTTGGTGTGGCTCTAAGATGGGATAGAATAATGCAAAGGATAGGTATATCCAGTTGGCTTGGGATTGGGAGCAAAATGGGACCATTATTCCCATCCACCTTTGTTATAATAAATTTGCTCTCCAAAGACGAGCACGCTCACATGGGCTTCTCTCCGAAAGAACATTCTAAAAGCTAAGAATTTCAAGAGGCTTCGCTTTCATGGTCCATTGAGGTGTGTTCTTTGAAAAGGTCGAGAGAATCAGTAAACCATTTGCTCTTAAGGTGTCCTTTCTCCCAAGCATGCTAGTGCTTGCTTTGAGCTAAGTTGGGGTGGTTTGGTGCCCTCCCAAACAATATTTTAAGTTCATTTCAATCTTGACGCCAAGCATTAAAAGATTTGCCTCCTTTGCAAGCCTTTGGATCACCAGCCTATCAATTCTTATATGGGAATTGTGGAAAGAAAGGAATAAATGGATATTCCAAGACAAGGAAATGAGCCTTCCATCATTGCCGAATAATATTGAGGCGACAATTGTGGAAGTTGTTAACAGCAGAGTCTTCCAATTTGATCCAAAGAACATTTCCTTCACATAATGGGATGACAAAATGAGACTCGATTGGCAGGAGTTGAGGGTTCTATCACTATTATACTTGATTACATGTTTATTTATCTTTTGATAACTAATCAGATTGCAGGTTCTATATGAAGAAACTAAGTTAAAATTCCATTTGCTAAGCTCAATCCAAACCCTAGTTGGGAATTTTTAAGGGTAAAACAAGTAAGTCCCAATAGGAGACATTACACTAAGGAGTCTTGAAAAGCCTTGCAAGGGATTGCACATCAGCAAGCAAAGCAATTTAAAAATAAGTAAACAAAATATATGCAACACACAAAGGAATGGAGAAGGTTTCATAGGAACTACATGATGAAACGTTGAAAGAATTATATGATTGAAGGAAACTATTGCATCCCACAAGTAATTAAGGACATGGATTTGCCAACTTTCAAGGATGAATTGGGATTCTTGTATTACAAAGATTGTCACTTGGGAAGAATCAAAGTTGTTGAGCTTGCATTACTTGAGGCCAAGCAATTTTCAAAAGGGCAAACTGTCATGCCCCATTTTCTAATTAAATTAATCAGGAACCTATTTCTTCATTTCCCATATCTAAGGGATAAGTTAGGAAAATAATTAATAATAACATTTTTCTTTGAGCTTAGTAACTTTATTTTATAAAGAAAATTTAAATATTATTATTTTAAACACTTTAAGAGCAAAATTTAGGAGGTAAAAGAGAATTCAAATTTAAGGGTATCTGAAAGGGATTTATAAAAGGAGAGAGAATTGATCAACGTGACTAATTAAATATTTTGCCAAACTTAAGCACTTATGTTCATCTTTTCATATCAAGACGAAATGTACAACCCATAGTGTGCAGAAATTTGGAGGATGAAAACCCTCTTCGTTTCCATTTGGGATTGGAGGAAATACAAACTATCTTATCCAAACAAGAAGATTCCACCAAGAGATCATATTGGGGCTAAATTTTCAAAAATTAAATCCAAATTTAGGTGATTATGAGCAGTTTTGGAGGACTTTATTTGCATTGAAGATCATGATCAAGTTCCAGAGATGGTGCTTGTTTTAGTGTTAATATTTCAGTGTACCTCTTGATCGCCTATTTTTCTGCTGCCCCATTATTCACAACAGTCCATAGATCACATTACTAGTGCCGCTGTACCATCTTTACTATCACCGTACAATCCAGATCTAGCAGTCATACAACCTAGCATTCTTACTATGAATTGGTTAACATTTTGAATTGTGCCTAAATTTTGGCACTTGTCATGTCCCCTTTTCAAATAATTAAAAATAATAATATTTGCTAAAGCTGGCGGGCTCAAAAAGTAAAGTTTCGGGAAAAGGGGCTAATCTTTGGAAACCAATGGATTAATAAATGTTAAATATTATTAAAATGTCTTATTCACCCCTCTTGGTCGTGAGTTAGGGTTATGCCCTCTTTTAAAGGGGTTTGGAGGCATTTTGGGCTCATTCTTGAACTTGACTTTGCTCATTGCGTTGTTGTTCTTCAAAGGCTGCCAAACCTGTGGAGAAGGAGACCCAAAGATGGGAGTTTGCAAGTTTCCAAGAAGGCTAGGGACAGGAGTTTGAGGCCATTCCATGTGCAAGCTCATGCAGAGTTTGCCCTTGTGCTGAACAGTGCAGATTTGTGAGTTTTTGGGTGTGTTTTTGTAAGATTTTGGTGTTTCCGGTTGAATTTTTCATATCAATTTGAGTTGTTGCTGTATTGCAGCCATTTTGCTGTTAAAATAGAACTGAATGTATGTCTTGGGTCGTGATTCTACTTCTATGATAGTTTGTTAGTGTTTTATGGTGTTTCCGAACTATTTTGTGTTGTTTTCGGGAGCCCGATGAGCATTGTTTTTGTTCCCCATTTTGGAGCTGTTGTGTAAACTCTTTGCAGATCTGGAAATGTCATTTTGTAGGCTGTTATGCTAGCAAAATTTCAGTAAAAATGTCTATTTTCAGATTTATCAATAATATGTGAACTTGTGAAGTTTTTGGCACTATTTCGGGCATACCCGATTTGGGTTTTATTGAGAAATTGTATAATCTTTCAAAGTGCTGATTGTTTGATTTAATTATCTGATTAGAGGATTTAAATATGATATAAAAATTAGAAAGGGGACATTTCATTTCACCACCATTTAATTAATATCTTGTTCAGACCCAGATCCTTGAATGTATATTCTGCTTAATCTTACTGTATCTTATTGCTCTCAATATCAGTATTTTATTATGTTCAGCCGTCACAATAATATCCTTGAAATATTAAAGGGTTTCCATAGTATTCCAGCATTACATGAACCAGAAACTACAAAAGAATTGCATGTGTGATTAAAGTATTTTTTTTGAGTTAAGGGATTTTACACTCTGATTCCATTTTGGAAAATATGGACATACTAGGATAGGGAACCGGGACTGTCATCCAACCAGTGGAATACGGTAACACTGAACTGCATGTGTGTGGGTTTCTCGTGGAAGTGTGAACGGCCTCATCTAACAATGACTATGAGCTCCTACCAAGGTTTAGTTTGTTAAGGTTTTAGGATCATTGCAAATGTAATAGCACTCTCTCATTGTATGTGTTTTCCAAATGCAACAATCTCTTGCATTTATATTAAGAATGAGCCAAGAAGAGACATGTCCCTTCATGGGACATGTCTATTCATTATTATGTAATTAATATAATTACAATTATGATTATATATATATATATATATATATATATATAATATCTCTTGAGTATTATATTAATTTCTCTAATATTTACATAATAATAATAATATTTATTTTATCAATTTAACTATTTAGTTATTATGAAAATAATTATAATCTAACTTTATATATACATATATATCAATGTATATAGTAATATCAATTAGTATATATATTGATATATATGAATATATATAATAAATCATTTCTCATAATAATCATATAGTCAATATTATTTATCTGACCAATGCTACAAATATCAACAGTCCCTCTTAGCTAGGGAAGATAAAATGCAACTCACAATAAGTTCATAAATTGTGAGGGTTAGTTTCTAGGTGGATTGCCTCTATTGACGATTGTATCCATAGTTCTCAGGTGGATTGCCTCCATCGGCGATTCGATCCACAAGCTCATGTGTGGATTGCCTCTATTGGCAATTCTATCCATAGTTCTCAGGTGGATTGCCTCCATCGGCGATTCGATCCACAAGCTCCTGTGTGGATTGCCTCTATTGGCGATTCTATCCACAGACTCATGAGCTATGGTGTGGATTGCCTCTATCGGCGATTCTATCCACAAGCTCCTGTGTGAATTGCCTCCATCGGCGATTCTATCCACAAACTCATGAGCTTTACAGTGGATTGCCTCTATCGGCGATTCTATCCACAAGCCCCTGTGTGGATTGCCTCCATCGGCGATTCTATCCACAAACTCATGAGCTTCAGAGTGGATTGCCTCTATCGGCGATTCTATCCACAAGTAAGATATATCTATTACAAAAGAAAAGTTATTGCAAGATCATCACCTTCCAATAACTTTAACAAATACAAGTGATAATCATTTGGAAGTCGTCACTTCTTTATGATTAACACAGGGGGCAGGCCCATTAAAAACATTCATGATTCATTAGTATAATAATCAATTATATCAAGATTACCTCAGAAGCATTTCACCTTCAATAGTGAACTCCCTCTCAATCAACATGATCAAGATTGTCACAAGTTGACTGAACCATCTGCTCCCTCTGAAGCTCAAGTTTATCAACTTCTTGACCTCTTTTGAAATATTAGACTCTCTTTGCATCTAGTCTCAATCATCAATTTGTTTGAAAGCATCAAGTTATTTCTCCCTTGAATGAAATTATCTTGTGCTTTTGTCCTGAATGTATGTCAGAGAGAGATTACACATAGCTCACTAAACTATATTATCCCAAAGAAATATTAATGATAAAAGCATACAATATTTTCTATCCCAATGTTATAGTATGATTTAATAACAACATAAAAAAAAATTATGAACATTAATCAACATGGAATGCTCATCTCTTGATTAATGTAATGATCCTTTTCTTATTTGCACTATAAAAAGTGTTTGTAGCTTTTAATCAAAGAACTCTCTTTGTTCAAAAATCTGCATAGACCTGTACACATTCAGTCATAACTTTTGAACCTGATATTTTTGTTCCAATCGCTCCGGTGAGATGCTTCTAAATTGGTTTATCACCAACATATCTTGAATTCAGCAAAATCCAACGGTTCATTTGTGAGATATGGTCCTTGTACCGAAACTATAATTTTTTGAGACAGTCACACATTCACCATTAACAAACTACTCTCTTACATTTGCAACCTGGCACTGATACCATGTTAAGGTTTTAGGATCATTGCAAATGTAATAGCACTCTCTCATTGTATGTGTTTTCCAAATGCAACAATCTCTTGCATTTATATTAAGAATGAGCCAAGAAGAGACATGTCCCTTCATGGGACATGTCTATTCATTATTATGTAATTAATATAATTACAATTATGATTATGATTATATATATATATATATATATATATATATATATATATATATATATATATATCTTGAGTATTATATTAATTTCTCTAATATTTACATAATAATAATAATATTTATTTTATCAATTTAACTATTTAGTTATTATGAGAATAATTATAATCTAACTTTATATATACATATATATCAATGTATATAGTAATATCAATTAGTATATATATTGATATATATGAATATATATAATAAATCATTTCTCATAATAATCATATAGTCAATATTATTTATCTGACCAATGCTACAAATATCAACATAGTTCCCCCATATAGTAGCTTTTTCTGTATCATAATGGATTTAAGCCAGAAGTTGACAAATTCAGCCCTGGGTCCGTATTCTCTGTACATTCCCAGCTGCTTCAGTTCAAAAAAGTTTGAACTTGCCAGGAGGTAGGTGCGAACAGTGCCACACATTGTTTTCAAAAAATAGGGAGGGGAATGAGAAAATATTTTTCAAAAAATAATTTAAAATTTAAAATATAAAGATTCCTTAAAAAATCAAAAAGTAGAAATATACATTTAGCAATACATACCAATTAATTGATAATTGAGTGCAACAAATTAAAGACCCTACAAATTGAAATTACAATAATGAATAATATGAATAGTGTAGTGTCGGCATACAAGGTAATACATAGGAATGTTGAAGTGAAGTACACTGCAGATCCCCAGAGAAAAAAGAACGAAATTAAAAAACACATATCAATATAAAAATTCTAGCAACATAGAAGCATACTGATATGGCATGAGACTGGCATACAACAATAAAATTGGTGACAATGATCCATTCTTCAAGTTCTGGCTAGCCCCCCTAACCATCTTCCTCCGAGCATAGATTCAGAGTACGTGTAACCATCCCTGTAGTAAATGTTTTTGAGAAGGAGATGAGTACAAAGGATAAGCATACCCATGCTTCAATGTTTTGTGTGCGAAAACCTAAAACACTTTGCTAGTCAAAATATTCTCTCTTTGGAACTAATTTCATCGTTTTGTCTGAGGAGTCGGCTTATTCTTTTTAATGCTCCCGTTGGTTTTCGTTCCTACTACGTACTTCATTGGCATTCCAATATACTAAAATGAGATGATTTAAAAAAGTCTACTGGAGCAGAATTGAAAATAGTCTATTGGGTCACAACACCAAAAAACCTGTTATCATGTAAGCTTTAAGTGAGTTGCAGATTCCTTTTGGACGTTACACCTTCTGCTGCTGATTTCGTTTAAAAAGTGCACTACACAATCTTTAGATACTTTTATTAATTTTCAATTCAATTTGCCTGGCATACTACAGATTGGATCAGAGCCAAATCAAATTGCAGGGTACTGGAAGAATATATTACCTGGCTCCATTCTCTGAACTTCCGTAGCAACTCCCTTTCTCTTGGCAATAACAGATGTAGAGGGTCTCATCTTATGTCTGAATAATGGAGTTTCTGAAAAATGACGGGGGAAAAAAGTAGCTGCCCTTTTGCATCTTCTTCTCCAAAGAGACTTTCCACCTCGACATTTATACTCCAATTTCGGCTGAGCCATGCCCCCTATACCATACTGAGCACCATTTATCACACGCATGGTGCCCAAATCCATCCGAAATCTTTGCCAATCAATTTCTGAACCTAGAATGTCATTTGAACTGAAAACAATGAAAACAAAAAGAGAAATCAATTCAAGACTATGGAACTAATTGAAGTAGAGTGACCATACATGAGAACCAACAGGGAAATCAGTGGTCGAAGAGAAATTCGGGAAGTCCTAATTAGTTAAACGCGTGCATATCGATGACAGTGGGGAGATAAGCCAAAGTAGAAACTTACACTTAAAGGAACACAAATGAGCCTAACAGAGAGCGTTTTATGTAAGGAAGAAATACAAGACTCTGTATTTCAAGGAGCACAAATGGGCCTAACCTGAACGGTAAAACCAATGGAAACAATGCGGAGATGAAATTTCAAGTAACCCAAATGAGCTTTACCAGTGAAAAAATGTCAGTTGTAGTAAACCAAAAAACAGTTGAGAACTTCAAATTACAGCATCGCCAATAGGATGGGCTCATAAGAATATAATGTGAAGATTTAGAGGATTGATAAGTAGTGAATGAGGTTTGCAGGCAAATGAATGAAATGTAGCGGCGCGGATGAATTTAAAGAATGCTCACCGTCTTTGGCAGCCCTTGTTTCCCTCCAGGCACTTGGAAAAGGTTATCCATTCAGTATAAGCGTGTTTTGTTTGCAGTCACCAAAAATCTTCATAAAGGAAGACATCTGTTTTTTTATTTTTTATTTTCTTTTTAAGTACTTTACTAGTTATTTTCCTTATTAATATTTTTTCGTGGATGAAGTTTTGAGTTTTATATTATATGATTTTTTGTGTTTGTCTTAGTTTTTGAGATTTTTTTTTAATTACTTCAATAGTTTATATTGGTGTTAATAATTTGGCCATTTTGTATAATAGTTTCTTTATGCAAGTATATTCAAAAATATGTTCTATTAGTTTTCACAAAATGTGCATTGTGTGTCCCTAATAAATGTTGTTTTATTTATTCTTTAGTTTGATACTATTTGTAATTAACTAGAGTATTTCACTTTAACAGTCTATTTTGGGAAGAGAATTCATCCTAAAAGCTTGCTTTAGGAATGGGTCAACAAGCATTGGATTTCATATGGATCCATCTTTATGTTGTTTGGAACCTCACCAAGAAATTTTTTTAGTTTTTTGTTTTGTTGAGGCCAACCATGTTGAGGCTATCCTCAAGGAAAACCCTTAATATGTTTGTGCATCATTATTGCTCTTATAACCTTAGATGTGAGATTTCATCATCTTAGATGAAAAAAACTTCTTGAGTTTAGCTTGTCCATGTTATATTTTTTTGCATATTATTATTAAATCGTTATAGACGATTATGTGTGTTGAGCCTAATAGGTTCTACTAAGCGAATCTACAAAATTAAGTTTTGTTGAGATTAACTTATAATCCAAAGATTTGATAGAGTTATTGGACATTCAAATCAATAGTCATTGTCACACCCAATGTGTGTTTTACTATAATGTGCCTAGCACTTGTTTTCTATATTAGCCTATTGAGAATGAAGTTTAGGATTACCCCTTGGTATCCCTCTAGATCAAGTCACCTCCATAGTTACCCAAGGTTGTGCAATCTATAGAGACTTCTGACTCAAAATATAAGAAAATTTTAACTATAATTTCTCATTGTAAAGGTAAAATTATCAATTGTAATGATTTGTAGGTTGAATCGCAAGACACTTCAAATCATTTACATGCCAGAGTGCAATTCACAACTATTTCACACTCTTTAGACTAGGGGAAAGAGATTGTTCTACCTCTAGGTGAACCCTTCTAGAGGTCGAGATTATTTGTGATGCTATAACCAACGTCAATTTGATCCTCTTAACTAAAAATTTGTGTTCATTTCCCTCATTTCCTAAGTAATTATGATGGTCTCGCAGTCCTCTTGGGTGGTCGGAGTAGGAAATGTAAGATGTTTGTTGAACACCACTTGCTGAGAAAGGGGAGTGAATCAGTGTGCACTTAAAATCTAACTATAAATTCAATTACTTAATTTACTGATTAAATTGCATAAGTAAGCAACTGAAATTTTTAACATATAACCCCAAGATTTTTACATGGAAAATCCATATGGAAAAAACCATGATGAGAATTACCCTCACTATAATATAGTTGTTTACAAGTTTTAGGACAAAGTCCAAGGAACTCATTGTCCCTTAAACAAAAGAAGGATTACAACCTTAGATACAACAAAAACTTATAGTCATTGTCTAGTACAATATTTTAGCTAATAAAAAATGTATTCTTAAAATATCAAATATAATTTGTTGGCAATAGTTTTGCCAATTTTAATAAATTATGTTTTGTTATGTAAAAGGCAATGTAATGACAAATAAGTTCTCGAGCAGTTTAGGGAACTGATGGTTGGCACTCTTAACGAACCGCCAAGTGCTTTATATTGTGAAATGGTACCAAGAACAAGCTAGCATTGTATGGACATTACATGGAAATAAAAGACATATCCTTTTCCAATATCTTGTGTTATGTGATTGATCTGAGTTGCTATGTTTTTTGCATTCTATTTATATTTATGTTTTCTCTGAGTATTAAACACATACCCTAAAGAAGGTAAACATTTTGGCATTGTTGCCTAAACCTAGAGATTTGAAGGAAGTCCAACAAGCATGATGGCGAAGTAATAGGGCTACACATTTAAACAAGTAATAGCGATGTCACAGACAATAGGAAAGAAAATCGAGAGGATCAATTGATGGAGGACTTGATCCATGTGTGTGAAGCTTTTGTCAATCACTACGTGCAAAGGTGGGCTTGGGAGAGAGTAGTTCCTGCAGGCTTGATACATGACTAACTCACTATGCAAACTAGAGCCTATGATCTTCTAGGAAGTCTTCCAAGGTTGTTGGCTCATAATTTGATTGACTTACAAGAATGGTGTGAGGAGACACAACAAGAGCAATGCCAACAACAAATACTACAATGGTATGAGGAAAGGAACCGAAGGGAGGAGGAAGAGTGTGACGTAAATAGATATTTCACCTTCGGTAATTCTATCAATTAATGCCCCTTTTTATCAAACAAAGATAGAAAAAGACATACTAGGAGAGAGAAAGAAGGAGAGAGAAGGATAAGCGTTTGTGAGAAGATCTCTCCAAATCAAGGATCCAATTGAAAGGCAACACTAATTACAAAGAATTGACGAGGAGTCTCAAAACCCACCACGAAGAAAAAGTCATAGTGTTAGTCAATGCCATAGTAGATAGAGGTGGGAGCCAATTGACAGGGAAGGTGAGACATGACATGCATGGAACAAGTAGGAGGAGATTTCCAGAAACCTAACTCTATGATGAGGTAAGAGAGGATCTTGCCAACTATGTAAATAATTTATTTGTACAAGCAGAGACGAATAAGGAAGACTAAGAGTCTAACTTCACATAAAGTGATCTGTTAGTGCACTCCACATACGAAAAAGACAACATAAAGAGAAACCTTGAGAGTGAGGTAGCTAAATTATTTGAGAACGCTCTTTTGGGCATTGAAAATTTATTCATATTAGAGGATTCAAGGATAGGGAGTTTAGAACCAAAAAATTTGGGAAGGAGAGAGTATAGGCATGAGGGAGGTGACCAAGGTGTGGATGACACGGGTGGATGTGAAGAGAGCTCATGCATGGTTGAGAGTGTAAGAGAGGCATAAGAATGTTGAGAAAGAGACATTCCATTTTGGTTTGATACACACGGTATCAACTGAGAAAGAAAGATGGTGAACAACCTAGAGAAGTAAAAGCTCCCCAAATTTATAGGGGAAGGATTAAAGGATCTCGTATGCCATTGTAAGACTTATGTGAAAATATGGGAGGCTAATGGTGAATATATTGTTGGTTGAAGGCATTCTATGCCACCTTACATAGGGAATTTCCATCAATTGGTACATAGACTTACCAAGAGGGTATAGAAGAAATTGAAATGACCTGAAGAGAGCATTCCAAGAAGAATTCAAAGTTCTACGAGATAAAAATTAAATAGTGGCATAAATCTATAACACAAAACAATGAAAAAATGAGAATGTATAGGCCTATAATTATAGGCTCCTAGAGTTTCTTGGAAAATTAGAAAACCAACCAACTGATGGAATGAAAAAGAGATGATTTATTGAAGTGTTGGTCCCTTCTCTGTAGAATAAAATGAAGGTGGTATCCCCTTCTTTGTACATTGATTCCTACAATTGGGCAATGGATATCAAGAGTGAGAACAAAATGTCCTGAGGGAAGAAGGCTAGCGATGATGATAGCACAGATGAAAGAATTGACGGAGAATATAAGACAATATAGTCCCTGAGAAGAGACATTATGTGGATGATGAAATTGAGGGCTAAAAAATAAAAAGAATTTAATAAGCATGGCAATAATTTATGGTGCACCAACTGCAAAGTTGAAAACCAAACGAAGGTGAATTGCCCAAAGAAATCAATTTGAGACATTTGTCAAGTATTGGGACATTCCATTAAGGAATGCTTCTAAAACTTAAAGACCAGGATCACATAAGTTCTCTTCACCCAAGGGGAGAAGATGACCCCACCAACCGCATTGTCAAGGCCACCCACTAACTCCAATGTCTCGTTGGGTGGATACTGCAACAACTAACAAGGGAATAATAGTAACACTAATACACCCAAAAGCTAAATTGAGTGCAACACAAAGGGATGACCCATGATCCAATGTCAGAGATGAAATGAGTGGGGTCACTTTGCACAGGAATGTCAGAGTGGTAAGGGCAATAGAATTCTATCGTGCAAATGGTGTGGTTTGGAGGACCAAGAGGACATCAACTACATGAAGCAAAAAGGAGTAAATATGTTAGACATAAATTTACCATCATAAATTGTAAGCACCTAATTGGTGTATAATTTCATGATTATTTAGCACCCACCTTAGTGTGTTTTCTATAATAGGACTTCATATGGCGCTTAATAAACACCTAAATTCAAATATAAGTTCTCTATCATTTCAATTTTGTTTAAAATTAAGGTAAGCCCTTATTTATAGTGATCCACTATTATTCCTCTAATCCAATAATTTACTTGATCACATAGGCCCTATTTTACCATTTTTGGCCTTTGTGTTATGTCCCAACCTTGAAAGCAATTGTACTTCTTCTTAAGCATTCAAGTTGTTATTCTTCATGGATCAAGCTTCTTTACCTCAATGAAGGCCAAGAAAAGGAGTTTTTTTTTTATCAAGGAAGGTGATACACATATATCTACATTCATACAAGTCTTATTTCTTCTTCTTGATCAAGCATTGTGGTGAACTACAACATCCATTACACAAGGTTTCATGTTTCATGATTTCCTTTTGGGTTTTTGTGTTAAGTCAAAGTTATTGCATCACTATATTTGATCACATTCAAAGAATCATTTGCATCACCGAGGTATGACATATTCTATTTTTTAGATCTAGCATGTGCCATAAGACAACACACTTTCATTTCCTTTATATCATGCCCATATTTCTATGAGCAAAAACACACAACTTTTTTTTTAAAGGTTAATTATAAGTAAATAGTTTAAAGGTTTAAGGGTTAATTAATCATGAAATGAAAAAAAAGTTTTTAAGGGGTGAAATGTGGTAAGTCTGGTAAACTAAAGTGTGGTCAAGCTTACGATCGTTTGAGGGGAAATCACGGTGGGTGTTATCGATCCCGCCAAGATCCCTCACACGCTTACGGTCAACACAAGACTAGGGCAAATTGGCTAAGTCTACCCTACCTTGAATAAATAAAAAATGATTAAGATATGTATAAAGACATGGTTGCATAGATATATTGATTTCTTAAATGCCCAGATGGGTATTGAATCAAAGAACAAAAAAATAAAGAGAAAGAAGCATGTATCAGTAGAGATGGAAAAATACGGACAACACCCTTTGATCTTGAAGAATGCTCATGTGCTCCTTCTCAAGAATCAATATCAACTCTCCAAAACCCTAGACCTACAACCAAAAATAAATGGAGGTAAAAGCTTTGAAACAACACAAAAAAAAAACCCTCCTAGGGTTTGGGGTAGAAGAGTGGAGAGTTTTGAGGGGAAAGAAGTGAAAATGACCATCTTTTGGGATGATGTCATTTTCACCCTAACCCTAAATCTGAAATTAGGGTTAGGGTGAGAGAAAGATCCCCAAATTTTTAATTTTATTTTCCCTCCCCCATTTCCCTTTTGTTATTTTTAGTTATTACTTTTTCATTGTACTATCTTTTCTATTTAAGCCTATATGTTATGTTATTTTTGAGTTGGATTTTTTTTAAAGTAAATTAAAAGCATGCTATTACTAAAGGATGTTTTAATAAGTTTAAGATTATGAAATTTTATTTTGGTCACTTAAGTTTTATTTAATCTCTTAGGAAAATTTAATTTATATAACTTTAACATTGGTCATAATGCTAAAGGAAATTTACAACTAGAAAATTTAGCACTTAGTGCTATCCGGCCTATTAATAAAATATATGTTGGCCGAAATTTTAGTTTGTGACGTGAGAGGATTTAATGTAGTTGTTCCTAGGTTTAGTCGTTTATATGTTAAGTTTAGTGTTATTATGATAAACATTTATGTTAAGCAAATAGTTTATTTAATTTAATTCTATTAATAACCTAGTTTGATTATATTTTAAATTTAATGTCTACCCTAAAATTTTAGTAGATCATTGGGGATAAGTAATGATTTAACAAATCTTTATTAATGTTATTTCCTTGGGGTTCTGACGTTGGGTTATAAACATATAAATTAGTATTGATGAAAAATATTAATTTGAATGAGTACATTCCATCAAGACTATATATGATGAAAATCCATCTGTTAAGAACAAGTTCAAACATGCAAAAATTAATGATAAAGAGCATATTCAAATCTACTTTAACATGTTCATAACTTGTAAAAACATTAATTTTTACCATAACCTCGGATGAGCATGAAGCAAGTGCACCCAAGACTTGCTTGATTTAAGCTCTTA
The DNA here is from genome assembly GCA_027943335.1 of Chamaecyparis obtusa. NCBI lineage: Eukaryota > Viridiplantae > Streptophyta > Pinopsida > Cupressales > Cupressaceae > Chamaecyparis > Chamaecyparis obtusa. The sequence goes on from BSBK01004810.1 coordinate 1,100,032, forward strand.
GAGAGGTTGTGGGTGTGCTCTCCTAACACAAGTATAGATCCCACTATGAATGCAAAGTATAATAAGATTGAAATGCTCAAGAAGAAGCTATAGAAGCAACTCTCAAGCACTCAATGCAAGAGGCCAAAAGAAGCTCAAGGAGGAGCTATGAAAGCAACCCTCAAGCTCTGTGGCATGCAAGTATGCAAATGAAAGATGAAGCTAAATCACTAAGTTCTAAAGCTTGAAAGAAATCTAGCAACTACCAAATTGTTAGTAAAAAAACTCTAAGAAAGCAATTCTAAGCTTAAACTAGCATGATAACTCTAATGCAAAAATGAATGAATTTTGGTTGAGACAAGGGCTCTATTTATAGGATTTTGGAGGGTTGTGGTGAGGTGGCATCTATGTGGAATCCACATAAGTGCCACCAAGGAGACACATAAGCCATGCAAAGTCTAAGACTTGCTCACACGTGTGAGCAACTTTGGATGTGAAAGGTCAATGTGTACTTCAAGTACATGTGTAAGTGTGTGTAAGAGATGTGTAAGTGAAAAATTTTATTTTCACCATTTTAGAATGTGTAAGAAGTGTCATAAAATGTAAGAAGCCTTGTTTGTGCAAATTTTGGCAATTTTTGAAAAAGGTTATTTTTGGAAATTTGCTCACACATTCACACATGTGTGAGCAAATAATTAGGACTAATGGATGTAGGAATCAAAAAATTAGCCTAATTAACCTTAGTTATTTAGTGAATAGGTTTATTAAATAAAAAGTGATGTGTGTAGGATAGCATCTAAGTTGGATTTAGGATTAAATTAAATAAGATTTAATTTAATCATGGTTTAGTAGAAATATAGAATGTAAGGGAATTAAATAAATTAAAAATTTATTTAAAAGGGGACTATGGAGGAACATGTATTAAATTAAATTTAATACATTATGAAAGGTAGTATTTAAATTTAATTCAAATACTATTAATTAGTGAATTTATTTAATTAAATAAATTTAATTAAATAAATAGATGAATTAAAAAAATATAATTAATTAAAAATAATTAACTATAATGTTATCTAAGATCATTAATTAAATTAAATTAAATTAATGTTAAAAGGATGAATTTAGGTGTCTACATTTTGCCCTTCTTTGATGCGGTGTCAAAAATGACATTGCGTCAAAGAAAAAAAAATATAGATGCACCAAAAGAAAACTCAATATGAGGATGTGCCCCCTCGGAAAAATAGGTCAAAATTACAAATTTTGATCAATTTTCATGAAAAGAGGGCAAAAAAGGACTTTGCATGACTTAAAAAGAAGGGAAAAAGAAAAAAAAGAAAGGTAAAAAAGACCTTTTTTCTTCTTTTTGAAAAAATGGACCATTTATTAAAGGGGGAGAAGGGGAAAAGTGATTCATTTTTACCCCTAAGGAGAAGGAAAAAGAGGAGAGGAGGGGAGAGGGAAGAATGGATGGACGACGAGACAGAATGTAGCTGGGTGAGCGGGTGTGGGTCTATCAACGAGTAGTTGACAGGGGTGATCCGGTAAGTGCCTGAGCCCATCTTGGTCATTTTTAGTTTTTTAAAAATTAATTGGTATATGGGTTGTTGTGAGTTTTTTGGGATTTTTTTGGGCGAGCAAAATGGGTTTGGCGGCGGTGCCGAGTGACGGCTCCGCCTGCCGGCTATGGGAGCACCACCGCGAATGGGCATAGCTGCTCGTCGGTTGACAAGTGGCTCTGCATGTTTGAGCAACTGTGCCCGAGAGCCATGGGCGTGGCCGCCCGTGTGTTGAAGGATGGCTGCACCTAAGAGTCACTCGTCTGTGGACGACCGACTTCGCTTGAAGGTCCCGGGCCCAGCCGCCCATCGAAAGACGAGTGGTTCCATCGCTCGGTGTGGGGGGGCGGTGCGCCGCTTGTCAAGGGACGGGTGGCTCCGCTGCCCAAAGGCAAGGGCAAGGGGACCCGCCCATTGAGAAAGAGTGGGGAGATCAGCTAAAGGGCAGCTTAAAGGGGGAGGGAGCCTATGTGGATTGGGGAAGAGGGGGAAATTTGAGGGCCGAGATAGAGGAAAAATAGAGACTACCAAATGTGTGTTGGGTAACTTTGATGCAGAAATCAGACTATTAGATTCGCTCGAAAGAGCGATGGCCAGATATAATGATGTTGCGAGAGGAGCTAACTGAGGCAGAGTGGGGACATGTGACTTTATGTGGCCTACAACATGTGCATGAGTGGCCACGCCTGAGAGTGCATAACACACTGATGACATCATTGATCGAGAGATGGCACTTAGATACATTGAGTTTCCATTTACCAATCGGGGAGGCAATAGTGACATTGCTAGACGTGTGGAGGATTCTACGGATACCAATTCGAGGGGAGATTGCAGAGTATCAGTTGGAGAGGGTGGAGCAATTTATGGAGGAGAGCTTCAAACGACGGGCAGACCAACTACTGATTGACTGGCAATGGATGTCGTGGCGAGGAGGGATGGAGGCAGGATTGTCTCAGCTAGTGTTGTACTTAGCTAGATTGGTAGGAGGGAGACTAATGCCAGACCACTCAGGGCATGGATTTCTAATTGGATGGGTGAGGGTGTTGAGCCAGATGCTGGAGGAGGATGGTATAGAGTTTTGTTGGGGATATATAATTTGAGCACAAGTATATTATGACCTTCATATGTGTGTATACAGTACTCAGCGGACAATGGGACCAAGGGTTACATTGTTGCTAGTCTAGGCATGGGAGCATATTGTAGTGGTACGACCGCTGCAAGGAGAGGGGTGACGACAGCGCTATGAGCCTTTTGTGTGTTGGTACCGATTGTCCTTGACATATGGAGATGTGAGATCTGTGGAGACTTGGCGGAGGATATTAGATGAGATGATATGGTTCGAGTGGACACCGTACAAAGGGTGTGAGGCATGGGGGTACTAGGATGAGTAGGCAGGGAGAGAGGATGGTGCTCTAGATGCAGAGTACTTAGGATATGTGTAGATAGATTGTTGGTTGATCAGGAGGATGCTTTTTCAGATAGTGAGATACATGCCTTCTCGAGTAGGCAAACAGTTTGGCCTGAGACAGGGTATAGTGCCAGATAGTTATCCACATCTGATCGTCTCGAGGGAGATTGGGTCAGTACGGGGCATCAGAGTAGATCTCCAGAATGCTAGGATTAGCTAGAGAGGTATGCAGCTAGTACCATGGACAATAGCCCAAGGATAGGTGGCAGATGTAGGGGTGACAGCTGAGTATGCAGCTTGGTGGGAGAGGCAATGGCCGACGAGGCTGACAGAGCCAGCAGCAGGAGAGGCTAGAGAGTAGACAGAGTCTAAGGATGAGGACGAGGATGAGGAGGATGATGAGGAGAGACCAACACTAGTGTCAGGAGTCAAGTTCGAGGCATAGAGGCAGGCGATAGAGTGTCAGAGAGGGATAGTACAGAGACCAGTGATAGGTGGTCCTGCACAGGCTGTGTAGAGGGAGGGAGAGGAGGTGGCCCAGGAGCCATTGCTAGAGGATGGGGAGATGGGGCTAGGAGGATTAGGAGGAGATGAGAGGCAGGGCTATCAAGAGCAGGGAGACACCTTACAGGCAAAGGTGAGACGGTTAGAGGCTTTGGTGGCAGTGGAGAGGGATAGAGTAGCTAGGGCAGAGGTCACTAGGGTGGCAAAGAGGGAGAGAGTAGGGGCTTAGATGGAGGCTATGTGATGAGAGTTGAGCATACTGTAGAGTCGAGTGGGTACATGGCAGGTTACCAGGATAGGAGCTGACACTGAGACAGAGGGGGTGACGGGGGAGGTAACCTGATTGTTGGGCCAAATGAAGGAGATGTAGAGACAGGCAGACATTCACACCCAGTGACTGACAAAGGACATGGACATGTGGTAGAGACGGGTAGAGACTTATCAAGGGGAGTGAGAGTTATTGAGATAGGGAGTGACATCATCAGACATAGGGTAGTTAGTGATAGGCATGATGGATGCACAACAAGAGGCAGCAAGGATGGGGAGAGAGGCAACCTTTTACATGACCCTTTATTAGTAGGCAATACCTCTAGAGTAGAGACAACCACCTTATTTAGAGCAAGGGATATCAGAGAGGACTCGAGGGGTGTCATCAAGATCAGTAGCCAGGGCACTGAGAGAGAGGACAATAGGTGGTGACAGTGGGAGATGAGCAGAGAGATCTACTCCATGGGGTGGATATGGGGGACACATGATGATAGGGACATCTTCCAGTGGTTATGAGATCCAATTGATTATATAGGATACATTTTTTGTGGATTTTAGATGAGATGCATATGCATAGAAGCACTGAGGTGCTTGATGTATCATTTTGTGATGTACCATGATGTTATGATATATATATATATATATATATATATATATATATATATATATATATATATATATATGTGTGGTGTTATTTCATGAGTTTATTTGATGGATTATGAGATGATGCATAGTACTATATTATGATATTGACATGTGTGATGAAGGATGTGTGGGATTATGTGAAATGTGTACTATATGATGTGCAAAGTTTATATGAATGGATGTTTTATTGGGCATATGTGATGGTTATGAATGTGCAATGCATAAGTAATGATTAATGGTTAAGTAGATATATTTGACATGCAATGTGTGTTTAATGAGTAATAATTAATGAGGTATATATGCAATATGTATTTAATGATTAATGAATAATGAGATCTATTTGACATGCAATGGTAACTAAATAAAGTTAACTATATGAGGTAGAATGCAATAGAATGAGCTAGTATTACTTTATTATTATGATATTTTTGTTTGTGTATCTGATATAACCAATAGGATCAACTGAACCACTTAGAGAAGAGGAATGATGAATAAACAAGACCCTTGTCTCAAACAAAAGATGCAAAAAAGAAACAAACTGAAATGCAACCTAACTACATGATTTAGTGGGATCACTTGTGTTCATGTTGGAGAACACACCCTAGTTTGATATTGCAATAGGAATTATGCATCATATGTTATAAAAGCACAGATGACATTGTTCCATTGCATGGACTAGACTCTCAGATAGCTATAGAAATAGAGATGTAGATTTCCCGACTATGATAGAACCTATGACATATACTTAGTGGAGAGGTCTAGGCACACTTAGTTCTTTTAAGGGACATAAGTATGCTAACCCGTTACCCCATTAGGATACGCATAATCATAATTAAGAAACCAATAAAACATTCCTAAAGCATCCACAAACATATCATACCGTAATCGACAATTGCATCAAATTTCACCAATCCTAATACACCAAGATATGGAAGATCAAGATAATCATGAGTAGGATCTACTGATAGAAAAAGATAAAATCAACAAAGAAGGCCTCCTGAACAAGTGGTCATTCGGTCCATAGTTCTTGCCATGAATGAGATAGGATTGATGAGATTGATTTGAGCCGACTAAGGAAGGACGCATCCTACAGGGAAAAGATTGATTGGTTGAAATGGATATTCGCTGGCAATAGATGTGAAAGGAACAATAACTCAGAGATTTGATTTTGCTATTGATTTTGCTAAGCACTTTTGCGATTACTGTGTCTGGAAAAAGCTCGGTGTGATGGGGTTAAGCTCAGCTTGCTGGGAATTGCGATTGGATCTTTATGAAAATGCGGGAAGCGATGAATCAGGACTAGGACTAGGACTAGGAGGATGGATATGTATAGTGGATGGGGAGACAATGAATCCAAGTTTGCTATCATGGTGCCTGAGACAAGTTTTCACCATAATACTTGCCTAGAGTGCTTGTTTGCCAAGTTTTCACTGTTGGACGATTTTTTATTTTTTATTTTTTTAATTTTTTAATTTTTTTGGATTTTCTGCTTCTCTGATGTTTAGGATTTCTTTAGGACTATTTTTTTTATTTTTAGGGATTTTTCAGGATCTCTTTCTGATTTTTAGGAGTTTTTGTGGAATAACATTGTACAAGAACTGAATGTTGAGCTACGCATAAAAGCGCTTCAAATGTAGGATATTTACAGGATCAGGGAGCAGATCTCCCTCAAGTGTTGCAATCTGATATGCCCCAAAACTAAATTTAGTAGTAATAACAAATGGGCCCAACCAATTGGGTTCAAACTTCCCTTTCTTTTCTCGATTTTGGAGATTCTTCATGTTATGTTGCAGGACCAAATCACCTACATCAAACTCATGGGGTTTGATCTTCTTGTTGAAATGTAAGCACATGCAATTTTGATACACATGGAGGTGGTTAAGGGCATTGAGGCATCTCTCATCAAGGAGTTGCAGCTCTTGCAAGCAGGCAACCCTATATTCTTCTTCAGACATCAGGTTCTTGAGAGAAATCTTGAGGGAAGGGAGCTCAATTTCAATGGGTAAGACAACCTCAGAACCATAGACAAGGGAAAATGGAGTGGCTCCAGTAGGAGTACAAATGGAGGTGTGGTAAGCCCAGAGGGCAGGATTGAGTTGTAGGTACCAATCACAGCTAGCATCATCGATAGTCTTTTTGAGGATTTTTAAGATGGTTTTATTTGTAGCCTCAGCTTGACCATTGCCCTGCGGGAAATACTTGGAGGAACAATGTTGGGTAATGCCAAATTTCTTGCAAAGGTTAGAGACATCCTTATTATTGAAGGGTGTTCCATTATTAGTATGGAGATCTTTAGGGATGTCATAGCGGTAAATGATATAATTCAGGATAAAGTTGGAAATTTGCTTACCGGTTGTACAAGTGAGGGGGATTGCTTTGACCCATTTGGTAAAGTATTCAGTGGTAGCTAAGATATACTTGTGACCATCGACAAAGTTTGGAAATATTTCTCTTACAAGGTCAAAACCCCATCAAGAGAAAGGCCAAGGTGTGATGGTGGGTTGGAGGGATTGAGAGGGAGCATGTATCAAATTGCCATGCTGCTGGCAAGGAACACATTTTTCACATAATGATAGGAATCTTGTTCCATTGTCGGCCAATAGTATCAAGTGCGGAGCAGCTTCTTTGCTAAAGTGAGACCCCTAAAATGGGCTCCACAGATTCCTTGATACACCTCTTCCAAGGTTGTGTGTGCTTCTTCTAAATTCAGACATCAAAGAAGAGTTCCATCAAAGTGTTTATGAAAAAGAGTGTCTTCAAGGATTGTGTAATGAGAAGTGCAGTGAACAAAGGGTTTTTGTTGGTTAGGCGTAAGCATGAGGGGAATGGTTTTATCATGAAGATAGGTGAGGATTTCCTGATACCAAGGTGATTTAGGACCAACAATTTCACACACCATCTCAGAATCTGGTTGGTCATAGGCAGGGACCATAAGATTCTTGACAAGAATTTCACATTGTGTGCTTATTTCTAGCATAGATATTAGTGAAGCAATGGTAGCCATGGCATCTATTGCTTTATTGTTTACTCTTGGGATTTGCTGGAAAATGAGGCTTATAAAATATTGTTTGAGATCTTCAACCATGCGTCAGTAAGGGAGCAACTTGTCATCCTTGGTGTGAAATTCATCATTGACTTGTTTGATAACTAATTGGGAGTCACCAAAAACAACTAAACTTGTGATCTTCCATCTGACAGCTTAGTGAAGCCCTGTGACCAAGGTCTTGTATTCTACTATGTTGTTCGTGCAAGAAAATGTAAGTTTATAGGATTTAGGGATAAGATCCCCTTGCGGTTTCACAAATAGAATTCCTACCCCTGATCCTTTTTGGGTAAAAGATCCATCAAAATAAAGCTTCCATTGAATGCTAGGACTGACAGTCATAATAGTTTCATCAGGAAAATCTGTGACAATAGGATGATCTCCAGGAATGGGAGATTCTGCAAGTTGATCTGCTATTGCTTGTCCTTTGATGGCTTTGCATTCTTTGTACACAATATGAAATTCACTGAGGATCATGACCCATTTTGTTGTGTGACCTATCAGAGCGGCTTTAGATAAAAAAAAAATTAAGTGGGTCAATCTTTGCTATCAATTGTACTTTGTGATTAAGCATTTAATGGCATAGCTTTTGCATACAAAATACCATAGCCAGGAAAGCTCTTTCAATAGCGGTATAGTTGAGCTCATAACCCACTAAAGTCCTACTAAGATAATAGATGGCACATTCTTTTTACATTGTCATCTAACTGTGCTAGGAGAGCACCCAGTGCTACTGTAGTTACGAAGATGTAGACAATCAAAGGTCTTCCTGGAACAAGCAGGACCAACACTGTGGATTAGCTAGATATACCTTGAGCTGTTCAAAAGCCTTTTAACACAAGTGGTCCCAAATGAATTTAATATCCTTTCTGAGTAGGTGAGAGAAAGGATGCACCTTGTCTGCTAGTTGTGACACAAATCTTCGGATGGATTGAAGTCTTCATTGCAAGATCCTTAATTGTTTCAAAGTTTTAGGAGGTGGCATCTCCAAAATGGCTTTCACCTTCTTAGGATCCACTTCTATTCCTCTGCGAGACACAATGTAGCCTAAGAGCTTACCTGATTGCACACCAAAGACACATTTTTTGGGATTCAATCAAACCTTATACTTTTCTAGTCTATCAAAGATTGTAGTGAGGACATCAATGTGTGATTCTAGTGTCTTGGATTTCCCTAAGATATCATCCACATAATCTTCCATGATCACATGAAGGAGGTCATGAAATATGGTCATCATGGCTCTCTGGTATGTGGCGCCTACATTCTTGAGACCAAAGGGCATGACCTGATAACAAAATGTACCCCACAGGGTAGTGAATGCAGTTTTATGCTGGTCTTCCACCTCTATGTGAATCTGATTATATCTAGAAAAACTATCCATGAGGGACAACATCTCATGCCCAGTAGTCAAATCCACTATGATGTCAATGTTTGGAAGTGGAAAATCATCCTTAGGGTAGGTGAGATTAAGATCTCTGAAATCAATATAAATCTAGATGCCCCCAGAGGGTTTACCTACTGGTACAATGTTTGAGACCCATTCTAGATATTCTATTAGTCTGATGAATTATGCATCTAGCATCTTTTGCAATTCAACTTTAACTAGGAGTGCTACTTGTGGATGCATCTTGTATAATTTTTGCTTGACAGGTTTGATTTTAGGATCCATAGCAAGATGATGCATAACCAAGTCAGTGTTAAGTCTAGGCATATCCTTATATGTCCATGCAAAGTTAATGTAGGCTTTCTTAAGGAATGCAGTCATGGACTCTTGTTCTGTCCCATCTAGAGAGGCTACAATGTAGGTGATCTTAGGGTCTCTTTTTGTGCCCAGGTTAACTGCAATTATTTCTTCTATGAGGATAGAAGATTTTTCTGATGGTAATGACATGAAGGGCAAGTCAATTTCCCCCTCCTCTAGTGCCTCAGAGAGGTTTTCACTAGAGGATGCATACTTTATTTTGTCTTTTTCTCCATCCAAAGGTGCCTCAGAAAGGTTTTCACCCAAGGATGTTTTATCATTATTTTCTTGGTTTTCTTTTTCTTCATTTTTGCGACTAAGGGAGTTGACTTGGCTACCGAAGTAGGCTTGCTCACTGTAGTGAATTTGATGTTCATTGTCTTGGAGATTTCTTAGTTCGAAAAGTGCTAGAACTACCTCATCTGAGTCACATTTGTCTAAGGTAGGTGGTGAATCTTGTTGGTCCCAATCGATCAGTTCAGGATTGGTAAGGGGAAGTTCGGGTGAGGAAAGGTCAGATTGGGTGATATGGAGGACACTGGTATCAGGGTCATTTTCAATATATTGGAAAGGGACTTTAAAGAACTCTTCCTCGGTGTCTAAATTAGATTCAATCAAACAATAGTCATTAGCAAAGGTTTTCTTAGTTTCTACGGAACCCAGTCCTCATCCTCGGGGGTATCCAGTTGCTTTTATGAGAGTTTTTCTCCCTGTTTCATTTTCTCCAAGGCCAGTGCCGTGATATCCCATACTTTCAATAATGGGTGTGGCCTTTATATAATTCCCTTTAGGAACACCTGTAGGTTTGTCTTCTTCTTCATCAAAAAGCCAGGAAGGAACATTATGTTCCATATGCTTGTCTGAGAGAGAGCCCCAATGTTCAAATGTAGTCTATTTACATTTCATAGTTTCTTTACTTTCCTTAGGGAAAAGTTGTGAAGGTTTCCCATAAGACCTGGGAGAGAGAGGGAGCTGACCAATGCATAGGGCATTTTCAAACTTGTATTCCCTTGAGTGTTGATCAATGAACCTAACTTTCTTTTCAGACTTAGTACTCTTTTCTTGGGTAACCTTTTATTTTCCCTTGGCTTGCTTAGACAACTGTTCTTTAGAGGAAGTGTGTTGAACAAGAATCTCTTGTGAAAGTGGGCGAGCACATTCATTCAATGGGAAATAGTTTGATTGTTTTCCTTCCAACCTTTTACAATATTGGAAGGGTTCATGATCACCAGGAATCGTTATTTCAGCTCCGTGATGTGGAAATTTCAAACATTGGTGAAACATGGATGGGACACCTGAGATAGTGTGTATCCATGACCTACCCAAAAGGATATTGTAGGGTAGATCCAAGTCAAGCACTTGACAAGTAGTTTCAATAAGAGCTAGGCCCACTTGTAAGGGGAGTGCAATGAGACCTTTACTCACCCTTTCTCTATCATCATATGCTTTTATTGTTATTCTCTTATTCACATCAATGAGGTCCTTAGAAAGACCGATATTGTGGATCATGCCTAAAGTACAAAGATTCAAACCAGATCCATTGTCTATAAGGACTCTTTTGATTTAGGTGTTATGGATGGTGAATTGGATATGCAGGGGTTTATTGTGATGAGGGTCAGGACCTCAAAAATCTTTGTCAATGAACACCAAGTGTTATTGGGCAGCCAAATTGTCGATCATTGCTTGGAATTGAGAGGCATTGATATTTTCTCAGATGTGAGACTCAGTCAAGGCATTCTCAAGGACTTCTTTGTGAATGGGGGATGTATGTAAAAGTTCTAGTATGGATATCTATGCAGGGGTCTTCTTCAACTGGGAAAGCAAGTCATAACGCGACATAGGTCGTGTCGAGGTAGATGGTGTTGCAGGTGGATCTACAACAGGCAGATTGGTAGCAGCTTGTATAGTTACATGAGGATGATGAGTAGTGACATTGCAATCTGTGCTCTTTAAGGTCAATGTGTTTACATGAGTGTCAGATTGTTCAATATGGCCACATAGTGAGTCAAAACTACAGATATCATTTTCAGCTAATTTTCCACAAGTGCATTCATCTCCTAAGATTTTGTTTGTTGAATAATCGTACGAAAATCCCTTGGATGTGGATGCATCATTTTGATTATGTTCTGGAAAAGGTTTAGAATACATTTTTAACTAGGCGTTAGAAGTAGAGGCATTTTGTCCTTCTACTTCAATTTTACCATCATCGATCAAATTTTACACAAAATGATGAAACTTCATGCATTTTTTAATCTCATGACCTTTTATGCAATGATAATCACAATATTCATTATCCTTATACCAGTGGGGTTTAGATTGATTTTCATCAAAAGGCCTGGTGTTAGGATAAACCATCATCCCTTGGTCGACTAGACATCAGAAGATCACATCAAGGGAATCTGCCAGCTGTGTAAATTGTCATCATGGTTGTTGTCAATTGTTGTTGTTGTTATTGCCATCATATCATGAGAATAGAGAGCCATGATAACTAGATCCTTGATTTTGATTCTGGTTATTTGAACTGTTCTGATTTGTTTTGGTTATTCAAATTGGTTTGATTATTGTTGTGATTGTTCTAATCATTGTTATTATGATTGCCTTGGTTACTATTATTGGATGCTTGAACATTTTGGACATGTTTAGCATCGGTCACTCCATCATTAACAACACCTTTGTTCTTAGACCAGAACTTAGGTTTATCACTAGTATTGTTAGATGAATTAGGGGTGTAGTGTTTAATATCTCCTTTCATCAAAAGTCCATCTTTAATAGACTTCCCCTTTTTAATGAGTGCCTCAAAGGAATCCGGGGTAGCCATCTTCATCTGAAATGACATTTTTGTAACCAGATTCTTAGTAAAGATATCAACTAGATGTTAATCTGGGATTTTTCGAGGCATGCAATTGGTGAGTTGTCACCACATTTGGAGAAAATTGGCAAAGGTTTCTCCATTTATTTGTTTCATGTTACACAAATCCCTGAGGGATGCTTGATGTTCCATGTTATAAGAACATTGTGTAACACATTTTTCAGCGAGATCATGGAAGGTGGAAATGGAACCTGGAGGGAGGTTCAATAACCACTCTAATAGTGGTCCTCCAAGACTCCTAGTGAAGAGTCTTAGGAGAAGATGATCATTGTGGGAAACTTCTTGTGCCACTACATAAAATTCCTTGATATGTTGTGCAGGGCATGAGTTTCCCTTGTATTTGTCAAACTTTGGCATTTCAAAATTGGTGGGGAATGGTTGGAGAGTGATTGATTTGTCAAATTGATAAGGACATATTTCTATAAAAGAAAATTCCTTCTTCCCGCCTTTCTACATAGCCAACATCATGCTTTTGAGCTCATCAATTTGTTGGACTAATTCAGGAAGATTGGTGTTATGTCTCTAATTGGTATTTTTTAGGACTCCAATAGGTTTTGAGAAAATAGAAGCAAAGCGTCGTCCTGAGGACCCTAGTTGTTGTTCAGGTACATGGCCTGCATTTGAACCATCGTTACTCACCCCATTGTTTGAGTTAGGCTTGTTTAGGAGTTGTCAAATTAACTCAAGCATATTAGGAGGAGGTTGAGTTGTGTTATCAGATGTTGATGGCACTACTTTGCTTTTGTTGGTTTGAATCAAGTTGTTCTCAAGAAAAGTTTCATCAAAATTATCAGGGAGGGTAACACCTCTTTGGACAAGATTGATGAAGATATTGGCACTCTTGGCTTGGATTAGGTCTTCCACTAAGCTTAAGTTGTTAGGATCCTCAAAAAAAAATTTAGCTCATGGATTGGCATTGACACTTTCAGGTATTACTGTGTCAGATTTTGTGTGGGGTTCTTCTTCATCATCATTAAAGTCTTCTTGATAGATAGTTTCTTGATCATTATCCATGATGAGAGATTCTTGTCCTAGATTTTCTTGTGATCGGGTAAGTACCATACATGAGTGACCTTAGGATGGTTGAATTGAAGAAGGGTGAATAGTTGATGAGGTATGGAAAGAAAGGATTTGGTGAACTAGGAGAAACTTGGACTAATGATTAGGTCTTGATGATTAATTGGATTGAATTGGATTAGATTGAATGATGAAATTGGATTAAAGAGGAGCTAAGCCTTAAGGATTGATTGGATTTAAAGGTTTGGAACAAACCTAGGTGAAACAAGACCCTGTGATTATGAAAACATAGGATTGGTTTTGATTTAAAGTCTTCTTGTGTTTGGGTGATAATCTAATGATCCCCAAACAAAATAGGACTGGATTAGGACTACTAGAGAAAGACTCAGTTCTCAAAGTAGTAAGGGATTAATGTTTTCTTTGGATTTAAGGTCTACGAGACACTATTGGAATGATTCTTTCACCCTATGGCTTGATGAGGGTGTGAAAGATGGATAGATCTGATTTTGATTTAAAGTCCAAGATTTTGATTAATGCTCCTAAGGTTTTGGGATGTGGATGACGGAAGGGATGTTAAAAAATGAGAAAGGGATGAATGACTTGAAGAAGATGAGGAATGAAGGTCAAAGGTACTTAATCGTAGGATTCCCAAGTAACAAAGGCCATGTTCACTTTGTTCTTGGCAACAAAATTAGTAACCTAACTGTTGTAAATGATTTTATCTACTTTCTCAATAGCTTCTAGAAATTCTTGAATGGGTTTCCAATAAGATTGGTTGGCTTTAATCCTTTGATTTTCTTCTCTCTATGGGCTCGTGTAACTGGGAGTTTTGCTTTCTTATGTTTTACACTATCTGTCATGACTTGAGGACAATATCTTGATAGATCAAAGGATGTTCTTGGCAAGAACCGATTTCATACATACATCAAACGTTTGGGTTACAAGCACATTTGTCGAAAATAGTCCTACAAGGGACAAAGCAACCCTGTAGGATTCAAGTGTGTGGATTTGTTTTTGTAATGAAAGTAAAAAGCACACTCTTTATCCCTAAAAGGAAGTTGGCTGAGATTGAAAACCTTTGCTCACTAACTTAGGAACACACCCAACAACTCCTTAGAATACAACCATCACCAAGCACACAATGGCTTCATGATGTCGTATTATCACAGTATTAAAATTGAAGGGGGCTCGATATGGTGAGTGTCTTGGGGAGATTACTATTCTCCTCACACGTAGATTATCAACTTTTTAAAGGTGAACCAGGTGGCTTCTAACTAATGGCTTTTAGTAAGGATCTTTGTTCAAACACACTCTTTGTGTCCGTGCAAGCGCGACTAGGACATATAGCCCCATAAAGCACCTTGGCACAAGTAGTCATGTAAATGTGATTCAGACCATGAGGCCCTACTAAATGTTAGGTGAGAGCCATGTATAAGCTCAAATGCCATATGAATTTTGAGGCTTTAACCCCAAAAAGAAAATTTCATTAACGTGAGTTGGAGTGGTGGGCTTACACCTTGTTCTCATGTGGGTCATTCCCAGGAGCATTTTACCTCACTGGCAGGCCCATCTAAAGGATTGAAAGTAAAAGCATAGATTGGCCCCAAGAAGGAGTTTGGATTTCTAGTTTTCCCTCAAGGGGAAAAGAGCATAATCTCCTATCTAATGAGGTTTTATCCAAAACACACCAAACAAATGATTAATTCCAAGTCTTTTCTTCAAGACCACAATTCAAAAGGTTCTGGGTTTCTAGTTTTCTCACTTGGAGAAAAGAGCATAATCCCCTAGCTAATGAATCATTATCTATAGAAAAAGACTTCCTATTTAATGCTAGGTGCCTAAGAAATCATTAAGAAAACACAATGTTTGATTGAATCTCCTTGGAAACCTACAAAATAACTTTGATAAGTAGTTTAATGTGTTTGGTCTTCTAACAATGTCTTGCAAAACAAGCAAGTTAGTAGTCTTAGATTGGTCAAATCTTGGTCAATGTTCTACAAAATTACTGTTAGAAGTCACAAAATGTCAGTATCTTCCAAAAAATTCAGATCAGAAAACTCAAAGTGCAAGATATTATGAAAACATGCAAAAATCAAATAGAGATGCCTGTCTGTCAGAGACACCTGTTTATAGGCAGAGATGCCTGTCTGTCAGAGACACTTGTGTACAGGTAGAGACGCCTATCTGCACAAAATAGAAGTTAAATACTAATTTTTGAAAGTTTTATATTCTCATTAAGTTTTGAATGCATAAAAAGGTTTCTAATGACAAAAAATATAGTGATTTTTAACCTTAATATGTCAAAAAAAGTTTACTTAATCAGCTTAAAAACAACACAAAGGAAAACTCCCTCTTCTAGTAGAGACAACTGTTTACATGTAGAGACACCTATCTACACAAAAACAAATATTTCATTAGTTTCATGTATTTTTATTCATTTGCAGATATAGTTAGGTGTTTTAATAATGATCATTAGCCTTAATGTTATTTCCAAATAGAAGTTTTACTAATTAAAACAAATTAAAATGAGAGAAAAACTCTTCCTGGTGGAGATGCCTGTTTGGAGGTGAAGACGCATGTTGACAAGCAAAGACACTTGTGTGTAGAGATGCTTGTTTACAGGCACAAACACCTGTGTGCAGAGACACTTGTTTCCAGGCAGAGATGCCTCTTGTTGTGCGGAGACGCCTGTTTGGAAAATTTAAGGGAAACCTTCACAAAATCAAGAGAAATAGTTAGTAAATGGGATTGTGGGTCCCACCAGGTGTGCCAAAATGTATATGATGAAAATCCACCTATTAAGAACAAGTTCAAACATGCAAACATTAATGATAAAGAGCATATTCAAATATATTTTAACATGTTCATAATTGTAAAAATATTAATTTTCACCATAACCTCGGATGAGCATGAAGCAAGTGCACCCAAGACTTGCTTGATTTAAGCTCTTAGAGAGGTTGTGGGTGTGCTCTCCCAATACAAGTATAAATCCCATTATGAATGAAAAGTATAATAAGATTGAAATGCTCAAGAAGAAGCTATAGAAGCAACTCTCAAGCACTCAATGCAAGAGGCCAAAAGAAGCTCAAGGAGAAGCTATGAAAGCAACCCTCAAGCTCTATGGCATGCAAGTATGCAAATGAAAGATGAACCTAAATCACTAAGCTCCAAAGCTTGAAAGAAATCTAGCAACTACCAAATTGTTAGTTAAAAAACTCTAAGAAAGCAATTCTAAGCTTAAACTAGCATGATAACTCTAATGCAAAAAGGAATGAATTTTGCTTGAGACAAGGGTCCTATTTATAGGATTTTGGAGGGCTGGGGTGAGGTGGCATCTATGTGGAATCCACAAAAGTGCCACCAAGGAGACACATAAGCCATGCAAAGTCCAAGATTTTCTCACACATGTGTGAGCAACTTTGGATGTGAAAGGTCAATGTGTACTTCAAGTACATGTGTAAGTGTGTGTAAGAGATGTGTAAGTGAAAAAGTCTATTTTCACCATTTTAGAATGTGTAAGAAGTGTCACAAAATGTAAGAAGCCTTGTTTGTGCAAATTTTGGCAATTTTTGAAAAAGGTTATTTTTGGAAATTTGCTCACACGTGTGATCAAATAATTAGGACTAATAGATGTAGGAATCAAAAAATTAGCCCAATTAACCTTAGTTAATTAGCGAATAGGTTTATTAGATAGAAAGTGATATGTGTAGGATAACATCTAGGTTGGATTTATGATTAAATTAAATTAAATTTAATTTAATCATGGTTTAGTAGAAATAAAGAATGTGAGAGAATTAAATAAATTAAAAAATTATTTAAAAGGGGACTATGGAGGAACATGTATTAAATTAAATTTAATACATTATGAAAGGTAGTATTTAAATTCAATTCAAATACTATTAATTAGTGAATTTATTTAATTAAATAAATTTAATTAAATAAATAGATGAATTTAACAAATATAATTAATTAAAAATAATTAACTATAATGTTATATGAGATCATTAATTAAATTAAATTAAATTAGTGTTAAAAGGATGAATTTAGGTGTCTACAAAGACTAAAATAAATTTTAATTCTACATACCTTTAGCCTTCAATATTAGTATTACTTTTAAATTATTTTAAGATGGTATAGACCCCATTCATTTAATTAGTATTTTATTGAGGTTTTATTAAGTTTTTGAATTTTACTGAATTAATCTTTTTTATATTCAAGGTAGGGTAGACTTAGTTAGTTTACCCTAGTCTTGTGTTGACCGTAACTGTGTGAGGGATCTTGGCGGGATCAATCACACCCACCATGATTTCCCCTTAAACGATCGTAAGCTTGACCACACTTTAGTTTATTGGACTTACCGCTTTTCACCCTTTAAAAACTTTTTTTTCATTTCATAATTAATTAACCTTTAAACTATTTACTTATAATTAACCTTTTTTTTTAAAAGTTGGTGTGTTTTTGCTCGTAGAAATATGGGCATGACATTTTGGTATCAAAGCCAAGTTTGCAAAAAGTTAGTACGTTTAAACCCATTTTGTTTCTTATTTAACCTTGACCTTATTGCATTGTTAGGATGCCTCCCCTTATGCATCAAGATCAAAGACGTAATAGAGGATGAGGACCTAGGTGAGCCCCCTCGGTTCACGTGCAAGAAGAGCAGAGGGTAGAGATTTCAGTAGTGAATTAGGAACCTCCTCCCGTACCTCCACCTAATCCTAATCAGGAGGTCTTACTAGCTTTACAGAACCTCATTGGGGTTATTCGGGATAGGTTGCCTCTAGTGATCCCTCAGTTAGAGCATCAGTTGTCGGGAGGGCATAGATTAGAGGCTAGAGAGAGGACTAGGAGCCCTCTACATGATCATGAGGAGGGATAGGGAGCACATGAGGTGGAATTGGTTCGCATGCTAGAACCACCACCACCCGGATTATTTCAAAGGGTACCCCGTGATGCTAGAGACCTAATCAAGGATCTCCTTCGACTTCAGCCAGCTTTGTATTATGGGTCTACGGATGGCACAGAGGTCGAGGCATGGATTTTGAGTTTGGATAGGTGCTTTGGGTTGTGTCATTATGAGAGCAACCTTAAGGCCTAATTTGCAGTACACCTACTGAGAGGAGGTGCTTCCACATGGTGGAAGCAAGAGGAATTTAAGAACAACACGACCATGGACACTATTACTTGGGAGATCTTCCCAAAGAGGTTTAGAGACAGGTATTTATCAGACCATTATAGGCAGTAGTGCATAGATGAGTTCCATGAGCTCCAGCAAAGGGGACTCACAATACTTTAGTATGAGAGTCATTTCTTTGAGCTGTTACAATATGTTGACTATATGAAGGATGAAAAATTGTGAGTTAACCATTTTGTCAAGGGACTCAATTATTGGATTTCAGGACAAGTTTGCATGACCACTCTAGGGAACCTTCATGAGGCCGTAGAGATGGCATTAGTTGCAGAGGATATTTGGGGTAGGTCACGAGATGCTTGTGATAGGTCTCAAAACTATAACTCTGCATCTCAGTCTCAGGGTCACCAAAAGAGCCATTGGAAGGGTAACAACATGCATTCTTTAGGGTCTTTTAATAAGAACCTACAACAACAGTCCCAACAAAATTAGAAATAGAAACCACCACAGGGTCAGCAGGGCTCTAAGCCCAAACAATGGCAGGCACAAGGATCAAGGAAGGATCAACATCATCAATATTCAGATGCACCTCCAACATGGACTCAACAGTCCTCTCAGGGGGTTTTAGTGGGTCTAGTAGGGTCGATGGACATCAGTACTCTAGGCCACAGAGTTCAGACTCACACACATGGCCCTTGTTATGCATGTGGTGCCATGGGACACTTAGCTCGAGATTGTCCTCAGGGTCAGATGGCAGGTAGTCAACGTATGGCAGCATCAAAGCCTATAGTTGGAGACTTTGGAAAGTCTCACAGGGTATTTGCAGCGGTTGATAACTACCAGGATGAACACCAGGCCATAGTTATAGAGGTTGTAGGTATGATTAGCAGTATACGTGTTACCATTTTGTTTGATTTTGGTGCTACTGATTCTTTCATATCTCCATTTATTGTGGAGCCTTGCGGGCTTGTGGTAGCTAGATAGGAATTTAGTTGGGAAGTGGAGTTAGCATAAGGGTCTAGAGTGTTAGTCAACTCTTTAGTGAAGGATATCCAGGTATAGATTGGTGATTTGAACATTACTGTAGATCTTCGCATCACACCTCTTGGATCTTATGACATAGTACTTGGCATGGATGGGCTTTATGCCTATAGAGCTAAGTTAGATTATCGACAGAAGAGGATTGAGTGCCTTGATGATCATGGTATACCTATTGTGATTTATGGGATTCAGAGAGGTATTTCCCTTCGTATGATCTCAACCATGCAACTTAAGAAGAGCATGTGGAAGGGATGTTAGTTATTTGCTATTACTATCAGTGATAAAGAGGATGAGGAGGAAAGGAAACCATCTCTTGATGATTATCCTATACTTCAGGAGTTTGCAAATGTGTTTCCTACTGAGCTTCTAGGCATGCCTCCTCATAGAGTAGTAGATTTCCATATATATCTTATGCCAGGAGTTGCTCTAGTTTCGAGGGCACCTTATAGGATGACCGCTAACAAGCTTAATGAGCTCAAGATCTAGTTAGAGGAACTTTTGGAGAAAGGGCACATATGCCCTAGTGTTTCACCTTGGGGTGCACCCATTATCCTCATTAAGAAGAAGGATGGATCCTTGTGATTATGTATGGATTACCGACAGCTGAATAAGCTTACCATCAAGAATCGATATCCGCTCCCTAGGATTGATGATTTGTTTGATCAGCTTCAGGGTGCTAAAGTGTTTTCCAAGATTGATCTTAAGTCAGGTTACCACCAGTTACAGATTATGGATAGCGATATCCCCAAGAATACATTTCGTACCAGATATGGGCATTATGAGTTCACAGTTGCCTTTTGGACTCACCAATGGTCCAACAATTTTCATGAGCCTTATGAATGGGGTATTCCACACTTTCCTTGATAAGTTTGTAGTTATGTGATGAAGGGTGCTCCCCTTAATACCACAAACACATAACAGATATAGAGAAACAACAACAAAATGCAAGAACAGAAAATTGGCTTCTTATTATCTCCACAAATGTGGAATTACAAACTTTCAGAATTACAATATGCAAAGCCACATGGGCATTCCCTTACAATATTCTGTAGGACAAAGCCTCGAACTATTACCCAGATCTACTACCCAGAACTATTCTGAACTGCCTAAGACAATAATACAGCCTTCCTTATATAGGCAATTTTCCACCGCCTGGGAAGGTTCCAGAATTTTAGCCAATAAGGCCGACCAAACTTAGAATTATTTTTATTTTACATTTCATTACATCATAGTCGGCTCAAAATAAATTTTGAAACCCGAACAGAAATTTTGAAGAAAAATCATTTTCCGCCATTTCAAGTGACCCAACTTCCGAAGACCATAAGTCATCACCAGTTGACCCGATCGACTATTGTAACCCCATTTCGGAAAGGGCGCGAGGAGCTCTACAACGCTTGAATTAAGCAAGCTTCATTCAGCCCAAAATTTGACCTCATCCGGGGCCTCTAAAACCTTCAAAACTGAGTTCAAAGTTTCTGTACCCTGCTGCCAATACCGAAAATCTTCAATATCTTCCAATATACACTTGATCTGGCAATGAAACTTTACCGGCAGACTTGTATGACCAAAATGAACCTCCAAGAAAGAAATCAGATCATTCTGAGCACATACGAAAATTACCAAAAATAGTAACTTTCCATAAATAGCAGCTCTGCACAAAATAGCCCTTATTGAATACAAAAATAGAAATATTTTTGGGTGATGCAAGATTGCTCTTACACCCAGGATGCTCCTGCATCAGACACCCGGGGTAATTTGAGAAGTGACCCTGTCACGACTCAGGTGTGCAGAGGAAAGCCAAGACGGCTAACCTCCTCCTTTGTCAGCCATGATGAATCTTCAACAGGTCGTCCTTTCCACTTGACCAGATATTCTTCATATGTCCTGTTCCTTGTGCTTCTGCCAACACGATTGTCCAGTATATCTTCGATCTCCTTAGTGTCTGAACTAGTTGCTGGAATACTCCACTGTGCTACTGTGATCTCATCTTCAACACCTCCTTCATGATACTCTGTCAGATCTGAAATGTTAAACACTGGTGAAATATTTAGCTCAGTAGGCAATTCTACCTCATATGCATTTCCTGAATCATGTTTCTTCAGTATCTTACACGGCCCAAACTTCTTCATTTTCAGCTTGTTATATGTACCAACTGGAAACCGCTCCTTCCGCAAATGAACCATGACTTCATCACCAACCTGAAATTCCTTATACCTCCTTTTCTCATCTGCCTTAGCCTTATATTGTGCGTTCATCTTGGTAATATGCTTCCTCACCTCTTCATGGATGTTCTTCAAGTGTTCTGCAAAATCTTCAGCTTCAGCACTACTTATTTCTCCTTTATCTATCTTCCTCAATTCAGATGCATTTCTTGGACTACTTCCATATACAATCTGGAATGGTGATTTACCAGTGCTCCTGTTGACAGAATTATTGTATGCAAATTCCGCTTGTGGTAAAATCAAATCCCATCTTGTTGGCTTATCTCCAACCAAACATCTCAGCAAATTTCCCAAACTCCTATTCACCACCTCTGTCTGTCCATCAGTCTGTGGATGATGTGATGAACTGAACTTCAAATCTATCTTAAACTTCTTCCACAACATACGCCAGAAATATCCAACAAACTTAGTGTCCCGATCTGAAACTATGGTCTTTGGCAAACCATGAAGTCTCACTACTTCTCTGAAAAACAATTCTGCTACATGAATAGCATCATTAGTCTTCCTGCAGGGAATGAAATGTGCCATCTTTGAAAATCGGTCAACTACTACAAAAATTGAATCATGTCCCCGCTGTGTCCTCGGTAAACCAAGAACAAAGTCCATACTGATATCCTCCCAAGGCTTCTCTGGTATAGGTAATGGCTGATACAACCCTGTATTCTGCTTCACTCCTTTCACCATCTGACAT
This sequence comes from Chamaecyparis obtusa, assembly GCA_027943335.1. Lineage (NCBI taxonomy): Eukaryota > Viridiplantae > Streptophyta > Pinopsida > Cupressales > Cupressaceae > Chamaecyparis > Chamaecyparis obtusa. The sequence goes on from BSBK01004810.1 coordinate 1,122,143, forward strand.
ACTCTGCAACTCTGTACAAACTTCTTCACATCTTGCTGCAACTGCGGCTAATAATAATTCTCACTAACCAAACCAACGGTTTTATCATGACCAAAATGTCCAGCCAATCCTCCACTATGCTTCTCCTTGATGAGATTCTCCCTCATAGAACTTCGTGGAATGCACAACTGACTCCCTCTGAATAGCATATCATCCTGGATGATGAAATCCAACCATTTCGTCCTGTCTAGAGTAACAGGTTCTGCACAAGCTTTCCAAGCTTCACCAAAATTAGGATCCTCTGGATACAAATTCTTGAGTTCCTTGAACCCAACCACTTCAATCTGCATTTCTGTCAGCAATAGTTGCCTTCTGCTAAGAGCATCTGCAACCCTATTAGACTTTCCACTCCTATGTTTCAAAACAAATGTATAACTCTGCAAAAACTCAACCCATTTCAAATGCCTTTGATTCAATTTTCCTTGACTATTCAAATATTGCAAAGCTTGATGATCAGTATACAAAACAAACTCCTTAGGAAGCAGATAATGTCTCCACTTCTTTAATGCCTGAACTATAGCATAAAATTCCTGATCATAAACAGAATATTTTCTCTTGGCATCATTTAATTTCTCACTGAAATAAGCAACAGGTTTACCTTCTTGGCTCATAACAGCTCCTATTGCAGTACCACTAGCATCACAATCTACTTGAAACACCTTATTAAAATCTGGAAGTGCTAAAACAGGTTGTTCTGTAACTTTTTGTTTCAACAATTGAAAACTATTTTCTGCCCCATTAGTCCACTTAAACTCTTTTCTATCCCCTCTCATTGTTTCAGTCAAGGGTCCACAAATACTGCTAAAATTTTGGATAAACTTTCTGTAAAAGCTAGCCAAACCATGAAAAGATCTTACCTCAGTAGCACTCCTTGGAGTAGGCCATTCAAGGATAGCCTGTACCTTCTCTGGGTCCATTTTTAGACCTTCTACTGAAACTACAAATCCCAAATACACTAACTCTTTCTTCACAAAACTGCACTTCTTCAAATTAATCAACAATTTCTCTTCTCTCAACTTCTCAAATACCATACGAATATGCATCATATGCTCATCCAATGTCTTACTAAAGATCAAAATATCATCTAGGTAAACAATGACAAACTTGCCCAGAAATTCTTTCAGAACCTCGTTCATGAGCCGCATGAAAGTGCTCGGTGCATTGGTTAGCCCAAAAAGCATGACTAACCACTCATATAGTCCTTCCTTTGTCTTGAAGGCAGTCTTCCATTCATCTCCTTCTCTGATCCGAATCTGATGATATCCACTTTTCAGATCTATCTTTGAGAAATACACAGCTCCACTCAAACAGTCCATAATATCATCCATTCGTGGCAATGGAAACCTGTACTTGATTGTGATCTTGTTTATTGCCCTAGAATCTGTACACATCCTCCATTCTCCATTCTTCTTTGGTGCTAATACTGCTGGTACAGCACAGGGACTCAGACTCTCACGGATCAATCCTTTCTGTAACAATTCATGTACTTGTCTGTTCAACTCCTCACTTTCTGCAGGTGTCATTCTGTGTGCTGCCTTATTCGGCAAACTCGCTCCTGGGATCAAGTCCATCTGATGACTGATCTTCCTGACTGGTGGTAATCCATCAGGCATGTTATCGGATACAATATCCTGAAACTCATTCAACAAATCTGCAACTTCTACAAGAACATCTTCTACTTCCTCTTTACCAGCTTTTGGAATTAAAGTAAAACATACATGCTCATGCCTCATACCGTCTAGGAAATTTCTTCCATCAACAAAAGTTATCCTTGCATTACCACATACCTTTTCTTCAGTCTCTTTCAATGGTTTGAGCTTATGTCGCACTCCATCCTTTGTCAGGGAATAGGTATTTGCACGACCATCATGTACAGCACATCTGTCAAACTGCCATGGTCTACCCAACAACATATGACATGCATCCATAGATATGATATCACACAATACCTCATCTTGGTATCCGCCAACCTTAAACTTTACTAGGCATTGTTCATTGACCATGACCTTGTGGTCATCCTGTACCCAGGCAATCCGATATGGATGTGGGTGTTTCTGTCTCTTGAGCTTCAACTTTGTCACCATCTCTTCTGACACCAAATTGTCAGTGCTTCCACTATCGATAATCACATCACAACATTTACCTTCACACTTGCACCTGGTGCGAAACAGGCTCCTTCTTTGCTCAGGTTCATTCTCACCACTCAACAGGACTCTTCTGTTAATCAACGTTTCTCCTCTTTCAGCATCTTTAGAATTTGATGATCTGGCATCTTCATCTACATGTGCAACTCTGGCCTGGCCTTCATTTCTCCTGTCTGTTCTGCCTTGGCGCTGAGGACATTCAAATGCCCTATGACCTTCTTCTCCACAGTGAAAACATGTTCCACGGAAGCCACCTCTTCCAGATCCTTGTCCTCTTCCTCTTCCTCTCTGATCTCTATTATTCTGATCCTGGAAGCGATTGGAATTATTTCCTCGCTGATTCTGACTACTACTGGCCTCATCCTTCTTTTTCAGATCCTCATTTCGGCCACCATATGACCGTCCACCAGATCGTCCACCGCGACCTCTTCCGTTTTGTTTGCTCTCAAACTTCTTGTTCAACTTTTCCTCTACTTTTAGGGCAAACTGGTATGCCTCTTCAATACTATTCATTCGAACCAGATTCAGCTCCTCCTGAATGCTTGGCCTTAACCCATTAAGGTATCGGGCAACTTTCTCCTTATCAGCTTCTGCATGGCCTGTTCTGATGAGAAGTCGATAGAACTCCTCTATATACTCCTGAACAGATCTTCCTGCTTGCTTCAAACTCTGCATTTTCTTCAGTAGGTCAAGCTCATAATCAACAGGAATGAACTGTCGCTTCAATTTATCCACCATCCGATCCCATCTCGTGATTTTCTCCTTTCCCCTTCTATTTCGCTCCAACTGAATCTCTTGCCACCATATCTTCGCATGACCTTTCAGTCTGGCTTTCGCAAATTTGACCCTATTAGGATCCTCAACATCTTCATACTCAAAATATTCCTCACATTCGTTGATCCAGTCGATTAATTCTTCTGGGTTAAGATTTCCAGAAAATGTAGGAACCTCAATCTTAGGTCTTTTCCCAATCTTAGAAATGGCCCGAAAAAGTCTTTCTTCCTCCTGGTTCACAATTTCGACTTCTCCTTCTTGATATTCTTCTTCAGCTTCATCCTCGCTTTCATCTCTGACATTAAGATTCATTCCTCTGCGAATCTCTTCTTGCAATGCTCGCACTTGTCTTTGCAGCTCTCTAACCTCAGGTGTCACAACACCAGCTCTTCCGCCACGTTCCCTTCGTGGAGGCATTTTCGCGATGCGCGCCGAAACCCTAGCCACGGTCTTGGTGCAAACTGCCTCACAGTCGGCGATCTGTTTACACACTCAAGAACTCCTGCTCTGATACCACCTGATGAAGGGTGCTCCCCTTAATACCACAAACACATAACAGATATAGAGAAACAACAACAAAATGCAAGAACAGAAAATTGGCTTCTTATTATCTCCACAAATGTGGAATTACAAACTTTCAGAATTACAATATGCAAAGCCACATGGGCATTCCATTACAATATTCTGTAGGACAAAGCCTCGAACTATTACCCAGATCTACTACCTAGAACTATTCTGAACTGCCTAAGACAATAATACAGCCTTCCTTATATAGGCAATTTTCCACCGCCTGGGAAGGTTCCAGAATTTTAGCCAATAAGGCCGACCAAACTTAGAATTATTTTTATTTTACATTTCATTACATCATAGTCGGCTCAAAATAAATTTTGAAACCCGAACAGAAATTTTGAAGAAAAATTATTTTCCGCCATTTCAAGTGACCCAACTTCCGAAGACCATAAGTCATCACCAGTTGACCCGATCGACTATTGTAACCCCATTTCGGAAAGGGCGCGAGGAGCTCTACAACACTTAAATTAAACAAGCTTCATTCAACCCAAAATTCAACCTCATCCGGGGCCTCTAAAGCCTTCAAAACTGAGTTCAAAGTTTCTGTACCCTGCTGCCAATACCGAAAATCTTCAATATCTTCCAATATACACTTGATCTGGCAATGAAACTTTACCGGCAGACTTGTATGACCAAAATGAACCTCCAAGAAAGAAATCAGATCATTCTAAGCACATACGAAAATTATCAAAAATAGTAACTTTCCATAAATAGCAGCTCTGCACAAAATAGCCCTTATTGAATACAAAAATAGAAATATTTTTGGGTGATGCAAGATTGCTCTTACACCCAGGATGCTCCTGCATCATTATGTTCCTTGATGATATCTTGATATATTCATGAGATGAAGGGGAGCATGAAGAACACTTAAGGCAGGTATTGCAGTGTCCTAAAGACAATCAGTTGTATGGCAACTTGTCCAAATGTTCTTTTTATAAGACAAAGATTCATTACCTTGGACATGTTATTTTAGGAGATGGAATCTCAGTTGATCCATCTAAGATTAGAGTCATCATGGATTGGCTTGTGTCTACTTCGGTGACTGAGGTCAGGAGTTTTATGGAATTGGTAGGGTACTACAGGTGATTTATAGAGGGTTTTTGTAGAGTGGCACATCCCATCACTTCTCTTTAGTGAAAGGGAAAGAAGTTTGAGTGGATCAAGAAGTATGAGAGGGCCTTTTAGGAACTCAAGAAGACACTCACTAGCACTCCTATTCTAGCAGTGCCTGATCCTTCAATGGATTTCATTGTTTGTACAGATGCTTCCTTGGATGGTTTGGGAGCATTTCTTATGCAGAATGGGCAAGCCATTGCATATGATTCTAGGAAACTTAAGAGTCATGAGCTTAATTACCCCACTCATGACCTTGATTTAGCTACAGTGGTTCATGCATTAGTGAGATGGTGTCATTTCCTTTTGGGACATCAGTTTGAGCTCCACTCAGATCATCAGAGCTTACAATATATTTTCACTCAGTCAAACTTGAATATTCGACAAAGAAGATAGATGGAATTCCTATGTGAGTACGATTTTGATGTCCACTACATCAAGGGTAAGGAAAATGTGGTTGTCAATGCTTTGAGTAGGAGACATCATGGGGCCTACTCTATGACTACAGGTATAGAGTTGAGGGATCAGATATTGCATCATTTGCATAAGGATGTTTGGTATGTAGAAGTCAATCAGGTTATTCTATCTTAGAGTACCCTTGAGGGTAAGTATTCAGGATATTCCCTAGATTTTGATGAGATTTTATGCCATAGAGGATGTATCTATGTACCTTCCTCTAGATATTTGTGAGTATTCATCATGTTAGAGGCTCATAGAGCACCTTATGCAGCGTATCTTGGAGTCAACAAGATGCATGCAGATTTGAGACAGTTATATCATTGGCCAGGGATGAGGCAGAACATTGTAGAGATAGTGGCATGATGTCTTGAGTGTCAGAGGGTTAAGGTAGAGCATCATCATCCTGGTGGTTTTCTTCAGCCTCATGAGATACCAGAGTAGAGGTGGGATGTTATTTCTATGGACTTCATCATTGGTCTCCCTATGTCATCTCAATGCCATGATGCCATCATGGTGATAGTTGAAAAGTTGACCAAGGTAGCCCACTTCTCACCCATTCAGACCACTTTTATAGCCCCATCATTAGCATAGGTTTTCTTGTGGGATATTGTTAGACTTCATGGCATACCTCGTAAGATTATTTCTTATTGAGATTCTCTCTTCATATCATCCTTCTGGAGAGGATTACAAATAGCTTTGGGCACTAAGCTCAATTTTAGCACTGCTTATCACACAGAGACAGATGGTCAGACAGAGAGGGTTAATTAGGTGTTGGAGGATATGCTTTGCATGTATGTCATGGATCATCAGACTAGGTGGGAGGAGCACCTTCATTTGGTTGAGTTTGCCTACAATAATGGGCATCATACTTCCCTAGGCATGCCTCCCTATCAGGCATTATATGGTAGGCCATGCAAGACACCTTTGAGTTGGAACCACATTGAGGATAGAGTTTCTTTAGGTCCTGAGTCAGTACAAGAGTTGGAGCAGCAAGTGACTTTGATTAGACAATGTTTGAAGGAAGTGCAAGACAGACATATGAAGTACACAGATGCTAAGAGGGAGGATTGTAGTTATCAAGTTGGGGATATAATATTTTTGAGAGTGTGACCACATAAGATTCCAATCCATTTTGAGAATGGCTCTAAGCTTTCACCTAGATTTATTGGTCCTTTTGAGATTCTTGAGCGGATAGGTCCTTTCGCCTATCATCTAGCCTTGCCACCTAGCCTGTCATGCATCCACGATGTCTTTCATGTATCAGTGTTGAGTAAGTATATTTTTGATGAGTCTCATATCATAGATTGGGATGCCTTGCAGGTGGAGTCAGATGACCAGTTAGCTTTGGAGCCCATCTGCATTTTGGCGCATTGGACAATAGCTCTTCGAGGCCGAGAGCTGGACTAGGTTAGGGTCTAGTGGGATTGCTATGATGAGGTTATGGCATCATGGGAGGATGCAGTGTAGATGAGAGCATAGTATGTTGGAAAATACATTTGAAGCAATTGTTGTATTGTCATTGATGTCAAACCTTAACTGGTAAGACTATTTCTATCTAAGAAAGTACTATATTTATTTGATTGTTGTGAAGGGGATAGGCAAGGTTGGTAACAATAGCACCTAAGGAAAGATTGAGTTATCTTGATACTTCAATGAGTACTTAATTATGTGGAAAAATGATAAGATAATGTATTATTTATCTAAGTAAGAATGAAGACTAAATTGGTAGGCTTAACCGAGAAAAAGTGAAGAAATCTAGTTTAAGCCGAGTGATGTTAGTGTCGACTGAGCTAGTATATGCTGAGTAAATTTAGTGTTGATTGAACATAAGTTAATTGTCAAGGAAGATAGTATTAGTTGAGGAAAGAGTTTTTAAGGTGACCGAGCTTGAAGAACAAGGAGTTGAACACTGTATTGACCGAGTGTTAGTAATTTACATTTGAGGAAGAATTCAAATTTCCAGCCGACATAGTTGAATTCTTGGATTATGTAAAATGTGTTGACTTTATTTATTGATTGTACGAAAGCATTTAATATGCTGTAAAATATTTTATTGTAAATCTATTAAGAGATTTGAGATATTTCTAGAAGGATATATGAAGAACATCAAATTGGAAGGATTCGATAAATCTGACCTAGCCCTAAGATCTACGAAGGAGATTAAGCAACAAAAGATGTATTGACCTAATTGAGGAAGTATTAAGGAAACCTAAGCATGAGGTTGAACAAATAAGAGGATGCTGGAAGTATTGTTGATGTTATTGACTCTATAAATAGAAAAGGCTAAAGGAGAAGTGTTGTGATTTCTTGAAGAGATTTCTAAGCAGATTAGTGATGGAGATGGTAAAGGTTCACAGTCAGTAAGCCAACATATGTGTATGGAATTGGATTTGATATTTTCAAAGTGAGTTGTATGTTTTTCAGATCAATATTACCATTAATTTCTAACCATTGTATCAATCAAAATCCTTTTAACAGAGGTTGATTTAATAGTCATTTGTATAAATCCTTTGAACAAGGTTGTATTCTAATGGGATGTATGTAAGTCCTATAACAAGGTGCACTTTTAATAGAGTGGTTTAAATCTTTTAACCGGGTCACACCTAACAGTGTGTTTGTAACCTTTGACAGGGTTGGCTTTTCATAGAGCTCACTTCATAAGAGTGAAAATAATAGTAACATGTTACAAAGAGGTTTTTCCCAAATTGGGTTTCCACTATAAATCCTAATGTTAATACTTGTGTGAATGTTTTGGTTTGAACATTTCTATGTTTTACAAGTTAGATACTATTGGATAGTGGACTGCACTATTATATGTTTCTGTTATGAAATCAGTAATGACTGAGTAGCTGTTGGTTGTTGGATTTGATTTGTTGAAGAGTTTTAAAGATTTTTTATACATCTGGACCTGAGAACAACTGATTCACCCCCCCTTTGTTGTTCTAAATCATTTTAAAAATTGGTATCAGAGCTGTTGGTGGTTACATAGAAAAAGTTGAAAGATACTTGAAGCAAATGATCAGGATGTATAAGGAGGTACCAAAGCTAAATAAGGAGAACTTCCCTGCATGGAAAAGTTTGATGAAGCTGCATCTGGCCAATATTGGTGATTTTGCAAAGTATTATGTTGAGCATGATTATGTCACACCTGTTGCACCTCTGACTGCTGAGGAGATGAAAGCTAAACAGGAGCACAACCAAGAAATATTGGAGATTGCATCTGCCCTAAGCTATCCAAAATTTGAAGACATCAAAGACTGCACTAATGTAAAGTAAATGTGGGACACTCTTGCAAACATCTATGGCGGTGACATAAATGTACTAAGAGCAAAATCTGAGAGCCTAAGAGGTAAATTTGATGAAATGAGAATGCAAGAAGGTGAGAATATTGCACACTATTGTGGTAGAATAAAAGAAGTTGTAAATGCTATTAGAGGAGCAAATGGAACTATTGATGATGAAATTGTAATTGGAAAAGTATTGAGAACTTTGTGTCTTATTTATGCCATCTAAATTTTAGCAATTTAGGAATCTAGATGTAACCCTAACAATGCTCTTACTTTGGAAAGTTTGGTTGGTAAGCTTACTACTTTTGAACTTTCTAACTATGATAACTTCATTGTTGCTAATGTTGAATCTGCTTTTAAGTCACAAATGGTTTTGAGTAAGCCAAAGAAGGAAAAAGAAAGATGCATCAGTGAGAGTGAAAGTGAAAGTGACATATCTGATGAAGAACTTGAGGATCTAGAAGCTTTTATGGCTAGAAGACTGAAAAGGGGAAAAGGAAAGTATAAAGGTAAACTCCCTATTATATATTTTTCATGTAAGAAAGTTGGTCATATAGCTGCTAGATGTCTTGACATGGATGATAAGGATGAAGAAAGAGATAATAAGCATAAAGACAAAAGAGAAGATAGAGGTTACCGAAGATACAAGGACTACAAAGGAAAAGTTAAGAAATCTCGCTATATTGCGAAAGAAGAGATTGACACTGATAGTGATAATTTTGAAATTGAGGTTGTCTATGTTGCAATGAAAGATGAGTCTGATGAGGATGAGAAAACTGCATTGATATCTTATGTGAACAAAAATGATAAATGGATTATTGACAGTGGTTGTTCACATCACATGACTGGTGAAAAGAGTAAGTTTGATACCTTAGATCATTATAAAGGTAGAAGTGTGAAATTTGGTAATGATGCACCATGTCTTGTTAGAGGTAAAGGATTGATTAAGCTGACTGATAAGATCACTTGTGCAAATGCTTATTGGGTTGAGGGTCTTAACTCTAATCTATTGAGTATTGCACAACTTAATAGCATTGGCTATCGAGTGGAATTTCATCACACGAAGGCCAAAATATTTGATGCCAATGGTGAACTAATTGGAAGTGGAGAATAGACAAGAGGTAATTTATTCTATCTAGACCTATTTGAAGAAACATGTATGATTGCACAACTTGATGATATTTGGTTATGGCATAAGAGGCTACATCATGTTAACTTTGATAATCTGGTAGAAATTAGTAAGAAGAAGAAAGTGAGAGGTCTGCCTAGATTGAAGAACCTGAGAATGTAATGTGCAAAGAATGTTAGTTGGGTAAGATGACAAAGTCTAGTTTTAAGAGAAAGACTTTTACTTTCGAGAATGCTTTAGATTTGGTTCATACTGACCTTTGTGGACCTATGGGTGTACAAAGCTATTGCGGTGCTAGACATTTTATCCTATTTGTCAATGATTATACCAAATGATGACTGTAATGTTCTTATAAGAAAAATCTGATGCTTTTCAAAATTTCAAGTGGTATTTGGCTAAGGTTGAAAAGGAGACACATAGGAACCTGAAGTGTCTGAGATCTTACTAAGGTGGATAATTTATATCTAATGAATTCAATCTATTTTGCAATGATAAAGGGATCAAAAGACAAATGTCTGCACCAAGAACTCCTCCACAGAATGGTATAGTAGAGAGAAGGAATAGATCTATCATGGATTGTGCAAGGACATTAATGATTGAAAAAAATGTTGCACAAAAGTACTAGAGAGAAGCTGTATGTACAACTGTTTATACTCTTAACCGAGTACAAATAAAAAAAGGTACAAATCTGACACCTTATGAGCTATGGCATGGGTATGCACCTAATGTAAAGTACTTTAGAATTTTTGGAAGCAAATGCTACATACTAAAGGACAATAGGAATGGAAAATTTGATGCTAAAAGTGATGAGGGCATATTCCTAGGCTATTCCAAAAAAAGTAAAGCTTATAAGTGTTTGAACTCTAACACTAACAAAATTGTGGAAAGTTTGAATGTCAAAGTTGATGAGTATGTAGAGAAAAATGAAGCTAACATCAAAAGAGAACCAGAAGATTACAGATCTTCTGTGTATATAAAGGAAGGAGAGGCAAATGAAAAACTTGCACCTAATGCAGAGTCTCAGGTAAGCAATGTCGAGCATCAGGAAAAGAATGCTGAGAGAGAAGAAGAACATGCCAAGCGACAAGAGGAAGCTGCTGAGTATTAGGAAGAGGTTTCCAAGCATTCAGAAGTTGAATCTAACAATCTTGTTGGTGAACCTGAAGAGAAAGATGAAAGGAGAGTAGAACCTATTTTGGCACAATATGTAAGGAGACATCACAAGCCTGAATAGATCATCGGAGACAAAGATACTGGAGAACTGACTAGAAGTAAGACAAGAGATCCTACATGTTTACTATGTGAATTAGAGCCTAAGACAATAAGGGAGGCATTAGAAAATGAAGACTGGATACAAGTAATGAATGAGGAGATAGACCAGATAGAGAAGAATGATACTTGGACTCTGGTGCCGAGACCAGAAAATAAAAATGTCATTGGAACAAAGTGGGTGTTCTGAAACAAGCTGAATGAGCATGGTCAAATCACAAGAAACAAAGCTAGGCTGGTATGCAAAGGCTACGCACAAGAAGGAATAGATTATGGGGAGACATTTTGCCCTATGGCTAGATTGGAAGGAGTAAAAACCTTACTTGCATATGCTGCCTACAAAGATTTCAAGGTATACCAAATGGATGTTAAGTTTGCATTTTTAAATGGTATATTAGAAGAAGAAGTGTACATTGAACAACTAGAAGGATTTGTTGATCCAAACAAAAGATACATGGTTTGCAAACTAAATAAAGCACTATATGGACTAAAGCAAGCTCCCAGAGCATGGTATGAGAGATTGCACAACTACCTAATAAAGATTAGATTCTCAAGGACAAATGACACAAGCAATCTGTACATGAAAGATGAAGAAGGTAAAGAAATCTTGTTGGCTGAGATTTTTGTAGATGATATTATATTTGGTGGACAAGATGCCTTGTGTAAAAAAACTTTCAAATGAAATGCAAATTGAATTTGAAATGAGTATGTTTGGGAAGATCAATTTTTTTGTTGGTTTACAAGTATATCAGATGGAGAAAGGAATTTTCATCACCCAGTCTAAATATGTTCATGAGATACTGAAAACCTTTGGTATGGAAGATTCAAGGCCAGTAAGTACTCCCATGGCTACTGGACAAAAGTTGTCTAAAAATGATGATGCTGCAGAAGTAAACCATACTTTGTATAGATCCATGATTGGAAAGCTGTAATATGTTGTACACAACAAACCAGATATTTCTTTAGCTGTTGGGATTATGGCAAGATTCTCTGCCAATCCTAAGGAAACTCACATGATGGCTGTCAAAAGGATAATGAGATATTTGAAAGGGACTGCTCACTATGGATTGTACTACAAGAAGCATGAAAAGTTTGAACTAAGAGTGTATATTGATGCTGATTGGGCAAGAAATGTGGATGACAAAAAGAGTACTAGTGGTGGAGCTTTCTTTCTTGGACAAAGATTAGTTTCTTGGACAAGCAAGAAATAAAGTTGCATTTCCCAATCTACTCTTGAAGCTGAGTATGTGGCTGCATCAGTGAACTGTTCAAACTTGGTATGGATAAAGCAATTGTTGGTAGGCATGAAAGAAGAGATCACTAAACCATTTGTCATCTACTGTGACAACACAAGTGCTATCAACATCTCTAAGAATCTACTAATGCACACAAAGACCAAACACATCGCCATCAAGTATCATTACTTGAGGGAATTGGTACAAGATAAAGAGGTCCGAATGGAATATGTGAATACAAAGGAACAACTAGAAGACATATTCACTAAAACTTTACCTAAAGAAGCTCATGAATATCTGAGAGGTCAATTAGGAGTTCTTCCCCTAATTGAGGTTGCCTAGCCATGCTAGGAGCACTACATCAAATGTGATGCAAAGAGTATTTGAAAAATTGATGCATAGATAGGTCACACTTTAGGAGCAACCTAGAGTTGTGAACAGTACAAAAAAGCCAAGAATCAATCATAAGGAAAGATGAAAGAGGGAGAAATATTGTTACTGAACTAAAAAAATGATATCTACATCTGCAAGATGTATGTTTTTGTTGCTACTTTGGCATTTTTATCAAAGAGGGAGATGATCACAGATGAATACACATGGTGAGATTTCATAGAAGATCAAGTAAGAGGGAGAGATTCAGTGGATGGTCATACAAGCATAGCTAATTGATTCTGTATCAAAATGAAGCTAAGGATATTATAAATAATTATGATGGACATATAAGTTTTGGATTGGTTGGTGATTCATGTGTTATTCATATGGTGTTGCCATTAATGCCAAAGAGGGAGATTGTTGGAAATTGCAATTGTTGTATTGTCATTGATGTCAAACCTTAACTGGTAAGACTATTGCTAACTAAGAAAGTACTATATCTATTTGATTGTTGTGAAGGGGATAGGCAAGGTTGGTAACAATAGCCCCTAAGGAAAGGTTGAGTTATCTTGATACTTCAATGAGTACTTGATTATGTGGAAAAATGATAAGATAATGTATTTTTTTATCTAAGTAAGAATGAAGACTAAACTGGGAGGCTTAACCGAGAAAAAGTGAAGAAATCTAGTTTAAGCTGAGTGATGTTAGTGTCGACCGAGCTAGTATATGCTGAGTAAATTCAGTGTTGACCGAACATCAGTTAATTGCCGAGGAAGATAGTGTTAGTCGAGGAAAGAGTTTTTGAGGTGACCGAGCTTTATAATGAAGACTGAGGAGTTGAACACTATATTTACCGAGCGTTAGTAATTTACATTTGAGGAAGAATTCAAATTTCCAGCCGACATAGTTGAATTCTTGGATTATGTAAAATGTGTTGACTTTATTTATTGATTGTATGAAAGCATTTAATGCACTATAAAACATTTTATTATAAATCTATTAAGAGATTTGAGATATTTCTAGAAGAATAGACGAAGAACATAAAGTTGGAAGGATTCGATGAATTTGACCTAACCCTAAGATCTATGAAGAAGATTAAGCGACAAAAGATGTATTGACCTAATTGAGGAAGTATTAAGGAAACCTAAGCATGAGATTGAATAGAGAAGAGGATGCTGGAAGTATTGTTGATGTTATTGACTGTATAAGCAAAAAAGGCTGAAGGAGAAGTGTTGTGATTACTTGAAGAGATTTTCGAGAAGATCAGCGATGGAGATGGTAAAGGTTCACAGTCAGTAAACCAGCATATGTGTATGAAATTGGATCTGATATTTTCAAAGTGAGTTGTATGTTTTTCAGATCAATACTACTGTTACTTTCTAACCATTGTATCAGTCAAAATCCTTTTAGTAGAGGTTGACCTAACAGTCATTTGTACAAATCCTTTGAACAAAGTTGCATTCTAATGGGATGTATGTAAGTCCTATAACAAGGAGCACTTTTAACAGAGTGGTTTAAATCCTTTAACCGGGTCACACCTGACAGTGTGTTTGTAAACTTTGGCAGGGTTGGCTTTTCACAGAGCTCACTTCAGAAGAGTGAAAATAATAGTAACATGTTACAAAGTGGTTTTTCCCAAATTGGGTTTCCACTATAAATCGTGGTATTAATAATTATGTGAATGTTTTGGTTTGAAAATTTTTGTGTTTTATAAGTTAGATGCTATTGGATAGTGGACTGCACTATTATATATTTCTGTTATGCAATTAGTAATGACCAAGTAGCTATTGGATCTAATTTGTTGAAGAGTTTTAAAGATTGTTTTATACATCTGGACCTGAGAACAACTGATTCACCCCCCCCTCTCTATTGTTCTAAATCATATTAACACAGTACCCCCATCTTTTTTATGAACTCTAGGAGGAAGTTCATGCCTAGGGGGAAGGATGTGAGGCCTCACCCTGAGCCTATCATAGTCTTTCAGTTTCTGCATTTGAGATAGACTTATCTGATACTGCATTTTGATGCTTTATGGTTTTTCAGACACTTTATATTATGAATTTTATCACCATAGAGGTTAGATACACATTATGTTATGTTTATTTTGATGAATACTGTGATAACATTATGGATTCTACTTGTGTGATTAATTCATTTTTATGAATGTTATGATGCCATGATGATGTTTAATTTTGCAAATAATTTATTGATGCAATGATTATGTTACGAGCTTAATTAAGTGATGAAATTGTTTATTACTTGATGAATTATTATGCAATGTGAATTATGACTTAATTGGGGATGAATTATTTTGATCATGTATGTTATGAATTTATATGTATATTTCCTTGGATTTTAGTATGTAGGAAATTAGACCATGGTTAAAATTGGGGAACCAAAGAGTAGACCTATGTTAATTTAGCTAGCCAAGGTTGCGTCTAATAAGAGATAAAACCTTGTTGTATCATGTTTTATTTGTAAATGTAATGAGCACGTGTGTAATTAATTAATATGTTTAAATTGTAAATGTTAATTGTTTTGTGAATTCTCAAGTGGATATGCCACATGGCTTGTGATGTGTAATTCATGTTGTGTCAATTGACACTTGTAAGTGTACTTGTGGCCATGACATGTCCACTTGGGGATTGGATGCCCATCAACTTAGGATAGTACCCTTGAGGATCCCTATGTGAATCTCTTGGTTAGGGAGCTTAAGGTAGTGTCAATTCATGAATTTCGAATTTGAACTTGTCATGAGTATTTGGAGGGTTAAAAAGGTGCCTAAGGGTGTGTTTAGGCCATTTTTAGTTAGCCCACTTGGTATACCTATGGGTAAGGGTCATTTTTCACCATAGGACAACCCATAGTTGACCAAAAGACCCATCCAAAAGTTGGTTTTTAAAGATGACCGAAAAATCAACTTTTGGGACCAAGTTTTGGTAAGAACACCATCCATTAGAATGGTAGTCCTTTTTCCACCTTTTTAGCTTACCTTTGTCAGAGACCATTTTTAGTAACCTTGTAAGGGGCTTAGGGAAGACCACCCGATGGGAAGGAAACCTTATCCCAAGGGGTTTGTGGGAAGTTGTGTGGAGGCCTTTTTAGAGGGGACTCTTCTTTTGGAAGAGTTTGAACACCCACTCTCTAACTTAGAGACTAGTTAATTTTGGAGGAGCTTGGAGAGGAAAAGCTTGGACAAAAGGGCTCTCAACTTCAATACTCACCATTATTGCTTGGACTTAGGTTGGTGGCTCCACTTGAAATCTCATGTATATTCTTTTTCTTGTATGTGAGAAATTTGGTATTGTATTTCTTCATATTTCTTGATGTTGTGAATCTTGTTGTTTTGTGTGTTAGTAGATGCATTTGTAAATCTTGTGCTTGTTTTTGTGCAAGTCATTTTGTGTTGTAAATGTGAAGTTTGGTGTTATAGATTCCTTTTTTTGTGATGTTGTATGGGAGTCTTAAGGCCACACTCACCCATGGGGGGAAGAGTAGCCTTGGGGGTGAAGAGATATTTTATTTGGGACAACCATGGGTGTAGTGTCTCTCCTTGAGAAGGAGAAGGAAAAAAGTATGGAAGTATGGGCTCCATGTAGCCATTTATTTTCTTATTACAATGGGGGACATAAGGGATTTGTAAGGCTTGATGCCTTGGGGGTCATAAGGATTTTGTTGGGCCTTTGAAAATTTGGTTAAGATGTGTATTTGGGAAAGCCATGTGAAGGCTTGTCTCTTTATTTTGAAATACGCTTTCTCCCCATTGGTACATAGTCCACCTTCACCCCAAGAATAGGGCCATAGTGAAGTCCTTTGTTCATATCCTTGGTTGGGAGTTTTATGTGTTTGTTGCTTTGTGGTTATGTTTGGTTATGCATACATGCATCCTGTCTTTGTGATGGTTCCCCTAGCTCGAGGGTGGCCTCTTAGAGGCCTTGGTTGGGAGGTGAGCATCCCATGGTTCAACCATCATTTTATTGTAGGTGTAGAAGCCATTGGTGCCTTCATCATATGAAGTGGATCCTTTGAGGAAGGAGGAGAATATAAAGTATTGAATTACATTTAAGAAAAGATGTATATCTTGTGTTTTCTTGAACAAA
Source organism: Chamaecyparis obtusa (assembly GCA_027943335.1). NCBI lineage: Eukaryota > Viridiplantae > Streptophyta > Pinopsida > Cupressales > Cupressaceae > Chamaecyparis > Chamaecyparis obtusa. The sequence continues at coordinate 1,138,634 of BSBK01004810.1, forward strand.
GTAATAGACACCACTATGTGGAAGGGATTCCTAAAAGGATTCCTCCCTATGAGAAGTTGCAATATTGTTATTTGTGAGTAGCTATGTAAAAGAATTCATGTGTTAGTTTAACTTGTTTAAACAATACATTCTTTTTCATTATAAAGATAGTGTATGAATTTTGAAATCGTGAATGTCTAATAGCTTTTATTATTGTAATTGTTTGTAACCTATCTCTTCCTCTTCAAAAAAAAGGGGTAACATGAATATCATGACGTATTTCATTTGTTGTTTTTCCTTTTAAAAGAATGTTCAATTATCTTAGGTATATAGAATAAATATATATAAGAATGCTACCTTGAATAGAATAATATGTGCAGTATTAAAAAGAAACATAAGAAGGACTTGATGTTTATAAAAGAAAATTGTTATTTATATCTCAAACTGCTTTATTTTGTTTTGTTAGTAGAATGATTTTTCAGTCAAAAAAATCATTATATATGTCGTCCTTGATTAAGAATGATATGCTATTGTTTTAAAATAGGTAATAGATCTATTCCAAAATAGCAAAGAAAGAAATAATGAACAATAAATAAATGAATGGTTGTGGAAGATATTTCATTGGTTTGTTAATCATTTTGCTTAAAAACAAATTTCTCATATTTTATTCTTAAGAAAATTATGCATTGAAGTATTCTATTGAAAAAAGGGGGTTTAACCCATTTTAGAAAATTAGTTATGTTGCTAAATTATTTATATTACTTATAGAAGTATTTAATCATATCTATATATATTATTTTTTAAAAATAAGAGGATAAGTTTCCTTAATTAAAAAAATAATAATACATCTATTATAAAAATAAACTATTTAAATTTTTTTTTATAAAAAATATATATATATAAAAAGAAACCTGTTATTGGGGACTGGCCATAGCCGCACCCCCCTCTCTCCTTACCTCCACGCAGAAGTGCGTGGGTTGAAACCCATGACCCTACGACATCACAACCACGACTGTGATGGTGCAGGTCATGTGGGCTAAGACCCATGGCCTGCGACATCACAGCCACGACTGTGATGCCACAGGTTGCGTGGGCCAAGACCCACAGCCTGTGACATCACAACTACGACTGTGATGCCGTAGGTCGCGTGGGCCAAGACCCACGACCCGCGACATCACAGTCACAACCGTGGTGCCGTAGCTGCGTGGGTCGTGACCCATGGGTGTGGGAAACCCCAACAGGGGGCTGGGTAGATCCTTCGGCTCACCCCCCCCCCCCCTCTCCCCATTTCTTTTTTAATTTTTTTAATTTTATTTAAATAAAATGTTAAAAAGAAAAACAAAAAAAAACCCTGTGAAAAAACATGGGTACCAACAATTTTTTTTTGATTAAGATATGTATAAAAACAACTATAAAAGACATGCTTGCATAGATATATTGATTTCTTAAATGTCCAGATGGGTATTGAATCAAAGAACAAAAAAATAAAGAGAAAGAAGCATGTATCAATAGAGATGGAAAAATATAGACAACACCCTTTGATCTTGAAGAATGCTCATGGGCTCCTTCTCAAGAATCAATATCAACTCTCCAAAACTCTAGACCTACAACCAAAAAAAAATGGAGGTAAAAGTTTTGAAAAAAAAAAAAAAAAAACCCTCCTAGGGTTTGGGGTAGAAGAGTGGAGAGTTTTGAGGGGAAAGAAGTGAAAATGACCATCTTTTGGGATGATGTCATTTTCACCCTAACTCTAAATCCAAAATTAGGGTTAGGGTGAGACTAAGATCCCCAAATTTTGAATTTTATTTTCCCTCCCCCATTTCCCTTTTGTTATTTTTAGTTATTACTTTTTCATTGTATAATCTTTTCTATTTAAGCCTATATGTTATGTTATTTTTGAGGATGTTTTTTTATTTTAAACAAAGTAAATTAAAAGTATGCTATTACTAAAGGATGTTTTAATAGGTTTAAGATTATGAAATTTCATTTTGGTCACCTAAGTTTTATTTAATCTCTTAGGGAAATTTCCTTTATTTCATTTCAAGGTTGATTCCAAATAGGGGTTCGACTGAGGCAAAATTATTTATCCAACCTTTTTACCTATGTTTCTATGTGTGGGTATAGGTGGAAATGCATCACAACTTAATATAGAGAGTATAAGATCTGACATGAAGATTATAACTATTTTCCAAAAAAAATCACTAGGAACACAACAAATTTTCGCAAACTATTCCTAGGAACAAAATGCCTACAAATCTACTTCGGATTTATACTCCAAGTTGGTACAACCTTATGATTTCCATTTCAAGTCATTATAGGTTGTTGTTTGTTTATGTCAATTTGCATTTTCTAAAACTTGTCATATTTTCTTATTTAGCCTCCTATCTTACACCATCATACCATTTCCCCTCATATCCAACTTCCCCAATACATTATTACAAAGTATCATTGAATGACTTAGCACTTAATTCCTACTTGAGAATACTGGGTCATCTTCCTTTCAATTATGCATTAGGGAAAGGAGGAGCAATCTATCTTGCTTACCTTTTCTTATTGTACAATAAAAAACTTTGAGGAGGAGGAATTGGAAACCACCTAAGAAAGAAACATACACTAACCCCCACACAGAGAAGGAACAACTATGAGAAGCCAAGGCCATTATTGAAAGGGCAATGGAGGAGGAACACAGATCCTTGCATAACATTGTGGCTACTCCCTTATGGCTAGATTCCAAAAAAGCCATCATGAGATGGACCTTTTAGATATAATGCCACAATTGAAGGTGGTCATTAATAATATAGTTGGTAATATAAAAATTGAATGGGACAATGGCAAGCTAATAGATGAAAAAAAAAGTTAATCCCACCACTAACTTGATGTTATTGGCAGTAGGCATTGGGAGGAAACCTGCCATGGTAGATATGGAAATAATGGGATGAAAGATAACAAATACTATTGTGGGTAGAGGATTCAACATGAATATATTTCCTATGGAGAAATGGAAGGCCCTCAAAAAATTGACACATTATTTTCCAACCTTCCATTTGGTAGATTTTGACCAACATGGCATCAAACCAACTGGAAAGCTCATGACACAGAAGGTAATCATTGGCACTTGTACAATAAGAAAAAATAATGGTTAATGGTGTAGAGATTCCATTTTCCTAATGCATAATTGAAAGGAAGATGTCTCAATAAGATCAAGTAGGACTTAATCTCTAATCAAGTTAATGATCCTTCATCGATTGATGGGTTGGAATGATATAATGCAAAATAGAAGGTTAAATAAGAAAATATTGATAGTTTTAGAAAAGACAGTTTGATGAAAAACAAACAAGAATATATAATGACCTAAAATGAGGACCTAAGAATTGTACTAACCTATAAACTAAATTTGAAGGTGATCTTCCATGTACAAACTACCTTAGGTGTTTTGTTCCTGGGAAGAGAAAGCTTAGGGTATTCTATATATAGGTGTTTTGCCCAAATCTAGTTTTAGTCTTCTCGTCAAATCTTGTACTTATCATATCAACTCTCGACAATTATGCCACATGTACTTTCACATAGAAAAACAAGGAAGAAGGTTGGATAGAGGGGTTCACCCTAGTCAAACCCCTATTTGGAATCGACCTTGAAATGAGATGAAAGAAATGAAAGCATGTTGTCATATAGAAACAACTAGATCTGAAAAATAAAATATGACATACCTTGGTAATTAAAATGTTTATTTGAATGTGATCAAATATGTTGATGTAGTAGCTTTTACTAAACACAAAAATCACAAAAGGAAATTATGAAAGACCAAACCTTATGTGATGTATGTTGTAATTTATCACCATAATTGATTGAGAAGAAGAAATAAGATGTAGATGTGGGTGTATCTCCTTCCTTGATAAAACAATCCTTTACTTGACCTTCAATGAGGGAAAGAAAAATGTTCTATGGAGAAGGACACCTTGAACGCTTGATAAGAAGTCTAGATCTTGAATGCTTGAATCATGACCATGTAGGCTTGCTTTACAAACTTGATAACTTGATATTGAATGTAGATCATGAATGCAAAAATGAGGAGATATATGGTGTTTATATACCTCTCACAACATCTCAAAGGTTAAAACTCAAGTAAGTTGATTGTAAATCCAAATATCCCACTAAATCACTATGACGAGACCCCAGTTCCAATTTGGGCCTAATATTTGAGGAACAAAATGCCTAGGACTTTTTATTCCAAGGAAGAAAATGCCCTAGGTGTTATGTTCCACCCAATTAGAGCTTAGATTGGGATGACATTGTTATCTCTATTTTGAGCATTACAGATTGTCATTAGTATCAAAGACATCGACTGGTTACCTATGCTACTCTAGTCAGTAAAAGCAAGCACTTCAAGCTAGTTGGGCAAGTCCTTTACACCAATCACCATAGAAATTTTATTGAGCATCAATGTACACTGATATCGAGTGACTGTAAACATCGAGCATACTAGACACTGAGCTCCAGTGTAACTACCAAGCAGTATATATAGTGTTTACTGAGCATCACAGAAAGTGGCATAGTAATTAGTAATGGCACATTTATCTATGCAAATGGTTACAACATAATCACAAAACATTTTACCAAGATCGAGGATCATTTATTATAGATATATTCATTAATTGCAATGATGATCTCTATGTAATTGCTAGATCTAGGTTAATATTGTACACCATAGATCTTAGGGTTTTCTCTAAGATATTGTAACCTAATTTTGTTAAGCAGCAAAAGCAATATTCTATATATTTGTGTTTCATGTCATTTTGACATAAGCTTGACAAGGAAGTTAAGAACAAGTGAAGTTCTTGAAGCATTAGCCAACTTCAAGATATCAGTTATCAGATAGAGAAGAATTAAATACAAAGAAATTCAGATTAAGCAGAATTAGACAAGGCTACCAAGCAGTTCAGAGTTGAGATCTTCACATGAAAATGTGATATCTATTCAGTATTTCATAGATCTATATCAAACAAGATAGAGTTGTCAATTTGTAGATACATCCTATTATTTTCTAATCATTGTAACAGAGTTTGTTAAAATCTCTAAATAGAGTATACCTAAGAGTCTTTTATGTAAATCTCTTTACCAAGTGCACACTCAAGTAGTGTTGTTAAAATCCTATAAATAGGTAGATCTAATCGATCTGAAATGTTACTCCTAATAGGGTAAGATCACCAAAAGTGATCACCACTTGTAGCCCTAACAGGCAAACCTTTTCTATCTGCAGTAGTAAAGAATTTGTGGGTGTCATCCCCATGATAGTTTTTACCTTCTAACAAGGGTTTTTGTGTTACCAAAATACTTGTGTTATGTGATAGATATATTGTTGATTTCATGCTATTTACTTTTACAAGTTAATTGAATGAATGATACATACATTGGATTCAAGTTATATGTGAAGTTACTACTGTTTTCTATTTAAGGTTTGAGAGTTGAAAGTTTTTGTGGGCACTGATTCACCCCTCCCCTCTCAGTACCCTATCTCTCCATCCCAAAAATTGGTATCAGAGCTCAGATTTCTTATTGGATGGTTTAACCACTAAAGAGTAAAGATCTAACCATGGAGAGATATAAGTTGGATAAGACAATAGAGAATCAAAAGATTCAGATATAGATGTTCATAGAGCAGTATAAGAAAGCTAAGGCTGACTTGAAAAAGTTACTGGTTTAGAGGATGAACCTAACTATTCTAGAGAATGAGACTAGTTACCATGAAGAAGAGATTGATGATATATTTGACAACATTGGATCTAGTTTAGGAAGCATTTCTGATGGATCTAAAAGTGCAATCTCTGATTTGTCTGAAAAAGAATCTTCACTTAACTGAACAAGTGAAAGCCCTACAAATCGGTCAAGAATCACAGATGGTGAGAATCATAGATGTAATGAACAATGCTAGATAGGCTGAGCAAGAAAGGAATCTAGTTGTTGAAGACTGAAGATAGATAACTGAACAACTTCAAGCAAAAGAAACTGAGATACAAAGACTCACCGAGCACTATTTTGAAATATCCAATTAGATGATGATTGTAAATCAGGAGGTCAACCGAGTAAATGGTGAATTATCAAGAAAACTTGAAGATATTGGAATACTTAGGGAAGAGAATGAGAAATTGAGAAATGAAGTAAAGATACAACTGCAACACAATGAAATGATGAAATTGGCTGAAGATAGCTCCAAAAAGATTGATGATTTTCTGACTAATCAAAGAAGATTTGGAAGTAAAGCTAGATTAGGCTATATCGGCGAAGGAGAATCATCCAAACAAGTTGAACAAGTGAACAATAATCAAAATCAAAGACCTAAGATGCTATCATGCTATCACTGTGGCAAACTAGGACATACCTCAAATGTCTACAAAAGCAAAGCACAAGGTAAACCTTAAGTCACTCCTAAGTTTAATGGTTACTGTTATTACTGTGGCAAATTTGGACATCAAGGTTATGAGTGTAGAGAAAAACTGAATAAGAATGCTAACAATCCTACTATAGAGAAACTCTATTATACTTGCAACAAACATGGACACACTGCAAAAGAGTGTAAAGCTAAGATGAAGCAAGTCTAGACACCAAAATAGAAGAGAAAACCCAAACCTTATCAATCGAAGAGACAAGGTAATTCTTATGTTTGGGATTACAACACATGGGTCAACTATATAGCATGCGGTAGATATAGACACATCGTAGCAAAATGTATGAGGAAGAGATGGGCTGGACAATCATGAAGCTGGACAAGCACTGGAATGGCATGCTTACATTATCATAAGGTCTGTCATCTAAGCAAGGACTATAGAGACTGAGCACCAGAAGAAGGACATGTATTTGAGAGTGGAAACACTATTGTAGATATCATGAGAATCAGAAACACTATGTGGAGAAAGGCATCAAATGAAAATGTTGAGTCAAGTAATGCTGTCAGTGAAACCTCATTCGTTGGATTAGGTGACATCGGTACCTCCACCTAAGGTGAATTAAGTATGTATGGAACTGACATTTAAAAAGATCTTATTTTACATACAGTTCCTTATATATGATGAGCACATACCAAATCTGCATGAATAAAGATGCATTATGGTTTATATGTTATGAGCTAACAAAGTCACATAGTCGATATATGTGAGACTGAGCAAAGAGTTACTTGTCGATGAAAGTTAATCAAGGTTAATCGAGTATTAGTATCAATGGAGTGAAAAATCATGTGTTAACCAAGCTGTTGGAAGTTTGCGGTATCTGCCAAGTTGATAGTTGTCACCAAACCAAAAGTAGGTCGAGCATTTATGATAAAAAGTTTTAAGCAGGAAATAAAAAATGCTATAAATACACGGAGGACTTAGTTCATTTTCACATAGTGATTTGGAAGAGTGATTATTTCATAGAGTGAGTTCAAGCTAAGAATTTTCTAGATCATATAAAGCAGTTACAGATCAAATCAAGCACACTCTTTGCATACTCTGAGTAAGTTCAAACCCCTACCGAGCACATTCATCACTTTTTGTCGAAAACCTAGTTTGTTAAAATGGCATCTATTGCAAGTAGTTCTAAGATTGTGGAAGAGGAAGTGAACCTCATTGTTTTACCTAACTATGATGAACATAAATACAAGTTACACCTAAAAGTTGCATCTAAAATAGATTCAGCGGGAGCATTTTCAAGCATCCCACCTAGGGTTTTGCTAATCAAGAATGTATGATCTTACATTCACTGCAAGATAGGTGAAATAGGAGATTTTGAGATGTATGCAACATATCAGAGACTCTATAGTGAAGATGAGAAACTTAAAGAAGAGTACAAACATGTTGAAAAGATTGGACTCACTCAAGCCCTAAATTTTTCAAAAAGCTTAAAAAATGAATGGATTAGGGTTGTACTCAGTCATTATCATGAGGGCACATTTTGGATGGATAATTTGGTTAAAGTAACTAAAAGAATGATTCATAGGGTTACAAGTTACCCTACAACAGATAAGGCCAAAGCTTTTCGAAGTGCCTCCTGAGTCAAAGTTGAGAAGAATACTGGTGCAACATGGGATGATCGAGCATTGAAGATTGCTTCAATTGAGGATCCAAAAATTAAATTTGTAGCTCATGTAATTGGTTATAAGTTCTATCAGTTGAGTAGACCGAACAGTGTACCATGTATTTTTGTGGACATGGCATACAAATTGATAAAGAAAGGTCACCAGTTGGACCTTGCCAATCTACTCCTACGACAATTAGAAGAGAACATGAAAACAATCAGGTCGGCAAAGTCTAACACCTATACATTTGGATCACTACTAGGGTGTATATTTTTCTATCTTTACAAATTCTTTCCTTCTGTCGGTCACATAGATTGGCCTCCCGAAAAACTAGTTACTATGCAAATTTATGATATACTGAGAAGTCTGGGAGTTAATTTAAACAAAGTTGTAGATGATTATTTTGAGCAATTTAAGATTAAGATGAATCTTAGAAGCTGAATTCCTAGCTCACTAGTCGAAAAATATGAAATGGACATTTGTTTTCTAGTAGACACTGACCACACTTTAATCAAAGCTATTGAGTTGAGAAAGAAATGGCTAGCCCCCATGGGATACAAAATGGATATTGATTTGGCTTTGAAATCAATCAAGGCTTTATTGGCTCTACCAAAGGACATAAAGGCTGAAAGGTTAGGAACCTATGAAGAAGCAAAGACTAGAATAAAAATAGGTCTTGTCATCGGTAAAATCACTAAGAAATCTAGGAAGATGATGAAGATACTAGTTGAATAGTTTGGAGATGAATTTGACTCATCTTATGAGTCATTGGTTGAACCTGCAACCAAAGGTCAGTTAGTATTGATTGACAAAGTGCATGACAGTGAAGAAACTGAGTCCAATAATGAAAAATATTCAATACCGGTTTCTCTCACTCCAACTCCAAAGAAGAGGCAGTTGCAAGTGTAGTCTAGAGCACAAACAAGGTCAGCAACAACAACTTTACCACCTTTGAAAAAGGAAATTGTGAAGGGAACAAAACCAAAGGTAGCTACACCAACCAAGACATATGCAAAAAGAGGAACCAAGGTCATAGCCGAGGCACCAAGGAAAAGGTGAAAACTAATAAGAGGAAGAGAAGACCTTGAAGATGAAGAAAATGACACAAATTAGTTCAAGGTTGTCAACAATGAGAACAAAACAATTGATGAAGTTGCTGCACACATAATTGAAAATGGAGAACTCACAGATCCAGAACTTAGCCGGTTTGACAACATGTCTACCAAGGATCAAAAATAAAATTGAGGAGGTAGTCATCTAGATGATGATAAGCTTCAAACAAGTTTCATTGGAATTTTCCAAACAATTGCCCAAGGCATTAGATGAAAGAATAAATCAGAAGTGGTCCTATGCCTTGGACACCAAAAAGAAGATGAGGGAACAAGCCCTAGTTTTGGTAGCTCCAAATTTATCTCTTGATGAAATTGATGAATATATGAAAAATTACTCTAGAAGATTTAGAATCAAAGGTCGGGCTTTGCAAGTATTAGATGAAAATCTGGCAGATATTGATGAGTCTAGCCAACTCATATGGACATCAATCATTGCAGCAAAAGAGCAAGCTGAGAAAAATGCATTTCTAAATTTGTCTAAGAAGAGGCAAAGGTCAAAAGGAAAAGGAATCTACATAGATGATGCTCATTTGGAAAAGAAGATAGAAAAAATAGATGTATCACTTACCGAGGTGATTGATACAACACTTGTCAATGAAGTCATAAAAATTTCACAGGATGCACCGGATCAGGTTGAGATCTAGATTATAGATAATAACAAATTAGATGTACTCATTAAGGACATTACTAATAGTGATACTGATGATAGAGAAGAAGATGAAGATGTGAACATTTCACCTGATTATACACAAGATGCAGGTCATGTTACCAAGTCTACAATCACATCATTACTGGGAGAGCTTCCTATTCGTATGGAAGTAGTTGAACTTTTATCACAGGAACAACCCAATGGCTCAGACACTGAGCAACCAGAGGATACAACAAGGGAACAAGGAGAAGAGATACTTTCTGACACAAACAAGCCTGAAGAGAAAGAGGTGACAGAGACAAAAACACAAGATCAAGTTAATTATAATGTAATTGAGGCCACTCCATAGTACACTACATCAAAGGCTCTGACTCAGTCAACTGACACAAAGATCACTGAGGAGCAGTAGAAGGAAGATACAGTGTCACCCAGGCTGATTACACAAAGTTTTGAGGTAAAGGTAATTGTACCATTTATAAAGAGTTCACCTCAAGAATTTGAGAAGAAGAAGAAGCAAGAAAAAGGGTCAGTCACCTTAGAATAAGTTATTGTTAAACCAGAGTCTGACCCAAGGACCCTAAGCCCCGAGGAATTGAGAAAATATGGGGATCTATGTACAAGGAAGGCAACATAGGAAAAACTAAGACAAGAGTGCAAGAGCAAGGAAATACTTGAAAATGTAAGAGATATCTTACAATAGGTCATACCTGAGGTAATCATAAATGAAGATACTCCAATAATGGACCAACTTGCTACACTTGTAGATGAAATTAATGCCCCAGATGTAGAATCAAAAAAGAGAATAGAGGAAAGGGAAAAATCTAAAATTCAACATAAACTTGCAAAAAAGATCAGCCAAGAAGTGGCAATCAATAAGGTAAAGTTATATGTGGTAATAACTAACATTTAGTCTATTACTCAGTTAATTAGTCACGATAAAACTATGCACTATGGACACTTTCACTACCGAGGTCAGTGAATCGATAAAACAACTTGATAAAGAAATCCAAGCCAGTGCATAGGCAGCCTTAACCGAGCCTCAAGCAATTGCTAGGTACATCTTGAAAGTTCAAGAACTCCGGCGGTTAAGAGCAAACCTTAGAAAGAAAGAAGAAATAATAAGTGAGCAAGTCACAAAATTGCAAACCGAGTTGCTTCTATATTTGAAAATCTTTGAGAAGCATATTGTCAAGGCACAAACACTTGTTGCAACACCAAAAATCTTTGTGTTGGAAAACATCTTTGACATGCATGCACAAGTCAGTCTTGAGCACATTGCTCTCACCAACTTGAAAGAGGAATGGGAAAACCTCTTGGAGTCATTGAAGAAAACCCATAAGCACATTTTTGATAAGCTATAAGTATACATTTTTTTTTGTATTTGGCATTAATATAAAAAAGGGGGATACCAATATATATGCCAAATATGTAAATAGATGCTAAGTATACTACACATTACTGGGAGCATGCATCAAGGGGAGTATATAAATTTTTGTTGATAAGTATCTATGTATCTATGGCGGAGATAAAAAAATATTTTGAGACATAAGGTCTATATACATTAAAGGTTTTGATACTAATGCCAAAGGGGGAGATTGTTATCTCTATTTTGAGCATTAAAGATTGTCATTAGTATCAAAGACATTGGTCGGTTACCTATGCTACTCTAGTCGGTAAAAGCAAGCACTTCAAGCTAGTCAGTCACGTCCTTTACACCGATCACTAGAGCAGTTTTACCGAGCATTGGTGTACACCAATACCAAGCGATAGTAAACACCAAGAAGACTGGACACTAAGTACCAGTGTAAATACCGAGCAGTATATATAGTATTTACTAAGCATCACAAAAAATGATATAGTAATCAGTAATGACACATTTATCTATGCAAATGGTTACAATAGAATCAAAAAACATTTTACCAAGATCGAGTATCATTTATTATAAATATATTCATTAATTGTGTTGATGATCTCTATGTAATTGCTAGATCTAGGTTAATTTTGTACACCATAGATCTTAGGGTTTTCTCTAAGATATTGTAACCTAATTTTGTTAAGCAAAAAAAGTAGTATGCTCTATATTTGTATTTCATGTCATTTTGACATAAGCTTGACAAGGAAGTTAAGAACAAGCCAAGAAGTTCTTGAAGCATTAGCCAACTTCAAGATATGAGTTATCAGATAGAGAAGAACTGAATACAGAGACATTTAGATTAAGCAGAATCAGACAAGGTTATTGAGAATTTTAGAGTTGAGATCTTCACATGAAAAGGTGATATCTATTCAGTATTTCATAGATTTGTATCAGACAAGATAGAGTTGTCAATTTGCAGATACATCCTATTATTTTCTAATCATTGTAATAGAGTTTGTTAAAATATCTTAACAGAGTAGACCTAACAATCTTTTATGTAAATCTCTTTACCAAGTGCATACTCAAGTAGTATTGTTAAAATACTATAACTAGGTAGATCTAATCGATCTGAAATGTTACTCCTAACAGGGTAAGATCACCAGAAGTGATCACCACTTGTAGCCCTAATAGGCAAACCTTTTCTATCTATAGTAGTAAAGAATTTGTGGGTGTCATCCCCACCATAGCTTTTACCTCCTAGCAAGGGTTTTTGCGTTACCAAAATACTTGTGTTATGTGATAGATATATTGTTGATTTCATGCTATTTACTTTTACAAGTTAATTGAATGAATGATACATACATTCGATTCAAGTTATATGTGAAGTTACTAATGTTTTATGTTTAAGGTTTGAGAGTTTGAAGTTTTTGTGGGCACTGATTCACCCCTCTCCTCTTAGTACCCTATCTCTCCATCCCAATAGACATGTCCCAAAATATTAGGGGATGCTAGATTACAAAGTATAGCTAATTCTAAGATAGGGATAGAACATGAAGGCCACAAATGGTAACATAGGGCCTAAGTAATAAAATAAATTATTGGATTAGAGGAAAAATAAAAGATCTCACTTAAAAATAAGGGCTTACCTTGATTTTAAACAAGATTGAAATGATAGAGGACCCATATTTGAATTTAGGTATTTGTTAAGAGTCATATGAAGTCCTACTATGAAAACATGCTAAGGTGGGTGCTAAAACATCATGAAATTGTACACACATATTAGGTGCTTATAATTTACAGTGGCACAACAGCCAATACTTATTATTAGATTTTTTTGTCATTCCATTGGAGAAGAATGCACACAATGCCCTCCTTGAAAGAGGTTTCTTGATCACCACAAAATAAAAGCATAACTAGAAGAAGAACACACTCTCTATCAAGAGTGATGGAATAAAGTATGTCAATGACCTATAGAATTGGATGGTTAGTCAAGAACTTACATCAGACTCAGATTTTGAAGGTGATTAATTTAACATGGATGGAGGGAGGATGGAATCTAATAATGAGGGGATATTGGAACTTGTAAATTGCTAAAAAATGAAAGAATAAGTTCCCTTGATGGGTTGTTCCACTATCAAATGAAGGACTATTAAGATTTCCACCTAGGGTGCAACATGTTGGAGATTGAAGAAGAGGGTGTGAAGAGTGACACCTTCCCTCATAAGCATGATAAGTACAAAGAGGGTGTGGTGAGAGTGGATGAAACACCAACCCATCAGTTTGAAAGGGATAAGGTGTTCAAGTATGTGGAACAAAGCATACAAAAGGTAAACATAAGAGGAGAAGATAATCCAAAGTTGATCTTGGTCATGAATGAATGGGACCTCATACTCAAGACATCTACATTTAGAATAGTCATGGTGTATAAGGATGTCTTTTCTTGGATGTAAAAAGATTTGAAGGGAATACCACCAAAATTGTATGTACACTAGATTCCTCTTGTATCAAGTACTTAGCCCATATGAATGCCAGACTTATTGAGTTATTGTTGGCATTGGTTGTCATTGATGTCAAAATATTTATATCAACATCTTGGTGGTATCAGTTGGTTGTTGGAAATTTTAGTTATGTATATGTTGGTTGTTGATAATGCAATAGAAGTTTTAGTTATGGATAGTTTTGGTGCTCCACAGTAGGTGTACTTGATTCTACTCATGGCCTACATGTTTCGGTACACTTGTATGCTTTCAATGGTTAGCATTGCATGGAGTTATTTGTCATTTCTTGGTGATTTCTATGTTTGCAATGATCTTTCAGATATTTATGTTATCTATTCAATAGTGTAGTTCATCATATGGTTTTGGTCTATTGGTTACATCATGATCTAGATGGATACTCTCAAATCTCATCTATTAGTTGTTCATAATTTTTGATGATCAAGACATAGTATTTGTTATGGAATTCCTATAATCTTAGTAAATGTGATATGCATTGTATTTTAAGTAAAACCTATTTTGGGTCATGTGGTAGCTTGTTGAAAAGTTTCCTTAAGTATGTCCTAGATTTAGGGCTGATGGTAATGCATTTAATGTAATTGTAATATCATTTGTAATTGGGGTCATTACATACATTTGGTATGACCAACATATGTATAATCATATATCTATATAAATAAAGTAAAACCTTTTTTATCTAATGGTATGTGAGTGTGGTATGAAGTGTTGTAAGAAAAGTATAGTGTGAGAATCTATGATAGTGATTTTAAGGTGAAGTTCATTTCAATATATGATGCATCATAGTAGTTGGAGCAAAGTATTGAAGAAAGAAGACATTATATAATGAATTGTAGAAGATCACTATATACTAGCATAAGATCTATTGTGGATCTTCACTATTGGTGATTTATATGCTATCAACTGGAACTGAATCATGCAGAGTCAAGTGCAATTCTACCAGTTCACTATTTGTCATTTATATATGTATTAGTAGTTAACCATATTCATTTCTATGGGTAGTTAGCCTGACTGACAGTGAGCCAACCTATAGTGAGAACAACTAGTAGTGAGCCTTTGTAAAAATCACCTTAACCTGTGTCACCTTAATCAATGTTTGATTTTATGAGAATTAGCTTCTCTATGGTTTTTCCTAGTTTGGGTTTCTATGTAAATCTTGGTGTTTTTTGTGTTGGAGTTTTTGTGATTTTATGTTTACATCTGTTGTGAATGTTTGATGTGGTTAGTGTGTAGACACCTAAAAGTTGTCAAGATCAAACCAAGTGAGAAACTAAGGCAAAATCAAGGCATTAATTACAATCAAGCCAAAATCAAATATTAATTGAAAATCAAAAGCCAATTAAATCAAATAAATCAATTAATTATGCAATTAATCTAATTAATTGTATAGTTCAATTAAAATCAAATCAACCCATTCAAGGGGTGCACATGGCTAAATAAATTATTTAAATTCAATTGAGTAATTCCTAATTTCCCTTACCCACCACATGGGAGGAAATTACCTCAACCAATAGGAATTAAGGATTGGATTTACATGGATTAAGCCAAAATTGAATCTCAATCACTCATAAGGTGAGAGCATCTTGACCACTCATTTTGTCTCATTGTCCCAAGATTTGAGGACAAAATATTTAAATTGTCCCCATATTTGAAACCACAGACTAAACCTTAACCTAATCATGATAAAATTAACTCTACCCCCTATGCTTGTAAAAATCTATAAAATCAAGGCTAAAATCAGGAGAAAAGGATCCACACATTTGAGAATTGCATCCAAGTTATTGCAAATTTGAGCTAGAAAGGCATTTTAGGCATAATTAAGTATAGTTTCTTTGAAATAGGCTTGAATTGTGGAATCATTTATCATTTTCTCATTTTATGGTTGTCACTAATGGAAGCTTGTTGAGAGATTTGCATTAGAAAACCTAATTAGAGATCTATAGGATGCTTATTGTTCTTATTTTCATTAAATATCTCACTAATTGTGGTAATTTAGCTTCATTGGATTTAAATATTTGCAAACTAATCCTATAAAGATACTTCTAGTACACAAAGTGATAGATCATAAGTTCATATTTTTGTTGTTTACAAGTTTACCAACAAAGTAAAAGTTTTATAAAGTGTGTGGGAATAACCGATTCACCCTCCCTCTCAGTTATCATCATGTTCAATAATGAAAGAGGTTGTACCAAAGGAATAAAAATTATTATACCAAAGTACAAGAGGGAATAAAAAAGATGTTGGAGGCAAGTATCATTTTTAAATTTTATACAAGTGAGTGGGTTTCGCCCATTGTCATTTTCCTGAAGAAAGATGCAAACCAGATTTAGATGTATGTAGATTTAAAATGTCTTAACATGGTTACCATTAAGGACCCTTTCTTGATTCCATTCATTAATAATATACTAGAGGAGGTAGTAAGACATGAAATGTACTTGTTCATGGATGGGTTCTTTAGGTATAATCAACATTGCTAAGAAGGACAAATTTAAATCCATGTTTATGATCAAAGATAGATTCTACACATGCAATTAGATGTCATTTGAGTTATGCAACACCCCTACCACTTTCCAAGAAATAATATTACACATATTTGACAAAATTCTAGTGGGAAACTTCAAAGCCTTCCTAGGCAACTGGTCTATCTATATTGGTAAGGAGACCCACCTTACTATACTAAAATAATGTATGGAAAATGCCAGAGGGCATGACTAGTGCTCAAGTTGAAGAAGTGTTAGTTCATGGCACCACAGGGAAAATTACTTGGCTAAATTCTATGTAAGGAAGCACTGAATATGAACCCAAATAAGGTAGGGTTCATCATCCAAATGGAGCGTCTAGAGGATATAGAAGGGGTAAAATTATTCCTTAGACATGTAGGCTACTAGAGAAAATTTATAAAATCTTTGCACATATTTTGTGCCACTAGACCAATTGATGATGAATAATGAACCATTTGTATGGGGGATAGAGAAACAAAAGGCATTTGAAAAACCTAAGTCTATATTGATGAGCATGCTCACCCTAGAATATCCCAACTGGGATAAAGAATTTCACCTACACATGGATGCCTCAAACTACACCATTAGCACCACTCTAGTACAAGTTGGATTGACAAGGTTGGATTGCCTTATTTTTTTACTAGATTCCTACTCTTGAAAGCTGAATAAAACTATAGTAAAATAGAGAGGGAGGTACTTGACATGGTGTAATCCATATATAAGTTCTAGCACTACATGTTGGCAACACTATTCACTTTCTACATGGACCATCAAGCATGGATGTACTTGGTGAATAAGTCAATCATCCAAATGAGAGTCAGTAATCCTATTGCAATAATTCACCTTCAACATTGATGACCTACATTTGATTGAATATCTTGATGAACTGAAGAAATAGTGATTAGAGATCACTGAGCTATCAAAGTGATATGTAAGATGATTAAATCAATCAATATGTTGTCATTGATGTCAACTAGTTTTGACTATACTTATCATGATAGTTACAAACATCTGAACATCTGTAGAAGGAATAAATGGTGAAGAAATGAGACATCTACATAAGGAAAAGATGTATATGATAGATAAGGATAAGGTATACATTGGGTAACTTATTGATGAGTCTATGACATTATATTGTTGACTTGAGCATGTTATATTATTCTTTTATGAAGAAGAGATCAGAATTGAACAAGTTAATGTGGTCAGTAATTGAAGATTTCTATATACACCGAGTCAGTCTTTTGTATACTGAGTGATAGTAATAATCAAGTTAGTTATCACCGATGCATTCAGTATTAACCTAGTATGGATGAAAATATTAAAGGTTATAACAACCAACTAGAATTGATGAGCTAGAAATTGCTTATGATTTCGAGGTAACAGATGAAGTTTTTTATAAGATCCATGACTGACAAAATTTAGAGATGATCTAAGGGAAGAGAATGAAATATGTTATTGACACATCTACCGAGGAAGTTTGAAGTGACAAAATGGATGAAGAAGATTAAGAGGAAAAATCTAATGGCTGATATGAAAATGGTTTACATGTCTATTTAAGAGACATGAGATTCATTGTTGAACTATGCTAGATGAATAGAGACTGCAAATGATTTCATGTGAAGACATTTTTCATGCATTCCTGATCAAACTGGTTACAAACAGAACTGAGCTGAACTGCAAGCATAACCGAGCATCAGAGATATAAACACAGAGTGAAGTAAGTTGAAGGATATGATGAAGTGAATTGATTATTGATCATAAGAGTTTTATGAGCTTAGCATAGATCTGAATATTTGCAAATTGAGTTATATTTGAATCAGATCACTACTATATCAGTTTAACCATTGTTACATCAAAATCTCTTAACCAAGTGGACTTAACAATCTTTTGTATTTCCATATGACATTCAAGGAATGTTAATTGTTATCTTGTTGACCCCATAGTGAATGCTGGTCAAAAGTTAACTGTTAGTGATAAATCCTTTAACCAGGTCACACCTAACAGTGTGCATTGTAACCTTTAACAGGGTTGGCTCCTAACTAAGCTCACTTCATAAGAGTAAAATATTTTGGGTTACCAGTCTTAGGTAGTTTTTCCCTTAGCAGAGTTTCCATGTTAAATATTTGTGTTATGTGTTATTTGTTATGATTGTTTTGCTATCATACTTTACATGTTGCATATTTGATTAATTGGTAAAGACAGTTTTGGTAATTACTAGTTTTTGGTAAATGAATAGAAATATAGTTATTTTATCTTAGTGAGTTGTTTGAATTGTTGATTAAGTTTGAAAAAGTACATCTGAGAGTTTGGGACTGTAGGATAATTGATTTAATAGATTCACCCCCTCTCAGTTATCTAACACATTGTTATACAACCGAGGAAGATCCATGTAATAAAAGATCAATTCTCATGAATAAAATTAGGAGATCCCCTAGAGGGGGTCAATGAATGTTTCCTCGATGTTCACCTATTTCAGATTGCAACATTGTCACCTTGGTACAAAAGTATTGGAGAGTACTTATCCACATCCATATATCTATGGGACATGTCACCAATCAAGTGAAGGAAATTGGCAATCAAAAGCAAGGCATTCCAACTATTTAATGAGTAATTATACACGATAGGGCCAAATCAAGTTCCTTGAAGGTGTGTATTAGAACTAGAAATTTGGAAGTTATTGAAGGAGTTACACGAGGGGTTAGCTGGAGGCCACATGGGGAAAATATGCTACTATTAAAAATTGTTACTAATAAGATTGTGGTGGCCAAACCTATACACAGATGCTTGACCTTGGGTACTCAAATGTTATACATGCTAAAGGGTGGGCAAGCCAACAAAGAGGGACTTTATGTGCTTGTTCCTATCATAGCCATAAGAACTATTTGAAATGTATGGCCTTGAATTTTTCAAACCATTTAAGATAAGTAGAATTCACCAATGTTTATACATAATAGTCACCATTGAGTATCTCATGAAGTAGGCTAAGGTGAGGGCACTCTTGGATAATACTACACTCGATATGTAAAGATTCTTGTACGAAAAAATTTGTAACTTGATTCAGCATACCTATTCAAATTACAAGTGATAGAGGGGTATACTTTGTGAACCAATTCATTCAAATGATGATTAAAAAACCTAGGATATTCCACAACCTATCTAGTATGTACTACTCTAGAGCTAATGGACAAGTTGAGTCAAAAAACAAAGTGTTGGTGTCAATTTTATACAAGTAATGCAAAGTGGAATATGAGGATTGGGAATAAAGGCTCTGTATCATATTGTGAGTTTACTATACCATGTATAAGGTGACAATGGGACACATACCATTCTAATTTATGTATAGGCAATAAGTCATGGTGTTGGAAAATGACACTATATCGAGCCTTTGAATCACAATAGAGAATCAACTCAGAGACACATAAAGTTTGATGGAAAGGTTGTTTAATAGATCATGAAGTTGGACGAGTGATAGATTGAAACATAATGGGTGAAGAAGGTGGCCCAATGGAGATGGAAGTTATAGCATGAAAAAAATATTTAGTGAATGAACTTTTTCCTAGGGAAGTTGGTACTCAAGTACAATGGTTGTGACAAACTCTGATTGGGGAAGCTCAAAGTCAGTTGGCTTGGGCCTTATAAAGTAAGGGAAGTAGGTAATAATAGAGCAATAAAAATCACCACCTTGTACAATAGACCAATCGAGGACATAGTGAATGGGTCTAAGTTAAAAATCTATTAGGAGAAGAGGGTACCCACTGTAGAAATCAATATGTTGGGATATTCAACCCATGGGGATTGGAGCATTGGATGTAGCCAAGAGATTGAAAAAGATCCAGTTGTCATAGAAGAACCATATAGAGCAGACTTGGACTAGGCCAAACCCATGATGGAAATAGAGGAGTGGCTGAAAAGAAAGCATATAAAAGGTATTTCCATCCCTAGGGTACATAAATATCTCACATATGCACTATTTGGTATACCAACATTATGGATATGAATAAACAATTATTAGAGGTGCAAGACACCTTATGAAGGGAGACGTGAGGGACATATAACATATGCCATTAATGAGGAAATATAAAAGAAACATAAGTAGGAGAATTTCAAGAAGGAGGAGGTTGAAAAGGAGGACCTAAAGGAGGAGGTAGACCTGGAGGAGTATGGTGCCACTCTTGGACTATGCCCGAAAATGGTCATGAAAACTAATTAATTATTCATTGTAGAAGGGGATGGATGCATTGATCACATTATTGAAAAATGTATCATTGAAGAAAGGGAATCCCAATTTTGACCTACTTCCAATGCATTATGGAATGTGAGTTCAAACCCTATTGGACCTTTGACAATGAACAAATAAAAAAAGTATGGTACCACAAGTTCAATGGGCGCTATATGGACAAGAATTATAAAGGTGTAGGACTAGAACCCCTAGTGGAAAAGATATTTGATCTTGAATACATTGGAACCTATTATGAAAATAAATGCTAAGAGACACCTTCAAGATCCTATATGTGGTAGTAGACATCAGAAGTTAAGGTTCAAGCTAGTGTAAATCTGAAGGGAATGAAAAGAAAGATGGGTTAGGAGAATGAAGAACCATCAAAGAGATAGAAAATTGAGATGAAGGAAAACAAGGATAATAAGGAAAAAGAAGTAGTGAATTAACCTCGAATAGAAAAAAAGAAGAGGATTCAAAGGGAAACAAACAAGGAACTCAAAAATTAATTTGGTAGGGCCAGAGCAATTGACAATGAAAAAACAAAATGGAATAAACCTCTATAAAAGTTTGAGAATAAAAATATTAAAACTAAAAAAGAGTAAAGGGGGAAAATGAGAGGGGGTATTATTCCCCAAAAAATTAAAGTTGAAAAATATAAGAAAATGGGCAAGAAAAATAAAAATACTAAGTAACTTTATTGAGAACAAAGAAAGTGGTGGAATAAAAAAATTAAAGCTCATTTAAAAAAATTGTTTGGAAAAACTAACCCTAATGCACCAAAATGAGTATAAATTCACCCTTAGCTAAACCCCTTGGTAGATTCAAGTGAGTGAAATAGGAAAAGTTAAGGAAGGCTTCAATAGATAGGTCTTCTATAAGCACCAAGGGAAGGAAAGATACTCTAGTCGTACATCATAAAAAAAGCATAGAAGAGAGCACACATTTGTATGGTGTACTAACAAAGATAGAAAGACACCCTATATGGAAGAGAAAACATCCATACAACATACAAATGAAGAGAATAAGGTGTATAAGGCACCCTATATAGAGGTAAAGCACATAGCCTTATGACATACAAATGAAGGAAATAAGGCATCCTATATGTAAGCATATTGTATGATCAAAAGGTGTGGTGAGTAGGTATACTATGCATGTACAATAGAGGTAAGGAGAGAGTATAGTACAACCATATCTTGTATAGATGAAGGGTGTGGTGTATGTGTAGTTGCAGCTTGTAGTTCTTGTATAGTTGGAGGGAAGAATAGTAGTTGTACAACTACATGTACAATAGGGATTGGAAGCACAAAAGTACATTGTATAGAAATAGTTGGGATAGAAGAAATAAAAATTCATAGAAAATCAATGTTACATAGCATGCACCATATGCATAGGAGAAATTAAAGTTTACCATATAGAGTATAGACAAAGAGATGAGAAAATTGTACAAAATTTCATACAAAAATTTAGAAAGGGTAAATTTTGCATGTATTGAGAGGATGGTGAAATGCAATTATGAGAAGCCCAATATAGGTAGTTATACAATAAAGTATAAATCCATAAACAACATTTTTTTTTATCATAAGTAGTTATGGTAACATCTAGCAATAAGAATAAAATATAAGAACAAATGCAAAGGGATGAAAGTATCTATGGAGTCCCTCACATTCAAGAGTGTTAGTGGTAAGGAATGTAGAAATTGATGGGAGAAAAATCTACATGATCATCGCATGAAAGACTCCTTGTGGAAGCCTGAGGTAGAAAAAATAGGTCTAATGCCTATGCTCAACCTTTAGGAATTTGAATCGATACTACATACAATGGTTGTAGGATATGATTTCCATTTGCACAAATGCACAATACAGTACTTCAGGCATATAGTGGTGGTATCCTTCTAGTCAAAGGATTTCACTAGGGTATTTGGAATTCTCTCTCGAGGCCATTTGGAAATGAAACCCTCATCTAGAATGTCCATAGGGGAAAAAGACATATTGTTAAAGATATTTTGTAGGCCCAACTTATCTACAAAACAATGGGACAACCTATGGAGCAGTAGAAATAGTCGAGGATTGAAAAAGTCATTCAGGTTTCACTAGAGTGGAAATGTATTTGGAATTGGTGAAAATCAAGCTCATAGGGTCAAGCAAGGCATTGTGCATAACCATGTGGATGGTGAAGTTGATGAATAGAATCATGTTGGGAAGGGTGTATAATTGGGGCATGTGCTATAGGAGCACATAAGATATTTATTCCACCTCAGACACAAAACTTTATACAAGCCTTACCACTCCATAGCAATATTTTTGAAAGCCCTGTGAACACAAGTTCCAATAGAATAGTGGTAAAAGTTTGTACCAACAATCAAGGTTGAGAAATATAAACCAACCATGTTATACTAGATGCATCTGGACACCCTCACAATTGGAGGAGGAGGCTTCAAAAGAGTTAATTATAATAAACTATTGCTAGTATAGATGAGGAAGAAGATGATGATGATAGTGAGGGGGAAGATGATATCATAGCAATCTCTTCCTTAGAGAGTGAGTGGGAGAGGAGGAAGGATTTCAAATGGTGCAACATGTAAGGGATAGTAGGGAAGTATAGGAGATGATAGCTGGAGATGAAGGGTATGGTATGGAAGAAGGAATTTCAGTGGTAGAAAGGGTGGAACCCATAATAGGTTACTAGGGAGCAAAAAGATCCATAGTGCTGGAAAAGATTGTATTCACACTAGCACATTTGACATCCACCACATGTTTGGTCACACAATAGGAGGCATGAAAAATCCATTCAATGCATAGGTTAGGGCCAACTACACTCTACATCACTACACTATAAGGAGTCTATGAGGTTACTGTTGTGGCCTTAGTGGTAGCACCTATGAGTAGAGATATTACTCAAATAGAGGGTGTGGTCCTTATGATCAAAGGTTTGGCACCCATGACCAAAGGTTCGGTCCCTAAAGTCAAAGGTTTGGCACCTATGACCAAAGGTGCATCACCTATGACTGAAGGTTCAATCCTCATGATCAAGGGTTTAGTTTTACCCATCATAAGAGATATATATGTTGGAGGGAAGAATATAACACCTATACATCATGATACCACATGAGATGTATATGGAGGAGACACAACAGGAGGGACACGACACCTATTACTATGGAGGAGGATAATGTTGACACCGGGATGGATGGTATTTTTTTATAGTTTTAAATAGATATTGTTGAAATTTCATCCCCTTCACCTACCTTGTTGATGGTCCAAAAATTTCAGAAAACACATCCAACCCAAGTATGAGCCCATAGGTGGGGAGTCCCCTATATGTGATCAAAATGTGACACACTTCTATAAACCATTACACTTGAGAAAAACCATGGAAGAGCAGATCTAAAGAAGTGACTTATAGCTTCCTATCTATGACATGCAAGAATTTAAACATTATGCATAGTGGATCTCAAATGAACCTCAATAATAAACCCTTGCAAGGTGCACCATAAAATGGAAGATTCAAAATGATAATACAAGAATGAGAGATGATCTAAATGAGATGAAAGATCTAAGCTAGAATGAAAATGTAAGAACAATAAAGAAAATCTAATCTAACAAGATTACAATACCTCCTAGTTAAGCTATGTGATTTAAGATAAATGCAATAAGGAAATACTAAGCTTAAAAATACAAGTAAACTAGTGTAATACCCCAAAAATGGGCTATAGGTTCATTGACCTCCTACATTAACAAATCGAACGAAATCGACATCAAATTACTAACCAAAGGCACATTTGCACATTAGTTCATCGAAACCCTAATCGATTTTATCTTAGTTCTGCATCAGGGAATATTTCCTAAATATTCCTAATTTATCTAATTGTCTCCTAATTGAATATTATTTGGTGATAAATCATATTTATCCTAGAGTCAATTAATTGAATATTCTAAATATTTAATTAATTAGATTTAGTACTACCACTTAATTATTTAATTAGATTTAATTATATTTATTCCTAATTTATATTATTTAATTTTGACAATAAATAAAAAATCCTATGAATAATTGATTAAATTCTTATTTAATTGATTAAAACAAATTGTCAATATTTAATAATATAGTTTTAAAATAAAGTTTGATTAAATAATTGATTAACCCATAAATAAATTGTTTTAATTCAAAATCAGTTAAGTTGAGAATAAATCACTTTATTTTTAAATTAATTCATGATTATCTATGCACATTCAAAGACCAATTAAACTTTAAATCAGAAAATCAATTCAACTTGTTATCTTTTGAAACTCAACATCTATTTTGAGTTAAAAAGCTGATCTAAACTTCTGATTTAAGTCAAAAAGTTATTTTTGCATGGTTTTATGAGTTATTAATTCTGATTTCTTGTTAACTCAAAAAACAACCTGAGTTTATCAAGAGTGATTTATGGATTTTCTCAATGCATCCTCAAGCCCTAGATTTCTATAAAATCAAGGCTCAACTCTTTACAAGTCATCCCTCGAATTTGCACAATTACTCTGGCAAAATTGCATCTAAAGAATCAAGCACTTGCGACAGGTGATTTTTCTGAGATCTTTCATTATTTTTCATAGCTTTGAATCCATTTCCATATCATAGCGTATCATTGTTAGACTAATCTGCATTCAATTTCATCCATCCTATACTATTTTCATAAAGTTTTTCATCCTAATTGCATAAAAAATCTAAAAAAATAGGTTAATCTGCATTCATATCTCATTTTCTTTCAATCATTCAAATCCTTCGTTTATGTGTTGCATTGTCATTGATCTTGGTCTGAATCTGAGAATACCATATTCACACCTAATAGAAGGTAGTAAATCACCTAGTTAGCTTAGTTTCATTTATCTATAGATTTCAATTTTGCTAACCTCTAATATTTTACTGAAGTGTTGTGTCTGCAGCTAGGTACAATTTTCACACACACAACTAGAATTCAAGATGCAAGAATGCCAAAGATTGTAAGATCACGATTATGTCTAAGAGATTTCTAGATTATGGATTGACTAGCCAAGAATGAGGAGAGAGTATTATTTTAAAGAACAATGGATGGTGGAGATTAAGAGGCAAAATCCAAGGGTGGGGAATAATCCCCACTTTGACTTTAGGGTGGATTTTATTTAATTAAAAGGGGACATGTTTTTTTAAATCAAATAAAGCTTAGGATAAAGTGGTCAAACTTTAGGATATCATTGAATAAATGATAAAATGATGATTTGATCAAGAGATAAGAGATTGAATCAATACACAAGATTGATTAAGCATAAGATAAAGTCTAGTATTTAAAATTTTAATGTTAGAGTGGAGCTCAAGGTTTACTAGACCATTTTTGGGTTATTACACCTTGGAGATCAGGAGGTGGTACTAGTAGTAAGAGATGAAGTGATTTAAATTGAGGAAGAAAGTGCACACTAGGTTGAAATTTCCCTACAAAAGACTATGGTGATAGGGGATGCTATTTCTAGAAGAGTAATGCAATATGATGATTGCATTTGGGTTTCCAAGGATGACATAAAAGGAGGCCATAGGATTGTTGCAGAGGTATTTTACAGAACTAGAAGGGTTTATTATAGTATCATGTGAGATGGAATACCTCACAAAATAAGTAGACATGGGGCATGTATTAGTTGAGGTAGAAAGGCTCTTGGATTTCATGACACATGGATGCAAGCATGAATTTGCAAATCATTTTATAGCTAGGGGATGGTTTCTCACAAAGGCAGTAAAGATGGTGGAGACATGGTGTAGACCACACACTGAAGGGATAGAGTGACACAATATGTGCCCTACATAGCATGGAGCATGTATTTAGGGAAAAATTCCTCCAACTCTAAAGATCTACCTAGTACAGGAGGAAGGAAAACAAGGAGTGTCAAAAGGAAGAGGAGAGCATGTTGGCAATACAATGTGAGTTTTCTTTCCAAAAGAAGCTCGTGGAGTAGGAAAAAAATTATACTACCTTGGAGGAATAGTTAGCACATGAGAAAGTGGTGTGATTAGGGAAGGAGACTCAGCTTGTAGAGGTGGGAGCCATTGTGGGAGAGTTGGAGAAAATGAGGAAAGATTTTATGGATGTTGTCACACTAGTGAGACTTCTCAAGAGAAGTAGCTAATAGTAGAGTGTAACCTACCACTCCTTTGAGAATAACTTTCTAGGATGACATACTCAACCACTCTAGGGGCATAATCTCTCCCTCACTCCTATTAGTTGTTATGTTTTTAGTACATCAACTTATTTTTGCTTTGTCATCTAGAAGATGACTACTTTTTGGGGGAGTTGATGTTGGTAGTAGTTTTGCCAATTTTAATAAATTATGTTCTATTATGTAAAAGGCCATGTAATGATAAATAATTTCTTGGGTAGATATAGGGAACCAATAGTTGACACTCTTAACCAACTATTGAGTGCTTTCTATTATGAAATGGTACCAAGAACAAGCTAGCATTGTATGAAAATTATATGGAAATAAAAGAGATATCCTTCTAGAAATATATTGTGTTATGTGATTGATCCGAGTTGCTATTTTATTTACATTATTATTATATTTATCTTTCCTCTAATTATTAAATACATACCCCAATGGGAGTTAACATAGTTCTCTGTCATAGCCTTAATATTTGATGATCTCACTGTAGATCTTATGTGCTTTGAATATATCACCACCAACACCATTTTTCATCATTTTTCTTTATCTCCAAAGAACATCCTTTAATATATATCCAACACATTTTTATAATTCCCCAGTATGTCAACCAAAATAAGGTGTAATGTGTGAATATAGTTAGCTTAAACAATTCAACTACCAATGCATGCATAGGGGTACCAAACCATACATTGTTTTATTTTAAATGGTATACTCTAAATTTCATTCATAAAAATCACCAAGGATTTTGCGCAGTACCATAAGCCCAAAAACATCATTAGCTTATTAGAGATGAATGCTTGAATAGTATCAATAAAAATAGCTAAAACCAATAAATTTAGAGCACCAAGAAAAACATGTAGAGATCCCATGAACTACCAATCAATATTATATAATCATAGTATTAGGGTAGAATCCAAAGAATTGATGGATAGAAAGTAACCAAGTGTGCATGAAAGTACTTTTATCATAACATCTTTAAGGCTCTAATGAGAGATAAAATACTTTTAAAATGAACTATACAAAATTTTCCATCAAACTCCAAAAACCTTTGACACCATATATGTATGGTACTGATAAAGTAGTTCTCTGGACATGTAACATAAAACAAGAAGATCCATCATCCAAAGACAAGTTTTACATCAATGATAACTAAAACATGCATATATGCAACAATCTCCCCCTTTTTCATTGATGACAACACTTGTACCCGAAAACTTCTCTCGCTTTGACATCAAGGACAAATGGTACTAATAAAATTTCTTGTATAGATATTAATCCAATATGCTTCCCTTTCTCTACCACACACACACACACACACACACACAAATTCACACACATATGAATGAATCCCCTTTAAAAATTCCCAAGAGACAAAGAAAAAAAAAACTAACAATCACCGAGTCTATGTACAAAGCCAAGGCTTACCTTTTGTAACCAAAAATGAATTTTGATGAAAGAATGTATTAAAATTTTATCTGCAATCTTTCCCACAAATACTTCCACCCATCCATAATAGTTTTTAGGAAAGTATTTTTATAATAAAGAGTTTCCAAAATTGTGCCATGACCGCTTGGATCCATCATTCCTATAGTTAGTCTCTAAACCTTTCAATATTTAGCCTATTTTCCCAAGCCATGATGTGAGGGGTACCTTATCCACATCATAGGCTTATCCTCTTTACCTTGAGTTCTTAAAGGCTCTATTTTACCCTTTTCACCCATAAACCCCCATCCTTGACTCTCCCAAATAGAGATGATAGTTTCCAAGATGTAGACACTAGTTCACATATATACTTAAAAGATAATTGAGTTTGTCCTTCCCATTTTATCCTACCCTCGTGAAGGTTTTGGTCTTGTTATTGGGTCATGCATTTTTTTATTGTCCCCTAACCCTCATTTGTGTGGATATTAATCCTACAATTAGAATCCTTAGAGATGTCAATTGGTTGATTAGTGTCTCCAGCTCAACATTCATTTTCCTCATTTATTTTCCTAATAAATGAGCTTAAATGCTAATATAAGAATTGACAAAGAAGGAAAGGGTGTCTACCACCTCACTATACTCTACTAACTACTGATATTGTCACACTTGCTCATGTAATTTATCCCTCTCATACAGATTTTCCATCACTTTCTACTCATATCTCCTTGCTTCTATTAAGAGTGTAACAATGACCCCTTGTAGGCCCCACATATCCTACTTGCACCCCTTCAATTAACCCTCATTTTCTTTTCTAGCCTCTATATGCCTTCTTCTATCCTCCTTTTTCACCCTATTGACCATGCAAATTTGCCACCCATTCTTCCTAGCCTTTTTGCCCTTTTTGAGAAATTGTCACAACTTTATTTTGTATGCCAATTTATCGATGGGGTATACCCTTTCCATTATCATCACTTCACTATGACTTCCTTGAGCTTCACCTTCCCTACCAGGGAATATTTTCTTCTTTG
This sequence comes from Chamaecyparis obtusa, assembly GCA_027943335.1. Lineage (NCBI taxonomy): Eukaryota > Viridiplantae > Streptophyta > Pinopsida > Cupressales > Cupressaceae > Chamaecyparis > Chamaecyparis obtusa. The sequence goes on from BSBK01004810.1 coordinate 1,167,622, forward strand.
ATGCAATGCCATTTTTAGGCATGACATCAAAGAGGGGTAAAATGTAGATGCCTAAAATCATGCATCTATGAACTTATTAATTCATACTAACTCGAACCTTATAATTGTAAGGAAACTCAGGTGCAGAAACAACTTCCTACGCTAATCTCTATAGGAGAGTATTGTGAAAATTCTTTTAAATCCTTACAATTTTAGATTCGTTAACTACTTTAACAAAGATATTGCAACCACATACCATACATACAGAAAAATAGAGAATGACACAATGATATACCCTGGGGAAACCTTTCGGTAAAAACCCCAGCACTCCAAAACCTGCACAATGTATTGATCAAAACTATTACAGCTTACAATACACTTGCAATGCAAGTTCTTTTAGAATATTTCTAAACCCTTGAAGACAAATCACGGCAGCATAAAACATTCCAACAATACACTCGCATCATATCTCTTCACAACCCTAAAAAAGCTTATATCATGCGCTTCACTTTTTAGGGCTACTCCCAAAGATAACCATATTAGGGTTTTACCATTCTCCGAGAAAATAGGAACCCCAAAATTTTTTTCGGGGTGATGCCCTGAACCCCACGATTGGGGAAGAGTGTACAGTACTCAAATTTATCAGTTGCCACATGTCTTCACCTGTCATTGAATCTTCCTGACATAGCTCTTACGTGTCATAGGAATCTGTCATAACCGTTTTAGCCATGATCTCCTTACACACAATTCAAGATGCTGACACATCAACATTATTTGCAAGAAATATATTTTACAAAACAAATAATAAGAATAGGAATTATCCAAGGTTGAGACACCTTATTCCTAACAATAATTAATTAAATTTTAATAATTTATCTTGGCCACATAATGTAATTATTTTCAATAGTTAATTATATTATTTTCCTTTAGTCTAATGATATAATTAATTTTAAAAATTTAATGTATTATTCCCCTAAGAGCTAATATTCAATTTATTTAATTAATTTAATATCCCCCTTTCCCACTTAATACTATAATTTAATTAATCTAAAATTAATTAAACTAACCCATAACTTAAATTCTCTAGCATAAAACCTATAAACCCTCCTAAAGCATACCCACTAATTAATCCTTGATTAATTGGCTTAATTTCTTCATACCTAACTTCTTTAGCCATTTCCTCTAATTTGAAATTAGTCTCACACATGTGAACCAAATTCAAAAATTCAAAATTTTAAATTTACCCACCTCTTAAAGATAGTTGTCTTTTCTCTTACACATCTCTTACACACTTGTCCTTATAGCCACCCTATTCTTACATTTGTCCCCCACTTGGAATTTAGTGCACATTCTTCCAAAGGTTGCTCACACATGTGTGAGAAACACATCATCTTGCATGATCAACCACCCTTGCTTATTTGGCATTCACCTCATCAATCCAAATGAATCCTAACCCTACATTTCAAATTTGAATCTCAACCATACATTTTCATCCAAAAATATATAAATAAGAGTCTCATATGTTTTCAACCATTATTTGTGCATTTTTATCATTCTAAAATTTCTTTAGAGATTTTAATGCTATTTACTACCATAGTTTTAAATTTAGTATTGCATCCACATAGTATAATCACAGTCCATACATAATGTAGTTTTTGCATACATTTATCCATTAGCTTGCAATCTATCATTTAGATTCTCACTTAGATTTTATCCTAGTTCATTAATCACCCATTTAGGAATTCAATTGAGATTATTATTGTTGTGTTTGGAGAGCATATCCATATTCAAAATCAAATGAACAAATCAATGGAATAGGGTGCCTCCACTTAACTCAATCGAAGGCATGAGTTGATTTTAGTCAGTTTAATCCAGTTTATTACATTTATTTTTATTAGCTAACCTTTTAATTTTTTTGATATACATCTTGGCATGTCTATTTGGACCTTCAAAATTTTAAGTTTTTTTGCAAGATTTGAAAGATCAGCCCATAGAATCGCGTCTCCATTAAACATAGAGGCATCTCCTCTTTTTGATGTCTCCACCTCAAAATGGAATCTCCTTTTGCGTTTCAACATGTTTTGTACAAAAACAACACTTTTAATTAGATTCTCTAACATGTTTCTTGCAAGATTAGGGTGTTAGAAGTATTTTTTGGTGATTTTCAATATTTAGCATCTGAGTTTTTGATAGAATATATATTTTATAAGCTAGCCCATTTTCTTTGTTTCACATTTTTTGCATAGGCTGAATTGAAATTTGTATTAGCACTTTGATGCCTTCACTTTTGAGCATCTACGCTTCAAATTGGTGTCTTCGTTAGGTAAAGTTAGGTATACCATTTCTTATGCATTTTAATTTTTCTATCCTTTTATAATAAAATATCCAAAAAAATTAAAAATATGTGAAAAAGAACTAAAAAAATGGTAGCATTTCCTTTCTATTTTTCTATTTTAATTATTTTTAGCATTTTCATTTTTAGTTAGCTTGTAGTTTTCTTGGTCTCTATGGATCAATGTTTATGCTGATTGGCATTTGTGCTAATCAATGTTTTCATTCATCATTGGGCATCTCCGCTAGGGATCAAATTGTATTTAGGTTTTTAATTTTTCTAACCACTAACCACCTTTGCAGCTATCTCTCAGCCATCAAAGATCTAAAATAAAGACTACAAACAAGTTTTTTTGCAAGCGGAGGTGATTTTATTTTATTTGTGTGTGTCTTCATTAGTTTAGTTGAACCTAGTTTAATTAGGGGTTTGTAATTGAACTAAGCATTTGATGTGTTTGTGGAAAACTTACAAGTGGATTAATTCCTTGTAAGGTTCTCTTTTTTGTTTAGGTTAAATCCTTTTTTGATAAAAAGATAAAACAAGTAGTATTATCTCCCCTCACCTTCATAGATCTTGGGTTTAAGATAAAACCACTTCTATATTTCCATCTAAAGAGACCTACCTTGGTGGGAAAAGAGGTAATCACCCCAAAAGAACAACCTCAAGTGATGGTGGGTTAAAGACAAAATGGATTCAACCCATTATATAAGTAACCCAAAGTTAAAGCTTTGGAGACTAATGTGAGAGCCATGTCGTTAGCTCTTTATGTATCCACAAAATTAGTGGTGTGAATATATTAAACCTCTTAACTATAGGGAAGCCCCTTGTGGGGGTGGAGATACCTAATGCTTTCATGAGAATCAAATTGACTCATTACTAAAAACCTTCGATTTGTTTTTTAGCCTTGGTGCGTCATTTGTAGTGCAAAAGGATTGTATCATCCCTTGAAGTTACCCACCATTTTTATTTTCTTGAAGTTGAGGTGAAGGTATTAGATTTGTATAGGTTATTTATAGTCTTCTAAGATTGGGTAGTAGCCATCAAACTCCTCATAGATTTTGAAGTGTTCTAATTTCTCTTATTCTATACAAGGGATAGTGTCTTTCTCTAAGAGTGACAATACACACAAGAATCATAAAAAATAGGTTTAGAAGAAAACTTCCTTGCACGTGGGACTACAAGTGTCGCATTGAAAACATTGACCTTAGGTAGAAAGTGCTTGTTCATTTGTATTAGACTCGTGTAAACATTTGACTTGGAAAATCCTTTTTGAAAAATACAAGGGGCAAGATGCCTTTGTCCACAATATATTTGATGTTCTTGCACTTTTATGTCTAGTGTGTATTTTTGTCACAAAACCTACCTTTATAAACCACCAAACATCAGTCAAATCATCAAATTTTCCCAATAATCCAAACTTCCTAGATAAACATCTCTACATGCTATTCGATATCTTCAATTTTTGGCATCTACACCTAAGGATTGGAATTTGTGCCTCTTTGGAACAAGAATTTTCTTTACTTACAAATTTAACTCCAAATTATAAAACTACATTTGCGTCCTGAATCAACATCTACACTTTTTAGTGCCTACTCTTGACATATCAATATTTACACCTGATAAAAATACCCTTTTGTTAGTATGACACAATCCACCAACTAACATGTATGCTTGCAAAATGATGCCCACACTTTTTTGTGTCTATGACTATAGATCGACACATGCACCTTTTGATAGACACTTGTACTTAGTCTTGTGATCTACCATCATTAGCCATTACATGACTTTTCAGACCTAAGAGACCCTCTAATTTGTGACCTTTGAGCTTTAATCCATTTATCAACCTCTCTCCATTCATAATCATAAATTGACCAAACCTTTGACCATATTGTTAGGGATTATTAAAATTTTGTAGTAATTTTAGCTTGCTAATACCTCATTTGGCGTTTTGTAGTTCCAAAATGTTGGAATTATGGAAAGGTATGAAATGAGAGGGGAGGGGTGAATCAATATCCTTAAAAAATTTCAATTGAATCCTTGTAAACTTGTATTTCAATAACAGAATGCATAGATTGCATTCAACATACACTTAATAACATAACTAAAATGTAAATGCATGTAAACAAATCAATAAATCATACATGAAACTTCAATACACATGACACTTGTATTTTGGTATCACATAAACCCTTGTTAGAAGGTAAAAACTATGGTGGGGATGGAACCCACAAAGCTTCACTTTTGCAGAAATAAAGTTGTCAGTTAAGGCTTACAAAGATTGATCATTTCTGGTGATCTTACCTTGTTAGGAGTAATAATAAGATCAGTTAGATCTACCCTGTTAGAGGATTTTAGCAACACTATACAAGTGTGCACTCAGTTAGGAGATTTTATGAAAGATGGTTAAGTCCACTCTGTTAGGAGATTTTGAGTCTGCTACAATTGTAAGAGAATAATAGTGATGTGTGATTTGTATGTAATACAACTTAAATGGCTGATATTAGATCCATTAAGTATAATAATGATATCACCTTGCTGTGATGAATATGTTCTTTTGTACTGCTCAATAGCCTTGTATCTATTCTGATAAACTAAATGCTCTGTCAAATTCTTTCCAATCTTAACCTTGTCTGATCTTTATATGTCCTTGAGTGGGGCTACTTCGTGATGATACATTGTCAAAGCGTCATCTTAACAATAATTATATCAAACTGATTTGATCTAATTAGGGTTTTACATTATCTTAGAAAACCTAAGATCAACAACTCATATGATTAACCTAGATCATCATTGCATAGGAATCATCATTAATTAAATGATTACATCCACAATAAATATTCACCTTGATCTTGGTAAACCATTTTCTTGCTCGAAATTTTTTTTTTCACCTTGAACTATGTGCCATTCCAAACTTTTATGTGAACTCTGGATTACTCGATAAATGTTGTCTCTCGATCTTAGTATTTATTGGAACTCGGTAATCCCATGTACTCGGTGACTATTGTACTTGGTAACCTCTGTGCTTGGTGACTACTACGTACTTATAACCAACTATCTTGCTTTGTTTACCGACTGTACAAATGAATAATAATGAAAACTCTTGATCCATTTAGGAGTAACACCATAACCCCTTTAAGGTTTTGATAATGTCCTAAAACCCTAAACCCTAACGGTTACATGGCTTGGTCATTCTATTTTGCTATTGAATATTAGCAATAAGGTCCTAGTTACTTAAGTTATTGTTTGAGCCTATTTTTTCATTGGGGTAACCAACTCACCGATCTTATCTACTCAATTTAACAAGTTAAATGATTTTGGTCTTCATATTTATATGCTTTTAGGTTTTTTACTTGAACCAATTGATGCTTACTAGTTTGAGCCCTTTAAGTAATATTTTTCACCAATCCCTCTTGGCTCAATGTGTACCCTAATCATTTCCTTGGCTTTAAACATTGGATCCATTATGTAGTACCCCGCCTGTAGTTCACTTTTAGGATTCTTTATGTTTTAGTGTTTAACCGAATTCTTTTAGGTCACTTTTGATGTGATCAATTATTATGATTAATAAATGATGATTGTGGATTTCTGTTCATTGAATGTGTATTAGGTTATTGCATAGATTAGATGTTGATATCATTTGATGTTGTGTTTATGTTTTTATATTGATTCATGGTACTGATCCCATACTGGCATGTGTATGGTTATCATGTGTTTGCATTTGTTTGACGTGTTTGTTTGGTAGAGGACGGAGGCGTAGTTACTCACATAGTCGAGATCCACACGACCAACCATACCCTATCATTGTTTGTTATATATTATTGTATGTACATGCTTCATCTTGTGGTGATAGGATTGTAGGTACAGGGCATCGTCTTCCCTGAATTTGCAGGAGTGAGCGTGCCCAAAAACATTTAGCTCAATGGTAAAGAGGAGAGATAATACATCGACCCAAACCCTAACCTAAGCCAAATTGTCTTAGGATTGGACAAGTGTCAGTTTGACTTCCCTACCTGAATTCATCTGGTTGGCATGAGTTCGAGGATCCCTTCTCTTGTGTTTGTTTGGTTTTATGTCATTTGGTTTCAGTTGATTTGTGGTTATGTGGGTGATTATTAATTTATTGATTATAGTTGAATTATGTTTATATAGATTATTTTATGTGATTATCAATGTTAGGTGCATAGTTGAATTTAATGATTAAATATGTTCCTAGGATTTAATTGAGGAAATTAAATTAAAGATAATTATTTGAGTATTTGGGAAATTAATATCATAATTGTAAAATAATGTTAAATTTATCCCCTATGTTATTGTATGATTATTAATTAATTAAAAATCAAATATTAGGATATTTGGTTTTAATTAATTAATTATGTGAAAATAGGATTATTATTGTTCATTAGATGTTAAATTATTAAATTGCATGATTTAATTATTAAATCTATGTTGGATGTTTTTTCAATGTGAGTAAATGGTAATTGCTTCCGCACTATTGTTTATCTTGTTTGTTAACTTTAAAAAAATAAATAAATTATTCACCAAACTTAGTAGTATGTTTTAGGTTAAATTCTCTTGGGTTCCCTGGCGAGGTGTTACATTTGGTATCATAGCGGAGTTTCTACACTAGGAACTCTAGGTATGTACGCCTATTAGGATTTGTGTAGTCTAAACTTGAAACTAAACATAGACATATAACATTTTGTTTTCAGACCATTGCTCTATGATTATGTTTCCTTTTGTTTTGTTTCGAGCTTTGTTAAGAGTTGTTTTTGGATCTTTGATGTTGCAAGAATTATGGCTGTGACTAGATTTGCTAGAGGTCGAGGTAGAGGTCACGCTGGTAATCATGGAAGGGGTAGATAGCCTAGCCCATCTACCAGTGTGAGTCAGGAGAGTCAACACCAATAGTCTAGGGGTGAGCAGAGAGAGGATCATCAGGATGGTCCTGATATGAGATAACTCTTACAGGCAATTCTTAATTGTCTTGGTCCTGAGCGGAATAGGGTTGGTCAAGATGCTTCTCATCATTCCCAGAGAGATGAGAGAGAGAGGGAGAGATCTAGGAGCCCTTTAAGGAGGAACTTCTTAGTTGATCCTATAGTTGTGGTAGCTAACCACATGAGGGATCTGATGAGAGGGTGACCCATTCCCTTTGATGGGAAAGGTACTGGATTAGAGGTAGAGACATGTTGATAGCATTAGAGCGAAGTTTCACCATGTATCCCTTTAGTAGTAATACTAAAGCTAGGTATGCGATTATGTAGCTCATAGACTTTGTAGCTATATGGTGGAGGATTGAGGAGCAAAAGTTAGGGTTTTGGATGGACACTATTACATGGGAGTTATTTCTTATCAGATTAGTGGAGGCGACAGAGAGTAGATGAGTTTCATGATCTAAGACAGTTGGCCCTGTCAGTAGGAGAGTATGAGTGTCAGTTTTTCGAGCTCAAATAGTATGCTAGCTTCGGACAGGATACAACTCTCCTAGTACAACACTTTGTGAGAGGACTAAATGCACACATCATTGGAGAGGTCCTACTATTTGAGCCTAAGACCCTTTAGGAGGTGGTCATTAAGGCCACCCTTACATAGACAAATCTTGCTTTAGGTCATTATAGTTAGAGAGGTGTCCAGCCTAGTGATTCCAAGGGGAATCGGTCTCAGAGGAATGGGAATTTTCAGAATCCTCATACCTTTTCGAAAGGTAATCAGAATCAGTAGGATAAGAAATTCTTCCATGGTAATGGTGGTGGTTCTCGATCAGAGAACTATCATAATTGGCAGCGTAGTATGCACAATCAGGATGATCAGCCCACTTAGAATTCACATTAGGATTTTGGTGGGGGTAGTTTTCAGCAGCCCAATACTTCTGCAGTAAGGAGAGTCTTCAAGGGGGATTGTTTCACTTGTGGCTAATAGGGTCATAAGTCGTACGATTGTCCCCAATTTTTAGCTCATCATTCAAGACAGAGGCCGTTGGTTTCTGAGCCTATAGTGGGAGATGCAAGTAGATCTCATAGGGCCTTTGCAATAGGGAAAAATCCTCAGTGTTTGAACCCTAAGGCAAGAAAAGGTCTGATGGGGCCTACTCAGTGATCTTTTGTTTTAGTTTTCTTTTTAGAGCAGTGAAGTTTATGGGACTTACATCCCTACTTGTTCCAGGCTTCTAGGAGTAAGCCTAATCCTGGGGGGGTGGATGTAGTACCCCGCTCGTAGTTTGCTTTAGGATTCTTTATGTTTTAGTGTTTGACCAAATTCTTTTAGGTCACTTTTGATGTGATCGATTATTATGATTAATAAATGATGATTATGGATTTCTATTCATTGAATGTGTATCAGGTTATTGCATAGATTAGATGTTGATATCATTTGATGTTGTGTTTATGTTTTTATATTAATTCATGGTACTGATCCCATACTGGCATGTGTATGGTTATCATGTGTTTGCATTTGTTTGACATGTTTGTTTGGTAGAGGATGGAGGCGTAGTTACTCGCATAGTCGAGATCCACATGACCGACCATACCCTATCATTGTTTGTTATATATTATTGTATGTACATGCTTTGTCTTGTGGTGATAGGTTTGCAGTACATGACATCATCTTCCTTGAATTGGTAGGAGTGAGCATGCCCACAAACATTCATCTCAATGGTAAAGAGGGGAGATAATACACAGACCCAAACCCTAACCTAAGCCAAATTGTCCTAGGATTGGACAAGTGTCGGTTTGACTTCCCTACCTGAATTCATCTGGTTGGCACGAGTTTGAGGATCCCTTCTCTTGTGTTTGTTTGGTTTTATGCCATTTGGTTTCAGTTGATTTGTGGTTATGTGGGTGATTATTAATTTATTGATTATAGTTGAATTATGTTTATATAGATTATTTTATGTGATTATCAATGTTAGGTGCATAGTTGAATTTAATGATTAAATATGTTCCTAGGATTTAATTAAGGAAATTAAATTAAATATAATTATTTGAGTATTTGGGAAATTAATATCATAATTGTAAAATAATGTTAAATTTATCCCCTATGTTATTGTATGATTATTAATTAATTAAAAATCAAATATTAGGATATTTGGTTTTAATTAATTAATTATGTGAAAATAGGATTATTATTGTTCATTAGATGTTAAATTATTAAATTGCATGATTTAATGATGTTAGGAATATTAAATTATTTAATAATAGATTTTATTATTAACATGTGCTTTATTGAGTTTGAAAGTAATTTGTTTGAAAAAGGTGACAACTTGTCTTTAGGAGACTATGTTTAGTTGTGCACAATTAGATTTATTTTTAATTATTAATTGGTATTTTCTTTCAACTAAAGTGGGAGAGTTTGATTAGGAGTTCTTTTGTGAGTCATCTAGGGTTTTGCATGAATGGTGGAGTTGAATCCCTAATAGGGGGAATTAGCATTCATTTGTTTTCAATTAGGTTGTTGGAGATTTGTGGAGAGAGCTCTTGGAGAATTTTGGCATTTTTGGATTTCTTGAGCTTTGTGTTTATATTTGAGCTTTTGGTGAGGATTGCTTTGGAATTGGAATTGGCTTGGCTTGCATTGTTGATCTAGATCTACAGGGTTGGGTTTTCATCTGATAGAATTGGGTGTTTTAGAATTCTACAAGCATTCTTTACAGTTCTAGCATTGGAATTGAGGTAGGGTTTGAAGAAACCTCCCTGTTAATTTATCTGTATAATTTTCAATGTTTTCATATGCTTGTTCTGATTTATTGCTATAAATCTGTATTCAATAATGCTTTCAATTTGGGTGTTAATAAACCCTTAGATTCATAGCATTTGGATTATTTTATAACTTGGCATAGTAGGGTTATGCTGTCAAAATTTCGAGAGAAAATTCATCCTAGATCACTTAGAAAATGAAAAATTAATCTAGCTATAGTTTATACTATTGAGTTGTTGAATTAAATAAATGGGTTGTTGTCAAAAATCCAATTTGACTTGAAAAATTACATTCTAGAAAAAAAAAAAAATCTCTGTAAAAAAAATTGACAGTAAAAATTAAATAGCCACAGTAAAAAAATACATTGCTTGTAGATAGAATAATATTACCATAGCAAATGAAAATATTTATTTGGCAACAATAGAAAGACAAAACAAAAGAAAGAAAAGACAAATTGCCATGTTTATTATGCAAAAGTGGTTTCTTTCCTTTTCTGGAAAGAAAAGAAACAGGCTTCTAATTTTTGTTTTCGAAAATAGAGCCTTATTAAAGAAATATACACTTTATTTTTTTAAAAGGAAAAATCCTTTTTGCTTGTTAATATTTATATTAAAAAAAATGCATTGATAAATGCACTGAGAGAAAACAAAATTATAAAACAAGTTTTCTTTAAAAAAAATATATATTTAAAAACAAAAAAAATATTATATATAAAAAAAAATGGCACGATTTTTCATTGGTTTTAAAAGAAAATTATTATAAAATAATTTAAGAAGGGCACGTGAATGTACCCTCCCCCCCACCTGCGAGTGGGGCCACCACCTGCTGGCGGTACCAAAGGTACTGTGCAGTAGGGGAGCCCTGCCGACGGTACCAGTAGGTACCGCATGGTAAGGAGGCCGCAGGGGTGTGGGGCCCTGTCCCCCCCCCCCCCCCCAATCACTTTGTTAATTTTTATTTTTAAATTTATTTAATATAAATTGTTTTTATTAAATTAAAATATATTTAGTAAATTTTATTTTATTATTATTTTTAGTTTTAATAAATCTCAAATCTAGTTTGTTATTTTAAATTAATATAGTTTATTAAATTGTTTTTATATTAATTAATTTAATAAATTTTATTTATTATTAAGCTAGATTAATTTTGCTAATAGATTTGGTGTATCTATTTTGTTAATTTGACTAAATTAATTATATCTGTTTATTAATTTTAGTTTAATTAATTTTGTAGATTGGATTTATTTAATTTTATTGGTCGATAATGGATTTACATGGAAATTTCTTTTAAAGGCTATTTTTGTCCTATTTATAGTTGAAGTTTAATTAAAAAAAATTAAACTAAATAAGTATGCTTGATTTTAGATTTTGTTATAATCTAGTGAACTTTTATTATGTTCACATTGATAGCTAGTTTATTGGTTTTAGATATTCCACATATACTTCTATTTATGTGTCAAAATATGCTCATAGGTAATTTATATTCTTAACCTAGAATTTAGACTAAATTAGATCTTATGTTCTGAATCAAATAGAACATATGCATATGAGTTAATTAGGATACACACTTCATGCATAATGGAACTTAATTAATCTGAGATAGGGATTCTTATTGGGACAAGTGTTATATTTATACTGAAATTGGGTGATTTTACTCTATTGAATCTGTAGAATGAATATAGGGAATATTCTTATAGTTATTGTTTTATTATGGGCATGTTGTGTTTATCTTAGCGGTTTCACGTGTTCCTTCTTTTGGATCCAATTATGATGAATATGGAAATTAAGTACTTATAGATCAATTTCAGTTCTTTATTGCGTGAGTGTTGTATTCTTCATGCCTGTTGTGTCTTCTTTTCATTGTGTTATCAGGTACTAGAAGACCTAAGGGGAAACAGAGGCCGGGGTATGAGTCAGTTGTTTATGTTTTCAGCCGTGTTTTGATGTGTATGTAGTTTTCTAATTATTGTCCCTGACTTGACCATATGGGCTCATGATGTTATGTATTATGTTATGGTATCTTTGCAATCATTTCTAGTTTCTTTTGTGTGAATTTGGATTTGGGATTACCTAGTTGTATACCTTATTAGATCTAGGAGAGATCTGTGAGCCTAGGGTAGTTTACTTGGACATGTAGTAGGAGGTGGCTTGCAATAAGCACCGGGGCCCACAAGTGGTTGCCAGGATCACTTATTGTAAGTTTCGGTAATCAAGTGATAACCTAATATAATTAAGGGGTATTTAATTGAATCTAATAAGATAAGAGTTGTCACCCATGCTTAAGTGCTAGTACAGACTAAAATGGTGTTGAGAAGATGACTAGACACCTTTTAAGGGATGAGTTGACATAATTGATGACTTCGTTAGTACGAGAGGTCATTGATGCCGTGTATGGTCACTTAGGTGCTAGGATCCAGAGAGATTACTAGGACAAAACTCAAGGGTTAGACATACATGATGACACCTTCCTATGCATAGTTTGGTTATTCTACATGTGTTGGTTGCCTCTGGATTAGTGAGTTGTACCTATTACTTTTTATGTTTACCTTGAGTTAGAATACTTTCAGGATCCTTCTGCTTAGAGCTTTATCCTTATTTTGTATTGGTTATTCAATTGGGGTTTATGATTATCTCCTTAGCATGGTGAGGTAGGCCTTTGTGGTTCTACATGGACGGGTGGTAGTGATTCTTTACCATTTGAGATTCAATGTCCTAGTGCCAGTGCTTGATGGTGATTCTGCAGCTGGATTCCTTATGGTGTTTCCTTGATGCTTCTTTCATATCTTCTTTATTTGTTATCTTGTATTAGAGTATCGTATGTGATACCTAATCTGGACATTGTACTATTATAGTTAGATTTATTACTACATACCCTACGACTTGTGCAGTGGATGAAAGTTTATTTGGATATCATGGATGTCCATGAGAATTGTATTTATTGTTATCATGTAATTGTAATATTTATGTAATGAAATTCTTTTGTTGATGTTGGTTCTAGTTGTGTTTTGTTCTTAAGTAATTCTATGTCATGGGAGCCTCGAGATTTGTAATCTATGTTGGATGTTGTTTCAATGTGAGTAAATGGTAATTGCTTCTGCACTATTGTTTATCTTGTTTGTTAACTTTAAAAAAATAAAAAATTATTCACCAAACTTAGTAGTATGTTTTAGGTTAAATTCTCTTGGGTTCCCTGGCGGGGCGTTACACATTATACCATGTGGATGGTTGAGATTTGTTTGTTCTTTCATGATTAAATGAACATGATCACCCATGTTAAGGGAGAAACAATGAAGGTTTGACCCCACTTCATTCATTCATTTGCCTTAGCCAATCACAAAACCAAGTGTCAAGGTTTCAAGCTTGTAGGCTCCAAATATTTATTAGTTATAGAGGAATTAATAATCAATTTTTTCAATCAAATATCAATGGTAGAAATTCCTTTGTGCTTGAATGATTAAAAAAACATGTGAAAAAAGCTAAGAGTTCAAGATAGATCATCATGGATCAATGATGATCAATGCCCTAGATGTTTTGTGCTTGTGCAATTAAAATGAAGTAGTAGGAATTTTAAACTGCACAACCATGAGGTCAAATGGTCAATGGTGGGTCATTTCTTTTATGAATTGTTCCCTTCTAGAAAATTACATAGTTATGAGTGTCTAATTGTTAGTAGGTCCTTGACGAATTTCATATACAAAGGGTATAATCTTTGATCACACTGATTGAGATTGACGACTACTAATACTTCACACTTGCATAATTAAAACAAACTTTCTCAAAAGGCTAAGGAATTAAGTGTGCTACATGTCGATGACCTTAATTTTTAAGGGAGTAACAAGTTATCAATGTGGTGATTTCTGATTGGGTATAGGTTTAAATAGCTAAATAGTTGTTAAAATCTCAACTTTTGAATTCAAATGCCAACAATCAGTTTGTTCCAACAACCTACACACATGCTTTCATTATAAATCCAATTGTGTCATTATGAATGATCCATCAAATATATAATTGACACAATTTTATGTTTGTAAGCATTTCTAAGTACTCAAAGTTTGTACTCTGTCATTTTTATGCTCAAAGGCTTTGTAATTAGGGTTTTTTGAATTGTAATTAGGGTTTATGCTCTTACCTTTTTTTTGAATGTTATAATCATTTTCACTTGTCTATATTCTTTTCTTGAGGTTGGTTTTCTATATTTCTATTTGTAAACTTGGGAGGGGTAACCTAGAATTTGAAACCCTGCTTGTTGCAAAGACCTTACCTATAAAATTCAAGCATGGTGACATCTTCTATTATTGAAAAGGGGAAATTTTCTTCTAAGATCATGAATCAGTTATCGAGATCCTTGGGTGGGAAGAGAAGAGCTTGAGATGGTAGTTTTCTAGAAGAAATCTTGATTGAATTCCATGCAAGTTGCAGAGACCCTATCCTTGGTGTTGAATATACTATTTTTGATTTGTGGAGAAGAAGATATAACAAGAGGAGACAAGGGAAAATATTTTGGAACATTTATGATTCAAACTTGGAAAGGTTGATAGTGCCTAATTTTTTTTCAATATGGATTTAATGATTGCATTAGCCAGTAGATATAACCCTAGAACCAAGAAAATATTATCACATGATAGGAAGGAGTTAGTGAAAATCACCAAGAAAAGTATAGAATAAAATTTTATGCTGGAGATAGACAAGGAGTGGTGGTCGTTTGATAAAATTGAGCAACTTTTTGTTTTTGACAAGCATAAGGAATTGTATAGGGGAAAAAATCCTCTTCATAAGCCAAAGCACTTGTCAAAAATAGAGAAGGCCTTAATCCCTAAAGATACACCCCAATGTCACATTGACATGCTTTCACCATATATCAAGGATACATATTATGCTCTATGTTAATGGTATCGAGAGTGTTGGGAGTATTCTTAATTTTCTAAGGTTTTTGTCCAAATGTTGGTTTAGTCCTCTGGTCTATAAAGTTTCCTAGGTACAGGTGTCGGAAGTTCTTCAAAAATTTGTCATAACCCACTTCAAAAATCTTTACTCTAGGTCTTGTCCTTGAAAAATGTTGAATTCATGCAAAAGTTCTCATGATTAGCCCTTATTTTTCTTTTTTATTATTACCTTTTTAAGTCACTTAAGTGGATTAAATCATGCACGTGTTAAAATTTTTGTGTTCGCTAAATCAGAAAAGGTCATAGCATGTCTCATATATTATTCGGCGATTCAGCGAACAAGTCAATCTTATGCTAAGCATTAGTTTAGTCGCGTGGTCTCTAAGTATCCCGGTTAACACCTCAACCATTCAGCGAACTGGAGAATATGTTAAAAATGTTAAGTGTTGTCTTTGTTCACGTAGTCTCCAAATATCCAGCGGTTATCAGAAAACATTTGGCGATTCGGCGAATGCATTATCTCCAATTTGCGTATTCCTTGGCAGTTCTTTGCAAATATTTCAGTGACTTGGCGACAACAGTTATCGCTCATTCTCTGAATCTAGTGGTTAAGGGCAAAATAACCTAGCGACTTGGCAAATACCGTAGATCATTGTCAAGATCAACGGTTGTGGTTTAATCTCAGGTATTATTGGGTCCTACATGTTTCATTTGGCGAATAAGAAAATGTGTAAAGACTTCTAAGTTTGGCAGCCCTGACAGTTTGGTATGAAGAATTTAGCGGAACGGGTGTTTTAAGTGTTCGCTTGTTCTCGGAATAAATTAGTAAGAAGCTAAATGATTTAGCGATTTAGCGAGTCATGTGGTCGCGGGTTCTCTAAAAGGAAAAGGTAAAGGGCATAATCATTTGGTGAATGCATGAATTAAAGGATTGGCTAAGTTTTGAGTCTTCAGTTGCTTAATCGCAGATTGAAATACTCAGTGTTTAATATGATCTGGTGATTCAGTGAACCCTTTGTTCACTGAATCTCGTAATCAAATGACCAAGGATCAAATATTTCAGCGAACGGGTGACAGTCGTAGATCATCAACAAGATCAACGGTTCATTCAGAATCTCAGAGTAAAGATGATGGTTAAGAAAGATTCAGCGATTCAGAGAGTGAAGACTTTGCCAGTTCTCCAAGTAATTTAGCCGTTAAGTGATCCATTAAGAAAATGTGTGAACCCTTTGTTTGCTGAATCTCCAAAAGATTTAACAGTTAGCCGTGACGTTAAGAGAATGCGAGATGGCTTTGTTCGCTGGTTCGCCAAATAATAACTGCAGTCAAGTGCTCGAAGGGTGTTACTATGTTTGCTAATTCATGAAAAGTATCATGAGTTAAGGGTTGCATTTCAAGAACCTGTGAAGGCTTTGGTCGCTAGTTCTCTGAATATATGCTAGGGTTAACATTGCATTCAGTGATCATGAGAAGCTTTCAGTCACGGATTCGCTAAATGGGCCCAGTTGGAAAAGGTAATAAAAGAAAAGAAAAGGGACCATTGCCTGCATGGATAAAGTACAGTATCAAGCTAGAAAGTAAACTAATGAGCCATCCAATCAGTTTCAAAGGAAGATTGCATGATGTAAACAGGTTTAAACTACAGGATCTTAATCATTTGCCTCTTTGCCTTATTTTCAAGTTTTTTAAAATCTATCTATCAACATCTGTACATCGGCTAGCTCCATTTTGAAAACTGGTGACATGCAAAATTGAATGCGGGAGCAATTAAGGAGATTTACAATGATTGTGGTAGTTGTACATACTTGATTTGCATTGATAAATAAGTTAAGCTCATTGTTTCCTGTGTCCAAAATCATTCAAAGAGAATTGTGTCATTCTGAAGTGATTTTTGAGTGCCAAGTGAATCCATTTTGCAGAGATTGAAGATAATTCTGAAGCCAAGATGAGTCAACCTGAGAGAAGCGCAACATCTTCCAGTAGTGAAGCAAAGGCTAAAAGTGGTGAAGATAAGGGCAAGCCTAATTATTCAGATGAGTTTTTAAAATTGCTACCTGGTTCTAGTCAAAACAAAAGAGCTCCTGATGATGTTTTTGAAGATGTTCTAGGGTTTTGCAGAGATCCTATCACACCAAATACCACAGGTTATACTATCTTTAACTTCTTTTATAAAAATAGAGATAGTCATATCCCTATATGTAATGGTTGGGCTTTGGGGTTAGGGAAATTAGTAGTGCCTAATGTATTCCTGGATGCGGATTTAATTGTTGCTCTAGCTAGGCGTTACGACCCTATTTCTAAGACTATTAGGAAAGAGGACCAGTCAACTTTGGTTACTCTTGATAGGGGTTCGTTCATGAAGGCTTTTAATGTTTATACATCCACTTCTACTGAAATTGACTTGAGCAAAGAAAAGGAGAGGTATAAGAAGAATATAGGGATAGTGAAGGACCAAATAACAAAGCATATCCCAAAATAGGATAAGTATATAGCTCCCCTCCCTGCTCACATGAATGCCCCTTACCAATTTAAGTCCCTTCAGCATTACATGAAGCAAAATTGTTATGGGTTGTGTAGGGTTTTGGGAATTGATGGGGATGCAAAGTTTTTACCAGCTGACCTTTTGATGATTATCCTGGACATCTAGAATTCTTTGGTTAACACTAACTATGATTACATCCAGTACATCATTGATAGAATGCATGAGGGTTTGATTTCTGTCAAGGATAGTAAGAGCCCAATTAAGTTCATGCATTATTCTTTGCTAATGCACTTAATTTTGTTCTTCAATATTAATAGTTTTGATTCAAACATGTTGAAGCCAAGGTTCAACTTTGAAGGCCAGTATAATCCAGTGCAATTATGGGTGAGGATGTGGAATTCTACTTCTAATGAGGGGAATTTTTGTCTCTTTTAGAATTTCATTGTGTATCCTCTCGTAAGGATGTTAGGTATCAACACTACAAGGATATCCCCAAGGGTCCTCAGGCTCCTACGACCAGTGCAGTTTGTGAACAAATGGGAGGGAGATCACAATTGGGGTGATTTTTACTTGGGGGAGAATGCTATAATTTTGAGAGTCTATGGTATCCCCCAACCCCCACATCTGTTACCAAAATTTGTGCCTCCAAGGGTTGCTTGTTTGGAATTTGTGTGGCAGTTGATGTGGATAGATAGGGAAATTCTAGCCCCTCACAGGATGGGTACATTCACACCTAGGCAATTCAAGATAGGTGATTTCTTGGTAGGAAAGAGGGCATTTCCTCATATTACTGCATGGTTAAATCAGTTCAAAATGGCTACTGGTGCTTGTAGACATGTAGATCCTGAGGGCTTTATCAAAATTGCCAAGATGCTATACATCCCAAACATTGGTGTGAACAAAGAACATGAAGGCTTGGACAAGGAAGATGTAGTCAGAATGGTCATTGATGATGATGAGGTTAAGAGGAGATGGAACAGGTACTTTGATTTGATAGACTTGTCAAAACAAGTGATGGCAGCCCAACTTCCTTTTGAGGGTTTCTTCCCCGACCTTCCCTATTTAAAAAGAATTGACAAGATGATAGAGATGCATGACACTCTATCAAATCAGTTGGAGAAGTTGATTGACCAGAGTCAACCAAAGAAAATGAAAGATTATTCATCTTCTGATCAAGAGGAGTTTTCTGATGAATCACAAGAAGGGAACAGCCCACCACAAATGGAAGATGTACAAAGTGTTAGGCCTTTTGAAGACCAACCAGAAACAAGGGATCCTCCAGAGCCACCCTTGAAGAAACAGAGGCTTGAGGTGGGAGAGCCTTCAAGGCAGGAAAAATAAAGGAGAACAATTGATAGAGCATCTGCTCTAGTGCTAGGTGATAGGGTTTACCATCACCAATTGAGAAAAGAAATAAGAGAAGGAAAGAAGGTGGCCATTGATGAAGCAGATAAGGAACAGTCCTTGTGGTTAGAAAGGGATATCAGAGAGGTCTATCAGGAGGAATTTTTGAGTGATGACCAGTTTATTAAAACTGATGAATTCAAGAGTTTCCTTGTTTGGAATAAGCAGCAAGAAGTGAGGAAACTTCTGCCTAAAGGTATAGAACCAAGTGAAGATACATTGAGAGCCTTAAATTCCTATGATCCTAGCCTTGATCCCATAACTACAGATGAGGCTAGAAAACTAGTCAAGTCAAGTGGAATGCTATTAACTCCAAGATGGGATCTGACCTCTGCTTTCATCATAGATCAAATAAGAAGGCAACCACCGGACAACCTGTCATATGAGGTTCACATTGGTGATATGATAAGAGGAAGTGGCTATGACCCTAAGTCTCAAGCTGTTGCAATGTGGTCCATGGCCCCTAGGACTCAAAAGCCATCCCTATTAAGTATAGAAGATAAAATGGAAGGGAATCAGATTATTTGGACTGTGCAGAATACAACTAACCTTGAAGTTTCTAAGGCAGTGACTCATTGGGCTAACCTAAATGAGGCAAAAATAGTTCAATTATCTGAAAGGTACTCAAAGTTGTTTGAAAGTGCAAACCTAGTGGCCAAGGACAAAGATTTAAAATTGATGAAGATCAAGCAGCTAGAAGATGAATTGGCAGAAATAAAAGTTAAGCTGGAAGAAGCTTCGAGGGTGGTTGTTGTTCCCCCTGTGCAGATTGAGGTCCCAATTCAAATTGATGAAGAAGTACCTGAGGGACCTAATGAAGATTTAGATAAGATAAGGATAGAGGCATCTTTGGACACCATGTCAAAGATTGTACAATATAGGCGAGACAAGATAATAGAGAAAATGGATACAGTTTATCAATCAGTCAGCCAATTACACCAGACAAACAAAAAGATAAATGAATCATTGGCTACTTTGGAGCCACTTCATAGTGTTTGGTCTGGAAGAAGTTTTTTTTTTGATAAACTTGATAGCCTACAAGAGCATAAGCCTGAGATCCCTGGAGTAGTTACAGAAGTTTTTGAGAAGATTGGCTTAATCAATGCTGTTTCAAAGTTTTTTAAAGGTAAGTCTAACCAGGTGAGGGTTAAGTTGTTTATGTTTGATAAACATTATAGAAAGTATCTACCTGTGGTATGTGATGACAGTGGAAACCTGATCAAGTTGGAAGAATGGAAGCTATCAATGGATCAGTTGGTGATTACACAAGATGCTTTCCTTAATAATGACAATACTCTAGATTTTGAGAGGTGTAATAACATCATTGATAGTCTATTTAAAATTGAAAATGATTGCATACGATTTGTGGCAGAAGCCAAAAATATAACTAACTCCATGTGGGACAAGCAAGTCAGCTTGTTACAAGAATTGCAGACTTACAACTGGCTAGTAGATGATGAAGTAGCAGCTTGGGAGAAGCTAACCATAAAGAAGAAAAAGAGGCCAGTTGTCCAACTTATAGAGGAGGAGGAGGAATAGAGTTGCAGATGGCATTTGATCCAAAAATTGAGGGAGAGCAAGTTTCAAACAAAGGATGATGTAAATTAGCCAGATGGTGGTCATCATTAATGGAGCGAATTCAACAACTGCTCTGAAATATCTTTAGACAAAGATGCCACCTACGGAATTGTTGAGAAAAGATCTTTGTAATGTGTTGTTACAATCTGTTTGTCAGTTTGTAATCTTGTCTCTAGTATAGGATCTTTTCTACCCATCCCAAGCTTGTTGCATCCTTTCAAGGATTCCAAGATGGCTATGTTATAAGTAGTAAGTCTTTGTTCATTTCAAGGAAGGTTGAAAAATATACTGTAGAGGCTTGGCTCCATTGTTGAAATCTTAGAATATTTTATCAGATTTTGAAATGTATTGATACAGTGAAATTTTATTGGAATACAATAGAATTCCCTTGCATGATTTCAATTGTCTTCTTGTTTGAATTATGTGGCTTTTGTGTATTGAATCTATAAGGTAGTTTTGATATACCATTTACAAGGTATCTGTGATTTTAATCTCTAGCTCCTTTCAAGGAAAGGGTAATGTCTTTAGGTTAATTTCTGAGAGCTTAGGAATTTGGCAAGAATTTGATGATCAAATTTGTTTAAGAGAGGATGAATTGTAAGGCATTTCATCTGGGATTTGTTTGTGTTTCATTTAGAAGATTTCTGTAAGTATATGTTTCACTGTTTGACTCTATACCCGAAGATAAGGCACTGGTCTATCCTCGATTTGCAGAGATCTCACCCTCAACAAAACTTAAATAATAATTTACTTTCATGTATGTTTGAATGACAGAGAAGATAAAGTTTGTATCAAGGATATAAACTTGTCTTGTGATCCTTTCAAGAAGTAGATCTGACATGGGTTAACCTGCCTGAGTTCAAATCTTGAAAAGAAGAAGGAGTTTATCCTTGTCACACTTGCCATTTTTCTGCAATGAGTGTTTACTTCCATTAATATCATTGTGAAGCAGTGAGTCTGAAGATAGGTACACCCGCCTGTGTCTGTGGAGCCCGAAGTAGAAGAAGGACTTGGTCCTTATCAATTAGCCTTTTCCCTATAAGAATCCAGAGTTGAGAACCCGAGAGTCAAGTTTGAAAACTATATTGGCGATTCTACATGAAAATGAGCTAACAAAGAGGATGAAAAAACTAACATCCCCAATTAGATGATGTTTATCTGTTTGGATATTCAAGGGATGGGTACACATAGAAATTTTAATAATGTTGTAGCATTCGTTGATGAGATGCATGAGGATTTGATTACCATGAATGAAATGAAGACTTCAAACTTTAGGTATTATTCTATTTTGATGCATATTTTTTTGTGGAATGGACTCAAAGTATGAGATCGGGAACTCCAAGTTAGACATGTGGTTGAAAATGAGAAATTACCAGTCCTAGAATAGACTTAAATTTGGGACAAATATAGTATGGGCCCCTCTTATATCTTTCTTAAGAACCATTTTGTAATAATATTGATGTGATACCTAAATGGAGTTGTCCCATGGGGGTTGTTAGATAGAGCCAAAAAGGTTTTAAGGCCAAAGGATTTAGATCCTAATTCCAAAGTGGATCACAATTGGGGATTAGGGTTCTATTATAAAAATCATACAGCTATAAGGGTTTCTGGAAGTATTGTGGCACTAAGGACCTTACCCATTACTATGCTAGATATAATTTTTTTTCTTGAAATTATGAATCAATTGGTGTCTGCAAAAGTTGTTGTTGTGAAGGGAGTTTGTAGAAAGGGATCTTTCTTCCCTAGTAAAGTAGTTATTCAAGTTCTCTTCCATTTCTTGAGTAGGAAAAGATTTGAAGTCATACCAAATAAATTGAATGAGTACTATTTACCCACTAAAGATACCAAGATTTATGATCTAGAGAGATTCATAAAGAATATCTAAAATAATACTCCTCCACATGAAGATAATGAGCTTGAAGATTGGATTAGGAATATAATTGATTATGAAGTGTTGAATGTAATAGACAACTAAGAGGGGGGTGAATCAATTGTAGATTAATTTTTTTATCAATTTCACATATCTGGATTGAGTAGATTAATTCTCTAACCACTTAACCAATTCAAATGTAGATATGAATAAGTACATGCATGAACCATACACAATGAACACCAATTTTTTATATGGAAAACTCAAGATGGAAAAAACCATGGAGAAGCTAATTATCATGACTTAAACCAATGATTGAGGTGACATCAATTAATGTGAATTTTACAAAAGAGTGGCTCACTACAAGTAGGATCACCACCTAGAAAGGCTCACTACCTTGAGAAGAAGAATGAAAAAGTAAATCAAAGACTGAAGTATAGTTTTTGGAAGAAACCCTTGGGTCATTGTCACCAATGTCTAACACCAACATCACATATGATCTCCTCACAACCCAACTTCACACTTTCATATAGCCTCACATGGTATCTAATGGATCTTATTTTTAGTCAACTTCCATACAATTTCATAAAAATCATCCTCTCATTTAGATTGGTCTTTAAAATATGAAATCACTAAGTCAATAATCAAAATGCAGTTTGAAATAGGTTTAAACTAAACATTCCCACGGTGAGGAGGAATGAAAAGTGGACCAAACTACACACACTAACTTAACCAAAATACACATGATCCAAATGTCACAAATATCAGAGCCCAAGAAGAAGTAACACCATTAGTAACCATACCTCCATAATGCATCAACACAAACCCAAAATAGAATATCAAAAAATGAAGCAATGAGAGATACGAAACCAAACTACCAATACCATTTTCAGAATAGCAGAGAATTTTGGAATACTACCAAACACAAAAATCATTGAGTACCTCACTGGAACATATTTCATAGAGCACCAAATTTTCAAAGCACCAACCTTCGAACCACTAGATACTCAACCATATCTATAACATATCAAAAATACTAGTATGTTTCCATTAATGACAACCATACTAATACATCTACAACTTTGTAACAATAATAAATAACACATAAACACATTTTAAACATCAACAAGCTCCCTAGAGATGTCTTAAAGATGAGGGAAAGATGGTACAAGATTCAAAACACTAAGAATAAGAAAGAGAAGGAAGGTACTTACTCTCCTTCTTACAAAATGCCACCATTTGTATAGCTTAGAGTGAAGATTCTTGCTAATTTACATAAAGATGTTGATAATAGTCATGTACCTTACATAATAACTTCAATGGCTCAAGAGCCTAGGCAAGTATCTATTGAGGTGGAGTTTGAATCTTCACTCTCTTCAACAAGCTCCCTAGAGATGTCTTAAAGATGAGGGAAAGATGGTACAAGATTCAAAACACTAAGAATAAGAAAGAGAAGGAAGGTACTTACTCTCCTTACAAAATGCCACCATTTGTAGAGCTTAGAGTGAAGATTCTTGCTAATTTACATAAAGATATTGATAATAGTCATGTACCTTACATAATAACTTCAATGGCTCAAGAGCCTAGGCAAGTATCTGTTGAGGTGGAGTTTGAATCTTCACTCTCTTCAACAAGCTCCCTAGAGATGTCTTAAAGATTAGGGAAAGATGGTACAAGATTCAAAACACTAAGCATAAGAAAGAGAAGGAAGGTAATTAATCTCCTTCTTACAAAATGCCACCATTTGTAGAGCTTATAGTGAAGATTCTTGCTAATTTACATAAAGATGTTGATAATAGTCATGTACCTTACATAATAACTTCAAAGGCTCAAGAGCCTAGGCAAGTGTCTGTTGAGGTGGAGTTTGAATCTTCACTCTCTTCCATAGGGCATGTTGTTAGGGAAGCCTCCCCACCCTAGAGACTGGTTCAATATCCCCCACATAGTTTTGAGATACCAATTGTTTCTTCTCCTCACGCCTCTAATTTTCTACAATAAGCTCCTTAAGCCCCATTACATCCACCTAAAACCTTTTTTGCATTATCTTTTAAAATTATAATGGAGGCTTCTTCACCATTAGGATTACAACCTCCTAATACTTTGGAGCACCTTTTAGAAATTGTACCTTTACAAGTGCTAGCCTTGGGTAAGCACATATCGTATACTTTCTATGAAGAATTTAATACTAAAATTGAGCCACCCCTTCCCCCTCATGAATTTAATTTTTAGAAAAAGGTACAAATTGAAGAGCCATCTAAAAAAATAACTCTTGTAGTCTTCAAGATAGGGGGAGGCTTAATAGATGATGTAAGGATAGAAGATTGTAAATAATTGCTAAATGATGATGAGTTTATTAAGAAAAATAATTAAAGAAATTTTTACATGAATAAGAGGTTGAGGGTTTGGTGAAATTGAAAAGAATTGGTTTTGAAATTTTGACTAAAGAAGAACAAATGAAAATAAAGGATGAGGCTCTTGAAAAGGTTGAAGAATGATTAGTAGTCATAAACCTAGATAGAAGACACAAATGATCTAGGATAGTGAGGTACTACTTTTAGAAGGATGAGATATATCTTTTTCTATAGTTTTTTATAGAATCATGAAGAGGCACAATATAGATCTTTCAAATATATCCACAAATCAAGAACAAAGCTTGCTTTTTGGGTCAACTTTTGATGATAAGCTAGATTTGCAAGCTATGTGGTCACACTATCTTGCAACAAGGAAACCATGCATGGTTTTCCAACATGATTATTTATATGGGCAATCACTTTTGAAGAATTTCGTATCTTTCATAGGACCACAAGAATTTGGCTTAGTGGTAGACATTGTTCAAATGACATATAAGGTCATATTAAGAGACCAATAAAATGTTGCATCTTTGGAGGCTAGGGTTTGAATGTTGGAGGAGTATTTGAATGCCAAATCAATTTTTAGAGACAATAAAGGAGCACCTTCTAAGGAAGTTATGAAGTTGAACAATGAGATAAACACATTGAATATTGAGAACTGTTGGCAATTGGCATGCAGAATGTATTGTCATTGATGTCAACATATTAGAGGAATCAAAGGGATGTCAGCATGTTAGAAGGTTTAGGATAATTGACCAAAGGATCTACTTATTAGAAGCTAACTGAACTGTTCTGGGATATCCAGGAGAATAGGATTTTTAGAGGTCCAATGAGGTTTGGATATTGAATATTTTAATTCACATACATAGGAGATAATTTATGAAGGTAAATAATTTGTTCACTCTAAGTTTAAGAATATTTCATGGATATTTGAGCATGTTTCAGGGTCAAAATTGGTGACTGGAAGACAAAGTGATAAACAATATTGACAAGAAGATAAAAAAGGGTTTGATGTGATGAATCAAGCTTGAATCTATTAGAGCATACTTAGGAGTGTGTTTAGGACATACTTAGGTGTCCTTAACTCAAAGGGTTATTACTTAGAGCTCTGCATGACATAATTCTATTGTCTCATAAGTTGGGGTGATTATTCAAGAGGAATGAGTGAAAAAGGGCTGGAAAATCCAATGGTTGTGGTGGATTTGAATTGATGAGTGTTTTTAATGATGCTAAAAGATGTTATTTAAGTATGTTCTTGATGATTTGGTGATATCCATGGATTGAATGGACCTGATTAGTGGAGTTTTTGATCAATAATACTATTTTTATTATTATTCTTGTTCTTGGTCGTCTAGGTTGAAAAATCATGTTGAGCAAGCAGTAACCCATGAAATATAAGAGAATTATGATTTATAGGTGATTCCTATGTTTCATTACTTGGATTTGATAGTTAGAGATGAGTTTAAGCAAGAGATTTGGTGTAGTGATTTGAAGGGAAGATGGGTTAGGGTTTATAGACCTAATTCTTGTTATAAGGAGATGAATTAGGGAAAATCTAGTTGTAGATCATAGATGTAGATGCTAGATGGTGCTAATAGAGGAAGAGTCTATTAGAGAGATGAGGAGAAGAGGTTAAACAAGAGGTTGAATAGTGATCTTCATTGTGCTACATTGGAGCTATATCAGACATAAGGAAGATGCCATTTACATTGTTCACAAAAGGGTTGAGATCACTGTAGTGATCAGGTTGTAAGGCAATGAGCCTTCCTCAGGGTTGTAGCTTGAGGGTTTTTTTGAGCAGTGATCTTTAGGAAGTGATCCTGAATGTAGGTGAATTCCCCACTATTTTAATAAGTTTATACTTCTAACAAGGTATTTCCTTATTGTGAGTAATCAACCCCACCATGGTTTTTCCCCTACCAGGGATTCTATGATAAAAATATTGTGTAAAATTGTGTGGATATATTTATTTATGCATGTTTTACATTCCTTTTATACAGATTAGATTTAAGGGTTTACAAGGTTAAGGATTTTGGGGTTTAAGGGTTTGAAGTTTAAGATATTGGTAACAACTAATTCACCCCCTCTTAGTTGTTTCTACCATAATATCAACAAGTGGTATTAGAGCCTTGGTCCCTTAAAGGAAGCCTAAAATCTTAAGAGAGATTTGATATGGTATCTTAAAAGAAGGCCAATCCTTGGTTTGAAGGAACAAACTATCCTATATGGAGAGGATGGATGATCACCCATCTAAGATGCATTGGAGAAGATTT
Source organism: Chamaecyparis obtusa (assembly GCA_027943335.1). Classification (NCBI taxonomy): domain Eukaryota; kingdom Viridiplantae; phylum Streptophyta; class Pinopsida; order Cupressales; family Cupressaceae; genus Chamaecyparis; species Chamaecyparis obtusa. Next base: position 1,194,465 of record BSBK01004810.1, read on the forward strand.
TTGGATCATCACTAAGAATTCCTATACTCGTCTTGCAAATTTTTCAATGACTAAACAGGATGAAAATAATAAGTTTGAGTAAAATATTAGAGAAAAGGAAGCATTGCTAAGTGCCCTATCAAATGCTGAGTACACAAAAGTGATAGAGCTAGAGACAACACATGAGATTTGGGTCAAGCTTGAAACCCTTCATGAAGGTGATGCATGTGTCAAGAAAGTTGTTAGCACACAAATTTTCATTTTGTTTTTCTTTGCATATAGATTGATATGGATCTCATGTTTTGAATTAATTTGGCTCATTAGGAATTCTCATTATGATCTTAGGTATTTGCAAATTTTAAATGAGCATCATTTTCCCATTCTATAAGAATATTTACTACTAGTTTTCTATGTGCAGGATTTGATTTAATAAACATGTGTCAAACAAAGACTCTATGTGTGGTGTGGCCCTAAATGTTCAACCCACCAGAAATACTTTTAAGGACTGGTATGGAAACTAGGCACAAGAATCATGAACCTTGGCTTTTGAATCAGGTCATTTGGACGTTGTTGGAGTTATACCGATTTGATTTTATCTTATCGACCAGAATTATCTTGATGAGGAGTAAAATAGCCTAAGACATGAATGAAGTCAAAATGATATATGTTGATGACATATTCTACAAAATAAAGTAACATTATCAACTAGACATATACCGATAAAATCCATCAGAATAACATGCATTAGCAACAAAGGGGAGTTTAAATTATGCTAATAACCGATGAAAATATAAATGAAGCATGCACTGATGTTAACATAAAGCATTTGATGAACATATATTGATGAACACATTTAAAGAAAAGGATTAAGGACATAGATCTATCAGAATAATTTACTGTAATCACGTAAAATTGGACAAGATCAATCAAAATGAGCAACTAAGGCAAAAATCAAAGCAATTAAATCAAATCAAGCTAGAATCAAAGAAAAATTGCAATCAAGCCATAAATCAAATTTAATTAAAAATCAAAAGCCATAAATCCAATTTAAATCAAATAAATCATGATAAACCAATTAATTGTGTAATTAATCTAATTAATTACATAGTTCATTTAAATCAAATCAACCCATTCAAGGGGTACACATGGCTAAAGATATTAATTAAAATCAATTGATTAAAATCCTATTTCCCTCAACCACCAAATGGGAGAAAATATCTCAACCAATAGGATTGAAGGATCAAGCTCACATTGATCAAGCTTAAATCGAATCTCCATCACCCATAGGGAGAGAGCATCTTGTCCACCCATTTTGTCCTCTTGTCCCAAGCTTTGAGGACAAAATATTTAAATGGTCTCCAAAGGTGGAACCATGGACTTAACTCAAACCCAACCATGATCAAATCAACCACACCCCCTACCCTTGCTAAACTCTATAAAAGCAAGGCTTAATTGAAGAAATAATCATCCACAAATTTTATGAAGCATCAAACCTCTTGCAAATTTGAGTTAGAAAAGGAAAATTTAGAGCTAATTAGTATTTTCATTTGGAATTAACTTGTATTAGCTTTCTTATCATTTACTTTTCTCATATTAGGACTGTCACTAGCAAGAGCTTGTTGAGAGTTCATCATTAACATCCCTAATTAGAGAGCCATAGAGTGCTCAATCGTCTTTAAAATTTCTTATTTAGATTTCTTTTTGTGGCTATTTAATTCTCATTTCTATTTATTGATGATACTAACCCTATGAAGGTGCTTTACTTAGCACACAAAATGGTGCCTACCATGGGGCATTAGGCCTCACTAATTTCTAAATTCAGAGAAGTAATTTTTGTTTTGCAAATCCTTTTATTACTCTCTGTTTTACAGGTTTTTCAATGTGTTTAATAGATTCTCTAGTGTGTACAACACATTCTCCAGCATGTACAAGGCCTGAAATAACACATCTACGACAAAGATTTATGCATTTACATAGAGTTTCAACACATTTGATCTTTCTCTTTTTCTTGTCTTCCTTCTTACCACGCGTGTGCCCTAACTCTCTAGTGCATACAATTTATCCTCCAACACGTTCAAGGATTTATTTTACCGCCTTTGCTCCTTTTATTAGCGCATTTAAATTCTGTTCCTGCACATTCAATATTTTTCTACAGCGCATTTGATACTTTTAATAGCACTTTCAATATTTTTAATAGCGCATTAATAGATTCTGCTACGCATTTAATTAAATTGAAAATTTACAAAATCTAATGTATACGGAAAATGATTTCTCTGTGTCTGCAGGATGACTGGTCATAAAAAAAATAAAAAAACCAGAGACCAGATTTAACAGTGAGGGAAAGGCCTTGGATAAAAAGATTGAGGAGAATATTGTGCATATCAAGCTGGTTTTGGAGAATTCACAATAGGAAAGTGAGGTATAACCGTTATTTGAGAGTTGTAGAATCTTACAAATTAAAATTCATCTCATTAAATTGGATTTACTTGCCTTCATCGATTTGTGTCAAATTTGATAAATAAGGCTTAGATTCAAATTTATTCTTGTTTTCCTTCACTTTGTTAGGTTGTGTTGACTAACTTGTTGGAGGAGAAGTGAAAGGGAAGGAATGATTGCCACTAGGTGAGCATAAATAATGACAGATTCATAAAAAATGCCGCTAGCCTTTGCTAGCTTCAATTGAAGGTAAGCCTCAACTTGGTCAATTTTTGTTTAAATTATGGCCTTGTAATTTTCATTATCATCTAGTAATTAAAATAGCATAAAGGAATAAATCAAACACTAAATTTGAACAACCCCTTATTTGTGGAAAAGAGTAGAAATACTTGATTCCCATTAGTTAGTGGGTTTGGAAATTGAACCTTGTTAAAAGTGTTTGGGAATTAAGAAATAGATAGGGATATGCTCTTCACCTTTTGGTGAATCAAACTCCCAAAACCTATCTCTTCATTCCACTTTATTGCTTTCAATATGAACATGATAGATCCATAGTGGGCTCAGCTCCCAAGATTTGCCTTAATGAGGTTGGTGAGAGGGATAACCAAAAGTGATGTACATTTTATTTTTCCACAAAAATCCAACCCACTCTAAAATAAAATGCATGCATCCTTGATGGGGTGTGTGACAAAAGGATATTAAGCTTTCGAACTTCCTCGAGTAGTCCTACGGGATTGCACAAAACTCTGACATATCGGTGGTTGGAAGCCTCCTAATTTTGGAGGATGAAAGTTTAATGTACATTTTGAATAGAATATTGATTAAATACCTTGTTAAAATAGCAAAGCCTACCTTGTAGAGCCATTTTTATGAACCAAATTGTGAACTAGGTAGATTGCTTGAAGTGTCTTTTTGTGCAAAAACCCGTGATAACGTCCATACAAATTCAAACACTTTTTGTGTAGAGGGTTAAAAAGAACAAGTGTATTTGTGATTGATTTATTTGAAAAATACATACAAGTAAGAGCTATCCATTTGAAAATTCATCTTATATTTTTAATCTCTTCATAAAAGAAAACAATTACCAAGTTTGGGGGAAACAATTCAAAATCAAACTTTGTTGAATGCCAGTTTCTACATGATCGCATAAACTCAAATTATCCTTACAAGAGGATGGCACTTGCAATGCGAAAGAGGTCCCCAAATTTGAATCTCAAAGCTCTTTCATAAACCACAACCAAGGGGATAGTCTCCCAAATATTTTTGAAAAGAGAACTCATCCAATGGATATAAATTCCACGTTTTATGATTACATCCATGGAGGTAACAATGATCACATTAATAATGCCTATCAAGGACCTAAAGAAAAACTTGAAGATAAAGCTAATAGGGCATCTCAAGACATTGAATTTCTTGAAGTAATGGACAAACTAATAGAAAGAGATAGGGAAAAATATTTCCTAAATTTAGCCCAAGCAGGGGTGAAACTTCCACATGATTATGATGTTGGTCAACTTAAGAAAGATAAGGAAGATGATAATTTGATGGGTGCGATGAGTAAACAATTAAAAATGTTCCAAGCACAAATTGACCTAATGAAAAAGGTAGCTGAACCTAATCCATTCTCTATTGATGCCTTGTGCCCATTTCCTTTTGACAAAAGCTTGTTTATGATACCTTTTCCAATAAATGTAGTCTTTCCTAAGTATGAAAAATACACGGGTAAATCAGACCCACAAGATCACCTTAGAGAGTTTTGTGCTCTAAGTATACAATTTATGCACGATACAACTTATCTAATGAGACTTTTTCCAAGAAGTTTAGGAGGCCAAGCCATGGAATGGTTCTCAAAACTTCTACATGGGATAAAGACATTTGAGGAATTAGCCTCCAAATTCATAACCCATTATTCTTACAACATCGAACATGATATTACCATGATCAACCTATGTGACACCAAGCAATGAGATAGTTAATCTTTCTTAGGGTTTCTTCAAAGGTGGAGAATATTTTTTGCAAGATATCCATGAAGCATATGCAAGAAGGAGAAAATGGAAATATTTATGAATAACTTAAATGTGTAGATGAACTATAGGCTCCAACTTCAATGTCCCCCTACTTTTGAAAAAAATTATTGAGAATGGGATTAAAATTGAAGATGTGTTGGTTAAGAGAGGGGAAATCAAATTGTTCAAAGATAATAAACCCTATACCGACACTAGTAACAATCATAATGTATCTAATTATAACAATAATAAAGGATCCAATAATCAAAATGATAAACCTAGTCTATGGTTGAAGAACAATAATAAAAGTCTTGTGAATGATGGAGTGGTGGAAGCACACAACTTAAAGGTTACCCCCTTTAATTTATCAAGTGGGGCAAATTCAACATATAACATAAATCAAACAAACAAAGCCCCTTTCAACAATAACAATCCTAACAACAATAATAACAATGCTAACAACAATAATCCCTATAATAACTCCAATGTATCTAAGCCTAAACCTTTCTTTTCCACATATCAAAAGAGAAAATTCACCTTTTTTAGGTGAACCATTGGAAAATGCATTAAGGACTTTGGTGGCTAACAAAATCATTACCTTACCTAAATCGAGGCCATATGAACCCCAAGTCAAGCCTAATTGGTGGAATGATTCTCACCATTGTGAATACCATCATAATAAGGGACATAAAATGAATGAATGCATGAAGTTGAAACATCTTGGGCAAGATCTAATTGATGATGGAACAATAAAGGTAGAAGGGCCTCAAAATAACAAAGACCATATGGCTTTTAAAAACCCTTTCTTAAATCATGAAAAGGGGGAATCATCAAACACCAACCCTAACAACAAAAGAGGTAATGAGAAGGTTAATTTTGCTCATACTTATGATAACACCATTAATACTTTAAGTGGTGGTGAAAACACCATAAATGTTATTGTGGTGAAAGAGAATCTAGGGGAAGCAACATCTAATGTTGTGACTAGGGGGAAAGCATCAAAGATTACGTTACCAGGAAGTGCCCCAAGGATTGTCCTACCAAACCAAATTCATCTTCATCTTTGAAACAATATAATTTGGTAGACCAATTGCAAAGAACCCCTTCTCAGATCTCTATTCTAGAATTACTCAAGCTTTCACCAACTCATAAGGAGATTTTAGAAAAAGCCTTAGTAGAGACTAATTTCAAAATATGGTAGGACATCTTGTTGCACCCCATTTTCTATCCTTTTCAAAACAAGATGATATGTCCCTAAATCACCTACAAAATCTACCCATGCATATAGAGGTCCTAATCCACATGCATAGAGTGAAAAGAGTCCTCATTGATGGGGGAGCTGGCTTGAATATTTGTATCCTAAACTTGGTAAAGTCCTTAGGATTTTCTAAGGAGGCTATTGACCCAAAGAAAAAGATAACCATAAAAGCCTACGATGATGAAGAAAGAGCTTCCAAAGGTGTCATAGTACTTCCTATCAGAGTTGGTCCAATGCAGAAAGAGACCATTTACCAAGTCCTTGACCTAAAGTTGACTTACAATATTCTATTAAGGAGGCCATGGATCTAGGAAATGTAGGCTGTACCCTCAACCTACCATCAATGTCTCAAATTTCCCTATTTAGGACAAGAAGTCATGGTAAGTGGGGACTCAAACCCCTTTCAATATTGTAATAACATGAAGCCTATTAATGACTCCTTAGTCCCACATAATGCAGAAGGGTCCATTTCCCAAAGAATAGAGCAAGGAAAAAGTTCAAATGATCTTCCATCTTTGAAGTGAAAAGAAAAAGAAGAAAAATAAATTGTTGTTGAAAATAACCAAAAACCTACTAACCTAACTACATCGACAAAAGGAAAAGAGAAGGTTAGTGAGGAAAGTGCTCCTGAGAAACAGAAAGAAGACCAAGCTGGATCCATCCAAATCTACACCAAAGATGCTCATTATCAAAAAATGGATCATATGATGAAAATTTTTGAAAAGCAATGTCAAATAAAACAAAAGGGTGTAGGTGAATACTCCTTATCCATGATGGATCTACCCTTATCTCCAAAATCATATGGAAGACCATCCAATCTACCTCATAAATACAATGATCACTTTGTGAGGGAAAGTACATCTTCCTCCATAGATGAAGAAGATAATGAAATCCTAAATTGGCTATATAAGGATGAGGAATCAAGTGCACATGAAAAGCACATCCAAAATATAAGTATTCCCACACATCAATATGGGAAAGGATTTCAAATAATGAAAAAAATGAGATACAAAGGACAAGGGCCTTTAGGGACAAGAAATGAAGGACTTGTTGTACCCATTGAAATGACATGGAGAGATAGTAAGGAAAGAAATGGACTAGGGTACCTAGAACAAGGGTACACTCAAAAGAAGTATCCCTTGGTTTATGACCAAATCTTACAACTAGGTTCCCAAAGTGATGAAGGTTTGAACAATTGGGAGTGGGACTCATTATCAAGTGAGTCATGCCAAGATAAAGAAGTTGATTTCATCCACACCTATACTCCTAGCAAGGGAAAATAACAAGTCTCAGAATCAAATCAGAATCAAGCTTCAAGTTCTAGTCAAGTGCTATTAGATAATGTACCAATTCAGGAAATTGAGAGAAATCAATGGGTAGGAGAACCTTACGTACCATCATGGAGACCTACTATAGAAGAATCTAACCCTAGGTTTAATCCATGAGATTTTTACCCAATGGAAACCTTAGAGGATTCTAGTGAGGAAGATTTTGACCCTAGTTCTCTAGAACATCTTGAAAAAGCACATATTATAGACTTAAATGATACAATGTTTGAACCTTCAAATGAAGTCATGTCCCTAAACCCTATTGGACTAAACCAAAGAATTGATCCTTTGACCCTTATCTATCCCAAATTAATCGAATGAGATTCCATTGAACCTACCATCCTCCCTACATTCTTGAATGATAACTTGGTGTCCCAATACCTTAATGTCGTTGAACCTTCTTCTACCATGTAATATCAGGAAGAAGTGACAAAGGGGAGTATTCAACCTTTCAGTTTGAAAAAAAGTGAAAAAATAATTAAAAAAAAATGGAAAGAATTTAATGTTGAAAACCACATTGTGACAACATTAAATCAAAAAGAAAAAAAAAAAAAGAACGTTTCTGAAGGTGAAAACCCAAAAGAGGCACCTAAGGAAGAAGAGTTAGATACTTTTCCTGAGAACTATGAAGAAAGATCACCTATCTTAATTGAACCAATAGGGAAAGTGAATATTGGGTCAAAATCAGAGCCAAGAATCATACACTTAGTGACATCTCTATCTAGTGAAGAAAGAAAGGATTTCATTAGATTTTTCAAAGAAAAACAAATCAATTTTGCATGGTCATATGATGATATGCCTGGATTAGATCCAAATTTGATCATGCATCATTTGAATATAAAAGGAGTAAAACTAGTGTAGAAGAAACTAAGAAAGATGCATCCACACATAGTGTTGCTTGTAAAAGTAGAGTTGGAAAAATTGTTGAAAGTAGGGTTTATAAGAGCCATTGATTATGCCGAGTGGATTTCAAACATTGTGCTTGTTTCCAAATTAGACAAATCTATCAGAATTTGCATAGACTTTAGGGATCTTAATCTTGCATGTCCTAAAGATGATTTTCCTCTGCCAAGCATAGATGCCATCGTAGACCTAACAATAGGACATTCAATGTTCTCATTTATGAATGGGTTTAGTGGTTATAATAAAATAAAGATAGCACCCGAAGATAAAGAAAAGACAACATTTACATGCACATGGGGGATATTTTGTTGGAATGTTATGCCCTTTGGTCTCAAGAATGTTTGAGCGACCTATCAAAGGGCTATGCCAACTATATTTCATGACATGATGTACAAATTCATGGAAGAATATGTAGATGATATAATTGCTAAATACCAATCAAGGGAAGAACATTTACCCATCTTAGAAAAGATCTTTGTAAGATTAGAGCAATTCAAAGTCAGGCTCAATCCAAAGAAATGTGCATTTGGTGTGCAATCAGGAAAACTATTAGGATATATAGTTTCAAAAAAAGGAATAGAGGTAGACCCAACCAAAGTAAAGGCAATAATGGAAATAGGGGCACCTCAAAATATTAGTCAAATGAGATCTCTTCAAGGTAGGATTCAATCCATTCGAAGGTTCATCTCTCATTTAGTAGAAAAATGCCACAATTTCACTCAAATCCTTCACAAGGACACAATTTTCAAATAGGATGAGAAATGTGAAGAATCATTCACCTTATTGAAAAATTACTTAATGAATCCTCCAAAATTAATGCCACCAATTAGAGGTGAGCCCTTAATATTATACATCTTAGCGATAGAACATGCACTAGGGGCACTCTTGGATCAAGAGGATAAAGTTGGAAAGGAAAAGGCCATATACTACATAAGAAGAACTTTGGTGAAGTATGAGTTGAACTACACCTTCATTGAAAGAGCATGTTTGGCCGTAGTTTTTTCTTCCCAAAAATTACACCACTATATGTTATCCCACAAGATTTGACTCATTGAAAAGATTGATCCTTTGAAATATCTTCTCAGAAAAAAAACATTGAATGGGAGACTAGCCAAATGGGTCATGGTTCTAAGTGAATTTGATATAGAATATGTGGACCAAAAATCTATCAAAGGCCAAGTAATAGCTGATCAATTAGAAAAATCACCATTACAAAATGAACATCCAATTCAAGTGGAATTTCCAGATTCTGAAATTGTTAATGTCGAAGCAAAAACATGGCAATTATATTTTGATGGTTCTTATACACAACATAGATTAGAGAAGGGATACTTTTGATTACTCCTCAAGGGTCTACAATTCCAAAATCATAAAAATTACTATTCCCATGCACAAATAACATAGCTGAGTATGAAGCATTCGTCATTGGCATAAAGTTGGCATTAGAATGGAAAGTAATAGAGCTACAAATCTATGGAGATTCCCAACTAGTTATTAATCAGATTAATGACGAATATCAAACTAAAGATGATAAGTTGATACCATACAAAAATATGATTGACGATCTTAAGAAATACTTAACTTTAATTATATTTGAGCAAGCACCAAGAGATAAGAATAAAGCGACAAATGCAATGACTACTTTGGCATCACTTCTCCAAATATTAGATCAAAGTGCTAGATATGAATTCTTGGTAGAAGAAGTTGAGCAACCCGCATTTGACCCTTCCCATCCTAATACCATTTTTTTTCTAATAGGACATGAATCACCTTGGTATGGAGCCATTTACACCTACTTGAAAGACCAAATCTTACCCTAGACCAAACTAGAAATCAAAAGAAAAGTTTTATACGCCAAGCATCTCGCTATACCTTGATATCTAACATGTTGTATCACAAGAGTCTATATGGAATGCTTCTAAGATGTATAGAGAAGGAGGAATCAAACATATCCTTATGAGAAATCCATGAAGGAATTTATGGGTCACATTCAAATGGGTTAACCCTAGCTAAGAAACTTCTTAGGATATGATATTTTTGGCCTTCGATAGAAAAGGATGCTTGTCATTTTGCACAAACTTGTCATAAGTGTCAATATCATGGGAACTTGATCCACATACCAACACAAGAGCTTCATCCTATGACAACACCTTGGCCCTTTTATCAATGGGGTTTGGACTTAATAGGGATGATTTATCCACCATCTTCAAATGGTCATAAATTCATCATTACTGCAACATAATATTTTACCAAATGGGTGGAAGCTGTACCCTTATCCATTGCCACAGGAAAGAAGATATCCTTATTCATATTAAATCACATAATCTATAGATATGGTGTGCCTCATGCCATCATAATAGACAATGCAAAATATTTCAAAAATAAGGATTTGAAAGAATTATGTACAAAGTTTCATATGGTACATCACTCATCTTCAATATATTACCCACAAGGTAATGGACACGCAGAAGCTACAAAAATGAACATCTTAAAGATATTGAAGAGAACCATGGATAATTTAGGTAGCAATTGGCACATTAAAATACACCCTACTCTATAGGCTTATAGAATGAGCATTAGCACACCAATAAGAGCTACCCCATTTTCCCTAGTCTATGGAACCGAAGTAGTTTTACCTTTGGAGGTAGAAATTCCACCCTTAAGGGTCTCATTACATGGGTTATTTAGTGAAGAAGACTATATAGTTGCTAGGTTACATGAACTAGAATTTCTAGATGAAGACATCAATAGGCTTTTGATCAATTAAATGTGTATCAGAATTAAATGACTAGAAACTATAATTGTTACTCAAAATTATAGCATACAGAAGAATACACACAAATAGGAAAAGATTACATCTTTAGGGGTCCAATTGATACTACCTTTCAGGTATTTATTAATTAACATTTCATTATTGCAATCTTTATTAGATTTCATTATTGTACTCTAAGTATTGATCATATTTCAAATTTCAAAATTCATAACTGACCATTACATTGTGCATTCAAACTGAATGTAATATACAAGTGTTTTTTCATGTTTCATATTTCTTGTCAATAAAAGAGAACATTTGTAGAATAGAAAGCATGATAAAAGTATGGAGTAGGGGTCCCGTGCATTGCCTTTTGTATGTTTATTGCTGGTTGTCTGTCAGGCCCTAGGTCTTCATTTGCATTTGGTTTTTAGGGTTTTCACCTGCATCATGGAGAAATAATGGTGTTAGATCTAGTTGGATCTGAGCAATGCATGAAACAAAAACAACATACAACTACAATCAATTCTTTCAATGTTGCATATCTATCTGGTAAATTCAATGCAATAAGGAAATTTGTATCTACAATAAGTGAAAGATAGTATTAAAAGGACTTGTTTTCTAAACATGAAACCTTTTACTATTTATGGTCATTCTGATATGTGTTCTCCATTTATAAACAAATATCTGAATTAAAGGGACTTAGTGTTTCCAACTAAGAAACCTTTTTTAGAAAATAGAAATTTCTGGTTAGATTAGTGAACATAATAACTTGAATTTTGATTCACAAGTGTCATTCCTTTTTGCATTTTCATAGGCTGATTATTTATTATGTTCACTAATCTGACAAGTTTACAATGTTGTTGTTTGAAGAGTTTAACAGAATATTTTGCAGTGTTTCAAGCTGACTGGTTTTAACATCATAGTCAGAGGAAAAGATATAGAGCAACGTGCCTTACAAGATGCTATAGCAAAGTGCCAAAGTGTTACAAAACAATCATGATCAAATACCAGGATACAACTGCATATTCATTAGTATTACATATTTGAGGTACCATGTTCAAATAGTATTGTTGAACTCAAAGTACAAATTCAATAAAATCATTGATTATTGCTGAAAAAAGAGAAATGATACAAAATTGAGCCTTAAAGTTATAAAAATGTTTTCAATTTGATATTTAGTGTATGTCACGAGCCCATGCTTGAACTTCACTGAATTGCATTCTGATGTCTTTGCATGTCGCAAGCCCATGCTTGAACTTCATTGATAGTAAACAAGCATTTTTCATCTTTTTGTATTTCTTATGATTAAAATTCAATTCAACATCAAAAAGAGAACTGTGTTCAAGCCTGGTAATATGTACTAGTGAGTTTAAAGATATTCACTGTGTTCAATGTTGAATTCAAAATTCAAAATGACTGTTCTCACTTGAAACAAAAAGCAAAACAATAGCAACTATGTCATCAAAATAATACAACAACAGTGGCTGTGTTAATGAAAAGAATTGAGATAGTGAGATTTTAAAAGCTTATATTTGTTTTTGGAACTAAAAGCACCTTTTAAAAATGACTGAAAGCGTAAAGACATAGAAATGCATGGAGGTTGAAAAGTTTATTCAAAAAGTGACTGGTGTTTAATATTGAGGAATATGTTCAACAGTAACCATGATGGTTCATGTTCAACAGTAAGCACATATATGCAACATACTCAAGCTATGAAGTCCATGTATTCATCTAAGCGAGCTGTGAGTTTGTTTGGTATTTTACAAATTTATCAAAGAAAAGGCTGTAAGCGATAAGGGAAAGAACATTCAAACTCAATGATTCATTTTAAATTTCTACCATCTGACAGTATAGAAGTTTCATGCATGGGCTGAATATCAAAGCGGGTTTTGTTTATGTGCCATCAAAACATCATTTTCATGTGCTTCAAGAAAGATGGAAAATAGAGATGCAAGAGAATGTTTTAAAATTGCCGATAGGAGTGCAAAAAAAATGAAGGGTACAATCAAACTTATCTGCATATTTTTGTGTGGAATAGTTTGTGTCTGTTATTGAAGCTCAAAGATCAAATTTCAATCAGCTCGGTAGAGTCCAAAGCTATGACTGCAAGATGTCATAGCTATGCCGAGTTTATATTTTTTCTCATCTTTCAATCATAGCTTAGGCTAGGTCAAGCTGACTAAAGAGAACCCACAAGTCATGGAGCTGTCAAGATGCAAAGACCCACATCAAAAATGTGGAAAATGAACAAATTATTAGGAATGGGAACATTGAGAGGGGGGGTGAATAAGTGTTCACTGTATTTTAACTTTTCACTTTAATCTTTATGTTGAACATAAATGCTTAAGTACTGAAATAAACATTCACATAAACATGAAATCAACACATGACACCAATATGATTATGGGGAAACCCAAATAGGTAAAAACCTCGGTGGGAATTGACACCCACTAATATTCTGCACTAGTGTTTGGTGATCCTTGTTAGAAGATCCGTTACCTTGTTAGGAGTAGCTTTACAATGCTTTAAGTATAGTAGACCTTGTTAAGGGTCAGAACTTGTTAGAAGTCTTTTACAATCATCCCTATTAGGGGAGAGGATGCACTGTCCAAGAGCTCACTGATCAAATGGTGAAGGCTACAACCTTATGATATCAGATACACACTATATCTGCAGGATGAACTGTCACTGTGACACTACTTGTCAGATTAGTTCCTTTGATGTGCTCATGCTTTAACCTCTAGAAAAGCTCTAATACATCTTCTAGTGTCTTCGCACACTTCTTCTCTACTTATTATATCTCTATCTTGACTTCCATACCAAATACAATGGGCACACCTTATATTTATATGCTCATACTAAATACACAATTAGGTCGGCCCTATAACTAATTACAAACAACACTTCCAAATGAATTGGCTTAAGCGTGCTTACAATTATACATATAAACATGTAGGCAACCTAAATACAATGGACACATAGCCCTTACAACATTACATTATAATCACAAACCAGAATGCTAACTGTCGGCTCTATGCTCTGTTCTCTATTGGCACACACTGGCTGTGCAACTTCAACTAATTGTAACTTTGTCATCCTTGCACATCTGATCATGTGCTCATAGACTAAGAAAGAATATAGTCTAACCAACTTAACTTCTAGGGTGCATATCATAATTCATCCATACACATGTGCACTAATGCTCTGATCTGCAGGAACTCTGTACATTGTCCAGTCTTCAACACTTAACCAAATTTTGATTTTTACATCAAGTGCGTTGACTCCAAACTTCTATATGACTTTGTTGCCATAATGAAAACACTATATCTAGTCATATAATTTAGTATAGACAACATGCCAATAATCTCCCCCTTTGTCATTGATGGCAACAGAGGAATATGGCCAAGTTGCTAACTGTCTCTTAACACAAAAAACTTTTGTCTTCTATACAAAATCTTATATCTCCCTATACATATCATATTCCATATTCTATATACAAATCACCCTTTGACATTAATGACAAAGGTGTACCAAAAAACTATATCTGCACATACTTACTTAGGGAAAACATTTGGATATGCTATCTTGAGGTTCTGGATCTCCTTCTTCCAAAAAGTTATCAAAGAGTTAACTATCTAGAGATGGGTGCATAAAGCATATTCTATGCTCGAACCTTGATCATAGGTTTCCATTGTGGCATCAATCTCTTTTATGTTTTGATTGAGAATGTCTAGTGAGGGTGCAAGAGAATTCCTTAACTGAGTCTGTCTAGACCTTATCTTTGCCATCTCTTTCTCTGCCTTCTCAATTTTGTCCAACTGACCTTGGTAGACATTATTGCACATGTTCACATCAACGGATGAGTCTTTCACTAAATTCTTCACCTGCTCAATCATAGCTTCTACTTCTTGTATTGTCTTAATGTGAGGCCTCACCCTAGACCCACCATGGCTTTTCCATTATCGTTATGCTAGCCCTAGTAATTGGCTTAATGTTTTGATTAGCTTAGTTGATTTTAATCTTTTAAACAAAGATTTGATTAGTGTAGATGAGAATACATTACATTTTATGATGTTTTTATACTCACAATGTTGACTTTATGATACATTATGATTGACATTATGATGATTGATTTAGATGAAATACTGAGATGTGCAATTAGGGAATTTATGCCGATATGAGTTGTTAGGAAAGTGAAAATCAAGAAATGAATAAAGTTGAGATGTGTATTTCATTTCAGTTTAAATGTTAGGTGATGAATTATTGATGACCTTTTTATGACATAAATACGAATTCTAAATTATGGTTATTTTGATTTATGAATGTTGTGATGATGTGATAGATTTTATATGCTTACGTAAGTAACTAGAAAATGAAGATTTGATTCGATTATGATACGATGAGATTCCTATTGTGAATTGAAAGTTAATTACTTAGGTGAAGTTTATGAGTGTCATTATGACATTTAATTGCAATTGAATTATGTATGCAATGATTATGTTTCAAGTTTAATTTAGTGATGAATTGTATATTTCATGATGAGATTTATGTAAGTTATAAATGAATGATTATGCCATGTGAAATTTTGACTAAATTATGATTAATTTCTTGAGAATTATTTGATTATGAAAATTATAGAATTTACATGTATATTTCCTTGGACTACTGATATTGGACTTGAGTGTGTAGGGAAATAGGCCATGGTAAATTCGGGGAACCATCGTAGAGACCAATGTGAAAATTAGTTTGAGCCAAGGTTGCTTCTAGTGAGAAGCCAAAAACCTCATTGTAATGTTTTTAATTTGTAAAATTATGTGCATGAATGTAATTGATTTATATGTTAATTGTAATTGTGATTTATGTGAGAATGC